>JAPDHH010000255.1:0-602489 GCA_032158285.1 Phytophthora sansomeana
GTTACGTATTGCTGCAGCGTTCTAGAAGGGGCACGATCGAGCTCACTAAAGTCCTGCAAGAGCAACTGCACGAGCTCAAACTCAAGGGGTGGAACGTGGCACCGCGTTCCTAAACTTGCTTCGACTTCTTCAAAAAAGGCAACTATTCGTATTTGAATAGCAGCACCTTATTAATGTATACCACACCATTAATCAATTGCATTTTTGACACCACTGCAGCTTTCTACGACGATGGACTCGCAGTCGTCCAACTCGAGCGTACGGCGCGTTACCTGCACGAGGAGAAGCTCCGGAAGGCGCAGGAAGATGAGCCCGACAACAAAATGTCGTGTCGGTGGTTCCTCGACCGGTCGTTCTTCTGCGCCAGTACGTAAAAACACTTTTAAGCGGTTATGATACACAGTTTCAAGTAGAATCTCAACGTTTACCGATTTTTGTAGCACCGGGCAACCAGATGGAGCATTTCTATCGCTACGGACAAGTGGACGAGTGCAAATTCACGTGGAAGAACATGTATCTGTGCTACCGGAGCAAGCATGATGGACGAAGAGAAGCGTCAAGACTTTCTCAAGGACACACCATTGGATGCGTCCAAGGGTCCGCATTTCACGGACGTGTGGGAGGAGAAGGAGACGCCAGGATGGTAAACCGGACTCAGCTATTGGGAGACTGGGAGGCGGGTGGCATCTGCTGTACGTGAAAGCTGGACGAAAAAATGCTTTGACTTTCATTCACTCACTCACTCACTAGCACTTGGGTCTTGTTCGGTAGCTTATGTGCACGTAGCTCCGGCGATTCCCTTCCTCCCTTTTGCCTATTTACTTCCGCATCCCTGCTAGTTTATTTCACTAACGACCCCACCAGACTTTTCACACCTTAATCTAATCCTTCAGCCACTCCTCCATGCCGTGCAGGTCACCTGGCAGTGCTGACGGCAGGTTCTGGTCATCGCCGTGGCCTATCGGCATTGGCAGGTAGCGAGTCCAGGAGGCCGTCCAGCAGCATGTCTAACGGATCCATGAGGTCACCGTTTGCGTTGGAGAACGGGATCGGCTCGTTGCCAGCAGCAGCGCTGCTGTTACTTCCAGTGCTGGTCGGCGGCGCAGCAACGGGGGCAGCTGCCTGGTTTACCGGCGAGTTGGCGTCCCCACCGACGGTGAAGCTTCGCATGGACAGCAAGTCCAGCTCGTTCTCAATATTCTGCGTGAGCTGGAAGTCGAAGGCCTCAGTCGACATCGGCGGCAAGCCGGCGAACGACTTCTTGAGTTCACCTGCAAGTTGAGCAGCGTGTCCAGGTCTCCCGTCTCCTCATAATGTTCAAAGGCCTTGTGCAATGCCGGAATCGTCCGACGCAATGAGCAGCATCTTGAGCGAGTCCTTCTGCTCCTTGCTGATCTTGCCGCTGGCCGCCAGCTTGTTCACGAGCCAGAACTTGGACGACAGACTCCGTCCACGCTTCGATTTGCGTGAGTTCCCCCTCGACTGTCCAGCAGGAGCTGCAGGGGCTGCACTTGGCCCATCGGTTTAATCATCGGCTTGATCATCGGTTCAGGGGCGACTTTGGCCGCTGCGTCGCCGGCGTTCAAGTTGTCGGACGGGGTCAAGTCCGCTCCAAAGTCCACGGGCACGTCAAAGTCCAGTGTGTCCATGATGTCCAGCAGCTCGGGCGGGGGTCCTGTGGCTTCGTCGAGCTGGAATCCTTCCAGAGACAGGAGATCTCCGTCGCGAATCGACCGATCCAACGCATTCTTCCGGATCTGCCAGCAGCAAAAAGCATCAGATCGTTATGTACGTGGTATTAAATTGATTGCAGCCACTGCAGCGCAACGCACCACGACCCCTTTCTCGCTCTTGGACTTGGTCGGGTGCAGCAGCACTTTGCAATTGGCCAAAATGCTGGGCGCCGGGTCGTCGTCCGAGTTGGTGATGACCTGGTAGAAGTCCCCGAGCACGCCGTCCCACTCGAGCGGCCGCTGCGAGGCACACGAGCGACGTGACGCCCGTCAGCGGGTTCAGCAGCAGCACGCGGATCACCTCGCCCATATTGCGTCCGTCTGGCAATTTTGGATGTGGCAAATGTGCACACGGGAGGCCGAAAAAAGCCAGCGCGCTGATTGGCGACAAGAGCCGGCTAAATTATGTCATTGGCGGAAAAGGAGCGAGCGCAAATCAGCGCAGCCATAACGCGAAATTGCAGCTGGCTGGGCCAAGGCAGGATAAGAATGGCGGAGTGTCGACGCTTTCTGTCCTAGCTTGACGTCACGGCCCGCAAAATAAGGAATTGGTCCATGTTTGGGCTCGCTACATGCATTGAGGTATTTATTGTATTGCCGCTGTTACGGGCGGACGCTGCGTCAATCCGCTGGGAGCGGGACTTTGCGTGTGACAGCAATGCTGCTCGTCTGGATATTCTCGGGTGTCTTGCTGCGGCATCACAAAGCGAAGCCATGCTGCCGCCTTTCCTAGCGCGAAAGACAGGGCCATGGAAGACATAGCTATACTACTTCTATACATGTTGCCCATGGTCGGTGACGGTGAATCCGGATAGAGCAATCGACTGGACGGCTACTTGTTACGGAGGAGGACGACTTCGTTCAGTTAGTCACGCATCTACAGGCACACGTTTCCTGTTGCTCGACTAATTGTGACCTTCTAGTAGCTTCAGCGAGTGGCACTGCATAAAGTTCTACTTGTGCTTGGAACTCCGCGAACTCCAACTTTTTTATCGTTGGATCTCTCCCTCTGAAAGTATTATGGTGGCGATGTGTTCCATATCGAGAAAGGCATGCCCTCGATTTATACGAAGCACAGGTTCCGTAGAGCAAAGTCACATACACTGACACATGTAGCAGCTCCACACCAAGTGGTTTCAACGTCGTATCCACGACTTGTGCTTTGCACTTTGGTGTTCGTAGAATGCGACACGTTGCCTTAACGTAGCACATCAAATTAACGAATTGCTCATGATGCGTTGACGATTCCTATATAATAATTTGTATGTTATGCATAGTCAGGAGCTGCGCCGAATAGTGGAGCACGCTGCCAGCCTTGCGTGGGTCTGGTCGACTGCAACGAATTTCGTATTGCGCTTTCGACCCCAATTCAGCAACTCGATTTTAGTCCTCGGAGACCCATTTCCACCGAAATAGTCCACTCCGACCAAAACGCGAAATGTCGCGCCAAGGTCGCTCGAACGGCCAACTACGCACGTGTGAGCGTGGCCATGTGACCCCATCACCTCTCGTATCTTCGTATGGCTATTGTTCACTTCCAATTGGCGTCTCCATGACGGACTCCTCGGGCACCACACGCTACGCCAAGGCACCGCATCTGTGGGCTCTTGGAGTAGGCGCCGTCATCAGTGGGGACTTTTTCGGCTGGCAATCGGGTCTCGTGGCAGGTTTCGACGGTCTCCTCATCATCCTGTCCTTCGTCACAGTGCTCTACGTGTTGCTGTCCTTCTCCATCGCTGAACTCTCCACCACCGTCCCATCGGGTGGAGGTCCCTACGTCTTCGCTCTCCACGCCATCGGTCCTCGCGCCGCCTTCTTCGCCGGTCTGGCGGAGAGTCTCAAGGTCGTCATCACATGTGCCGTCGTGGTCACGGGCATCAGCTCGTACATGAACCAGCTCTTGGACCTGAGCTCGGCCTACGGTCCGATCTGGTGGGCCATCTTCTACGTCCTCTTCGTGTCGCTCAACATCGTGGGCATCGAGATGACGTTCCGAGTTCAGGCCTTCACGACCGTCGTGTCGGTTGTGATTTTGTTGGTGTTTTACGTTGGTGCAGCCACTCAAGTGTCCTACAGTGAGTGGGTGGCAGATCGCAATTGGCAGTTTCCGAATGGTTGGGACGGAGCAGTGGAAGGATACTCGTTCGCTCTGTGGTTTTACTTGGGCATCGAGGAGCTCCCGCTCGCAGTGGAAGCGACGATCAATCCGGAACGCAACATGCCTATTGGCCTCATGACGTCCATCGCGACGCTCGTTGTGCTGGCGTTTTGCACCGTTATCTTCAACTCGATGATTTTCCCAGGAGCGGACGAGATGTACAACAGCTCGTCGCCGTTGTTGACGGGTTACAAGAGCGTGTTTGGAGATAACAGCACGACGTCCGGCTTCTCGTGGATTTTGATTTTGGGTCTCATTGCGAGCTTCCACTCGTTCGTCTTCTGCATGGGCCAGTTGCTGTATGCGATTGCTCGTGACGGATCTTGCCGCAGATTTTGACGAAGTTGCATCCGACGCGCGGCACGATTTACGTCTCGCTTATCGCTGGCACTTTAATTGGATTTATCGTTGTGCTTGCCCTGCACTACATCATCGGTGACACTCGCCTCGGATCCGTCATGATCAACCTCGCATTGATTGGAGCGGTGATCTCGTACTGTTTTCAGTTAACCTCGTTCATCCGGCTGCGTATTATGGAACCGAACCGCGTACGCCCATATCGCAGCCCCTTTGGTGTCCCCGGCGCGGTGGTTTCCATGTTACTGTGTGTGGCTGGCATGGTGTCAATTATCTACAGTGGTGTGACTAGCTACGAGTTCCTCGCGTCCATTACCGTGGCTGTGTTGTATTTCGGCATTGGCGCCGTCTACTTCTTTATGCGTGTCCAGCCTCGTATCGACCGTGCTCCGACACCTAAACTTTGTGAGAATTTGTTGAGCAATGCGTCGTCAAAGGTTTGAGACGCTGCATAAGCTGCTTTCACCTTTATTGCTTTAGAGAAGACGATTATTAGCAGATAGGAATTTGTAGACTTAAGCTGCTGCTACCCCCATTGACTGTCTAGCGACGTCAATCCAATACTACGTTTCGTACATCACGCAAGTTGTGTTTTCAGTGTTGTTTCGCTGAAAGGTGTAAGCCTAACTTTCCGCTATGTCGAGCAATTTCACCCACTCCAGTACGCCCTTAAAAGTAAAATGCATTTCTTTTTTTTCTGGGCAACAGCACAAACCCGAGTTTTTAATCCTCTTGTTGAAGTGATTCATCTCCAAGTTGAGGCAGCAAAGCATTCGCTAACATATTTCCTCGATGTAGTTGAAGATTTCAAGCAAACCAGCACGGTAGTTGCGTCAAAAGAGAATTTTTCATGATAACGCTGCTCAGAACGTGAGGGCGTCTTGGCGTTGCTGAGTTCACTTAAAATAGCTCTGTACAACGGTACTCAGAGATTCACCAACACTAAAGGAATGGCTGCGGCTGCAGGATCTTCATGCGAAGATGCGGTTGATCCAATTTAAAGGGTCAATCTTGTTAGTCTTGCTACAGAAGCATGCAACACCAGCGAAAATAAAGCACGCATGGCGTGGAGGAGCCTTCCTGTGCAACGTGACCTCGTTGCAGCCATGGTCAATCATTATCAGTTCCACTGGCAATCCCTCAAACTACTGCTCCGGTGGCTCCATACCTCCCTAAAACTTACCTACAAAAACTTTCAACCACAATGCAGGTCAACACGATCAAGACGCCGCGTCAACCGAACGAGTTGCTCAACGAGACGGAGCCTGTGTATGGCCACCCGTTCATGTGCAACGATCTCGCCACGGATACGTTCCCGCAGCACTCCGTGCCAGCTCGCGTGGCCCACCAAATGATCAAGGACGAACTCGCACTTGACGGCAACCCCAGCATGAACTTGGCGTCATTCGTGACAACCTACATGGAGCAAGAAGCTGAGGAGCTGATGATCGAAGGTCTTCGCAAAAACTACATCGACTTGGACCAGTACCCACAAACCGCCGAGATCCACAACCGCTGCGTGCAAATGCTCGCCAATCTGTACCATGCTCCTCTCGGCGAAGGTGTGAAAGCTACTGGTACAGGATGCATCGGCTCGTCGGAGGCCATCATGCTGGCTGGTCTCGCCATGAAGCGCAAGTGGAAAGACCGTCGTATCGCTGCAGGTCTGTCGTACGACAAGCCCAACATGGTGTTCGGCTCTAACGTCCAGGTCTGCTGGCACAAGATGTGCAAGTACTTCGAGATTGAAATCCGTGAAGCGGACGTATCCCCGGACTGTCTTGTGCTCACGGCCGAGCGAGCACGTCCTCTGCTGGATGAAAACACCATCGGTGTGGGTGCCATCCTCGGAAGCACTTTCAACGGAGAATACGAAGACATTAAGGGAATCCATGACATGCTCGTGGAACAGAACGAACTCAAAGGATGGAGCATTCCGCTGCATGTGGACGCTGCAAGTGGCGGCTTTATCGCGCCGTTCATCAGCCCCGATTTGTTGTGGGACTTCAGGTTGCCCAATGTCAAGTCGATCAACGTGAGCGGCCACAAGTTCGGACTCGTGTACGCCGGCATGGGCTGGGCGATCTGGAGAGAAAAGGAAGACTTGCCGGACGACCTGGTGTTCCACGTGAACTATCTCGGCGGAGACCAGTCTTCGTTCACACTCAATTTCTCCAAGGGCGCGGGCAATGTGGTCGCGCAGTACTATAACCTGTTGCGGTTCGGCTTTGACGGATACCGTCGTATCATGGAGGCTAGCATGGAGAATGCCGCTTTCCTCCGCAAGGCTTTGGTATCCACCGACCTCTTCACTATCGTCGACAAAGCCCACATGCCTCTAGTTGCCTTTTCACTCAAGGACTCATCCAGGTACACCTGCTTTGACATCCAGGAGAAGCTCAAGGGCCGCGGCTGGATCGTCCCGGCGTACACGTGCTCCAAGGGGGCAGAGTCCATGACGATCATGCGCGTGGTTGTCAAGCAGAACTTTTCGTGCCAAATGGCGAAGCTTCTAGTCCAGGACATCCTCCATGCCGTCACTGCGCTCGAGCACCACCCTCGCGCTATCCATTGCTCGCCCAGCAAGATCAGTCAGGCGGTGAGCTGCGTCGCAGTCCACCCCATGCCGGCGGTTGTGAAGATCAAACACACGAAGCTCGCATCCAGCAAGCCGGGCAACGTTGCTGCTAAGGGCCCGAGGCTCGTCACGCACATCAAGCTGTGCATTTAGTTCATTCACATTAGCATTATAAACCAATTCAGTGGAACTCTTCCCTTCAAGCCTGTTGCCTCGTTTTGATGGTCGACACAGCCCATTTCGATGGTCGACACAACTTCAACGTTCGAACTGAAGCATGGTAGACAAAGCAGAGGTCGACCACCGAGGACTCCTTGCACAGCAGAACAAAATATATTGAGCAACATGCTGGACGCCTTCATTATCTATCGAATTCAAAGCTCTCGGCTGGAAAATACTAGTACGACTCACGCTAATAAAGAAACTTGACGCACTGCTTACACCTTGTTGGACACGCGCGAGCTCATGAGGTTTTCACGGAACTCTTTCGCCGACACTGGGCCGTTGCCCACCTCCAGACGAGGCTTCACGCGGTACACGAAGTACATAGCGCCAATAATGAAATATCCGATTGCAACGAGCACGGACGCCAGGAAGACGTAGCTGGACGTGCCGCTGTAGATGATCGACACCATGGAGAAAATGCACAAGATGATGCACAGCACTGCGCCGGGGATACCGAACGGGCTCTTGTACGGACGCGGGCGCTCAGGCTCCCGGACGCGCAGCATGATGAAGGCCATCAGCTGGAAGATGTACGACACGATGGCACCGATCAACGCTAGGTTGATGAGAACGGACCCCAGACGGGTGTCGCCGATAGCGAAGTGAAGCACGATCACCAGCACAAGCGCGATGAGACTTCCGACGATCAAAGAAACATACGTCGTGCCGCGTGTCGGGTGCAGCTTGGTCAAGATGTGGGGGAGGTATCCATCGCAAGCAATAGCGTACAGCAGCTTGCCCATGCAGAACACGAACGAGTGGAAGCTCGAGATCAGTCCGACAATTAAGATCCACGTAAAGCCTGAGGTGGTGCTGTTGTCTCCGAACACGGTTTGGTATCCCGTAAGCAGCGGCGATGTGTTGACGTACATCTCGTCGGCACCAGGGCTGATCATGGAGTTGAAGATGACGGTGCAAAACGAGATCACGATCAGGGTAATGATCGACGTCAAAAGACCGCGCGGCATGTTCTTGGTGGGCTCAATGGTCTCGTCAATGGCCAGAGGCAGCTCCTCGATACCTAGATAGAACCACAGCGTGAACGAAGCACCCTGAAGCACACCGTCCCACCCCTTGTAGTTCCAGTCGCGGTCCACGACCCAGTCCTGGTACGAGATCTTGGTTGCAGCGCCAATGTAGAACACAAGCAGCACAGCCACCGACAGGACGGTGCACGCCGCCTGCACGCGGAAGGTCATTTCCACGCCCATGACGTTGAGCGCCACGAACAAGACGTAGCAAATGATCCACCAGATTGGACCGAAGCCCGTGCTGACTCCGATGATCTCGGAGAAGTACGAGCCGATGCCGGTCGCAGCCACTCCCGTGGTCACCACGACCTGAAGTGCCCCACTTGGCGCACTGCTTGTCGACCTGCTACCATTTCGAGTTCTCACATGTTGCTGCCATCTATGAGCTGTCACAGATCTTCTGCGCGGAGCTCGGTATTTTCGCGGCGACCGCCTTCCGCGTGGTACTCCAACTTTCTGCTCTGAAGTGCTGCGCGTCTGAGTATAGTGGTTCGCTACCCACATCACTAAATCAAGATACAGTTTTAATTGTGTTGGTTTAGTGTGGCGGCTGGCAACTTTCAAAAGGCAACTATTGTATTACGAACGAGCATCTCAGAAGCACCCATTCCTCAGAAACCTAATTCTGGGAGTTTTCTTGTTCTTTCTCTAAAAGTAAATTCTCATATACCTTCACAGCAAAAACTGCTTATCTTTGGCATGATATCGTATTCAACCTTACTCTTTTGTTGCCAGCATGTGGTGCCTGAATAATAACAAATTTAGCAGCTTGACGAGATGCATTCATCAAGCGCAGCAATGAGAGGTCAAGATTAAAAAATGGTGTGTATGACATCCCAGTTAAATGCGAAATATAGAAGTCTGTCAGCGACGTAGAAATTGGCTTAATTTCGATGACGTTATCCTATTCGTCAACGCCCACCCACCTTACCGCGAAAAATAAGTTTTGGAACAACACTGGTTGTCGAGTTCAGCTTCTTGAAAGAGCTCTGAGACAAACTATCCACCCGAAGTCAAATCCACCACCAGATCTACTTCAGCAATCTGCGCAAGTGATTCCAACAAAAAAATGCCGTCACTGGAGACAATATCGTTGGCATTTTCGCTAAATCAGAAGCAACAAAAGATGCTTGTTAGAATTGGTAAGAAACTTCTCACTTCAATTTTAGTCCCCGAGGAACCTGACAGACAAGAAATTGCGTTTTTGGGTGGATTGCCTGGTGCTGGGAAAAGCAGGGTTATCAATGCTCTACAAACGCTCGCTTTACGTTGGGATTCGCCAGAAAGCGTTGCTACAGGGGTATATCAAGGGGTTGCCGCCCAAGCAGCAAATGGGCAAACCATTAAGCATTTTGGATGGAGCATCAGGAACCGAAAAAAATGGGTGCCTACGTCTGAGCAAAAAGATAGATTTGCGAAACTAAAACTCCTCATACTCGACGAGATTTCTACGTGCGATGTTGCAATTCTAGGGAGAGTTGAATCTTCACTTCGAACGCTGCTAGACCAGCCTAGTATTGTATTTGGAGGGATTCATGTGCTCCTGGTCGGCGACTGGTTGCAGCAGCTACCAGTCGCTGGCCAGCCTGCATTCATGGCTGACCGCGAATTATTGGCAAGTCGTTCACAATCGGGTACACGTACAGCTGATTATCTTGACCGTGTTAGAGGTATCACTGCATACAGATCTCTGACCTCTGTCGTTATTTTAACGGAGAATATGCGCCGTCAAGGTGACCCGTTGTGGCGATCAATTCTGGAGAAATGGAGAGTGGGGATATATGACCAAGAAGATATTGATTTCGTCAATAAGCTTGCACATCACGAAAATTGGACATCAGACCGTACGACCCTGAAAGGGTTCTGCCCTATTATAGTAACGTCGAACGCACTTCGAGTAGAGTTCAACGCATCAGCACTGAGAAAGTTTTGCGACGAAAGTCAAGTACCATTGCACCGCTTTCCCGCAAAAGTAAGAAGACCGCGACATCCACTTTCACGATCTCAACGGTCGTCGCTCGAGTGCGTCCGAGACGACAAGACAAAAGGAATGCCTCTTTGTTTGGAAATTGCCATCGGATCAAGTGTGCAGTGCACGTCACGAAAGTTTAAGCTTGCAAATGGTTCAATTGGAACAGTGGTCGCCATAACCCCAGCAAAAGATGATACTGTACAAGTGAGAGTTGCGAATGGGATTGAAGAACATTCTCACACACTCCCTCCTGATATTATTTATGTGAAGTTGAAGGATTACGGCTCACATTCGTTCGATGCGTCACTGCCACTTGGCGTGGTCCCAATATGTAGGAGACTGGAAAAGGGGGTCAGCATCAAGATGAGTCAGCGGTCATTTTCGGTGTCTATTTCTCCAAGGTAGCGCTCGGCAAAGAGCAATTTGGTGGTGGACAGGTACATCACCGCGTGTATCATCCAAATTTCTGGATACTAGTTGTGTTCGTTGTGTGATCAGTTCACTCCCACCAAATTTTTCTCCACATTGCTTGCATTCAGATGTCGATGGTCGCAATGCTCCGCTCCGAGGCTTGCGAAATGCGCAACGTTCGAGCTCAAGGGCCTCAATTGATTGGCTTCCACACGACGGACACAAGTTAAGATCCAGAGGAACACTTGATGTTGCAATGGCGTCAACATATTTTACCAGAGTATCTCGAAATTTCTTTGATGCACACATCTCATAGTACTGCTTCACGGTAGATGGCATTCCCTTCACCCAGATCAGCATGTGTGCATGAAGGGATCCTGTAGAGCTTTGAGCTTCAGTTGCAGCGTAAAAAGCTGTGGTGCAACCGAACAAACCTGGTTCCTCGCGTGAACAACCCTCTTCCACACTCCAATTCAACACAACATCGGTGAACACCTTCATCAAATAATCAAAATACCTGCATCGAAGGCAAAAATTCGTTAGAACGGAATTACAATGTCGAGGTTCAGATAATACACACTACTTACCGTGCGCAGACATACGGATTCGAAGTTGCAATTTGGCCTAATCTAGCCCTCGTGTAAGCCAAACATTCAGCCAATTCATTTCCCATACCTGCAAGGACGTTGCTCGAGATGTTTCCAGCCATATTAGCAACTTTGTACGTGCTTCCATTATCTGGGGGTATGGTAAAAAAATTGTTGGTTGGCCAAATTGCAACTGCATCGAGAATAGGTCAGATCGAGCAGCAGATCGCTCTTCGTTGGATCCCCAGAATGACCGCATCCCTGTTGAAATGTTTGCAAATAGCTCTCGCGTGCTACTATCAATCCCTGGAGGTTGTGGAGGTGGCTGGTTTTCGGTAATTGCACGGCGACAATCATGCTGATATCGAACATATTTTTCAAGTTCTTCTCGTGACACGCTTGCAACACGCTCCATCGAGTGAGGTGACATTTTGGCTTTGATAAAGATGGCTTGCAGTGAGTTATGTCGTGCTATAACGTCAAATGCAACCAAAGCAAATGAACGATGCTGAGAGTGTTTGCGCGAGGACAGCCGAAGACAGTATTTGATAAACTCCAGCAGACTAATTGAGATCGGTCTGGGCTCGTCAAGACCACCACGACCGTAGGGAAACAACTCGCAGAACGCATTTGTCCAAAAAGCTGGGTGAAAGTCAGATAAAATTGCTGATGACCGATATACAACGACGTGATTTTTCTTTTTTCGCTGCTCCAACACAATTTCAACACCTTTAGACACGTCAACGTTCCCGAAATCACTTAATAAACCGACCGCAGTATGCTCACATAATTCATCTTGAGATAAGACATGACAATGCGCAGGAACAGGAGCGTTGTGTCTTCATGTAGCGCGGTCAAGCTCTTCAGCACCAGTGAAATGCCAATATCAGTGTGCAATTCAACACCAGCACTAACTCCAGTAGTCTCAGTTTGGTTTGAATTTTGGTCACCAATGTCAACAGATTCGCCATTACTGTTCACTTCACATATTGGTTCTTGGCTTCCGCGAGTTTGAAAGGACTGTAAAACGCAATCAGCATCCACAGTGAGCAGATCATTCGCGTTCGGGCTGTCGAAATTTTGCAATGGGCTCGGAGGGTTCGCAGTACCATCGTCCATCTCGGAAGCCGCTATGGTATCATTCACATGGCTGGTGCCACGTCCTGCCTGTCCTCGCAGCGATCGACTACAATTCGAGTACGCATTGCAGACACTACAGATTTCCACCCAGGTGTTTCGTTGATATTTGAGAACAAGTGATTATTTCCCTGATACCAATCTAGATGTTGCCGTAGTCGCTGTACTCGAGCATCATACTTCTTTAAGTTCGCTGCTTTCTGCGCGGGTGTGGATGCTCCAACCATGGTCACTCCAATTACACCCTCCGATACAACATCTCGAGGTAATATTTCTGCAGGTGGAGCTGGATCAGCTCTAAAAAGTATGTATGGGACCGAAGTGAAGCATGCTTCCCTCCACGCACCACGGACATGAAATGCATGGGTTGTGATAAATTCAGCATCGCATTCTCGGTAAATGTAGTATCTTCCAGGCAAGCTGGTAATTGTTCCAATATAAAGACCATTAGCAATTGCATATTTTGGTGGGTTGGTGTGTTTGGGGTCCAGCAGAGAAGTACGACATGAGCTGCACATCTGCAAAACTAGCTGGCCATCCGAAATGTTTATACCAGCTCGTGACAGGAGAAGTCCTCGAAGTCCTAAATCGATATCAGATACGTCGTAAAACCTTTGAATTCCAGCGGGAAGTTTTGGCGGGGGCTTTAAACGAGTTTTTGCAGCCCGTATTAATGTACTGTGAGCGTCAAAGAGTTCGGCCTTGACTTTAGATTTTACGTGAAAACAATCGCAAACGCAACAGACAAGCTCCTCCATAGCTTTGGCCGAAAGGTTTTTGCTGCCCAGTTGGTATACGCGTTCTTCTACGCTCGTATAATTTTCCAATAGCTGAGTAACAGAATCAATGACGCCAACTTCAGATTGAGGCTGTTTTGAACGCCGGCGTTTAGACGTTGCTAGCTCCTGTAGCCGTTCCGTTTCAGTCATTGCTTTTCGTGAAGACCGCTTCGAGTTTTTATCTCGCTCATTAGTTTCGACTATCCGTGCATTAGTGCAAACATCACACAGTTGCGGCTTGTAAGTCAAGCGAGATTGTTGAATTGGCTGTCGAGTGCAAGTGCACGAAAGATTATGCGAAGACATCACCGCTAGCACACAAAAAACAAAATGGTGTATGTGACCATTTAAGGTAAAATTATGGAACACAATGGTCATTTCGTTACAGAAAGATTATGTCAACAAAGTCAACAAAGGTCAAAGATCGTTGCACAGACGATTGCCACCATTATGTGCCTAACGATGTGAACTTCGAACCAAGCGCTACCATTCCGCATCCACATTCACAAATCGACGCTGGACTCAACAAAGGTTCCACACGAACGAACGATAACTTCGTTTACGATACAGAATCGTCGAAGCGAAACAATATTCTGGGTTAGAACCATCGACGAATAAACGATGTCAGCTTTGTGCTGTCCAGACTGACAGCCTATACGGATAGAAAAGATTGGTCGTGGTTTCGCTACTTTGTATACTTATTGCTACAAACCCCTTACATTGCTTTACACCACGTGGAAGTGTATTAGTCTTCTGTCTTCTGGGGTGGTCACTTTCAAATTTGCCGCACCAGGGAGCCATGAGTCTTGCTGACGACCTACAACACGAAATCAACAACGAAATCGACGCCTCCCCACGTTTACCGGTGTTTGGACGGCCATCTGACATTGTGGAGATGCTCGGGCGTGATCCAAAGGAGCGACTGACTGCCATCGCGGTTGATATGTTCATTGCATTCAGAGAACCATTTTATGGTGGCTGGATGCTTTGGCTTGGCGATTCCAAAATCAACAATTTGACCCCAGCTCAGAAGGAGAAACTACCATCCTCTGAGTTTCGTACGAAAGCGAAACACCTATTTTGTTTGTCCCTGTGGTCAAACAACTCAAAAGCCAACCCAAGTGGGCTCGACATCATTGATATCCCCGATGGCGCTGAAATCTACGTTGGACGTGTGACAGGAGTGAAGTTGTATACAACCTCGCAAGATCTTGTGAAGTTGGTCCATCTCGGGAGGAGTTGGTGACAAGGGTTGATGACGAAGGTGATGCCGAAGGAGGTAACAATTCAAGCGGTGGAGATACGATGAGCGGTGATAGCCAGGAGAAGGATGGGACGGACACCGAGCAGTTGACAACGCAATCGGCGGCAGAACTTAATGAGCCAACACCAGACAGCGCTGACGAAACGACCATGGAACCAGCTAAACAGATCGTTTTACCGGTACTCCTGTCCATGGCGGCGAAAGATGAAGATGTCCCTCGTGATGTCAACGACCTCCCAAATCCACTGCAATTGGCCACTGGTACCGATTTGGTAAAGCCAAACACAAGCTCGGAGGCGAAGCCGAAAACGAAACCAAACGGGCGCAGCGACGAGGTTTTGCCGACTGTCGACGAAATTGGCGCCAGCAAGGGCGCGGTGCACACCGTCAAAGCGAGAGGCAGAGCGTAAAAAAACAAAATACGACTAGCAAAATGGGTTTGATGGATCGAGACGAAAAGTATCGAAAGCACCAAGGCACGACCAGCAAGCAATCTTCACAGGAACATGGTAGCAGTAGTGAGTGCTTTATTTTTTCTTCAAATCTTGTAGCTCAGGTCGCCATTTATCAATTCACATGCAACGGTTTTTTTAAGATTTTAAGAAACTTTGAACAGAGATTCTTGTGCATATTGTAATGAATAAGGCTTGATGTGTGAACGTCGTCGTTGGGTTTGTGGTCCAAGCACGAAGTACCTCAAGACGTCAAAGCTGTATTTTTTCGAACGGTTGTTGCCACCATCGTTGACTATATTCAGCTGTAGGGAAAGTTGCCGCTCTAACACTATTGGAAGAGCCAAAAACTTACGCAAAGGTGTTCCCGTGACAGAATTGGTTGTGCTGCAGAAACATGGACCGTCAGTTGCACAATGCGCGTCGCAAAGCGTGCTGTGTTTGCAGCGTATCCCGCGATTCCTTTGTCCAGTGGTAGTTTCCAGCGCTCGACACAACGGCGACTATTTTACCGACTGCGTGGTGTACGGTGGAAAGTGCTGCATGTTGGCAGTGTAGCAACTCACGCACACGCTTCAGCAACCTGTGTGAAAACAATAACCGGTGTTAGTCGATTAAAGATATTTATTGCAAAATAATAAACAAGGCGTACGTCTGGAGCACGATCGGAAGGTGGGTGGAGCGCACGACATATTCAGCCTTCTTTTCCAGCACCACCGACATGTTGATATTGTTCGTTATCTTGAACTGCGACTCAGGATCTCGTACAGCCGTACAGGCTCATATAGCCTAGTATTGTTCTCAAGAGTTTGACAAAATCCACGATGTGTTGCGGTCCGTGATCACGGGCGTGTCGACCTTGGAGCTCTCCATTCCGCGTCGGTCGTGTATGACCATTTCTAGGCGATGGGGTCGTTGTACTGGACGCCCAGGACCGTGCAGATGACCACGTACGGGTTGGTCATCGAAGTCTTATTAATGATGTGCAGGTTGGTCTCGCCCCCATTCACGTAGCTCTTGAACCTCGAGTCCCAACACAAACGTGAACACATCTACGCGAACGGGACGAGGTCTATCTTTACTTGACTGTCTTGACGAGTTCGAGGAAAGTCATGACGATATGGGGTCTTGGTGGGCCTTGAGCACAGCCATGGCGACAACCAGTTCATTCACCAGCAACTCCTGGATGCTCAAATGTCGACTGATTGTACGGCTACATCTACTGGGACAACATTCATGTGGATGTTGAGCGAATGTCGCTTTTCACCGACTGGGTCAACATTCACTATTTTAGATAAGAATGCGACAGGTAATAAAATATTCCGTTCAAGTAAAGGGTACTATCCACGCAATACTAAGTTCGAGGGTCTAATGGGTACGGTTTATGTGTTTATATAGGATCCTCGACGGTTCCCGATCGCCCCTAAAACTCTGAATATAAATATTCAGAGAACTACAGAGCATGCGCGGGCTTTCAAGAAAGGAGAGACACAGCCATGGCTACCTCGTCTATTAGTCGGGACCAGTGAGGAGTCATGTGCCACTGAATACAGCGCTCAACCTCACGACGACTACGAACTGCACGCACTCAAAATCTTCTTAGCTCAGCAGGTTTTCAACGGAAGCGGTAATCCACGACGTCACCTGGGCAGCCGTCACAGCGTCCACATCAAAGTCGAAGTCGTCGCCGCCCAACTCGATGATCTTGATGGATCCCTCGCTGGAGTTGTCGATGATAGTCACGTACGTCACAGCCGAATCGGTCGGGCGAGAAGCGTAGTTGTCACCGCCAGCAGACACACTACCGTCGTAGAAGTAGTAGTGCGTCGACACCTTGTCCTTGTCCGTGTTGGTCTCAATGACCTCGGCAATGTCAAGCTCACCGCAGCCGCCTTCAGCGCCCTCACCGCGGCAGTTGCAGCCGTACTGGTTAGCACGCACAACTTGAGCGTTCAGCATCCAGATAGCAGGGCGGTTCACAGAGGAGCCAGTGGGCATCTGCACCTTGGTCACGAACATCTTCATGCCGCCGTCCCAGCCGTGGAAGCCCATGTCGTCGTAGTAGCCGATGCAACCGTCCTCGTCGGCACAGTTGGTCTCGGTCATGATGTTGACTTCGCAACCCGTGGACACACACGGACCACCGCCGATCATAGAGGAGTCGGATAGGCATCAGCGAGGGATCCGCCGAACGTTGTAGAGCTTGTGGCAGTTCCAGAACCGTCGTCCGTGGCGTAACCTTGAGGGCTCGAGTCGGCGCCAGTGTAGTCGATGTTGAGGTTGTTCATGAAGACCATGTTCTCCTGCGTGCCGTTCTGGCTGTAGGACGACACCTTGCTCCAGTCACTACCAGAGGTGGCGTTGAACACGGCAATGTTGTAGATGTTCATGGGACCACGGAAGACCATGGTGACTTCCTCGCTCATGGGACCAACAGGGTCCGTCAGAGAAACGTCCTCGGTGGTACACGAAGACATCTCCGTCACCTTGCCGTAGGTGCCCGTGGCCGAACCAGCGTTTGTGCCGTTGTACACGAAGCTGGAGCTGATGGTGGCGCTCGAGAACGACGCAGCGCTGCCCGTCGACGTCTGCGTAACGGTCGACGTGGAAGTCGAAGTGGTCGACGTCGAGGTGGAAGTGGAAGTGCTGGTGGACGGAGCTGTCGTGGTGCTCTCCGAGGCAGTAGTGACAGTGCCCGACTCGTAGTCGCTTTGCACCTCCGGGGTGGCCGTCGTGGCTGCAGGAGCCGACGTCGTCGTCGACTGCGTAGTGGACTGGGTCGTCGATTGCTGCGCAGAAGACGACGACGTGGTGGTGGTGCTGGAGCTGGAGCCGCCGGGGCAGAACGTCACCATGAAAGGCAGCGTGTCCGGGCAGCTGTGGGTCTTGCTGTCGTCCGACGGGTACAGGTAAGCGTCCGAGCACTCCTCGCTCTCGCACGTAAGCGTGGCGCACGAGCTCGAGACGGACGTGGCCGAGCTCGTGTCGGGCGCGATGCTCATAGCCACGTTGTAGCCCGACTTGCCCGTGAGCTCCTTGCACGCGTCGTACGACGTGCAGCTGCCGCTTCCAGGCGGGATGACGCTGATGTCGTACCACGTGTACCCGCCCGTGACGGAGAACTCGGCCAGCGTGGCCTCGTCGCCCGAGCCGTCACGGAACATGCCGCTGTAGCCGCTGGCCAAGTCGCGGGTCGTGGAGCTGCCGGCCGCAATGCTCTCGGTCTTGCTGTTGTCGTAGAGGCTCACGGCGTACGAGCACGAGTTGACGAAGCTCACGGACACGGAGGCGGCCACGGGGGCGGCCATCACGAGCGCAGAGCTCAAGGCGAGGAAGACCTTAACCATTGGGACTGAGGACTGCTGCTGGTAGTGGGGCCGAGAGGGCGAATTGCAGAATGACATGCAAGTGCATCGGTGTCGTGTGACGTTGCGCTAATTTACGAGCGAGGATCAATTGGCATCAGCTCGGAGGACGCCAGACGGATGCCATGCACATCGTGGCGTTGGCCGCTGTGGACGGAGAGCGCTTATCTCAGGCGCTAGTCGCCGCTCGGCCATAGACGCCATCGCCAGCTGTACAACAGTTGTCTCAAAATGACTGCAGCGAATGAACCGTGCGAGCGAGCATGGATCAATGCGCCAAGGGATTCGAAAGGCATCATGGTTGGAGGGTGTGAAGTACGGCGAAGGTATGCGGACTGTGGAGTGAGGAGTTGAGTGTGACATCGCACTAAGCGGGATCAACTACGGCGGGGCGTCCTGTCGTTCGTGTGCAGCGTACCACTCTGTGACCCGCTCTCGACATGTTGAGTTTTGTATGCGGGCACTGAACTCGTGCCCGGCACACGTTGCAACACCGAAAAGCTATCATTTTGTGCGTACGATACTCTGCTGGCAAGTGTTTGCTGTTGCCGGTTTTGGTAACGGGGCTAACGCGCTGGCGCCTGCAAGTGTCTCGCTTTATTGCAGTTGGTCGCTTTCATCCCAGGTGGCTTCACCTTCGCAGCCTGATCGGAGCTGCTGGAGTGATGAGCGAGATGTCCTCGTCCGCCGCTTGTGTGGCTATCAAGCAGCCTCGCTGTACGAAGGGATCCCACGGGAGTCACGCGGGGCTGATTTGCCAGCGCTGCGGTCACGCCATGCCTCAGTCAGTTTGCCGCGCACCCGTGTCCCTAGACGACAGCTCGGCGTTCTCGATGACTACAGCGGCCCGCGCAGCAGAGCTGCAGGAATCGGTGGCCCGCAGTGGGCCATCTCTGCAGTTTGCTGCTGCTAGACGGTGTAGTGGCCACCACGACAGCGCGGTGAAGATGAATTTCACCATCGCTATGCCGGCCAAATCTTCGCGCGCTATGGACCACGCGAGCGTGACGAGAGCCCCACGGGGCGGACTGAAGATCGCCCCTCTCTGCATCGAGCTTGTCCACCGCGTCGTAGCGTTGCCACCGCTTCAACCTGGAATCTCGCGGCTTTGCTCTTGCTTTGCCCTTCCTCCTCGCACTTTGTGGTTAGACTCCAGCGACGTATCGTCGAGTGTTTGTACATGGATCACCTCGCGTTGACTAACAAAATATCGGCAACGGAGTGCTCCATCTACTGATTAAGTAATTTAGCGCTAGCAGTAGCGCGCTTTTTCGGCGTTACAAGTACAATATACGCAATGTATGCAGTGCTGCTAGCACGTTTTGCAAAAGGACGCTGCTCGGCGCACACAGTTTGCAACTATGTAGCCCTGTTTTCGAAAGCTGTAAACATGCACCATCCACTTCGAGGTACACGCAGATAGAGCTCGTTGCATTTCATTATTGTAAGGTTATACCTAGCTTGCTGCAATTGCCTCGCATTTAGGTTTGAGTGCGAAGGAAAGTTGACACGTGAATGCATCACATTTTTTATCAAGAGCATTTACAACGCAAAGACTACGTAGTTATCGGACAAGCCTTGATAGAGTAACACTGCTATCGTATTATCTCCAACGAGCGACAATATAAGTAGTCTAATGTAATACCCACGCCGAGGCATCTTCTGTTGATCCTGCCAAACAATTCCGGACAATCAGTGAGGCTTGATGTCAAACCATTTAGCTGATTAGGTTCTCCACGGAAGCGGACAGCCACGTGGACACAGTGTCAGCAGACACCGAGTCCACGGAGAAGTCGAAGTCGTCGCCGCCGATCTCGATGATCTTGATGACACCCTCGCCGGAGTTGTCGATGATAGTCACGTACGTCACAGCCGAATCGGTCGGGCGCGAAGCGTAGTTGTCACCGCCAGCAGACACGCTACCGTCATAGAAGTAGTAGTGTGTCGACACCTTGTCCTTGTCCGTGTTGGTCTCAATGACCTCGGCAATGTCAAGCTCACCGCAGCCGCCTTCAGCGCCCTCATCGCGGCAGTTGCAGCCGTACTGGCTGGCACGCACAACCTGAGCGTTCAGCATCCAGATAGCAGGAAGGTTGGCGGTTGAACCCGTAGGCATCTGCACCTTGGTCACGAACATCTTCATGCCGCTATCCCAGCCGTGGAAGCCCATGTCGTCGTAGTAGCCAATGCAACCATCCTCGTCGGCGCAGTTGGTCTCGGTCATGATGTTGACTTCGCAACCCGTGGACACGCACGGACCACCGCCGGTCACTGACGTGTCGGAGGCATCCGCCAGCGAACCGCCAAAGATGGTCGACTCAGTGGCCGTGGCAGTGCCGTCAGCCGTCGAGTAGCCCTGCGGGCTCGAGTCGGCACCAGTGTAGTCAATGTTCATATTGTTCATGAAGACCATATTGTCCTGCGTGCCAGCGTCGGCGTCGTACGAGGAAACCTTGCTCCAGTCGCTGCCGGACGAACCCGAGAACACGGCGATGTTGTAGATGTTCATCGGGCCACGGAAGACCATCGACACTTCCTCGCTCATAGGGCCAACAGGGTCGGTCAAGGACACGTCCTCGGTGGTGCACGAAGACATCTCCGTCACCTTGCCATATGTACCCGCGGCCGAACCAGCGTTCGTGCCGGTGTACGCGAAGCTGGAGCTGATGGTGGCGCTCGAGAAGGCACCGGTGGAGCCGCTCGACGTCGTGGTGGTGCTGGTCAAGGAGCTAGACGTAGTCGTAGCGGAGCTCGAAGCGCTGGAGGTCGTCGTAGTGCTGGTCGACGTTGAAGTCGACGTCGTCGTGCTGGCCGAGGATGACGCATCGGTAGTAACTACACCAGCGGTGTAGTCCGCATCCGAGGCAACAGGAGCTTCGGTTGTGGCAGCAGGAGCCTCCGTCGTAGCGGCAGGAGCCTCAGTTGTGGCAACCGGAGCCTCCGTCGTAGCAACCGGAGCTTCCGTCACCGCCGTCGTGGTAACTGGGGCCTCGGTGGCGATCGTCGTGACAGTCGTCGCCGAGGTTGAGTTGGATGATCCATCCGGGCAGAAGGCCACCTCAATGGCGAGCGTGTCAGGGCAGTTGCGCAGCTTGGTGCTGTCTGTCGGGTACAGGTAGGCTCCCTCGCAGTCGGCGCTCTCGCACATCACAGCCGCACACTCGGCGTTCACACTGGTGTTGCCAATGCCGGGAGTGATGGACATGGCCACGTTGTAGCCGGTCTTGCCCGTCGTGGTGGCGCAGTCCGCGTAGCTTGTGCAGTTGCCCGCTCCGGGGGGCACGGCACTGAGGGCGTACCAGGTCTTGCCGCCGCTGATGGCGAACTCGGCCAGCGTGGCTTCGGTGCCCGTTCCGTTGCGGAACATGCCGCTGAAGCCGTCGGCCAGCGCGCGCGACGTGGAGCCCCCGGCCGCGATGGTCTCGGTGGCGTTGTTGTCGTACAGGCTGATATCGTACGCGCAGTCGTTGACGAAGGAGACGCTGGTGGCCATCGTCACCGCCACTTGGGCGGCCACGGTCAGAGACCCACCAAGAGCCAGGAAGACGCGCACCATGCTGGAAGTGTTGGTAACGACAGTAGGCCGACAAGCTGCGGGTCGGTCGAATGTATTCACTGCTGAGCGTGAATGAGCAAATTCAGAAATGCTTCCGAGACTGCCATGCCAGACGTGCTATTGATAGGCTTGATTGGGCTTGGCCCACATCCTTTCAGATCATAGGCGTGCTGGCCGATCAAAAATAGAGACGAGCCCACCAGAGTTATGACTGTCGAGCACTTTATCTCAGGCTCCAGATGGAAGACGTGAATAGAGGTGCCACCGCTTTGATCCGTTGATATGAAGCTGCTGCCACCAAGTTGTTGGGCGCTCCCCCATGAGATCGACGCGTTGTTGCCGTTGCAGTCGGTCGGAGATTTAGAATTATGGTGCTCTAAACGATTGATCTAAACGATTTAGGCGTAACTACTTA
Organism: Phytophthora sansomeana; assembly: GCA_032158285.1. Lineage (NCBI taxonomy): Eukaryota > Oomycota > Peronosporomycetes > Peronosporales > Peronosporaceae > Phytophthora > Phytophthora sansomeana. The sequence goes on from JAPDHH010000255.1 coordinate 22,021, forward strand.
ATTTCTGTAAGGAAAAAGATTTATGACTATCTGATTATGCCACTTCTAAAATCAATTTGAAAAGCAACTTGTCCAGAAGCAAAGTCGCACATCTGCCGCGGCATCGCAGTGCGATTGCATGGCTCAGCGCGAAAACGATTGTCTTGGAGCTCTCGTAACATGCACTTGTTTCGCTAGACGGAACTTTACTGCTGTTTGTGATACACCGCCTCGGTGACACCGAGTCGGTGTTCGGTGGCCATTGCATTGCGCACTCCTCTAATAGCTTGTGAGTTTCTAGATTCATATTTCCAGCGCTTCGATCGCAGCAATACCTGGACAAGTAATGAGAATGACCTAACAAGTTGGCAAATGCACACGAGAACGATGTGGCAACGGGATAGCGCGAGCAGCATCTCAGCTTTTGCGCGCTGCCGCTTCATTTTCCCTTCGATTAGACGGCGGCCACATGTGCAGTCCGTTTTTGCAAAATCAACTTTGCCGTAGCCATGCGCTGCTCTCAACTCGACGCCGAGGTCCTTCCGGCGTGGCTCAATAAAGGTTACGTCTGCGTCAGTGATACCCTTCTGCTAGCATCGTGAGACCAATAGGCTCCAGTACTGCAAAATGATATCTATGGGCTGCTCCAGAACGAATTTATAGGACATACACAAGTCCTCCGTTCCTTTTAACTACACGTAGCACCGCACAATAGTTAGGATCGCTACGGAGGAGTACGTACCTACACAAGAAACGATTTCATTATTTTGGCTTGTCGCCCCACGACGGAGCTCATCGGTCATGTGCACGAACCTCTTTGCCAGTGCACACCACTATAGGCTTAGCTACTGTACATGTACTTGCAAAAGCAAACACAATACGCCAACTTCGTTATTTGGAGTCGGGGCCAGCAAATCGGGATTCGGCGGAATATTCTTTGTGCGGAGTCGCTCTCGAGTATAGTTTTTGCAGGCGAGTGCGGCGACACAGATGACAAGCGTATCATATTACTAGAAGAGCCGACGCAACTGGGAGTTGTGGGCCGGTCGGCGCACAGATGACAGCGTCTATGAAGAGATGGGAGTCGGAGATCGGAGATTGTTCCGTCGCGCTCGGTGCACTCTTGAGTCAGTGAGGTGATACGTCACGGCGACGTATCGCTCAGCATTGTTGACCACCGGAAGCGCTACCAGCGCGGCATTATGCAAGAATGCATCGTTTTGTAGGGAGCCGAGTGTCATGCCAATGGCGAGGAATTGTTCCTGATTATTTGGTGCCAGCAAGGACATGGCCACAGCGACCCCCTGCCTCTGGCTGGAGTCTGTAGACGACATCGTCTACCAATGAGCTGGCCGTGATATGTGGTGGTAGCGTTCGCAGCCAAGGAGGTGCTTGAGCCGGGTTCAAGCCGTTCGCCGCGGTCACGAACGCATTAACGTTATCCTCTTGCCAGTCGAAAAGGAAAGCCGGATCATCTTGGTCGATCTGGATTGACGACAGATATTCATCCAGCTACCGCAACCCAAGCATCGTGAATCTTGTGAGCCCGGTACTGCTGTTCACCAGCACACATATAAATCACTCACCACTGGGATTGCAGCGCGAAAGGAAAAGACGTTGCGCAGCCTCTCGTCGAACGAGTCAGCCGACTTTGGCGCGCGCGACGGCGGGTCGGACTTCATCCGCTTGGGCTTGCTCTCGTCTCCACCTGTCGTCTGCCGCTTGCTGGCGATACTCGCCGAGCGACGGGGTCCGCTCCCCTCGCTCATCGCTTTCTCCTGTCACTTTCTCAGATTAACCTAGCCGCCTCCCCCGCCAACAAAATCGCAATTACAGGTGACATATACTAACATCAAGGATCAATATTTTGGTGGGTCCAACATATTGATCAAAATATACCCTGACATTTTTGTCGGGGGTTGAAGAGTTAACAAAACGAATTTTGTTTTAGCAATTGCTACTTCTACTTTCTTGAGGGAACACACTCCGAAGGTGAGCTGCTTTAACTTTCTTCAGCGACCGTGACGCTAGTATTTGCAACATCCTCGTTGTCATCTCAAACCGGGCTCAGTGCGTGAACGGCTGCGGCGAGCACAAATTTTTAATGTCAACTTTGATCAAACACTCTCGCGGCACCCGCAAGGATCTCCACATGGTCTGGTATGACCTGAAAAACGCCCTCGTCAACGTTTTTCAGGACATGATGTGCCGACCAGGATGACTCGATAACCTCTGGCCCCTGGTTTCTTTTTAAAATTTAGTCCCAAGTTCTACTGGTTTTGGTGTTTTCGTTTCTGTTTCCTCAGACTCTTGTGCATCAGTATCTAAACGTTCAGACCACTTCCGCGCGAGGCCCAGATACTCGCAATTTAGTGGTGGCACGCAAAATTGCGGTGGCATGGAATAATTTATTCTAGACACGTCAGGCTCTGGTGGAGGTGTGTCGCAGGTGCATTCCTTCCCCCGAAGTTACGCCCGAGAGGAAAAGGTTCAGATAAGCTCCCAGCACCTGAGTCAAAGCCCCGACTTCAGTTCAAATAGCGTTCTGGCGTTGATCATTGTCAGGATTCATCAGCGACCGTCACCGCACGACTAAAATGCCACATTAATTTGACAGGTACTGGTGCAGGGTGCCAAATACTGCCATTCTGGTTCTATGTTGCCACTTGGTATCCTCAAAATCCCATGTTGCCACTTGGGATTTTGAGGAGACCGTGCTGCTTAAGTGTATATTTTTGTTAGTGTTGAGTAGAATTATCGCCAAGCGTTCGATATACGCTAAATCCGATTTGATTAAATCATTTGTACAGTAAGCAGTGACATCTAATGATGGTATCCATAAATGACGATGATGATGAGTAGCCACCACTCGATAGCAAGGGAGCAGCGGAGGACCAGCAGAGACGAGCAACCATGTGACAGCAGCGAGAACTAATCCAGCGGCGGCAGCAGAGACCAAGATGACGAAAACAGCGAGGACGACGGAGAGACAAAACCAATGACGGCGATGGAAGATCGCGCTTGCCACGAAGAGCCGCTACCGGAGGAGTGACACGGAAGCTTGGCTTGGCGAGCACATGAAGGCTGAGCGAGACGACATCTCTCCAGCATGTACGGCTGTGCGCTCGCGCGAGCAGTCGCCCTGATTTACGAAGACGCAACCCATGCATAAAGTAGTTAGCTAGAGCTCACAAACCGATTAGCGGCCCAAGACGCTGCCCAACTCGCAACCCAATTAGCAGCCAACTCGCAGCCTTGCGACCACTTAACGACCAACGCGAAGTTCATTTGAGCATTGAGTGAGTATAGCGTCCTAGCCGATAGCGAACTCTGGTGGTAAGCGGTATCTTGGTATTTGTAGCCCGTGATATTTTGCAGCCCCAGACTTCGACCCTCGGCCTGCGCTAAGACAATCGTACATCCAGAAGGTCATTTCAGACCTGTACTGGTGCCAGCCGAGGCCTTCATATTTCATTTGTTCGTAGTGGCCGGACCAACTCAGGAGCTAGGGCTGTCCTCGATTGTGGACGTTGCCCACTACAGTGTAGCAGCGACAGACGCACAACTTCGGGCCGTTCCGAACCGGGGCCGCGCCCCGTAGTGAATAGGGGAATCTCGCAATTTAGTGTCGGGGTCGCGATTTAGCGTTCCGAACCAAGGTCGCGACTCAGTATGTAACTGTACCACCAATCCGGTACCACCTAGCTATCAAAGTTGCCGTTGCAAATCAAACACAACATGGCTACGTCGAGCTCGAAGTGGACTGTGGCCGCTCCATCGACCGCGCGCAAGCGCATTATCCCCCACCTACATCAGACAACTGTAACAACTGGACGCTTGAGCAGCTCAAGCTCGAATGCACGGCGCGCAAGTTGAATGTAGTGAAGAACACGTTCAAGCAAGACCGCGATAAGCTGCTCGACTCTTAGGACACCAACAAGGATGGCGTTGAACTTGCTCCGGCAGCAGCGTAAACGAACCAAAGGTGCCCGCGAAGAGGAAGAAATGCGAACCAAGAGCTGCATGTTCCGTCTTCTTAACGTGCTCTTTTCCGATCACTTCTTTCAAGCGTTCTTGGAGAGTGGACATCAACTACGGCGAGAAGAACTCGACCAAGGTGGCACCACATTTTGGACGGACGTTGCAACTGCCTTCAGCTCCGATAATAACGACTACGACTCGCTGATTTCGGACGACGCTGTGTTTGAAGACGTGGATCCAGTGTTCGTGGTGGCTCACTCGGCGGCGAAGCTGCGACGGATGTGGGAAGAGGTAAGCAGCAACTTTGCACGAGCAGAAGCGGGGTCCAAGGTCTCTGGTCAAAATGGGCAGGACTTCTGGGATTTCTGCAGCGGCCGTGCAGACGTCTATTACCTCGATCGCTGGTGCGAACACCGTGGTGCTGAGCGGGAATTCTGTGCGGCAAACGTGTATTCCGACGACGAAGACGACTCAACTAAAGAGGGATCCGGGAAGCAAAAACCGAGTGGAAATCGAAAGCGTCGCAAAAGCTCTCAAGGAGAAGCCGTCGCCGAAATGTTGGACACAGTGAAAGAGATGCTTGAAAACGAATCAAACAAAAAGCGGGATGACGCATGGGTGGAGCAGAAATTGCTTCTTCAAGAGCAAAGAGCTGCGCAGAAATTATCAACGCTGTCTGCCATGCTGGAACGCACCAACGCTGGGATACTGCAGTTAAAAGAACTCCGTCGAGAGTACATCACAAAGGGTATCGATGCTGGAGAAATTGGAAGAGCTCTGGCCAAGCGCGAAGAAAAAATCACTGCTAGAAGAGCAGCTCGACACGCTTGAATTCGAAGTCCTCAATGGCATCCAATAGCCTGCCGAGGTAGCATCAACTAGTGAACTCGGGGACGGCGGAGGTTAAATTTTTGGATATAATTCACAATTACTTGGCGAAGAATGCGACCTTGCGCGTCACTACGCAGGCAACCGGCATCGTCGTGGTTGTCCGTGGTCTGATATGAGCTTTCCAAGAGGCTGTGGTATTCCGCGGAAACTGTGCGAAGGTTGTAGCTGCGTCTTGCGTTTTGAGTCTTTCGTTTATGCAGAAGTTATGGAGCTTCATGCACGTTTTGATGACCGTGCGAACGTTTTTGAAGTCCACAACGAGGGGCCTCCGAAATATTTGCCACTTGTTTACCAGCAATCCAAATGCCATCTCAATGCGAATTCGTAGTTGGCTCAGGTAAAAAATTAAAGACGGAATGGTGCCGCCCCTTGAGTTCCAGCTTGGTGAACGGCACCAAAAGCGAGTCCGATAGCGGATACGCATTATCGCCGACAATGTAGAACCTGGCTGGCAGCGTCATGATGTCATTACTGAGTCTCCACTTCTTGAACGCGATGGAATCTCCCACTTTGCCAGGCGAATCAAAGCAATAGCCTATGAATCGGCACTGTGAGTCGCACACAGCCTGTACGTTTAGTCCATACATTTGGTAGTGCCCGGAGAAGAATGCAGCGACATCCGGAACCTCTTCAGCACTCGGTGCTCTAATTTGACGTAGCCATCCGTCAATGCACCCGACGCATCCGCTCAAAATGCCGTCCGTGCTGAGCTTGGTGAAGCCGTCAGCAATCGTTTGGATGCGCTCTTTAGATGAAGCAGGAGACTCAATGTGAAGCTCTGCGCAGTCACATATAGCATCCATAACGTCGTGCATAACGTCATAGACGCCAGACACCAAGACACCGGCAAGACCGCGAGTAGTGTGATAATTACTTCCTGCCAACCACGAAATGGTCATCTGGAGCATGTTTTCTGGTGTAATGGGCTCCGTGTCTGTGCGTCGAGTCGATTGGAGCTCATCCCGAAGAAGCGCGGGTCTTATCATCAACAGAAGAGACTCGAATGACTCACATTCATCCTGTAGCAGCGCTTGAATTGCCCTTCCAGCAGCAGCGTTTGCTTGTACACGTTCCAGTCTAATCGGCGACGCTTGATACATGGTCCTTGTTCATCAGGAACGAGAGCAGCCATCGATCCCACAAGCAGTAGTAGAAGGCGACGGCGACGCGCGGCAGCGTGCCCTGCGTGTGCCATCCAGTGCGGAATCATGCTATTATTTGTCAGTGCAATCCGAAAATCCAACCCAGCGCGCGACCCTAGCATCGGATCGCTTTGATTAGTTAATCGGGTTTTCTTCCACTCCCCCGGCACATGACTGACCAATCACAGCTCAAGTGTCGGGGCGCGACCCCGGTTCGGAACGACCCTTACTGTACCCCGTGTACCCTCTTAATCTCTGTAACTTTATATAATACGAACAATTGATAGCCTTGCAAATATAGTACAAAATTGATCATTGTTACGGTCGTGTACAGGTAATTATATATTGAATTGCTTTATATGTGTACATCGTCGCCAGGATAACCAGAGGATTGGACTGGCAGTGCCAAGGCAGCGGATGGTAGAATCGGTAGTTCTTAGCGTGCCTCACGACGATCATGGTGCTCTACCAACTGTGTATAGCTCAGTTAATTGAAAAATCGAGGTAGCCCTCGTGATGGTATCGGATACGGCAAATCAATTCTTTAATCGACTTTCTTTGCTTAATCGCGCCAACCACCATTACCGGCGTACTATTCGAGTGTGTAACAAAGTCTAGCTCAGTTTGCGGAACGCCACGCTCAACGCCGTGCAGACGTCTGCTTCTCCCAGAGATGGAGAATCTGCTAACTTTTTTTAATGAACACCTCGAATTGTTCCGATACTTGTATCCACTTACGAACACTCAGTTAGACTTTCCTTCACTGCAAGGTGGAGTACATGGGCCAGCACCGAACGAAAATTATTCTGGGGTCCCGAAGATAGTTGGTCGGGGGTGGGGTGTGTGTGTGTGGGGGGGGGGGGGGGGCTGGAGAGAGCATTGTAGCCTGGGAATGCTCTTTTAGGTGGTTGGGCAGTTGCTCATTGATCGATTTGACCTTGTTTTGTTGTTGACGATGGCGGCCCATAATCCGAAAATAGCGTGCCATCCATTGCTTTTCTCACTTCAAGTAAATGGTCCGCGAGTCGTACGCCGCTATGTGGATACTCGACCTTTCAAAAATGCCAGGATAACGAAAATTCCGTTTTTCGTCAATCCAATGCATCTTTGCGACCATGTAACCGCGATTTTTCGCAGACGTCCACAGGTCAGTTGTAATGCTTGTCCGGGAAGACGCAACCTCAGACGCCAACGTTTCCGGACCAGGTCTTTCTCAATTTCCACTTTTTGATCACATGGTGCCGAATGGATTGGCGAATAGGTGCTTTGAACGTTTGGCTAGAGCTCATACCTACACCATTATACTCGCGGAGCGATACTTTTTGAGATGATTCGCATTGTAGTGTGTGCTTCTAAGCTCCACAACTATGTTCCACCGGCCTGCATGTGTAAGCTCCGTTAATGTTTCCTCGATACTACTTTCCTGACGCGATTGCTAAGCTTAGCTCGCTGGACTACATGCGGTCACAACTCGGTTACTTCATCTCGTCGGTCGATGACCAATCTGGGCGTTTCTTGGGATGCCCGGGGTGTCGCTCATATTCGAGAAAATGGAAGGTATTTTCCGATAAATGGTCGTCAAAACATCTGGTCCCAAAGGTCGGAGCGCTTCCGACTCCTTTGCTCGCCTGACGTTGCTGTTGGATCTGCGATGTCGTCAGGTTGTTGTCAGCGTCTGCCTCACTTTCATCTCTAGAGCGATCTCTTCGCCCTGCGTCATCCATCCCGTCTCCAATTTTTTGGGGCTCTGAGGAAGAGAGAGAGAGGAGGGGGTATCCCTATCCGGATCCAGTTAAAAACTACAATACGACTCAAACCGACTTGATTCGATCGGATTGCATCGATCGACGCCGACAGAGTCGGAATTAGTCGATCGCCTCGTTGTCGAAGGTAACCGGCCTCTTACCATTAGTAAAATTCCATCCAAATAAACTATTAAGTATTGTTAAACTACACCTGCAAATACTGCATTTTTGCAGGGTACAACGAACATAGTCCGCGAAGGCTGGCGTCCATCGTTTTTAAGGTATAACATTAAGTTTCCTGATGATCAACACCAAAACAAAGATCGTCCTTAGCCCCCGTGGAAGCTGTGGAGACACCAAACCTTGGAGCATAACGTGCCAGTTCTGTAACCGACTATGCGCTTACCGTCACTAACTTACAGCGATGAGGAAGCTCGTAATACAGAAAAGAAAAATGAATCTTCCGTCCGGTCACATCATGAATCCACCACTCGTTCTATCGGACTAGCTGGTATTCACAAGAGTACGACTTCTGCAAGCGTACAACAGCGCAGCCCGCACAAACGTTTTCAAGAATCAAATGAAGCACCAGCTTGTGGAGCGATAGACATATCTTCCCATTTCCAATAGTGCAAGCAAACCGAGTGTAGTGATGTCCTTCGTTTGCCAACAAGACAAATGCAAAACACTTGTCGAGCTGGGTCATTGAAGCGTGCCCGTACAGGCTTCATATACGTTGAGTGTGACTGCAGCATTAGCCTCGAAGATTTTCTTGAGTGGGCTAAGACGTACACCGATATAGTACGAGTACAAAAAATTATATCACGGTTTCCGGTGCGTCTGAACGAACAATTCATAACTAAGCGGACTCCAGAAGTGCATCTACGAAGCGCAAACCCGTGTCAGTTTATTCACGACTTCATTCTTCCACCAGGAGTTCTTGCAGTACTGAAAAGCGCGCTTATTCAGTGGACAAGGACGAATAAATACGTGCAGAGCGTTGACTGCGACGAGGCAAACCCCATCCCGATAGCCTACATCGGCACGACGTCAATTGGTTTTTCATTGTAAGCACTTCCTTTATTTCGAAAAACGAAGGCTTATTTACTGTGATCTAACACGTTGTGATGTTAAACAGAAAATATACCGAGATCGTAGGTGAGATTTACGCTATCCGAGATATCATAAACAGCTACAAGCAGGACGTTGCCTGGGTTGAGAAAGACTGGACAACTTTTCAGACCTCGAACGTGAATTTCGCAGGCATCAAGGAACGATCGGTGATGAGCACTGCAATCGATGAGTCTCGTGTACTTGCTGAGTCCTGGCTTGACCGAAAGTTTAAGTTCCTATCCGGGGACGCAGGAACAGGAGGTGAAATTAGTTTACGAGAGATACTGGGATTTCTCGCCGGTGAAACCAGGATGAACGATACCGTGATGCATTGCGCTTTGCTACGAATTTGTTCAAGGTGTCCACGGTCATTTGTAGTAGACCCTGTGAACGTTTTAAAGACTAGAGCTACGCGAAGGCTGGGATAGGGAACTGAATTAAGCAAATATGATGATACTGTAGAAGACGCCCTGGAAAAGTACTACATACGCGCTCACAGGTAAACGTAAAAAAAATGTATATGACCGGAATTATGTAGGAGCGCTTGTGGGCTTAGCGGTAAAAACTAGCTAGCTCGCGCGATGGGGTCGAATGTTATTGACGTAAACGATGTCGACGAGAGCTTCTTACCCAGATAGTCTGCAACCCGGCATCCTTGAATGGCCACCGTTTTACGTAGGTGCTCAGGGGTCGCAACATCAACGAGTCCTTCCCAAAGAGTGCAACGCACTTCTTTTATTGGTGCTGTCGACCAACGTGATTTCGCGGTTGCGGCTAGACCCGCCACGAACGGATACGGTTTTGATCTCCGCAATACCCTTGATAGTAGCTTCAAGGCTGAGAAGAACGCCTATATCCGAAGACAACACCTGATCTATCGAGCGCCATTCGTATTTAGCTTGAAGGCCGGGAACCCTGCGTGAATTATCAGCCCACCAGGCCGAGAGCTCGATTGCACTTGGGATTTCAGGTTGAATTGCCCAAGAAGTGTCAAGAATTGGCGTGATTTCAAGGCCACTTCGGCGCGAGATACGTACACTTTTAAGAGCGCAAACTTTCCCCAGCCACATCGACGAAACGGAGCGAGCCGCCTCGTTCCACAACACGCATTTCACTTCTGTGTTGGTGCTGTCAACCAGCGATACTGCGAAGGCAAGAGGCGGAGAGCTCGCGGAGATCATCCAAGAGCGCCACGACACCGAGAACGTCCACAAAAGCATCGGTGCCGGGCTCAGCGAGTTGGTCGATGGGTCGGAATGAATATTTACTGCGGGGTATCGACCCGTCATCGTTCTAGGCCCGAACGACCGTATCTTCATTGAGTATCAGCTCGTACTCTCTTCCATCGATAGCACATTTACGCTTAGTATGGTGTATGTTAACGTGCGAGTTAGAGTCGAGCAAACCAGTATCGTCTGATTGTGCGCGACCAATATCTGCATGCACGCGGTCGACTTTAGCAGGGTGGAGCAAGGTGATGTCCATGGTGTGCAATAGGAGCGAAAACTGGATGTGAGGCGGAGCATCCGAACAAAAGCTGCGATTGAGGGGCCTGTTAGCGACGACAGTTCGATGGACTAGTTAGTGATGGACTAGTTAGTGATGCTTCTCTCTTCGCGACACTTCCGAACACGTTTTGGTAATAAATAAAAATGGCTCTCACCAATACGTACTTAAGCACTTTTTGCGCAACTTCAAAGCAACTTTGATCAAAATCGATCCACTTCGAGCAACTTGTTTTCACAATCCTAGCGCTAAATCCCTTCAATGAAAAATTGAAAGTGTCGGAGCTTGGCTTAGCGTGAAATGTATTAGCTTCACACCTGGCTACTGAATGGACTTGATTCATCAGGTTAGGAAGGCACAAAGTCTTGCAGTGCTGCGGAGTTCGCTCGATCTCGGCGTAAGAAGTCTTGTATTTTTGCTCTTTTATGTTTGAACGTAGCCGCTTCCATAAGGCGGAATTGACAACACCGACAGAGAATCCGTTTGTATTAAGTGAAGTACTACTTATTGTAATAAGCATACCTCCAGACCGATATATACGTCACCCGGAAAAGCCTTCAGTCACGGGGATCCCACTGAAAAAAGTAGCCGCATCCAGCAGGGCTCGCTGGAAGGCGACAGGGCAATCCACGTGTTTACCAACGCCTATAAGCACAGGACCGATATACACGTAGTAACAGTGAAGCCCGTCGACGTTGCAATACTCTTCGAGGCATTGAAGGGTACCCATCCCACCGAGCCTTAGATCAGCCCAAAATTGGAGAAAACGCCCCCGGGGTCGAAGCAGCACCTTGTCCGGCAGCCTTCTTCGCACACTAGACGATCTCTCCCCACGCGAGGCTCTCCATCAATAACCCGCGCAAAAATGTGCAGTGAAGGGCCGCACCGGGGTTATCCGCCATTCCGCCTACTTGCAGCGTGACTTCAGAGACTTCATACCAAGGATCCATAGGTCGGAGACTTTCGGCGGGACCTTCGCGCCACCAAACGTCCAGCGAGACCGAGCTTGGGCCGGTTACGACACGTGCTCTCCCTTGTAGTGACTGCTCTAGCACAACGTAGCAGTCCGAGAAAGGCGCCAGCGGCTCGCTGTCCAGAAAACCCAGGATGATCCTCGGAAATTCGAAAATAACACGAGCCAGTAACGCGGGAAGGAAAGCCTCGCGGTGAAACCACGCATACGGAGCGACACTTTGGGTGAACATGTTGTTGCTCTCGAGACGGTTCAGAAATGCAAACAAGCGGCGGCACGATATCGTGCTCTGTCGTGGTATATCAATCCACAATAATTAAATACAATCCACACCACGATGCTTATGAACATTCTGATGGGTTGATGTTGAAGAGCGACTACCACGACTCTTATGATGGGTTGATTTGTACTGTAGAGCGATTGAGTTCATTTGCATAGCGATTGAGTTTACGTGATATCGCCTACGCGCAGAAACGTCCGATACGTAATTGAGGAATTTTGGTGAAAAAATAAGCGAGCAGGCATTTCCACGCCACCGATCAAAGCGTCGTCTTGTAGCTGGTGTGGATATCGTAGCAGAGAGCCAATATGTTGAGCGCAACAGCAAACGTTTTGATTAGAACAAAATAAGCGTTTGTACGACGCGAATAGCCGCACCACATTAGCCGCGCATAACTTGCAAAAACTGATCGTCCCACCCGTGCCGCCCAGCGTATTGCTCTACGACGGCCATGTCGAAGCGATATGGATAGTGGATACGGAGCCACAGCAGTATCTCAAGGTGTCCACAGCTGGCGGCAAAGCGGACTGCCGCAGTCGAGCAACCTTGACCAAGATGGTCGTGTAGGTAAACCAACAGATCGAAATAGCCACTTCTCGCGGCATTATCCATGGCGCCTTCGGTACACAAGCCAGGGTAGCGTTGGTTTAACCACTTGACAACCTCAAGATGTCCATTCAGCGAGGCCCAATCGAATAGCCAGCGTGGTGCACCCCTCGCTCCGTTTTTCATGCAACCATTCGAGGACTTTCAAATGGCCGTTGCGAGCTGCCATGTCCATGGCGCGCGTTGTACACCCTTCAGAGCGGCAACGATCTAACCACTCCACAACGTGGAGATGACCATTCGCAGCCGCAATATCCATAGCAGCTGATGTGAAATCGGTCCCGCGCTCCTTGTGTAGCAATTGAATAAGTTCCAATTCCCCACGTGAGGCGCACGCAAGAGCTTGTAGACCCGGCGAAAGCAAACAGAAGCAGCATGTGAAACGCACCGGTGTTTCTGAGGCGTGCGGCAGCATCCAGCGCTGTATTGCTGACGGAAGGGACGAAACGCCGCAGCACCCAGGCAACCATTTTGACAGACCCACTACTCGCCGCGGCGTCAAGAAATTCACCCGTCCAGTCGCGTCTAATATGGGTATACATCCACTGAGTAACGTTCAGATGCCCCCCTTGATGGACATCAACAGCGCCTCATTACCACACGTTTCAGGGCGGTAGAGATTCAGCCACATAACAATATCAAGATGCCCTGAGCGCGCAGCAATGCCAGCTACATTTGGCGCGCAGGATTCGGGTCTGGTGTGATGGAACTAACGAATCACTTGTAGGTGACCATTGCGGGCTGCAACACCCATGTCTCCATCTGAGAGCCGACCGTTGTTCCTGCTCAGCCATTCGAGAATATCAACACGGCCAGTCTCTGCAGCGTAGTAGGCATCTACCGATGGGACAGATGCCACACGAGACGCCAAAGTTTCAAGAAAGCGGATATGTCCACCCATCACTGCACTTTCGAACGCTCGCGCTGTTGGGACGTCGCCTCGAATTTGCAGGGCCCAGTTTAGGATTTCAATATTCCCTCGTCTTGCAGCGTGATCAAGCACAAGATCCGTCTCCGGCCGGCTAACGTGGCTATCTAGCCAGAGCAAAGTCTCAAAACGCTCAAACTGGGCGGCACGATTCATTTCTACACCACCCCAGCAAACTGGTGCCGCCTTATCGAATAGCAACTGCAGAAAATCGGTCGATCCGCGCCCCGACGCGACCGCAACAGCCTTCGTGATCCGAGGCACAATCGGCGGAGAAGTTGTCGTCCAAACACACCTCTAGCCATGGCAATATCATTGCGTCGTATAGCTGTCTCCAAAGACTGGTTAAAGTCGTGAAGTCGAAGCAGATGGGCTGTTGCAGTGTTAGGGGCCTTACCGGCCACACGGCGTAGTAGCCGGACATCACCCAACGACACTGCCCAATGTAGCGTGACTGACGCGGTCGGGTCAAGATATGGGTCGAGCAGCAACGACACCAGTTCAGCAGCTTCTGGAACAAGCGAGCGACAAACAACCCAACCCAAAATCAGGGGATCCATTGCGATAGAGAGCGAATTCAGCTTTGGGAGAAAAACCCTCCACGCTTGCCAAGCTCCCCTCAAAAGAGTCCCGAACAATATTTCAACAACAGGAGCCACAACCGGCCATCCATACATCATCCGAAAACCATCGATCAAGAAAGCCACGCAACTAAAGGGCGCGCAATAACAAGCTGAACTGTGAGCGATGCTTCTCGACCCTTCTTACGAAAGTTTTACCATCTTCGACCGCCTCAACTTTGTTCTATCACCTGCCTCGTGTTGTCCAAATGTTCAAAATCAATGCCGAAGTGTTTATTTCATTAATCGCGAATCACAGCTGACTACACTGCGGTTCTCCATCCTCCATCTTGTCGTATATATGCTGGGTCTCAAGTTCAGCAGTTTCGACTTGCGAAACTCTCCAGACAGTGGGAAACAGCGCGTATTGTCGATCGAAGTCACTCGTGACATCCCGACATAGAGATGCTCAAAACCCCACTTTGTGCGACCGTGATGGCTCAAGGAACAACAACACCTTCTCCAGCGTAGAGCCCTGAGCTTTATACACTGTCGTCACCAAGCAAATATCAACTGCGTGCTGCGTATACTGTATCTCACGCGTTGTTTCTAAGACACCAGTTCCTAGCCGCACGGTTCGCTTTTTAGTTTTTGACCCCATCAGCCCAACCGGAATAATTACTCCCGTTTTCCTTAAGGCGCGTCCGTCGGTAGAGTACAACCAATTCTGTTCCAAGTTGTTCTCGGGGGGCATTCTTCCGCAGTGAGCTGTGAGCCATCGGAGTCTGCCAGCTCAACATTGATGAAATCTGGGGGGAACGGAAGATCAACTACAAAATTCCTGTTCGACGAACACCCTTAACCAAACTCTCGACTTCCACGCACCTGTCGTCATCTTCCCACGCCAATGAACTCAAGCGGCATTGAGTTCCATTTGCAACCCCCCAACCTACGTTCCCATTGCTATTGTCAAGCACGTTGGAGCGCCAGCAACAAAAAATGCGAACAGCTCTGGATTGGCGTCAGGGTCATAAACCAGCCGGCTTAGTTCAGGCGTCAGTTCCTGCCGTAATTGTCGCTTCCAACGAAATAGCAACTGATTATGCCCCGTAAGAATGGCTTTGTCAACGTTGCTGGTCACCAAAATGGTCATGTTGTCGAGCCACGTAGAATCCCTTCTGACATAATCAAGTGAAATTTCAGTCGTCAATGAATCGACCACGGCAGAAGTCATAGGACGGAAAATATTAATTTATTCCTTGGTCCACCATTGCCCGGAGGGGGTGAACGACGGTAGTGCCCTGCACGCTCTGAGGTTGGCTTGCTGCGCAGGACAGGATGCCGCGCAGTGCTGATTAAGCAAGAACAACACGCTAAATCGGCGAAATAGCGCCCGCGCAGATAGCAACTCTCCCGAGTTTGTACTCATATACAAAACTTTACACAGCAGCGTTCCGACAGTAACGTCAAGCTGTAAGAAATCCCCGGCCAGAATAATTGAACGACCACCAAATATCTCATTGGTATAGTAAATGGCACGCAGGCGACGATCCAAAAGCACCAGAAATTCGGCTGAGAACATCGATATCTCGTCGACCACGATAAGCGATACTTTGTCAGTGAAAGTTAGCCGCATCAGCTGTAAATCGTTTGCTCCAAGGTCACCTTTATGAAATATTTTGAACGCAGAATGGAACGTACGGCCATTCACCAAATGACATGCGCCGATGCCAGTCGGGCACGCGTTTACAGTCCCAACCCCAAGCCGTTTTAGGATTTTGGAAATGGAGCGCATCAGTCTGGACTTACCAGTCCCCCTCCACCGTGCAGAACTGTTAGCGTTTGCCGCATCTGACCGCACTTCTCCACACTACCAATTAATCGGTCAAAAACGAGGCCGAACACAACCTCCTCTCATGGCAGTCTTCGAGACCACCAGCTAACGCGTCCAGAGGTCCGTCGCCCTCTTGGACACGTCCTTCGTCCACCGTAGTGCGAGACTGTGTCTCATCGCGTGATTGCATAGCCTGTATCCGACGAGCCATCTGCGTCAAACTTGGTTGCGATTCTGGTGGAATATACACTGCGTCCCGACGGCAATAAACTTTGGTGACGTCCCCGCCATCGGTAGGGACAACCGACCAGAACGTAGCCCGCATCGATCTTGCCTTCCTGACTGCCCTCATGTCCTTCGCTGACGTCATCCTTGTAAGATCAAAAATATCTTCAGGGAGTAATAAACCATCTGCCTCTCGATCAACATCGTCCTCGGAGCGACTGCAAGGGTTAGCTGTCCGTTTATCCGGCATCGTCCTATCCACCCAAAAGTCGGCATTGCGGCTTCTCCACTCCGAGCATGTTTTTTAGTTAGTTGCACATCGGTACTGCTTTTGCAGCATGCTGTTCAGAACGCGATACCGGCCCCTATTGATAAACGATGCCCGAGTCGAGTTCTACCTCGCGCATACCTCAAGCAGAGCGAGGTCCGATGCCTTCAGCGGGTCCCGCTTGGTTTAGGTCCCGAGGTACTAACAGGCAAAGTAAATATTTGCTGGGCGCTTCTGAAGGCTGACCGTCCTTTTTAGAGCCGGCATCGGCGCACCGCCCAGCATCGGCGTCTTAAACTTGGTGCGGATAAAACCTTGGAACCACTTGCTCAAGGGGTGCTCCGGCGCAAGGTCGAAGCCCTGACGTCTCGTGCGGCCTTTGCAGCTATCCAGCTTCTTACCTTTCTCGGCTCGAGGTAGAATATCGACAATCATCTCAAACTCAATAGGCGAGTATGCAGCAAACCATTTTCCACGATGCCGATACGATTCAGCTTGAGAAACAAAAAATATCTGCTTATCCACCGTGAACATCCGCGCTCCTGTATCCTGCGACGCACGAAGTCCTTCCGTTTGGTTTTCGCTAACGGACAGATTCACTAGAGCCTCCAAATGCGCTTGGGCGCTTACTTCAAGCTCATCTTCTAGTTCCTTGTACTCTCTATCCGCTTCGTCTTGTGCAGTTTGGATACAGTCTCTTTCATCATCATCATCGCTCTCAAAGCCCTCACGGCCCTCGTCGCCTCCTTGAACGTATGCAACGAGACGGTGAAGGAAAACATATCAAAACGTATCGCTTGAAATATAGGATCGATATCCAGCCAGCGCATACGCCATCAGTTGATGCGGCCACTCTGTAGCCCCTGTGAAAGCATCCACAGTGCATGTCGCTAAATACGTAGCCGGCCGTTCATATGTATCTTTGTCATCAGCAACGCTCGGGTATTTCTCCATGTCACGTAGTGCCTGCAGCATTACCGCGGCGCTACTTTTCGGCCCTCCCTTTTCCTTTGTCATATAAGAGTACTGATACTCCTCGACCATATCGCCAGAGTCAAGACCATTGATATCGGACGAATTAGTATGAGACCCGGACAAGCATGCAAGTGCAAAGTTTGTCTCCACAAACAGCGCGTCCTCGGCAGCGCGACGTTGCTCCCAGATGACAGCGTCGTTCGTGTGCGCTCGAAGGAGTCTCTTGTTACTATAATCTTGCCGCCGGTCTATAGTTGCAGCTACATCCCCGACAACCGAGCCCACAACGAATTCCGCCCGTTTCTGCTTCCTGAGTATGGTGGGCGATTTCAGTTGCACATGTATTGGGCTTGTTGTATCCTCACGTACCCGGCCGGCCGGGATAGCCGACACATGTAAATTCCTCGCGCGCCTTTGCGGCAAGTCTGCGAGTGTCGATGCATGTTCGTTGCAATAGCACACCTTTCAGCAGCGCCAATAAAACCGCTATAGTCGGCAAAAGCGTTCGGTACATCAATTTCATATGCACGCGGCATCTTACCATTGTGATCTTCTCGCCACTCCTCAATCTACTTTCGTGTTTCTGGTGACGCACCAGTGCAGGAGACATTGTCGATCCATCTTTGCACGTGCGGTACCAGCTCAGGACAAGCTGCCGCCCGTGTTAAAAGCGACGGGGTAACAGCGGCCCCATAAATAATAGCGTGAGCGTGCAATCTGCCATCCATCTGAGGTTCAACCACCGAATTAAACCCAACCACGCGCCCGTACACCCCGCGGACCCGTTCAGTGAAATTTTGGCACACCCTTGTTGCAGAGCTGTCGAAGCATCTCGCTATATCGGGCGTGAATGACCGCATTCACCTTTCAAACACCTGGACCGATAGTGCAGGGTACGCATTCGATACCGCCAGTTGCGCCCTAGCACTTTGCTGAAGCAAAAGGGGTAAATCCTTAAATGTGCATCCTTGACTCGCGAAAATGCTAGCCGGATCATTCCAACAATTCAGAACCCGCAGTTGAGCAATCCTGTGCAGCAGAAGATCGTCGTGCTCAGGAGGCGCTATAGTAACCCAGTGCTGACCAAGCCCATACCGGTACCGCATAGCCCTCAGCTTAGGTCTAGTTGCCGCACGCTCAAACGGGGAGAACAGGACCGTCCCACCAACCAACGATAGCAGGCGAAGGAGCGTTGCGTTTAACCGTGCCGCGTGCGAACTGTCGGGGTAAGCTTTAGCCATCTGTAACGCTTCTGCAAATTGTGGGGCGCTCGCGAGCTTCCAAAAAGCACGAAGGACGCCACTTCGAGCATGAGCAGCGTTTCTTACGGCCGTATGACGCTGCACTTGATTAAATAGTAGTGCAAGAAATCTTGTTGATTTTTCGAATCGCCCGTCCCAATAGTGCATGAAGTGATCAACGTAACTTTAAGGAAGCGAGCCAGAAGGCAAAGGTCCAGACCCCGTCAAAAACAAATCAGGAAAGACCCCAGCAATCATTTTTGCGTTGTCGAGCCACTCTACCATCGGAGAACCCCCGCGTTTAATTGCCACAATCGGAGTACCTGATTTCACTATGCCAGTCTGAGCTTCGAGCTGTTGGGCGACGACGGCCCGTGGTTGGGCTAGCGCACCCAGCAGAGCATCCACAATACCATGAACGAGAGGGTCATCTCGCGCGGGAGGCAACACTGCAGATTGCTGCACTACCAAGCCTTCATCCATGGTATGATCTCCAACCACAGATCATCCCTATATCGCTCTGACATCCCCAGCTCTTGTACAGCACTTACGTCACTAGCGTCAGTAACACGGACACTACTCTCAATTGCGGCACTCATCGCGTCGAGCCTGCCTCTGTGCTCATCGGTCGAGTCGACCCGAATGCCCTCATCTCGAAAAATGCTGTTCACCTCCCCAAGAACGCTGAGCCACTTGAAAACGTCGTCGACAGAAATCGAATACAATTTGCGGAACTTTTCGCGCTGAATGCGCCTCGTCAGGACCAACAAATGTAACACGTGGCATGCAGCTTCGATCCACACGGGGCAAAGCGCGAGCAACTTTAGCAGGCCCATCCGATGGGAAACATATCGTGTGTCCACTTGAATGCTTCCCAGAGAGCGAAATGTCCATGCCAAAACAACGAACAGGCGCAACGCAATCCAGCGCCACGGGGCTAAGCTCTGGCAAGTTGCCAACACGTCCATAGTCATGACCACTTGCCACGCTAAAAGGGGTTTTACGCGGATCACCACTACACTTTTCGCAAAACGGAATGCTGTTGGTATCCACGACCAACTCCGGGATCAAATAGTAGATGTCATCTCCATCGAAATACACTTGCCGATAATTTCTAATCACATCTTCGGAAGCTTCATCAAAAAGCCGAGCCCGACTATCGCTATCTAACAAAAAAGCGACCCCAAAGTATCCAAAGATCGAAATGTACATTTGGTCGCCCCCCCTCCTAGTAGCACACGCCCGCACGATGCACAAGCCCAGATGTCAGTAGAATCCGACCCAGCGCCTTTAACAAGATTTTGACAAGCGCCTATATCATCAGGCTTCGGGTAGTCGTCGAACAATTGCGTCAACCTCTCTCTTGCCGCTCCTCCAGAATCTCCATTAAGTTCCTCATCACCAAAAACAAAGGCTTTCGGATCAACACCGCAGCAGTAATAGTAAGCGAGAGCGACAGATGGGCATCGTGTGAATTTCTGACCCGCCCCCATGAACCAAATTTCTTCCTCCGTGAAATCTAAACCAGTCAGCGCACGCTCGCCAAGACACTGGAGTTGTTGAGCTTCCATCTCTCGCTTGTCCTGATGTCGCTTTCCCGCAACCATCTTTGATCTCAATCGAGACCTCTCAATCGCACTTACGGCGCAGGGAAACCGGTATTAAACCGGTGTAAATGCGACCACGTACGCTCGACGATAATCCTGTTCGGGCTGTCTTCTACAGCACTACGTTGCTTCCTATCCCAGGAAAACGTTTGCTATTTCCAAGCAAATGTTGTCCAAGTATTCATACATCGTGGTGCCGATATATCTCAATGCACTAAGGCATTGGATGATTCAAATTGTCGAGGTTCCTGCGCCAGAACAGCAAGATGACAGCGCGTTGCACGTGAAGTTGTTGCTCTACGATCCATTAGGCGTGAAAAACACTATCCAGGAATTTGAGAACACATGGAAGACCTACACAATGATTCTGCTGCAAAAGTGGATTAAACGAGATCGAGAGCTCGTCAATCCAACCACCTTCCGCGCAAATACGATTCCCCAAGCTTTCGAAGAGGCTGAATTCTCTGATGACACAACCACAAACGCCTCAAGGGATTCAACGAGAACTGTAGTAGGTCACACTTGAAAGCAAACACAGTCGGGGAAGCTGGCACTTCCTTCAGGGTCTCGCCGAGTGTATTGCGCTTGTTGGCCTTGAAAACAAAATGTAAACTGACTGAACTAGACATACATGCCAACTCACTGCTCTACATGGCCGTCACTAGCGTCCCAGTGACGGCATACTACACGATGACCTAGTAGAAGCTCTCTACCATAACTTGTACCAGCTTGAGCACGCAAAGTTGAATATCGTGCTTGTCGATCCACTAGTTCGTAGCTGCAACAACCAGCTGCAGCTCAGACCCTCACGACAGCATCTTATCGTAACCACCCTGCTACGCTCGACTGCGTGGTCGTGGTTGGGCTTTCATGCCGCCACCCACTACAGCCCCCTTCCAAGCCCAATCTGACCACTCGGCAAATTAGTGCTTGTACTATATGTATTACGAATAGTCACCACTCAGTGACACACCGTCTCATGATGACAAACCACATATGTCATGATGAGTTGACGATCAGTTCACTCTATGTGACACAACTTCAACTAGTTGCAGTTGAAGTGAGCTTGACCATGAAAATCCAACAGATAGTGGCCAAAACAACCACAGCATCAAGGAAAATCCTTAATTTAGTGACTGAATTGTCATATTACTGAGGGTATACAAGTATACACTGAACACACTAGCGCCGCTTTGCTGGCGCTTCTAGCGTCTTAAGATATCGCTCAAGCTTTGAGACTTCTTTGGCTGCAGCAACGTACCCTTGCACCAACGTACTCACGTCTTTGTGCAGCGCTGCTAGAGGCTCCCACGAGTCCTCTATTGCCTCCAAACCATGCCAGCCAACAAGGATCTCGTAGGACCGGCTGTGGTTGTTCCAGCGGTTTCGGAGTAGCTCACGCACCCGAAGGATGATCCCCTGAGCAGCCACGTGCTCCAGGAGCTCTTCGGTAACCTCGAGGTCCTTGTCGGCGAAGAACTTGACCCGCGAGGCGTGCACGTCAACTTCCGCACCGGTTACGAGGTGCTTCACCTTGAACACGTTATAGGGTTGGGCTGCGGTGACTGCGTAGGGACCGATCCACGTGACCAGTAGTTTGTTATTCCCTTTCTCGTTCACACGAGACCGCAGTACATAGTCGCCCACGTTAAAGTTGACAACGTTGTCTCCTCGTATTTTCTTTTTGTTGAGTAGGGTTTGCTTGAGTCGGGCGTCTGCAACCGCTCTATGCATCTCGCGAATACTAGCCCGTAGTTGAACCAAGCTCGACTCGATCTCTTCCGAGGTTCGAGTCGGCTGTACACTGGGAGCCACCTCTGGCCCCAAGTAAACAGTCTGCAGTGGCGACGGGGGCTCCAAACCGGTGAACAGCTCGCCAGGCGTCTTTCCTGCCAATGACGACACGGCAGTGTGGTTGAGACTAGCTTGCACGATAGGTATCAATCTGGGCCAGTCCCGGTGGTTGAGCCTGTAGTCTAGGATTGCTTTGCCACGCATGCGCTTCTTGACACCGCATTGTGTTGTAACCACAGATCTCTTTTGCTTCAATAAATGCCGATCTCGTTCTTTCCACCACCTACTTGCCTTCTGCAGATTAGCCTTCTGGTTTCCTGTGAAGAGCTTTGGAAACTTTGCAACAGCTTTTGAGGGAAGTCGTTCTTGTCCTGCGTCATGCAGTGCTTGCATGTAAGCAACCACCCGCGTTCTATCGGTTAGCAACGACGCAACTTGTGGGGCGCGGTGCACGCTCTTTGATTGATCTTCGTCCAGAACTATGACGTGATCATCTGCGCTTGGCTCGACAGCCTCAGTGTTCGCTTCGATGCTGTTGGCGATTGACTCGTTGTCCCCGCCGTCCTCGTCGATTTCCTCTCCGTTGGCCACGCTTGGGTCGCATGCCGCAGCTGAAACAGGTCTGCTGGCGTCCCTACTGGCACTTGTGTCTCCGATTTGCTCCGACGACGGCAACTGACCAAAGAAGTTTGTCATGTTGTGCTGCTTCAGAAGTTTCTGCGCGGGCGTTTGTGTGGAGTTCGCTGTGGACTCCACTGAATCCCCGCACGCAGAACAGCGAACATGACCTCCTTGCTTCTCTTCAACCGGGATGCCGCAGAAGGGATGGCTCCTATTGCCACACACATCACAGGTGTGAGAGACGGCTGATGTATCGAGGCCGCAACCGCTACAGGTACACCCCATGCGAGCTTAATACGCAAAAGCCAAACTGCGACTTTTCATGGCACCAAACTGTGCATCAACTTTCTCTGCCGCTGCAAGTGCGATATTAGTGTGGGTTGAAGCAATGGACGCATCGGCTTCATATTTAGTGTGGCCTACGGTATTTGCGCGGCCACACTAAAGGGGAACCCACACTATATACACTTTTTACTGTAGTGCCAAGGCCCTGGAGTGAAACATACCGCTGCAACGAAAGGAACCAAGCCTTGCACTGGGACTTTTTGTACTTAGGCGAGGCTTATGGTGACATACAGTACCTGCTGGTATTAAAAGACGACGCTAGCCACTACTGTGAGTTGGTGAAGTGTGAAACGCCTACGAGTACGGTTGCAGCCGAAGCAATCATGGACTGGCACAGTAGATTTGGGATTCCTTGAGATTGGGTTAGCGACCAAGGTACTCACTTCAAAAACGAAGTGATTGAGGAGCTGTGCACCAGACTAAAGTGCAAGCAGATATTATCGCCTACTCACAGCCCATGGATTAACGGGTCAGTGGAACGAGTGAATCGAGATATCCTGCAAGTGTAAACCATGGCAGCTCAACCGTGCTGGAACCCCTCCTTCTGCTGTGCAATTGTTTAAATGTCGATGCATTTTGTGTTGCTTTAAAGGGGAATATACAGACTTCCTTTCTGTCTTCAGATTGAGTCTTTGAAAGAGCAAGCGAGCCCTGGTTGAAAAGACACTACTCACCGTGATACCTTCTCGGAAACAAGATGCTTGGGCGTGGTCACCAAGTGAAAAATGTGGCCATCTTCTTTTTTCTGTGCTACATCATAGACTTGGCCTTCCAGCAGCGACAGCAAGTGCTCAATCGATTTGCGGTTCACAGCAAACCTCCCTATTCTTGCTTTGCGAGGTCACCCGCAGCTCACCCCCAGAAGAGAATGATAAGCAAAGATGTAGATCCCATCCTCCTGGGCGAGGGCGGAAACGTGCGCCGTGGGTAGAATGGATTTACAGTCAGCTTCTCGGGGAGTTTTGCCGATTGCGAAAGACAGGCATCAAACTATCTAGGACTTTGCTACAACACATAGCTGTCAGTATTTTGACACATGCACAAGGTGATTTTCGTGCAACCACAGTTGATGACTCGGGATATTCAGCTGCGAGAACGAATTAATTACCGGTGGATCCAGCATTTCTGTGCTTGCTTTGACATCGTGTCACGTAAGCAATGGGGAAAATTAGAGTGCAGTCCAGAGAAGGAGGAGGCTATTGAGCGTAGTGTTGCGGAGCATCTCGGAAGACTGAAGCGTGCTTTTGATAGTGTCAAATTGGATGAAGATGAGGTCTTTAACATGGATGAGGCTCATTTCGTGGTAAACATAGACAACAAGAAGACCCTAGGCTTCCGTGGAGATAAAACCATTCGCTATCATGATGTGGTTAGCGGTGGAGAGGGTATGACCCTGGTGATACCTTCCCCCTTTTACATGATGGCAAAGGAGGATGCTTGCCAGGAATTTGTCAACACATTGACGAAGATGTGGCAGGTGAAAAAGGCGGCCGATGTGTGCCATCATCGCATCTCGACCTCTGTGCCCCTGTGGACCACAATGTGCTATGATGCACAGGCAGCGGCGCAAGTCGGTGGCGGTGGCTGGTATCCATGGTCGCTCGCCCTTGCGCCAGATGCCATCGTCACCGTCGTCGAGATCGTCATGCTCAGACGTTGTGCCAAACTGTCGTTGTGCACTTTCAATCGTATCCAGGGTAGGCCACATAAAGCCGGTATCATCAAGGGGACGGAGGACTAAACGCCCTTGTTGTTGCTGTCGACGAGTACTCACTCTTTTAGCACAAACGGTAAGCGGCATTCGAGCCCACCGCGAGACCATATCGGCCCACACATTATCCTCCCCAGCGATGTGATGAATTTCGTATCGGAACTCTCCGAGTTTCATCGCCCACCGTAGTAATTTCCCACGAATATGTTTCTTTACGGTGACATCGGGAGCGAATACGTGAATCACATTTTTGTGGTCGCAGTACAGCCGAAACCCCGTGGGTCGGAGAAGGAGGCATGACAACTTGTCACAAGCTGCCACAATTGCAAATGCCTCCTTCTGGATCACACTCCAATTTGCTTGTGAGCCAGAGAAGGTACCGCTCAGGCAGTGTAGTAGGCGGTGACGTTGCTCATGAACAGGTTTCCCGAGCTCCCAGTTGTCCACATCAGTCACTATCACGCTCCAGGCGTCGTCAAAGGCGTCCGTGAAAACCGAAAGTTCACCGTTGGGGCTGGGATGTGCTAACTTTGCTGCAGAGGCCAGGCAGTCCTTCACCTGATCGAAAGCTGCACGTTCCTCATCGTTGAACGTCACCTGTAGCTGGGCTGCTGCTCGTTTCGTCCGTTTTCCTCCACTCAGAGTGTTGTCAAGCCGCTTCTGGAGAGATTTCACATAGCCCGCATAACTCACTATACTATCTCGCATCCAGTTGCAGGCACAGAGAAATTGCTGCAATTCTCCAGCCGTCGTTGGCAGTGGCATCTCGTGTAGTGCAGCTATACGTTCCGGGTCGTGTCGCACACCCTCGTCGTCAATAGTCTTCCCACACCACTTTACAGAGCGCTGAAAGAGGCTCGACTTAGCTGCACTGAGTTTCAAGCCAAATTCATTCATCAAACTGAAGAGCTCCTCCAATTTGTCTAGGTACGTATCCACGTCACGGGCGTAAAGCAACAGATCATCTATCCAGATAAGCAAGTGCTTGTGGAGTAATTTCGAGAAACATTTCTCCATCGTCATCTGAAAATGTAGTGCTGCATCACTACATCCTTGAGGAACTCTGGTTGGCGTGAATACTTTTGCGTCCGTCATGTAGCTCAGGATTTCTTGACTCACCTTCGCCAAAGGCAGCTGCCAAAAGCCTTTTATAAAGTCAAAAAGACCAAAGAACACCATGTCGGAACATGCTGAGTGATAACTTGTAGAATGGGCATGACACCTGCGATTGGCTCCGTTTCAGCATTGGCGGGCCTGTAATCGCTGGTCTGTCGACACTCATCCTTGCCTGGCTTCTTCACAGGTAGAGCCGGGCATGCCCAGCGGCTAGAGGAATTCTCGTATACCCAACCAAGTTTCACTAGCTCGTCGTTGAACTCTTGCAAAAATTTGCGAAGATGCGGCGGATATTGCCGAGGCTTGCATCGAAAAGGCTTTGCTCCCTTCCGTAGACGCAGCTCAAGCGGAGGGCCTAGGCAGGGGGATCTGGACCAAGTTTCAACCTCCAAATATCGTACATGTACACGATCGTCCGCAATCTATCCTCTTTCTCCAATGGAATCCGTTCTCGATGGCCTTCGCGACCATTTCCTCCACAGCTTGTCGAACGTCGTCATCCGGTGCTACTCCAAACGAAAAACCATCATCGAAAGAAATAGGGTCGTCATTGTCCGTCACACTCCTCTGTGCCAACTGCTCTAGCTGCCTGTCGATGTTGATGCCGAGATCATTCAAAATATCTTCCCCAAGGATGAACTCATCTTCTTCGGACTCGATCACCAACACATCGTAGGGTTTTACAGGTCTCACTGGTCCAGCAGCAGTACAAAACATGACATGCAATAGGACAGAGTGCCTCGCCACGATC
Organism: Phytophthora sansomeana; assembly: GCA_032158285.1. NCBI lineage: Eukaryota > Oomycota > Peronosporomycetes > Peronosporales > Peronosporaceae > Phytophthora > Phytophthora sansomeana. The sequence continues at coordinate 48,213 of JAPDHH010000255.1, forward strand.
TTGAATTTGCCCACAGTCTCGAGACAACAGGCCGATCCAACGTGGTCGTTCTCACAGCACCACCCAATGCCGTCAGCTCCTTGATTTTTCGAGCACTGATGATACTCCTTTCCGCCCCGGTATCAGCGCAGTAGGGCATGGACAGCCTCTCTTCGTTCACGATAGTTTTGTCGTGTCCAGAAAGGCAGTCCTTGATGCGCCTTAACCTTCACGCATCGCGGTCAGCCCTTTTTGGGGTCTTGTTGCGAACGCGACGGTCATGCATTTTCTTCAGCAGCTCCTTCTTCAGATCATGAGAGGCAGCCGGGCAGTGTACCAACCAGTGGTCACCTTTGCAGTGCAGGCAACCTCCAGTCGGTGGGCTAGGACTCGCGCCTTTGCCGCTTTTTTGCTGTCCCTGCTTGAAGTTGCCGCTACTCGCCTTCGGGACGTGCGCACCGCTCCGCTCGATTTTACGATACTTTGTCCTCGGCTCGGATGGTTCCTTCTCTCCGTTGGTCTTCCTATTGCGCTTAGCCTGACTCGATGAACGAGAGCGCTTCCGATGCTGAAAGTCACGGTCTTGTTCAAGAGCCTTGTCAAGGATGAGCTTAAACAGCTCTTTTTCGCTCTCCTTGGTGGCCCTCGCTAGGTACTTGACGGTAGTTGCAATTTCCTCACGAAGGTTACGTGGCTCAAGAGATTCGACGAGCAACTTGCACTTCAATCGCCTTCCTTCATTGCCCGTGAAGAACTCTTGCCATCCTTGTTCCTCGACGAACTCGCGGCTCTTCGCGAAAAACTGCATCACCCGCTCCCTGACATCGCTCTCTGACAAATCCATCTTTACGTTTTCTTTGAACAGAGCAGCAACATCGGGTACCGCGTTGTTCTTGACTGATGCGATGATCTCGTCCACCTTGGTGATGATGAACTCGTCGGTGACCGTGTCAATGTCTACCTCCCAGTCGAATTCGCACCAAACTTCAAGGAGCCGCTTGTTAAACGACTTCTTGACGCTGACAAGCACCTCAGCCATTTTGTCAGCGTCGTTCTTGCATCGCATCGCTACTTCATCCTCGTACTCTCGCCGCAGCTTCCGCCACTGTACGAGGGCAGCATGCGACGTGCTCTTCGGTTGAGGTGCAGCAAGCGGCATAAACAGTGCCACCGGCACCGTAGACGAGTCGCTACTCGATGGACTTGGCGCCATAGTTGAAGTCCCTGTTGTAGTCGAGTTGCTCCGGGTCGATATTGCCATCATGATTGACTTTAGCACAGCTAAAGAATTCTTTGTAGTAGGTCACACTCGAAAGCAAACACAGTCGGGGGAAGCTGGCACTTCCTTCAGGGTCTCGCCGAGTGTATTGCGCTTGTTGGCCTTAAAACAAAATGTAAACTGACTGAACTAGACATACATGCCAACTCACTGCTCTACATGGCCGTCACTAGCGTCCCAGTGACGGCATACTACACGATGACCTAGTAGAAGCTCTCTACCATAACTTGTACCAGCTTGAGCACGCAAAGTTGAATATCGTGCTTGTCGATCCACTAGTTCGTAGCTGCAACAACCAGCTGCAGCTCAGACCCTCACGACAGCATCTTATCGTAACCACCCTGCTACGCTCGGCTGCGTGGTCGTGGTTGGGCTTTCATGCCGCCACCCACTACAAGAACCGAGACAGTCATTTTCAGAAAGCTACTGTCGAATGGCTTTCGCATCATACCCAAAGTGGCGGGATTAGTTGCGGTGTGTTCTATCTCGCCCAGACGTTCAGCTACATTTCTGGGGCGCGAACGTTTGACCGCCAGAGAAAAATAACAAACAATGACCTCGAGGTTATCCGGCTACACGTGATGTGGGAAATCCTGTGTAATTGCGACGAAACTCAGCAGGCAATGAGCGACTTAAGTCAATTGGCGCAAGATTCGCGAAATTAACACGCGTATCAACGAATATTTCACCGCAACTGCAAGAAGCAAGGCGGTGGTGTGAAGAATCCACGCTAGCAATGCATAACTACAACTATACTCCAACTGCACATGCAGATATGCATGTTACAGTGCTACCATACGAACATCACATTGACACATGTGAATGTGGAAAACGTTGCACGAAGTTGCTCGTCCTGACGTTGCTTGAAGTTGCTGAAGTCGCTTGACGTTGCCAATCCTGAAGTTGCGTGACGTTGATAGTCCTGACGTTGCGTTAACGAGAGCCATCAAACCTCACAACCGTGAGTGAGTTCGAGTTTACACCTTTCGTTAGGACAGTGCTGCCTACGACACCCTCGGACCGCGTGATCATCGAGTTTGACCTACGCTTTGGTTTGGGCTACGTCTCCATTGACAGTAGTGACTACAACAACTTTGTCGTACCAGATGAACCACCGCTCTTTACTATCGCTGGCGGTCTGAAGACGGAAGATCTACCCACGAGTGCGAATGTCCGGAAAATCGAGTACGGTAAGCACATCGAAGTTGTGCTTGTGAACGATATGAACGAACAGCACCCGTTTCATCTGCATTCACACTCGCCGTGGGTGGTTGGCAGTGGTACGGCACCACTCGATGAAATTCGCAACAACACTCTTCCACTGAAACTGGAAGGAGCAATGGCTCGCGATGTGTATACAGTTCCGTCGTGCACTTCGGATGATTCTGGTGCGTGTGTGGACGTCGGCTACGTGGTGTTGCGCTTTACAGCCGACAACCCCGGCGTTTGGATTTTCCACTGCCACATTGATCGGCACCTCGACGTCGGTCTGTCCGTGATCTTCGTAGAGGGGGAGGAAGAGCTCCAGCAGAAAGGAGTGAATGCATTCTCCTATACTATGCTAAGTGTGTGTGGTAGCAATGGGCTCACGAACTCAACTTCAAACTCGACAACTTCGTAGACCGCATCATAGAGTAAGCGGAATGAAATTCCGTGGGGGTGTCCAATTAGCCCAGGAGCCCTGATGATGAAGACCAACGAAGACAAGCAACCGTATTGGCGACGGAGCAGCCGATGACGGTGGAAGCCAAGAGTCGCAAGGATGCGCGGACCCCAGACGAGCAACAGACTTGGTATCCAGTGCTGCTGGACTAGTTTGGAGAGGCTGATCAACGTGCGATCTTCTCGCGAAGAGACGCAGTTGCTGGATGAGGTGCAGCGGCTGCTGGAAGGACGATGCATGTGTAGGAAGCAGATAGCAGGTATAACCCAATTTGCGGGGAAAACAACAAGCAGAAGTTTACGAAGAAGCAGCAGCTGACGATTGTCTTGCCCACCGATCTGGTGCCGGCAATTGACGACAGTTTACGTTCACCGCGTGCGAACATCGGCGAGGAGTGACTCAGAGGAACTTATTGGAGTTAAGCAGAGTGTGGGCAGCAGGGATAGTCCCTCGAGCGGATCCAGTATCATAACCTGTACCGAACGAGAGGTAGCCAAAGAGAGGGTTCCAGCCCCCGGTATCAAGTCCCGGCACCGCGATTCGACCGCTTAGGAGAGATCTCTGCTGGACTAACCTTCGTGTAACGCAAGGAAAGCTGCTGAGGACCGCTTGCATATTTCGTGTCTAGTTGCATATCTAGAGCGGGTTTCAGTAGTTGCCCCCGGACACCGCTTCCCGCGCAGGAGCAGGACTGGTGCACCCTACACGTAAGGCCATAACGGACGCTGACGAACGATACGACCTGACGCACGTTAACTCGAGCTCACGAATACTGTGCAGAGCTTACTATAGTATGTTTGCTAGTAATTCGATCAACACGAACATATTTGCTTTTCGACAAGAGTAGTGTCGTCCCAGACTAGTCGACTCGTTCGAAGACGTGAATGTGCTTTTGATGGGGTAATTCCTATAATACGGAGTGCTCGGAAAACATTTCACATTCCCAACCTTTCTGAACAAAATACGGAGTGACGACAAACTCGTTCACACAATCAGCCATAATCAATCATAGAGGTCGGAAAGGCACACACATCACGAAGGCATGGCACGACGAGAAACCTTCACAGCGGACACAAGACCAGCATGCAACAGCAGCTTAGTCACGATCGGCGCCTGCTTGGCGTTCATCTCTGAGTACATGTGCACGGCCAGGAACTACAGCGGGACGTCGCGTGCGCGAACACTTCAAGCAAGATGACTAGGACGTTGTCTGAAGTCCGCGTTCGTGAAGTGCTTGGTACGCAGCACTATCGTCCTGCGTTTGACGACCAACTGTGTGCACAGCTCCAGCTCGTCCACCTTTACGTCTGTTTAGTCGGCCGGTGCGCTGAACCATGCCGCCGTGAAAACCATGGCGCTGAAGCCGCCGACCAATGCTGTCGAGGCCGTCGGCATGAGCTTCGCGCACAACGCGCACAGTTCGTGGAAGAGCGCGGTAGCGAAGCGGTGTAGAGCGTGGAGAACAGGATGGTGGTGGAGAACGAGTGGAAATGGTGGTCCGCCACGTACGCGCCGAGCAGCCGTGCGAGAGCGGGCAATGACAATGCTCTGAGCGTGGAGTTGATCGCCATGGCCGACGCAGTGCCGAACCCGAGATCTCGGTGGGTCCAAACCAGGAAGAGTCCGTATAACACCAGAAACCCGCAAAATTCGGACGTGAGGTTATTACAGGAGTGTTTACGTAACCATGAACGGCTCGATCGCTTTATTTGGTTTGGTGGTGGCCTCGTGCAGAATTCCAAAACGAGTTTGGAGCGAGTTGTTGCAGAACCAACTTGCTGGTAAACGTTGTACGGCTATGGCTGACGATGATGACAATGCCGACCAGGCAAACCCTCTGCTGATTTCCGAAGGCCAGTGGTTTGGTACACAGAGAGATTGCACAAAGGCAATCAAGACGTTGGCTGTTATTATGGGGAAGACTGTCTGTTTGGATCCTACTGCTGGCGGCGGGGCGTTTCTCCGGTACAAGTGCAAGGGGGTGATTTGTGCAGCTTCGAGGTCACTGCGTGTCGGTCGCAATCGGAAAGTCGCAAAGGATACCGGATCAACACGTGCAAGTTAGCGCACAACATGTGCAGTGGTCGCTCCCGTATTGCAGCCTCCCATCTCCGAAAAATGGAGTCCATTTGTGCGCTAGTGTCGTCAGATCCAAACTTGTCTGGCAAAACAATCGTGAGTCAAGTCAAGACGCTAACAGGGGCTGACATATCTTTGAAGGAAGCGTATCGCGGCAAGCATCTAATACTAGACGACATTTTTGGGAGCATTGAAGATGGCTTTCGAAAGTTACGATCCTTGCTGTCATTGTGGTCATCTAAAACCCCCACGTCAATTACAGAGTGTGACTGGGACAGCAATGGACGTTTTCGACGCGCGTTTTTAGGATTCCCATATGCCCGAGAGTACAACAGCTATGGCCAAAACGTAGTGGGGATTGATGGTGCCTTTATCAAACATGGTAAATTCAAGAGCACCCAATTGCTTTTGGTGGGAAGAGATGGCAACTTCTCCAACATAATCCTTGGGATTGCTGTTTGCGCGTCAGAATCCGAAGAAGATTGCGTGTGGTTTCTACGCTGTTGCAAGAAGGCAGGGGTCATGCTTAACGAGCTGGACATTTTTTCAGACAGAGGAACAGGCATCCTGGCAGCTTTTGACACCCTCGGCCTTATCAATATTCGATTCTGCACCAGGCACATTTTGCAAAATATTAACAAACATTTCAAAGGGCACTGTCCAGCAGATATGAGCAAAGTTATTTATCAATTACAAGCCGCTTCCAGTCTAGAAGAATTTAAGTCGCACCTGGATTGCTTAAAGATGACTCACCCTGATATTGCGGCGTACATTGAGCAAATCGATCCCGTCAAATGGGTACTATATCCTGCTTTAGGGAAGAAGCGACTGTATGGATGGAGAACTACAAACTTTGTGGAATCGCAGAACGCAGCAGCGCTGACACCTCGTCTTCTTTTACCATTTGGATTCTTTTCCTTCTATATGAAGAAATTCATGGAGACTGCGTACGCGAACAAGCAACAGGCTGCCGAATGGGTGAACCAAGGGTTGAGCTTGACGCATAGAGCACACGCAAAGCTGCAAAAGCAGCAAGAACTTTCAGTCTACTACAGTGTACGACCCTCTTCTGACAATATTGCGTTTGTAGAGAATCTGCGAGGCTATCCTGTTCGAAGTCGGCGAGTGGATATCTGTGCACGCACATGTAGTTGCAATGACTTTGACCAACAAGGAATTCCTTGCCGCCATTATATAGCAGCATTAGACCACTTTAACAAGTCAGACACGGTGTTTGAAGCTGTGGACGAGTGCTTTAAAACAGAAGCATTTCAGAAGCTTCATGGAGTTGATGCAAGTGGGCCAATCGAACTCGTGCTTGATGAAGATATGTCAATCAACACAGAGGACCTGCCACCAGTATTATCGCTGAAGCCCGGCCGGAACAAACAGCGTCGCTATCCTAGCGGTGGCGATCCGACGCGTTCGGTTGGCCGAGAAACGGAAGGCAACCTGCTCGAAGTGTGGCCGTGAAGGTCACAACAAACGCACTTGCGGCAACTGAGCTACGAGGTAGGCACTCGCACCAACAATATATTACCTGAATTTGCTACTTTTGATTTTCGTGGTTGTGTTCATGAGTGCCACGCACGTCTTGTCTACGCATGTTTCTCGTCATGCATACTTTTCCGACCTCTATGATTGAATATGGCTGATTGAGTGAACGAGTTTGTAGTCACTCCGTATTTTGTTCAGAAAGGTTGGGAATGTGAAATGTTTTCCGAGCACTCCGTATTATATGAATTACCCGCTTTTGATGCACTGAACGTACTTGAGAGGACCCTATCTCGACGCGATGCGTGTTGTAAACTACGTGTTGATATTGACCCTCTTTGAAAGCCAACGCCGGAGCTGCCCAGAGAGCACGACAGCTCCAAAGATCAATAGCCAGTTAGGGGATGTTTCAGTCGGGGGGTAGGATAAGTCTTTGGGGTAAGCTTTTGAAACCTCTCAACAGTATAGGAGGCAACGTAAAACGCTTCGCGGTTGATTTGTTTAACCCAGTCCGAACCGTGAGAGATGCTAGATACCTGCGACTGTCTCTGAGTACGTCAAGCATATTATGCATGTGCCTCAGTGGTGGTGGTGATGCTGGGGGATACTCAGTTTCAACTTTAGAGAAAGCGAAATATGTGTTCAAAGCTGAGCGTGCAATAGCGACTGGATGGCCGAACTTTTGGTGAGACGCGCCTCTTCTGGATGTACAAATCCCTATCGGAGCGCGTAGAGCGAGACTTTCGTATCGGACCTCTCTATGAACCTGTTCGTCGCTTGCTCCCTTCACATCATGACTAGTGCTCCGATGACAATTTCTTGGTACACTTATGGTAAAACTTGACCGGATGTCGGCAGTTGATCGCGCCATTCATTGCTGGCGCACCGCTCGACAGGTCACACAGTGTGTGGAAGATAAGAGACACAATGTCTATAGCAAAAATACAATAGCCGAGCCCCGTTCAATGTTGGGTAGTTCGCTTTGGGAATGACATTTCTTCACGGCTCTTTACCGAAGCATTATGTACAATTTGCGTTTATGATGACGGTGAACTGCTTGTCCGGCTCGTCGATCTTTGGAGTTGCTGTTTACGCACTACCAGCGTAAAACGTGAGCTACCATCACAATACCCGATCTTGATTGTTGTACATGTATTAATAACTGTACATGCATCGATTGGTTGACTTGGTTTGGCTCCTCATTTCTTCGTGCAGGTACATGTATTGCAAACTTGACATGAGATTGGAGACCAAGTAGCGCGTATCAACCACACCTCTATATCTTTTGAAGCCTACGGAAAACTTTTTCAAGCGTGTAACTCGAAAGACGAGACCCGGTTTGTGGCCACTGGCCCCTCTCAAGGCACATCGTTTGGATGAAAGTTTATGGAGCATGTGGCGCCTGGACCGGCAGTCGCAATATCCACATGATCCTAGTTCCGGTTTGAGTTCTGGTGGTCCACAGCCTCGAGGAAGACTTGCGATCTACAACGTTACTACGCGTTGCAATACGAAGCGGACAAGTAACATCGATAGTCTTCACCACTCAATATGCATTCTTCATTTTTGCAATTTGCACACACACACCACCAACGGAGCTTCGGAACCGTACAACGACACCCGCCATGAGAATCTCCGTCCTCGTGGTGGCGCTACTGGTACTCAACTTTGGTTCTGCTACTGCTGACCTCGTCACGTACGACTGGCGCGTGACGCACCTCACGACCGAGTACGATGGCGTCTTCATCGACTCTCTCGGAATCAACGACAAGCCTTCTGACCAAGCGGTCATCGACGTCGAGCTTGGCCAAGAGGTAGAAGTACGCGTGACCAACGAGCTGAGCGAGCCCACCTGCCTCCATTGGCACGGACTCAAGCAGCTCGGCACCCAAGAGATGGATGGTACTTCGGAAATCACCCAATGCCATATTGCCCCGAACGCTTCGGTCGTTTATAAGTTCACCCCTGACAAGGCTGGATCGTTCTGGTGGCACAGCCACCACATGGCTCAATATGCTTTTGGTCTTCGTGGCCCTCTGGTTGTTCATGCCCCTGCGAACGAACTCCGAGAGTGGGAAAAAGACATCGATGGAGAGTACATCGTTCAAATGGCGGATCTCTACCACCGACACCCACTGCCCACGCGTATGTGGGACAACATCCTGATCAATAACCGCGGTCGCTACAACTGCACGGCGGCAGCTCACCACAACTTCCCCGACTGTACCGAGGACCAGTCGTTCTCGAAATTCCAGTTTGAAGCTGGCAAAAAGTATCTGCTACGACTGATCAATATGGCTGCGCTGTCCCCGATCGTCTTCAGTATCGATGACCACGAGTTCCAGGTCATCGCTGCAGACGGCGACCACCTCCAGCCTTCGGAAATGATCAACTCCGTCACTCTCAATGCCGGCCACCGCTACGACATCTTGGTGCAGGCGAAAGCTTCAATTGGCTCGGACGGAAACCAGAGCAGCTCATTCTGGATGCGAGCCAACGCGCATCACGGCCTTCCGTGGACGAGAGGAACGGCTGCCATCGCTGGCGAAGGTTACACGTCCGAAGGCCTCGCTGTTGTCTCCTACAACCCGGACAGCCAAACCGACCCGACTTCACAGAAGCGAGCAAACCTCACGACCGTGAATGAGTTCGACTTCATGCCGCTGGTGCCCATCGCGCTCCCCGAGACACCTTCGGACCGCACAGTTCTCGAGTTCAAGATGCAGAACGGCCTCGGCCACTTCGCCATCGACGGTGGTGAGTACCACCACTTTATCGTCCCGGACGAGCCTCCGCTCTTTACCATTGCCGGCGGCTTGAAGACCGAGCAGCTGCCGGTCACCGCCAACGCCCGCAAGATCGAGTACGGCAAGCACATTGAGGTGGTGCTGGTGAACGTCAAGGACGAGCAGCACCCGTTCCACATGCACACGCACTCTCCGTGGGTGGTGGGCAGCGGCGTCGCGTCCATTGACCAGATCCGAAACAACCAATTGCCCCCACTCAAACTGCTCAACCCGATGACGCGCGACGTCTACACGGTGCCGCCCTGCACATCGGACGGCAACGGTGGCTGCAAGGACGCCGGGTACCTGGTGCTGCGCTTCAACGCTGACAATCCGGGTGTGTGGATCTTCCACTGCCACATCGACTGGCACCTGGAAGCTGGTCTGTCCATGGTGCTGGTGGAGGGCGAGGAGGAGCTGCAGAAGAAGGGCGTCGGCGCCTTCTCCAAGAGCATGCTCAGCGTCTGCGGCAGCAATAGCCGCTTCTCCAACTCGACGTCCAACTCCACCACGACGGCGTAGACATAGATAGAGACTCTACCAGCAGACTGGCACAGTACATAACCAATAGAACGAAAACGTCCATAACCATACAACCGCCTCGTCTACTGCCATGTTTTCCTTCAAAAGTTAATCTCACTCCAAATCCACTGAAATACGTTATCCCATCAGCCAATCAAATCCTCGAATTCCCCTCCATTCCGCATTATTTGACCCAAGTGACGATGGCCACGACCTTCAGCGCGGCCGAGGCGGCTGTGTACGACCGCCAGATTCGTCTGTGGGGCGTGGAGGCGCAGAAGCGGCTGCAGAGCTCCCGCGTGCTGGTCAGCGGCCTCTCGGCGTTGGGCTCGGAGCTCGTCAAGAACCTCGTGCTGGCGGGGATGAACGTGACGCTACACGACTGCGAGACGGCGACGGCGGCGGCGGCAGCCTCGCAATTCTTCCTCTCGGAGGAGGATGTCGGCAAAAACGTGCGTAAAACGTCACCTCGAATCTTATTTTCTCGTACTTAACGTTAAATTCCGCACTCGTAACGTTATTTTGTGTCCCTTATAGAGGGTGGAGTCCTGTTTGGCTCGCGTGCAGGAGCTCAACCCTTTGGTGCAGGTTTCGAGCGAGACCAAGCCTCTGCAAGACCTGCCGGACGAGTTCTTCAAGCAGTTCACGGTCGTGTGTCTCGTGGGCGCCGAGCTGGACGCGGAGCTGAGGCTGGACGCTCTGTGCCGCTCTTTTGGGACGGCGTTCTTCGCCGCCAGGAGCTTTGGCTTTGACGGACTCATGTTCGCTGACCTGGGGGACCACACGTTCCGTCGCAATGCAGTGGGAGCTGATGCGGCTCCTAGTGAACCGGTGACGGTCCAGTTTCCGACGCTGGAGGAGGCTCAGAAGGTGCACTGGAGCTCTCTGCAGAGTGCTCGAAAACGTGCGCCGCAACTGCCTCAAGTGTTTGTCAAGAACCAACGTACGTGGTTGGAAAAGGAGGGCTGGAGGGACTGAGAGATCTGATGAGTTTGGGTTTTGGGTCGTTGTGTAGTGTTGCAAGGGTTTAAGAACCAGAAAGGAGTGAAGGAGATTACGGAAAACGACGAGGTGGACTTCATTCAATACGCGAGGGAGCAGTTCCAGAATAACGGACTGGAGGAAGAGTACTTGTCGCCTGATGAGCTGCAGTACGTCACCAGTTTATGAGATGGGTTTTCTTTTTGAGGGGTTGTACTCACTAAGTTATCGACAAAATGTTTTTGCTTGCAGGGCGCTGGTGCGTGTTGCGGATACGGACCTGGTGCCGATCTGTGCTATTGTGGCAGGAATCATGGGCCAAGAAGTCATTAAGGCCATCTCGCAGAAGGACGAACCGATTTGCAACTACTTCTGCTTCGATGGCGCCACGGGAACTGTTCGACGAATTGGGTAGATGTGTGAGAGGCGGCGCTGAAAAAATATCAACACCCAGGAAGCAAAGAGCTTCGCGTTGATAAGGTCGCTACGCCGGTGTTTTGTTTTGGAGTTGTAACTGCATTTGTAGCAGACGCGAGGCGGCGCTTCATCCAGCGACGTCTATTCCTCGACAAGATGGACGAGTGGTAAGTGCTAACGAGGGGGAGATTTGTGAGTTTGTGTATTGCCTGTAGCGCTCAGCCCCATCCAGTTGAGCAAGTATGTCGACGGCCTTGGCTGCCGCGCGCGCGAAGACGAAAGGGAAGCGGATGCTACGGAACGCACTTGATGCGTATGGCGAGGAGGATACGTCTCTGTCTAAGTGGAACGCGACGAAGAAGAGAGCGGTGGAGGACGGAAAGTGGGTGTGGAAGGAAAGTGTGGTAAACGCAAACGCTGCGATCAAGTCCCGGTTTGACAAGGAGGAGGTGCAGACGACATTGAAAACACGTTTTGTCGATATCCAAGCTGCGATGGAGGAAGAAATGAGCAGCACGATCCATTTAGATCAGCATGGAGGACAACTACTTGGACCAAATGATCCTCAGGAGGGTCAATGCTGCTGGAGGTACGTTGTTCTGCTTGTCATACCGGTGTTGGGTTCTTGCAGCTGACTAAAGACTTTCGAAACAGAGAACGCATTGGGGGTAAAATGTACCATTGCACCAACTTGCTTCCTGTTGCAAAAAAAGGAGAGCGGATCCTTCATCCACGACAGCAGACACATCGCCAGGAGTGGTGATCAAGCGCTTTTGCCTGTGGCACGTGAAGGAATGCGCTTATGGAGACCATCCGATGGAGAAGTCACGCGTGATTGAGATCCCGAACGAGTGCGGCATGTGCTTGCAATGCTATGAGACGACTGCTGAAACCCTGCGTGCTACACTCCAAAAGGTGCCTCCCAGGGTGGGAGCTGTGAAAACCCCTGGCGTTTGTGAGACTAACGCTCGTAAGGAAGTAAAGCGTGATGCCATGCTAAAACTACCGGGATCGAAGGCATCGCTCGGCGCAGATGCAGGAAGAAAGTTGGGCTCAATGAGTGTGTGTGCTTGGCAAAAAGAGCATTCAGAGGTGAGCTACGTTTGGCGCTGCACAAACCGAGTCTTGATGCATCCCGTTTTGCGTGGATCGTACCTTCCGTTTTGCGGATTCCACACTCCGCGATGTATACAAGAGTACGGGAACAAAGGGAAGAAAGATCAAACATGCCCACTGATTGACCGCAAAAATCGTTTTGGAATGTGCCGCAACCACCTGGAAGCACATCTGAGCAGCTTATCGTTTGAAGAACGTGGCAGTATGGTACTAATCGATTCGGACTTTGATGTGCCCGGCATAAAAGAGTGCAGGAAGGAAGAGGAGGTGATACCCATTGTACGGCATCCACTCGCTCCAAAGTACCCCCTCCTGCAGTGACATCGAGTACTGGACACACCGTTTCGATGGAGACTACTAACGCAGTGGTGGTATTGCCGTCCCATTCACCACGCACTCCACTTGAAAAACTGATAAAGAAGGCGCGTACAGTTTTCCAGAAGGTCATTCGTGAGGTTCTTGACCATCCTAATCCGGTCTCTGTGGTCGTAAAGGAAGTCATTTGGCGTGTGCAGTTTTCGCGGAGAGCAGAGATTGTGGCGACTCGTATTCAGCGCATCTTCCGAGGAAATCGAGCCCGTCGAAGAGTTCGACTGTTACTTTTTGAGCAGGCAGCTATGAATCGAATGAAGGCGTGTCGAGTGCTCCAGCGATTTGTGCGTGGGTTTCTAGGGCGGCGTCGTTTTGAGCACGAACATGAAAATGTGCACCAAGCAGTCCCACATATCCAGCGTCTTTTGCGTGGAGCTTTGGCACGAAAACATTTTCGAGAACTTTGTGCAGCTATTCGATTGCAGCGCAACTATCGGCTGTATCGCCAACGCTTATTCGCCCGGGCCTTGCGAGAAGAGATAGCGTACATGCAAGCTCTCCAGCGTCAAGCCGACATCAACTACACGGAGATGGAGAAGCAAATGAATACATTTCGGCGGCTTCGTGCGCGCAGAGTGCTTCGAGCTCACGTTACGCGGTGGAAGCGACGCCAAGAAATGCATGAACAGGAGGTTGCTGAACGACTTCGTAGTTTATTGGGAACAGTGAAGATCCAGCGCCAATGGAGACGATACCACAGATACATGTTGATTAAAAAGCGCTACGGAAGTGCTCAAGCGATCCAGAAACGTGTTCGAGGGTGGCTAACGCGGTGTATGTGGTTTGGAGACCCGGGTGTGCACTTTGTCAAAAGCTTTGTGAGTGCACGAAGCGGCTTTCAATACGGCAAAGCCATCATTGAATCACAACCATCCAAATCGTACTCATACCCAAGTTGGAAAATGCGAACTCGATTCGGTGCCTTGACAATTCAGCGTGCTTTCAGAGGACACATTGGGAGATTAACGGCAAATGCGCGCTGGGCGGAGATGTTAAAGCGATGGGAGTGGCTAGGACTCATACCGACAGACTCTAGTGGGCAACTAAGTGACACCATGACTGTGGGGCACCAGCGATACGGGTTCGTTCTGCCCTCGTTTGCATACCACAAGGATAGAAGCCAGCACATGCGCCCTATTGCAAACGAGCCTGTGCCGAACCGAGGACACGCATACAAGTATCAATACATTCTCGACCTGATTAAAGACCGAGATGGAAAACGCGGATGGAGCCTTGCGAAAGAAGAAATGTATGCGCGACAGCTGAAGGAAGAGCAAGAATGGCTGCGAGCCGAAGAAGCTCGACGCGAGGCCAAAGAAGCTGAAATTGCTATGAAGGCGTTGAGAAGACATATATCGACAATTCGAGACCCGCTAGCGCAGGCAATGCCGATCTCCAAAGCAGTTTTCCCGGTTGGTTCGGTTGTGGATGCCGTTGGTAAGATGGAAACAAGAAAAACTGTGCGCAGAGCGAGGATCGTTGCGATTCACAAGGAGAAGGGAGAGAACGGGAACTTAGTTGCTAGCTTTGACGTCGAGTATACGAAGGTATGTTGTATCTTTTTGAAACTGCTGCTGTGCTCTAACGAATTGTGGCACTTTGTAGGTCCTGCGGAATTCCTTTGGACGCCTCGAAGCAAAAGCTGAGCAGCACGTCGCTGTCGAGCGCCTTCGCCATATTTCATTTGCTTCCTCTCAGCCCAGCTCGAAGAGAAACGTAGCTGTTCTCATTCAGGCAGCGATCAACAATCTGCGGCGTGATATTGAAACGAACCAGACTTCACAACATACAAATTCAACAAACACGGGTACAGATGAACCGCTGCCAACGGTTGACGCAATCGCAGACCGGTTGCGCGACAGCAGAGTGGGGCATAACCTCTTGCACGACCGCCGTGACTTTGTCAACTTTATTTTCAAGAACTCTACTCTTCTGAAGGTGAAGTGGTTTCAAGTGGTGAGTCATATTCGATACGGCACACGTTCAAAGCCACAATGTGCCGTGGCTAAAGAGAACGCGCAGCCACGTACTCCAATGATGGAAATGTTCTTCCGTGAATTTGGTATTAACCGCGATGAAAGCCCCACAAAAGGAACAAGTTATTCATCCCATGCCGGAGCGAGCACAAGCAATCGAAAACCAAATGACCAGACTTGGATTTCAGTACGAGGTTAACACAAACTTCGACGAGCATAGTGATACTCCCGTGGAGGAAAAAACTGCAGAAGACTTAACTCGGCCAGAAACGACACCAATGCGCAGGGAGATACCAATTCGTCCAGAGACAACTACTGCAGTGGACGAGATGATGCTTTTCAGAGACGACCCGACACCTCAAAACACGCAGGATATGAATCGGCTCATCTACGAGCTCAAGGTGCGTATAATAATCTCTTTGCTATCTCACTATCACTAACTTGATGTTGTCTCTTGTATCGCTATCAGACGCTACCGAAAGAGGCAAGACGCGAGCAAATTATCCACATTGCTTCTCGGCGTGCTCATGCTTACGTGTGTGGACACCCAGCTTGTGGTAAATGCTTCTCGTATGTTAAGCTTGTGTTGCTTTTCATCGCATTCGTAACATCCTAAACGACTCTGGCATGGCACTTGATTCTTTAGTTCAAGGAAGGTGGCACGTCTTCATCAATCAACGTTCCACGAGGGACGTGAGAGACTTGCAAGTGCTAATCCGATGGTGGATCAGTATTTACATTCTTACTGGCCACAAGGTGCTCCGTGGATCGAATCCGAGCATAAGCGAATGATCGGGTACTATGAATGCAGTAGAACGGGGTGCGAAAAGCTTCAGTTCCGAACTCGACAAGAACTTCAAAGGTGCGCATAAGCACTACCTTTTCTCATTACTGTAATGCCCACAACCTAACTTCGTGATGCAGACACCACGAATACGAGCATGGCACGAGGGGTGACTACGATTGTGGAAATTCCTGTCCAAGTCAATCGCCTCTGGCCGCCGTAGGAGAAGAAGCGCAAAGCAAGCGAACTACGTTTACCCGAAGAGCAATCTGGCTTGGGTCTTTCATCGTCTGTCGAAACCTAGAAGCCAAACTTGGGATTGCTGCCACAGTCCTCACCACCCCAAAGGACTGCTCCGTTCACGAAAAACCTGTTCAGCTGTGTACAACGTGCTTCCTTCATCAGCGGCGACCAACGTTCCCGTATCGTCTGTACTCAGCAATCGCAGTTCGTAAGACAGAACCTGGCATTGCGCAACATCGATTAGAAGCTGAATCATCGTCAAAGGGACTTCAAGACGACGAGTATTTGATATTCCGCGATGACGACGACGAGTTTTGTCCTGTTGTGAATATTTGGGGCGTGTACTCGCTCACCGCACCCCCAAGGCGCAAGGAGAAAGACAAAGTTTTGCTTCCTGACCCACTTTCGTCCGTTCTGTACATCAAGATCACAACTATCTGCCGTGATGCTGAGGGAGAAGCATGGATTTTTGGCTACGCGCTAGCACATCGCAGGCAATTGGGTTCAAGGGAGACCAAGTATGATGGGGATGAACATGAGGTGGTACCCGACAAGGCTCAAGGTTTAGTATTTGCGTTATTGAGTCAGGTTGTGGGCGCTGCATCGATTCACTACTGCTCCAGGAGCCAATTTTTACGAAAATACTACTTGAAGACCGAGGACGGAGAGCAAAACGTCGCTACTACAGCAACATCCGCTCCTCACGGCAAAAACGACACCTTTCTTGCGCGGAACCTGTTCTGCCAGCCAAGTCAACCAACACAAGTGCCTGCTAAACAGTAACCGTCCAGGACAGTATTGCAAATTTGTCGAATGCATCCGCCAGTATTGTCTTCTCGCTTGGTGATCAAAATCCAGCTCATCTATTCCAGCTAAAGCATGGGGTTTGAAGTTGAAGGCAACTTGATGCCACAATCTGATAACGAGATCGACAAAACCAAGTTACCAGCCCCAAAGTCAACGCCTCCGAAACGGTTGACATCCTGGTCTTTCACCAGATCTCCGTGATATCACTTGGTTGCTATGGATTTCATGCTCGACGACCTCCCTCAGTTGGGAGTTGAGACTCACTTGCAAATTTGCGCACTTCCAGCAACACTCCAACCTCTTCCCAGCTCCGCACCGATGAACGTCACTCTCCTGCTTTCGCTTGCTGCGCTTGCTGCCACCACCCGCGCTGCTATTTCTTCTGCGTCCCTACCGATCGCATGAACCAATTCCTCCAAGAGAAGGCGAAGCTCGAGTCCGAGCTGAGCGCCTGGAAGGAGAGCGACGCCGGCCGATTTGCCGCGGAGAACGGCTTCGTTCCTGCGTCGTCCTCGAAGGTCGCTGGTGGAGAAGAAGATGAACAACTGCGCCGGCTCTTCTTGACCAAGCTGCAGATTGAAGATGCCCAAGTGATGAACCCTGAGGCTGTTTCTCGACCGATACGCCGTTCACGCTCATGACGGATGAGGAGTTCGTCAAGTTCATCGGCGACTCGTACCAGCGTGGCTCTGGGGTCCTCTCGAATGCTTCGTCTCCTGTTGAGGAAGCCCTCAGCACCACGGTGTCTCTGAGCGCTGAGAAGGACTGGACCGACTCGGGATGTGTTGTCGGTGTCAAGAACCAAGGCCAGTGTGGCTCTTGCTGGGCGTTTGCCGCTGTGGCGTCTCTCGAGAGCGCTATCTGCCTGTCTGGCCGTCCTCTCACGCCTCTCTCAGAGCAGCAGGTGGTGGACTGCGACGAGTCTTCGTACGCCTGTCAGGGCGGCTTCCCTGGTGACGCCCTCAGCTTTATTCAGCGTTCTGGTGGTGTCTGCACCGAAGAAGGGTACCCTTACGTGTCGGGAGACACTGGCGACCGCGATACGTGCCAGTCTTCGTGCAGCGTTGAAGCTGTGACCATCCGCAAGGTTGTCTCTGTTCCTCAAAGCGAGTCGGGTCTGCTTCAAGCCATCAGTGGCCGTCCCGTGGCCGTGGGCGTTGCGGCTGGCAACCCCACCTGGAAGCAGTACAAGGGCGGCGTGGTGTCGTCCTGCACGTCAACCGATCTTGACCATGCTGTACTGGCCGTAGGCTATGGTGGTGGTAACGGCACGTCGCCTTTCTTCAAGATTAAGAACTCGTGGGGCACGCAGTGGGGCGAGAATGGCTACATCCGTCTTAAGCGCGGCGCCGGCACTGGCAGCAGCGGAACGTGCGGCGTTATCGGACCGAAGTCGGTTTACCCTCAACTGTAGAAGCCGTCGCGTATGACGGGGTTTAAAGTGAAGTGCTTCTGGCCACACGTTTCGTAAGTACATGAACTGTTGTTCATGCATACTTTTGAGTACTTCACTATACCCTTTGTTGTTCCTTCGTTTTGATCTGCCAGCAATACAATGCTCAAATTGATCGCGATATTAATCTGTCTCCGCAGCGAAGATACTGCAAAAGTTTTTGTGAGAAGACAGCAACTTCGTCCACATCGATTAAGGAATTGTGCTTTCGACAAAAGTTATTTCCATATCCTTTTGGTGTGTGCGATTGGGAATCATACATCAGCAAGGAAGGAAGGAAAATTGAGTTGATTAACTGGTTATTCCTGGTTTGCTACACACGTGACTATGCTAATCTGAAGGTTGGTGATGTTGATTCTGAATTTGTTTGAATGAGATATTGGTTTTGAGAATGCTGATCATTTCGTATCATGGAAAAGTCCCGCTCAGCGGGGCTCGAACTCGCATCACGTGCATATCATTCGTGGGTCTAGCCCACTGGACCACCAGGAGGCCCGAATCATATACATCAGCAAGCGCGGTAGCTTGTAAACATGAGTTTTGCTGTCGGCAAAGCCCTAATTCGTATACAACTACTGTGGTCCGATCGTAAAGACCTCTGCTTTGCATAGCCAACATTGCGTCCGGCCCGAAAATGGTCCACTTGATCTCAGAGAAAAGTAACAACAAACGTTTAATTAAACTACAGGAATTCGGACGTAGTTTGTCAGGAATGGAAGTACTGGAGAAAGAGTTGGGCGCTGCTGTCAAGAGGAATCTCAGTTTAATAAAACCCACAGCATACAAAGCCCAAGACGAAACAAAATCCAAACATGGTTTCAGCCGTTACGAAACGTGTGGCCAGAAGCACTTCAACATGCAGCTCGTCATGCCGAATGACTCATACGTGACGGCTCCTACAGTTGCGGGTAGACGGACAAGGGTCCGATGACGCCGCACGTTCCGGTTTTGGCAGTGCCGGCACCGCGCTTAAGACGGATGTAGCCATTTTCGCCCCACTGAGTGCCCCACGAGTTCTTGATCTTGAAGAAAGGCGACGTGCCGCTGCCGCCTCCGTAACCCACGGCCAGTACAGCGTGGTCGAGCTGCGTCGACGTGCAGGACGACACCACGCCGCCCTTGTACTGCTTCCAGGTGGGGTTGCCAGCCGCAACGCCCACGGCCACGGGACGGCCACTGATGGCTTGAAGCAGACCCGACTCGCTTTGAGGAACAGAGACAACCTTGCGGATGGTCACGGCTTCGACGCTGCACGAAGACTGGCACGTATCTTGGACACCAGTGTCTCCCGACACGTACGGGTAGTCGGCTTCGGTGCAGACACCACCGGAACTCTGGATGAATTCGAGCGCGTTACCGGGCCAGCCGCCATCGCAGGCGTACGAAGTCTCGTCGCAGTTCACCACCTGCTGCTCTGAGAGAGGCGTGAGAGGACGGCCAGACAGGCAGATAGCGCTCTCGAGAGACGCCACAGCGGCAAACGCCCAGCAAGAGCCACACTGGCCTTGGTTCTTGACACCGACAACACATCCCGAGTCGGTCCAGTCCTTCTCAGCGCTCAGAGACACCGTGGTGCTGAGGGCTTCCTCAACAGGAGACGAAGCATTCGAGAGGACCCCAGAGCCACGCTGGTACGAGTCGCCGATGAACTTGACGAACTCCTCATCCGTCATGAGCGTGAACGGCGTATCGGTCGAGAAAACAGCCTCAGGGTTCGTCGCTTGGGCATCTTCAATCTGCAGCTTGGTCAAGAAGAGCCGGCGCAGTTGTTCATCTTCTACTCCATTGGCATTGGTGAGTCTCAAGGGCTGCGCAGGGACGAAGCCGTTCTCCGCAGCAAATTGGCCGGCGTCGCTCTCCTTCCAGGCGCTCAGCTCGGACTCGAGCTTCGCCTTCTCTTGGAGGAATTGGGCCATGCGATCCGTCGGGATGGCAGGAACAGCAGCGCGGGTGGTGGCAGCAAGAGCCGCGAACGAAAGCAGCAGGAGAGCGACGTTCATCGGTTCGGGGCTGGGAAGAGGTTGTCGCGTTGCTGGAAGTAAGCAAGTTTGCAAGTGAGCTTCAGTCTAACCGAGTCTTGCCGCACATGCCAACACTCAGGAAGGGGCGTCGTCCAGCAAGAAACCCATACCGCGTACAGTACCAGTATCACGAAGATTTGGTGAAGGACCAGAATGGCAAGCGTGTCAGAAGCGTCACCACGGACCGCGTGTGAAAATGGATCTGAATCGTGGTCACGAGAGTTCAATTTGTTGAGGCGGGCTCCATCAAACCTGGCATTGTTGTGCCATACGTCCACCCTCACCCAAGTAGGCCGGTTGATCTGACTCTGGGCGGGTAACCCACGCGGGTCCCCTTCTACCGATAAAGATAAAGTTACGTTTCAACCAGCGGCCAGGTACATGTGTATGGACACCCTGACATTCAGGGGCTGAATGTGTTCGGCTGCAGGATGTTGATGTCACATCATGTAGGCCAGCATCGCCTTCTGTATGTCGAGTGTTGCTGTGTGTTTCAGCTTTAGATGTAGGAGACCTGGAGTCAGGTTGTTGTCACCGTCGTTCTTCTCTCGCCAACTTGCACTGTGCTTGATAGTTCATGAACTGCAGTGCATGCATGCTTCAAAATACTTCAGCATACTCTGAATCCATGGCTACGTTTTGTAAACCTGCTTGCTTGCCACGCCTAGAGTTAGCACCAATTCCTTCTGCTGTGTGGGACGCAGCGGAAACACTGTTTCCTTGAGTGAAAAGATTGGGAATCATACATCAGCAAGCGCGGTAGCTTGTAAACCTGGGTTTTCGAGTCATTTTGCTGTCCGCAAAGCCCTAATTCGTATACAACTGTACTGTAGTTCGATCGTAAAGACCCAAGTGCCTCTGCTTTGCATAGCCAACATTGCGTCCGGCCCGAAAATGGTCCACTTGATCTCAGAGAAAAGTAACAACAAACGTTTAATTAAACTACAGGAATTCGGACGTAGTTTGTCAGGAATGGAAGTACTGGAGAAAGAGTTGGGCGCTGCTGTCAAGAGGAATCTCAGTTTAATAAAACCCACAGCATACAAAGCCCAAGACGAAACAAAATCCAAACATGGTTTCAGCCGTTACGAAACGTGTGGCCAGAAGCACTTCAACATGCAGCTCGTCATGCCGAATGACTCATACGTGACGGCTCCTACAGTTGCGGGTAGACGGACAAGGGTCCGATGACGCCGCACGTTCCGGTTTTGGCAGTGCCGGCACCGCGCTTAAGACGGATGTAGCCATTTTCGCCCCACTGAGTGCCCCACGAGTTCTTGATCTTGAAGAAAGGCGACGTGCCGCTGCCGCCTCCGTAACCCACGGCCAGTACAGCGTGGTCGAGCTGCGTCGACGTGCAGGACGACACCACGCCGCCCTTGTACTGCTTCCAGGTGGGGTTGCCAGCCGCAACGCCCACGGCCACGGGACGGCCACTGATGGCTTGAAGCAGACCCGACTCGCTTTGAGGAACAGAGACAACCTTGCGGATGGTCACGGCTTCGACGCTGCACGAAGACTGGCACGTATCTTGGACACCAGTGTCTCCCGACACGTACGGGTAGTCGGCTTCGGTGCAGACACCACCGGAACTCTGGATGAATTCGAGCGCGTTACCGGGCCAGCCGCCATCGCAGGCGTACGAAGTCTCGTCGCAGTTCACCACCTGCTGCTCTGAGAGAGGCGTGAGAGGACGGCCAGACAGGCAGATAGCGCTCTCGAGAGACGCCACAGCGGCAAACGCCCAGCAAGAGCCACACTGGCCTTGGTTCTTGACACCGACAACACATCCCGAGTCGGTCCAGTCCTTCTCAGCGCTCAGAGACACCGTGGTGCTGAGGGCTTCCTCAACAGGAGACGAAGCATTCGAGAGGACCCCAGAGCCACGCTGGTACGAGTCGCCGATGAACTTGACGAACTCCTCATCCGTCATGAGCGTGAACGGCGTATCGGTCGAGAAAACAGCCTCAGGGTTCGTCGCTTGGGCATCTTCAATCTGCAGCTTGGTCAAGAAGAGCCGGCGCAGTTGTTCATCTTCTACTCCATTGGCATTGGTGAGTCTCAAGGGCTGCGCAGGGACGAAGCCGTTCTCCGCAGCAAATTGGCCGGCGTCGCTCTCCTTCCAGGCGCTCAGCTCGGACTCGAGCTTCGCCTTCTCTTGGAGGAATTGGGCCATGCGATCCGTCGGGATGGCAGGAACAGCAGCGCGGGTGGTGGCAGCAAGAGCCGCGAACGAAAGCAGCAGGAGAGCGACGTTCATCGGTTCGGGGCTGGGAAGAGGTTGTCGCGTTGCTGGAAGTAAGCAAGTTTGCAAGTGAGCTTCAGTCTAACCGAGTCTTGCCGCACATGCCAACACTCAGGAAGGGGCGTCGTCCAGCAAGAAACCCATACCAGTCGAGCAGTGCGTACAGTACTAGAATCACGGAGATTTGGTGAAGGACCAGAATGGCAAGCGTGTCAGAAGCGTCACTGCGGACCGCGTGTGTGAAAATGGACCTGGGTCGTGGTCGCGAGAGTTACGATATCAAGAGTGAACGGGGACTACCTCAATTTGTTGAGGCGGGCTCCGTCAAACCTGGCATTGTTGTGCCATACGTCCACCCTCACCCAAGTAGGCCGGTTGATCTGACTCTGGGCGGGTAACCCACGCGGGTCCCCTTCTACCGATAAAGATAAAGTTACGTTTCAACCAGCGGCCAGGTACATGTGTATGGACACCCTGACATTCAGGGGCTGAATGTGTTCGGCTGCAGGATGTTGATGTCACATCATGTAGGCCAGCATCGCCTTCTGTATGTCGAGTGTTGCTGTGTGTTTCAGCTTTAGATGTAGGAGACCTGGAGTCAGGTTGTTGTCACCGTCGTTCTTCTCTCGCCAACTTGCACTGTGCTTGATAGTTCATGAACTGCAGTGCATGCATGCTTCAAAATACTTCAGCATACTCTGAATCCATGGCTACGTTTTGTAAACCTGCTTGCTTGCCACGCCTAGAGTTAGCACCAATTCCTTCTGCTGTGTGGGACGCAGCGGAAACACTGTTTCCTTGAGTGAAAAGATTGGGAATCATACATCAGCAAGCGCGGTAGCTTGTAAACCTGGGTTTTCGAGTCATTTTGCTGTCCGCAAAGCCCTAATTCGTATACAACTGTACTGTAGTTCGATCGTAAAGACCCAAGTGCCTCTGCTTTGCATAGCCAACATTGCGTCCGGCCCGAAAATGGTCCACTTGATCTCAGAGAAAAGTAACAACAAACGTTTAATTAAACTACAGGAATTCGGACGTAGTTTGTCAGGAATGGAAGTACTGGAGAAAGAGTTGGGCGCTGCTGTCAAGAGGAATCTCAGTTTAATAAAACCCACAGCATACAAAGCCCAAGACGAAACAAAATCCAAACATGGTTTCAGCCGTTACGAAACGTGTGGCCAGAAGCACTTCAACATGCAGCTCGTCATGCCGAATGACTCATACGTGACGGCTCCTACAGTTGCGGGTAGACGGACAAGGGTCCGATGACGCCGCACGTTCCGGTTTTGGCAGTGCCGGCACCGCGCTTAAGACGGATGTAGCCATTTTCGCCCCACTGAGTGCCCCACGAGTTCTTGATCTTGAAGAAAGGCGACGTGCCGCTGCCGCCTCCGTAACCCACGGCCAGTACAGCGTGGTCGAGCTGCGTCGACGTGCAGGACGACACCACGCCGCCCTTGTACTGCTTCCAGGTGGGGTTGCCAGCCGCAACGCCCACGGCCACGGGACGGCCACTGATGGCTTGAAGCAGACCCGACTCGCTTTGAGGAACAGAGACAACCTTGCGGATGGTCACGGCTTCGACGCTGCACGAAGACTGGCACGTATCTTGGACACCAGTGTCTCCCGACACGTACGGGTAGTCGGCTTCGGTGCAGACACCACCGGAACTCTGGATGAATTCGAGCGCGTTACCGGGCCAGCCGCCATCGCAGGCGTACGAAGTCTCGTCGCAGTTCACCACCTGCTGCTCTGAGAGAGGCGTGAGAGGACGGCCAGACAGGCAGATAGCGCTCTCGAGAGACGCCACAGCGGCAAACGCCCAGCAAGAGCCACACTGGCCTTGGTTCTTGACACCGACAACACATCCCGAGTCGGTCCAGTCCTTCTCAGCGCTCAGAGACACCGTGGTGCTGAGGGCTTCCTCAACAGGAGACGAAGCATTCGAGAGGACCCCAGAGCCACGCTGGTACGAGTCGCCGATGAACTTGACGAACTCCTCATCCGTCATGAGCGTGAACGGCGTATCGGTCGAGAAAACAGCCTCAGGGTTCGTCGCTTGGGCATCTTCAATCTGCAGCTTGGTCAAGAAGAGCCGGCGCAGTTGTTCATCTTCTACTCCATTGGCATTGGTGAGTCTCAAGGGCTGCGCAGGGACGAAGCCGTTCTCCGCAGCAAATTGGCCGGCGTCGCTCTCCTTCCAGGCGCTCAGCTCGGACTCGAGCTTCGCCTTCTCTTGGAGGAATTGGGCCATGCGATCCGTCGGGATGGCAGGAACAGCAGCGCGGGTGGTGGCAGCAAGAGCCGCGAACGAAAGCAGCAGGAGAGCGACGTTCATCGGTTCGGGGCTGGGAAGAGGTTGTCGCGTTGCTGGAAGTAAGCAAGTTTGCAAGTGAGCTTCAGTCTAACCGAGTCTTGCCGCACATGCCAACACTCAGGAAGGGGCGTCGTCCAGCAAGAAACCCATACCGCGTACAGTACCAGTATCACGAAGATTTGGTGAAGGACCAGAATGGCAAGCGTGTCAGAAGCGTCACCACGGACCGCGTGTGAAAATGGATCTGAATCGTGGTCACGAGAGTTCAATTTGTTGAGGCGGGCTCCATCAAACCTGGCATTGTTGTGCCATACGTCCACCCTCACCCAAGTAGGCCGGTTGATCTGACTCTGGGCGGGTAACCCACGCGGGTCCCCTTCTACCGATAAAGATAAAGTTACGTTTCAACCAGCGGCCAGGTACATGTGTATGGACACCCTGACATTCAGGGGCTGAATGTGTTCGGCTGCAGGATGTTGATGTCACATCATGTAGGCCAGCATCGCCTTCTGTATGTCGAGTGTTGCTGTGTGTTTCAGCTTTAGATGTAGGAGACCTGGAGTCAGGTTGTTGTCACCGTCGTTCTTCTCTCGCCAACTTGCACTGTGCTTGATAGTTCATGAACTGCAGTGCATGCATGCTTCAAAATACTTCAGCATACTCTGAATCCATGGCTACGTTTTGTAAACCTGCTTGCTTGCCACGCCTAGAGTTAGCACCAATTCCTTCTGCTGTGTGGGACGCAGCGGAAACACTGTTTCCTTGAGTGAAAAGATTGGGAATCATACATCAGCAAGCGCGGTAGCTTGTAAACCTGGGTTTTCGAGTCATTTTGCTGTCCGCAAAGCCCTAATTCGTATACAACTGTACTGTAGTTCGATCGTAAAGACCCAAGTGCCTCTGCTTTGCATAGCCAACATTGCGTCCGGCCCGAAAATGGTCCACTTGATCTCAGAGAAAAGTAACAACAAACGTTTAATTAAACTACAGGAATTCGGACGTAGTTTGTCAGGAATGGAAGTACTGGAGAAAGAGTTGGGCGCTGCTGTCAAGAGGAATCTCAGTTTAATAAAACCCACAGCATACAAAGCCCAAGACGAAACAAAATCCAAACATGGTTTCAGCCGTTACGAAACGTGTGGCCAGAAGCACTTCAACATGCAGCTCGTCATGCCGAATGACTCATACGTGACGGCTCCTACAGTTGCGGGTAGACGGACAAGGGTCCGATGACGCCGCACGTTCCGGTTTTGGCAGTGCCGGCACCGCGCTTAAGACGGATGTAGCCATTTTCGCCCCACTGAGTGCCCCACGAGTTCTTGATCTTGAAGAAAGGCGACGTGCCGCTGCCGCCTCCGTAACCCACGGCCAGTACAGCGTGGTCGAGCTGCGTCGACGTGCAGGACGACACCACGCCGCCCTTGTACTGCTTCCAGGTGGGGTTGCCAGCCGCAACGCCCACGGCCACGGGACGGCCACTGATGGCTTGAAGCAGACCCGACTCGCTTTGAGGAACAGAGACAACCTTGCGGATGGTCACGGCTTCGACGCTGCACGAAGACTGGCACGTATCTTGGACACCAGTGTCTCCCGACACGTACGGGTAGTCGGCTTCGGTGCAGACACCACCGGAACTCTGGATGAATTCGAGCGCGTTACCGGGCCAGCCGCCATCGCAGGCGTACGAAGTCTCGTCGCAGTTCACCACCTGCTGCTCTGAGAGAGGCGTGAGAGGACGGCCAGACAGGCAGATAGCGCTCTCGAGAGACGCCACAGCGGCAAACGCCCAGCAAGAGCCACACTGGCCTTGGTTCTTGACACCGACAACACATCCCGAGTCGGTCCAGTCCTTCTCAGCGCTCAGAGACACCGTGGTGCTGAGGGCTTCCTCAACAGGAGACGAAGCATTCGAGAGGACCCCAGAGCCACGCTGGTACGAGTCGCCGATGAACTTGACGAACTCCTCATCCGTCATGAGCGTGAACGGCGTATCGGTCGAGAAAACAGCCTCAGGGTTCGTCGCTTGGGCATCTTCAATCTGCAGCTTGGTCAAGAAGAGCCGGCGCAGTTGTTCATCTTCTACTCCATTGGCATTGGTGAGTCTCAAGGGCTGCGCAGGGACGAAGCCGTTCTCCGCAGCAAATTGGCCGGCGTCGCTCTCCTTCCAGGCGCTCAGCTCGGACTCGAGCTTCGCCTTCTCTTGGAGGAATTGGGCCATGCGATCCGTCGGGATGGCAGGAACAGCAGCGCGGGTGGTGGCAGCAAGAGCCGCGAACGAAAGCAGCAGGAGAGCGACGTTCATCGGTTCGGGGCTGGGAAGAGGTTGTCGCGTTGCTGGAAGTAAGCAAGTTTGCAAGTGAGCTTCAGTCTAACCGAGTCTTGCCGCACATGCCAACACTCAGGAAGGGGCGTCGTCCAGCAAGAAACCCATACCGCGTACAGTACCAGTATCACGAAGATTTGGTGAAGGACCAGAATGGCAAGCGTGTCAGAAGCGTCACCACGGACCGCGTGTGAAAATGGATCTGAATCGTGGTCACGAGAGTTCAATTTGTTGAGGCGGGCTCCATCAAACCTGGCATTGTTGTGCCATACGTCCACCCTCACCCAAGTAGGCCGGTTGATCTGACTCTGGGCGGGTAACCCACGCGGGTCCCCTTCTACCGATAAAGATAAAGTTACGTTTCAACCAGCGGCCAGGTACATGTGTATGGACACCCTGACATTCAGGGGCTGAATGTGTTCGGCTGCAGGATGTTGATGTCACATCATGTAGGCCAGCATCGCCTTCTGTATGTCGAGTGTTGCTGTGTGTTTCAGCTTTAGATGTAGGAGACCTGGAGTCAGGTTGTTGTCACCGTCGTTCTTCTCTCGCCAACTTGCACTGTGCTTGATAGTTCATGAACTGCAGTGCATGCATGCTTCAAAATACTTCAGCATACTCTGAATCCATGGCTACGTTTTGTAAACCTGCTTGCTTGCCACGCCTAGAGTTAGCACCAATTCCTTCTGCTGTGTGGGACGCAGCGGAAACACTGTTTCCTTGAGTGAAAAGATTGGGAATCATACATCAGCAAGCGCGGTAGCTTGTAAACCTGGGTTTTCGAGTCATTTTGCTGTCCGCAAAGCCCTAATTCGTATACAACTGTACTGTAGTTCGATCGTAAAGACCCAAGTGCCTCTGCTTTGCATAGCCAACATTGCGTCCGGCCCGAAAATGGTCCACTTGATCTCAGAGAAAAGTAACAACAAACGTTTAATTAAACTACAGGAATTCGGACGTAGTTTGTCAGGAATGGAAGTACTGGAGAAAGAGTTGGGCGCTGCTGTCAAGAGGAATCTCAGTTTAATAAAACCCACAGCATACAAAGCCCAAGACGAAACAAAATCCAAACATGGTTTCAGCCGTTACGAAACGTGTGGCCAGAAGCACTTCAACATGCAGCTCGTCATGCCGAATGACTCATACGTGACGGCTCCTACAGTTGCGGGTAGACGGACAAGGGTCCGATGACGCCGCACGTTCCGGTTTTGGCAGTGCCGGCACCGCGCTTAAGACGGATGTAGCCATTTTCGCCCCACTGAGTGCCCCACGAGTTCTTGATCTTGAAGAAAGGCGACGTGCCGCTGCCGCCTCCGTAACCCACGGCCAGTACAGCGTGGTCGAGCTGCGTCGACGTGCAGGACGACACCACGCCGCCCTTGTACTGCTTCCAGGTGGGGTTGCCAGCCGCAACGCCCACGGCCACGGGACGGCCACTGATGGCTTGAAGCAGACCCGACTCGCTTTGAGGAACAGAGATAACCTTGCGGATGGTCACGGCTTCGACGCTGCACGAAGACTGGCACGTATCTTGGACACCAGTGTCTCCCGACACGTACGGGTAGTCGGCTTCGGTGCAGACACCACCGGAACTCTGGATGAATTCGAGCGCGTTACCGGGCCAGCCGCCATCGCAGGCGTACGAAGTCTCGTCGCAGTTCACCACCTGCTGCTCTGAGAGAGGCGTGAGAGGACGGCCAGACAGGCAGATAGCGCTCTCGAGAGACGCCACAGCGGCAAACGCCCAGCAAGAGCCACACTGGCCTTGGTTCTTGACACCGACAACACATCCCGAGTCGGTCCAGTCCTTCTCAGCGCTCAGAGACACCGTGGTGCTGAGGGCTTCCTCAACAGGAGACGAAGCATTCGAGAGGACCCCAGAGCCACGCTGGTACGAGTCGCCGATGAACTTGACGAACTCCTCATCCGTCATGAGCGTGAACGGCGTATCGGTCGAGAAAACAGCCTCAGGGTTCGTCGCTTGGGCATCTTCAATCTGCAGCTTGGTCAAGAAGAGCCGGCGCAGTTGTTCATCTTCTACTCCATTGGCATTGGTGAGTCTCAAGGGCTGCGCAGGGACGAAGCCGTTCTCCGCAGCAAATTGGCCGGCGTCGCTCTCCTTCCAGGCGCTCAGCTCGGACTCGAGCTTCGCCTTCTCTTGGAGGAATTGGGCCATGCGATCCGTCGGGATGGCAGGAACAGCAGCGCGGGTGGTGGCAGCAAGAGCCGCGAACGAAAGCAGCAGGAGAGCGACGTTCATCGGTTCGGGGCTGGGAAGAGGTTGTCGCGTTGCTGGAAGTAAGCAAGTTTGCAAGTGAGCTTCAGTCTAACCGAGTCTTGCCGCACATGCCAACACTCAGGAAGGGGCGTCGTCCAGCAAGAAACCCATACCGCGTACAGTACCAGTATCACGAAGATTTGGTGAAGGACCAGAATGGCAAGCGTGTCAGAAGCGTCACCACGGACCGCGTGTGAAAATGGATCTGAATCGTGGTCACGAGAGTTCAATTTGTTGAGGCGGGCTCCATCAAACCTGGCATTGTTGTGCCATACGTCCACCCTCACCCAAGTAGGCCGGTTGATCTGACTCTGGGCGGGTAACCCACGCGGGTCCCCTTCTACCGATAAAGATAAAGTTACGTTTCAACCAGCGGCCAGGTACATGTGTATGGACACCCTGACATTCAGGGGCTGAATGTGTTCGGCTGCAGGATGTTGATGTCACATCATGTAGGCCAGCATCGCCTTCTGTATGTCGAGTGTTGCTGTGTGTTTCAGCTTTAGATGTAGGAGACCTGGAGTCAGGTTGTTGTCACCGTCGTTCTTCTCTCGCCAACTTGCACTGTGCTTGATAGTTCATGAACTGCAGTGCATGCATGCTTCAAAATACTTCAGCATACTCTGAATCCATGGCTACGTTTTGTAAACCTGCTTGCTTGCCACGCCTAGAGTTAGCACCAATTCCTTCTGCTGTGTGGGACGCAGCGGAAACACTGTTTCCTTGAGTGAAAAGATTGGGAATCATACATCAGCAAGCGCGGTAGCTTGTAAACCTGGGTTTTCGAGTCATTTTGCTGTCCGCAAAGCCCTAATTCGTATACAACTGTACTGTAGTTCGATCGTAAAGACCCAAGTGCCTCTGCTTTGCATAGCCAACATTGCGTCCGGCCCGAAAATGGTCCACTTGATCTCAGAGAAAAGTAACAACAAACGTTTAATTAAACTACAGGAATTCGGACGTAGTTTGTCAGGAATGGAAGTACTGGAGAAAGAGTTGGGCGCTGCTGTCAAGAGGAATCTCAGTTTAATAAAACCCACAGCATACAAAGCCCAAGACGAAACAAAATCCAAACATGGTTTCAGCCGTTACGAAACGTGTGGCCAGAAGCACTTCAACATGCAGCTCGTCATGCCGAATGACTCATACGTGACGGCTCCTACAGTTGCGGGTAGACGGACAAGGGTCCGATGACGCCGCACGTTCCGGTTTTGGCAGTGCCGGCACCGCGCTTAAGACGGATGTAGCCATTTTCGCCCCACTGAGTGCCCCACGAGTTCTTGATCTTGAAGAAAGGCGACGTGCCGCTGCCGCCTCCGTAACCCACGGCCAGTACAGCGTGGTCGAGCTGCGTCGACGTGCAGGACGACACCACGCCGCCCTTGTACTGCTTCCAGGTGGGGTTGCCAGCCGCAACGCCCACGGCCACGGGACGGCCACTGATGGCTTGAAGCAGACCCGACTCGCTTTGAGGAACAGAGACAACCTTGCGGATGGTCACGGCTTCGACGCTGCACGAAGACTGGCACGTATCTTGGACACCAGTGTCTCCCGACACGTACGGGTAGTCGGCTTCGGTGCAGACACCACCGGAACTCTGGATGAATTCGAGCGCGTTACCGGGCCAGCCGCCATCGCAGGCGTACGAAGTCTCGTCGCAGTTCACCACCTGCTGCTCTGAGAGAGGCGTGAGAGGACGGCCAGACAGGCAGATAGCGCTCTCGAGAGACGCCACAGCGGCAAACGCCCAGCAAGAGCCACACTGGCCTTGGTTCTTGACACCGACAACACATCCCGAGTCGGTCCAGTCCTTCTCAGCGCTCAGAGACACCGTGGTGCTGAGGGCTTCCTCAACAGGAGACGAAGCATTCGAGAGGACCCCAGAGCCACGCTGGTACGAGTCGCCGATGAACTTGACGAACTCCTCATCCGTCATGAGCGTGAACGGCGTATCGGTCGAGAAAACAGCCTCAGGGTTCGTCGCTTGGGCATCTTCAATCTGCAGCTTGGTCAAGAAGAGCCGGCGCAGTTGTTCATCTTCTACTCCATTGGCATTGGTGAGTCTCAAGGGCTGCGCAGGGACGAAGCCGTTCTCCGCAGCAAATTGGCCGGCGTCGCTCTCCTTCCAGGCGCTCAGCTCGGACTCGAGCTTCGCCTTCTCTTGGAGGAATTGGGCCATGCGATCCGTCGGGATGGCAGGAACAGCAGCGCGGGTGGTGGCAGCAAGAGCCGCGAACGAAAGCAGCAGGAGAGCGACGTTCATCGGTTCGGGGCTGGGAAGAGGTTGTCGCGTTGCTGGAAGTAAGCAAGTTTGCAAGTGAGCTTCAGTCTAACCGAGTCTTGCCGCACATGCCAACACTCAGGAAGGGGCGTCGTCCAGCAAGAAACCCATACCAGTCGAGCAGTGCGTACAGTACTAGAATCACGGAGATTTGGTGAAGGACCAGAATGGCAAGCGTGTCAGAAGCGTCACTGCGGACCGCGTGTGTGAAAATGGACCTGGGTCGTGGTCGCGAGAGTTACGATATCAAGAGTGAACGGGGACTACCTCAATTTGTTGAGGCGGGCTCCGTCAAACCTGGCATTGTTGTGCCATACGTCCACCCTCACCCAAGTAGGCCGGTTGATCTGACTCTGGGCGGGTAACCCACGCGGGTCCCCTTCTACCGATAAAGATAAAGTTACGTTTCAACCAGCGGCCAGGTACATGTGCATGGACACCCTGACATTCAGGGGCTGAATGTGTTCGGCTGCAGGATGTTGAGCTGAATGATGTCACATCATGTGACCAGTTTGCGCTTAGACTGCAGCGACGAAATCTTCTCGAGTGAGTTAATAAACGTTTTGCACAGTCGACAGAGAAGCTCATACACTGACTTCCATTCCTGACAAACTACGTCCGAATTCCTGTAGTTTAATTAAACGTTTGTTGTTACTTTTCTCTGAGATCAAGTGGACCATTTTCGGGCCGGACGCAATGTTGGCTATGCAAAGCAGAGGCACTTGGGTCTTTACGATCGAACTACAGTACAGTTGTATACGAATTAGGGCTTTGCGGACAGCAAAATGACTCGAAAACCCAGGTTTACAAGCTACCGCGCTTGCTGATGTATGATTCCCAATCTTTTCACTCAAGGAAACAGTGTTTCCGCTGCGTCCCACACAGCAGAAGGAATTGGTGCTAACTCTAGGCGTGGCAAGCAAGCAGGTTTACAAAACGTAGCCATGGATTCAGAGTATGCTGAAGTATTTTGAAGCATGCATGCACTGCAGTTCATGAACTATCAAGCACAGTGCAAGTTGGCGAGAGAAGAACGACGGTGACAACAACCTGACTCCAGGTCTCCTACATCTAAAGCTGAAACACACAGCAACACTCGACATACAGAAGGCGATGCTGGCCTACATGATGTGACATCAACATCCTGCAGCCGAACACATTCAGCCCCTGAATGTCAGGGTGTCCATGCACATGTACCTGGCCGCTGGTTGAAACGTAACTTTATCTTTATCGGTAGAAGGGGACCCGCGTGGGTTACCCGCCCAGAGTCAGATCAACCGGCCTACTTGGGTGAGGGTGGACGTATGGCACAACAATGCCAGGTTTGACGGAGCCCGCCTCAACAAATTGAGGTAGTCCCCGTTCACTCTTGATATCGTAACTCTCGCGACCAGGGCCCGGTTCTGCTCCATTGTTGTCATTGGTCAATTTGCTTCAACGAAAGATCGGATCTTGTGACTCATTCCTGAACCGTCGTCCCGAATGCCGAGCGATGCACGTCCATCGTGGTGGAGGGCGGCACTGCGAGTGTTGTGCCTTTTGTCGCTCCTTTCAGCTCTAGCGGCCGCCCAAGTGCTTGAAAACCCGACTCCTGCAGCATCGGACCATGCTGAGGAAGCTACCGATGAAACAACCCACGAAACGGGAGGAGAGAAGGAAGAACTGGAGCTTCAAGGCGGGCGAGTGGCTGTTGTAGCGACCGTGACCATCACCACGCTGGTGTCCATCTCCATTTTGTTCGAGATCTCGACAGAGCAATTGAGAGAACACACGGACGAACTCAACATGCCGTTCGTCAACACTGTCTTCGGAGAGCTCACGACGCTGGGATTCATCGGTTTATTGCTCTTCGTCGTCACCAAGATTGAAGTTCTGCCGTGGCTCTCACGCTGTGTACTGGGAGCAAGCGCCGAACTGCAGGAGATCATTGAGAAACTGCACATGGCTCTGTTCCTCTTCATTGTCATTTTCTTGGTACTGTGTCTCGGACTGCTACGACTTGGGATGCATGTGCAGAACGAGTGGAGAGAGTTCGAACGGAGTTGTGCGGATATCCCGTCCGTTTTGTCCGAGTACGCACTTGCTACAGAACCACCCACGACCTGGTTGGATCGATGCTCGTGGCATCGTGCTGCTGCTGCTCGAAAGGCGGAGCGTGAAGTGGTGTATCTGGCCTTACGTCGACGTTTCATGGACTACCGCTCCAATCATCCAGACGAGGAAAATGCACGCCAATTGGCGAAGGAGTTCCAGCTCCAGGGGGACGACTCCCGATTCCCGTTCAATGAATACCTCTCCATCATCTCGGGCGAAGTCATGGGACGACTGATCCAGATTGATATGGCCACTTGGATCGCTCTTGACGTTGTATTGGTGGCTCTGCTTGGCTTGTGTTGGCACGCTGGACCGCGTGGTGAAGTGGCGATCCTTCTCATTGCAGGGTTTTCACTTATCGCGATGAACGACTTCGTGTACCGTCGGGTGAATTCAATGAGATGCCTGCTCACACCCCCACGACTACAACGCGACGCTGAACGACTACGCCGAAAGAGCGCCTGGCGTGCTCAACATGGTCTCGAACCACTAATTGAAAGCAATTCGGCGTCTAACGAGAAAACTTGGTTGTTGACAGAGTCTGAGGAAGTGGGAAGAGATTATGACGATACCCACGGTTGGACGCCACCTTACGTTGAGCTTCTTCCTAATGGTGGGCGCGATCTGTCCGAAAAGGACCTCAAAAAGCGGCAAAGAAGTATCATTGGTGGTGGATGGGGAAACGGAGTGATTCTAGCGCTTTTCTCCACACGTATGGTATTTCTACTAACGGCGCTGCACTTGTCTACGTTTTTGCTGCGGGAAACCTACCAGATTTCTGAGCTGTTCGGCGACCACCCAGCTTTTGCCGGATTACTGTGTTTCCTCTTTCTAATTCCAAGCATTGTCGTGCCAAGCATGTCAACAAGAATCGCACGTGATGGCCTACTGGCCTTTAACGTAGAGCACATGAAGGTATCGATGGTTATCGTACAAGTGACCCGCCTACTGCGTGCTCGACAAACTCTGCGAACGCTGCGCTTTGTCGCTGAAATGAAGATTCATCTCCGTGAAAACGTGCGTCGAAGTAGTCAGCAGCTCAAGCTCAATATTGAGCTCATGCCGGAGGTTCCCATGCCACAACCGACTCGAAGGCGTTCCAGTATCATGCCTATCGATGCAAGTGCTAACTTTAAAGCCGCACGCCGCCGCTCTTCAACGCACCTCGATCCTACGGTCACTGCTGGCGTCTTGCGTTCAATCCAAACGGCACCCCCACCATTGAAGTTGTCACCAACAGCTACACTTGCTGTGGATCGACCATTATCCCCGTTAGCTGCTTATCTGAGTCCACGTGAAAAGCGCGGCGACACTTACCGTCGAGAGATGGAACGACGTGAAATTCACACTATTTTCTGCCTGTTCGACGTTGACGGCTCGGGCTCTGTGTCGCGTGATGAAATGGCCAGCCTTCTACTCGCCATCACACACGATCTTGACGATATGCAACTCAACCGCCTCATGACCGATTTGGTAGCGGAGGAGCTGGACAGTGACGATGAAAGTCTGGGGAAACCCAATGCTCTAATTGAAGGCCCCCAAGAAATTACGTTTGAGGCCTTTTACAAGTGGTGCAGTGCAAGGATTCAAGAGAGTCGTCACTCCAAGGAAGAGCTTGTGGAAGAGATTTTTCGCATGGTGGATGCTGACGGCAGCGGCACAATTTCGGTGGACGAGTTTGTCTCTATTTTCAAGACGTTAGGCCAAGCGCTTGACCACGACGACGTGCGAGAGCTCGTGTATCAGATGGATCGAAACGGAGACGGCAAGATTGATCTCGAGGAGTTCAGCAAGATGCTTCAGAAGCACGAGGTTTAACTTGGACGCGCGGGTATGGTACATATATCTCTTTGTTTTGCTGCTGAGAAACGGACGGGGTTTGGTACGAACAGGAAAGCCAGAATGGTAGCGACAAATTCAGAAAATGTAAAGCTACTGTACCCATAGATTGTATAAACGCTGCACATCTTACGGACAACGTTCTGAGGTAATTCAATATGTATATCGCTCAGCTTCTCCGAAGGGCCTCCTGGTGGTCCAGTGGGCTAGACCCACGAATGCTATGCACGTGATGCGAGTTCGAGCCCCGCTGAGCGGGACTTCCATGATACGAAATGATCAGCATTCTCAAAACCAATATCTCATTCAAACAAAATTCAGAATCAACATCAACAACCTTCAGATTAGCATAGTCACGTGTGTAGCAAACCAGGAATAATCAGTTAATCAACTCAATTTCCTTTCCTTCCTCTCAGCTTCTCCGCGTAATTATCCAGCGTAGACCACATATGGATAATAGGACGTGCTTTGGACAAAAAACGAAAAATTCTTGGCGAGAACTGTTGGGACTTCATTCGAGAATTCAAACTCAAGACACAAACTTCGACCAGCGCACGAACCCACTCTTCGCTGCATCACTTTTCTGGGGCTTCTTTGTGAAGTGCTCTTCTTTGAGTTTCTTGTTTGTGAGTGGAGGTGAAACCCATGAGAAGCGAGAGGGGGTTCAATTGCGTTGGCAGCAACTTTTACAGTCTCAAGTCTTGAGTTGATCTCCATTTTTTTATATTTCTCGGTCTTTGCATTGGGCTGCTACACATGGGCATTTGCGTCAAATACTACAGCATTAGAAAATCAGTCGAGTTTTGTAGCGCGACGGATAACAAAAATGCGAAAGGAACCCTGAAAGTGTTGCTTGCGAGATGTCGATGAGAGAAAACGATCGTTGTAGGCAGTAGCGTTGTTACCAATTCCTTAGTGAAAGAATGTGCGTCTTTCACCGGTCCAGTCATATTGCTATGAACTTCGTTAACACTGGGTTCGACTGGGTACTGCATAACCACCAGCACTGGACAGCACTGGCATGTGAGCCATCGTTAGCTGTTTACCATCCTCGCTTGGTTGGTCTTAAAGTAAACTTAAATCATCGCCTCTGTTCAGAGCGAAATGAGCCACCACCAGTTCCGTAAGAAGACAGACACGAGCTCAATCTAGTAGTCGATGTCGTGTGCAACCGACACCGTAAAAGGTGGTAAGGCGGAAAGCGTTCAAAACACCACCACCAGATTGAGCATTATCAAAATTCCTTCAAAGTACTCAACACCTCTACAAACCGCGCAACTGCAGTAACCATCACCAGAATCATGCTACGGCTCACAGCAGCATTGGCTATGCTGCTCGCACAACCTTATGGAGAGGCCATGGCCAGCGTAGTTTCCTACAATTGGCGTCTGACACCGATCATGACAGCTTCGACGGTGTGCTCCTCCAGACACTGGGTATCAACAACAAACCCAGCCACCAAGCCGTCATCGAAGTCGAACTCAGCCAAGAAGTCGAGGTCCGCGTGACCAACGAGCTGGCCGAGGCCACGTGCCTGCATTGGCACGGCATGAAGCAGCTCGGCACCCAGGAGATGGATGGCATGTCGGGCTTTACACAATGCGCCATCGTGCCGAACACCACTGCCGTCTACCGGTACACCCCCGATAAGGCCGGCACGTTCTGGTGGCACAGCCACCACGGCACGCAGTACGCGTTCGGACTTCGAGGACCTCTCATCGTGCACGCTCCGAAAAGTAAAGCCGACAAGGAGTACACGATCCAGCTCGCCGACATCTACCACGCGCCGCCGCCTCCGGGCCCAGTTTTCTGAGACACCATCGTGATCAACAACCGTGGGCGATACGACTGCGATGCGGCGGCCACTCACGGCTTCACTCGCTGTGACCGCAAGCAACCGCTTTCGAGTTTCGAGTTCAAGGCGGGCAAGAAGTACTTGCAGTAAAGTTAGCTAAAACACACTTGCATCTTGAAGTCAAACGTATGAAAGCAAATCCGTCACTATTGAAGGTTTAGTCTACGGAACAGGAGACCTACGTGCCTAGTCCTCCTTGTACACACTCAGTCATCAAAGTGGTCTCACACAGAGTTCCCTGTTCTTACAGGGTAAAGTTTCCGCTGCACACACTCAGCAACATGTTGGGCGAGAAGGCTGCCAAGCCTTCGTCATGCAGAACGTCTTCCGCCTCGACGAAGAGCATGCCCAAGCCCAGCACAAAGTGCCAGTCAATGTGGCAATGCATGATCCACACGCCCGGATTGTCGGCGTTCAGACGGAAGACGACGTAGCCCAGGTCGGTGCACGCGCCCGAGGCGTCCGTCAAGCATTCCGGCACCGTGAAGACGTCGTGCTGCATGGGTCCGTCCAGGCGCAAGGCAGTCAAGTTGCCGGCCAGGATCGCGTCACGAGAGGCGTGGCCGCTTCCGCAGATCCAGGGCGAGTGCGCGTGCAGGTGGAACGGATGTTGGTTCGGCGTCTCGTTCACCACGACCACTTCGACATGCTCGTTGTATTTCAACTTGATCGCGTTGGCTGTCGTCGGGAGGTCTTCGGTCTTTGCACCTTGAGCGATCGTGAAGAGCGGCGGGCTTGGAGGGATCACCAACGAGCTGAAGTCGCCTCCGTCAAGAGCAATGTAGCCCAGGAACGCCGTCGGGTTGGGAGGGAGGACACCGAGCGTGAACTCCGCCACGATGCGCTGGTCCGGTGTCTTCGGAAGCACCACTGGGGCTACGGGGTCGTAGTCGAACTCACCGATCGACACCTCCGTGCTCCAGTTGGAGGTCGTGGGGTTTGCAGTCGCGCCACTCTGGTAGTCGATGATAGCAAGTGCGTCGGGGTTGAATCCGTCGGGGACTTGGTCGGCGGCACGCGCCGTCCAGGGGATCCCGAAATTCGAGTGCACTCTCAGCCAGAACGACCCGAGCGTCGTCTTCTTCTGGCTGATCTGACTTTGCCCTTGTGATGGCGATGACTTGGCCTGCACCAGGATATCGTACCGCTGAGCGACGTTGATCGTCACCGAGTTGACGAGCGTGGAAGGTTTGAGGTAGTCGCTGTCACTTGCCACCACTTGGAACGTGTGTCCATCGATGGAGACCTTGAACGCCGCCAT
The DNA here is from genome assembly GCA_032158285.1 of Phytophthora sansomeana. NCBI lineage: Eukaryota > Oomycota > Peronosporomycetes > Peronosporales > Peronosporaceae > Phytophthora > Phytophthora sansomeana. Next base: position 86,678 of record JAPDHH010000255.1, read on the forward strand.
GGCCGACGTGTTGATCAACCGGAGCAGGTACTTCTTGCCCGGTACGAACTGGAAGCGAGGCAGTGGACGCCCAGGGCCGCACTCGAAGCCAGCAGCCTCCGCCACCGTGCAGTTGTAGCGACCGACGTTATTGATGAGCACGGTGTCCCAGATCGGAGCACCCACAGGAAGGTCGTGGTACCAGTCTGCAAGCAGCACCGTGTACTCCTTGTAGACGTCCTTCTCCCAGCTCTGCTTCTGGCCGGCAGGGCAGTGGACAATGAGAGGTCCTCGGAGACCGTAGGCGTACTGCACTTCCTCGTGGCCGTGGTACCAGAAGGTGCCGCACTTGTCCGGCTTAAAGCGGTAGATGGCCGTCACATTGGGCTGGATCTGACACTGCGTGATGCCGGAGACGCCGTCCATCTCCTGCGTACCGAACTGCCGCAGTCCGTGCCAATGGATGCACGTCTGCTCCGTGAGCTTGTTGGTGACGTGGACTTCGACTTCGTCGCCGAACGTGACGTCGATGGGGTGCTGGTCGCATGGTTCGTTGTTGATGCCGTATCCGAGTGCTCCCCGCACGCCGTCGAAGATGGTGGTGTTGAGGGTTGTGATGTTCCAGTCGTACCGAACGACTGCGGCCGAGACGTGAGTAGCACCGAGGAGTAGCAGACCAAGCGTGGAGAGAAGACGCATCGCAGCTTTAGAGCGTTGGTACTGCAGTCAGAAGTGAAGTGGAGCGAGGCTTGAGCTGGAGGAAGCGAATTCCGAAATGAGCAGAAGGTGTCGGCGCGAGATCGACCCGAGGTGCTTGATTCCAAGACGGCCAGGGTCTTGGTTGGATACCGCAGCCACATCAAAGAGACGAGCACCAATGCTGAGTCCGATCTTCACACTCGACTAGCATTTTGCTGTTCGCAAGAGACACTCGTTGAAGTGACCTTCAAGATGGAAGAGGCAGGCGTCGAATCTGATCACGCTCGGCGAAATTCGAACCCGTTCGTTCCGAATGTCTGGGCTCGCATCGCTTCCGAAGACAAGACGCCAACCATCAGCAGAGCAGGCCGCAAGGAAACGCTCTGGACTGCCCCAGTAGTGGCGATCGAGGTAGAATCCGTCCACCAAGAGGCTGCCGTGGGTTGCGTCGTCCAGTTCATTCCCACGGCAGAAACTCGAAACGTCTAGCTTTGAATTGAATTCATGAGGGTGTTGCATGCTACGACTAACGCTCGTATCTCGGCTGCTGAGCTTCTGCTTGTCCGCCATGCTGCAGCTTTTTCGAAGCCTCCATTGACGCATTGCCTTCAACTAACAGAGCGCCGTCGTCCAGTGAATCTTGATTACGCTTCGGATTGCTTACCACCAAAAATTCGCTCCGAAACGATCTACTGCAACGGTTGCCGATACATGTAGCAGCGATCTTGAAGAGACACGAGCACAAATTGGGACCACTGCCACCAGAGATGATATCGGCGCAACCACCGCCGCTCCTTTCCCTGAGCTCTGCTACAGTTCCTTCGTTCTTCACCACACTCTCACTCTTCAATCTGCCTTGTGGACGCCATGGGTCGTCTCTGCTTGCTTGTCACTCTCCTGGGTCTCAGCACCATCGCTCGCCAACTCTTCGTGGACGCCGCTGCGTGCTACGAAGCGGTCGTCAGCTACGATTTTCGTGTGACGTACATCGCTTCGGCCTTCGACGGCGTCGCCCTCACCTCGTTCGGAATCAACGACCGCCCCGCTCATGAAGCGTTGATTGAAGTGACTCTGGGCCAGGAGGTGCAAGTCACCGTGACCAACGAGCTGGAGGAACCCACGTGTCTTCATTGGCATGGACTCAAGCAATTGGGGACACAAGAGATGGACGGTCTGTCCGGAATCACTCAATGCTACATCCCTCCCAACGCCACAGCAGTGTACCATTTCAAACCGGACAAAGCTGGCAGCTTCTGGTGGCACAGTCATCATAGTACTCAGTACCCCTACGGTCTCCGTGGACCGTTGGTGGTCCATCCCCGAGACGACCAACGCCAATCGTGGGAGAAAGACATTACTGCAGAGTACAACGTGCAACTGGCCGACATTTACCACGGGGATCCGGGGGTCCCTCCAATGTGGGACTCGATCCTCATCAACAACTTGGGGCGATACAATTGCACTGCAGCAGCAGCTCACGGCTTCACGAACTGTTCGGAGGATCAGCCACTCAGTCGGTTCCGGTTCCACGCTGGTGAAACGTATCTGCTTCGTCTCATGTCCATGAGTGCACTCGCACCTTTCGAGTTCAGCATTGACGAGCATCCTTTCCGAGTCATTGCAGCTGACGGCGACTCTCTTGAGCCTACGGAGCTCATCACCAACCTCACCATCAATATCGGACAGCGCTACGACCTCTTAGTGGAGGCCAAGAACGCCACAAATGGCTCGATTGGGTCGTTCTGGATGAGGGCGACAGGGTTGAACGGACTTCCGTGGACTGCAGCCACCGGAGCCGCTGCTGGGGAGGGGTTCAATGCTGACGGCCTTGCAATCATCTACTACTACGAAGACGACGACTCGGAACCAACGACGCAGCGCTGGAATGACACGTCTACAGTCGGAGAGTTCGACTTCACGCCTGTGAATGCCACGACACTCCCAGAGACACCGGACGACCGCGTGATCATTGAGTTCCTCTTCCCTGGCATCGGCCAAGTCGCCATCGATGGCAGCAGCTTCAACCAGTTCTTCGTGCCGGAATTCGCTCCTCTCCTCACGATTGCCGATGGCATGACAACCGAAGAGCTCCCAGTCACGACCATCGCCCGCGAGATCATCTATGGAGACCACGTGGAGATCGTGCTGGTTAACGAGCAGAACGAGCAGCATCCGTTCCATCTGCACGGCCACTCGCCGTGGGTCATCGGCAGTGGTCAAGCGACGCTGGAGGAAGTACGGAGCAACAGTTTAGCCCCTGTCAAGCTTTCCGGTGCCATGTTCCGAGACGTGTACACTGTGCCGCCGTGCCCCACCGACGACGCCAATGTGTGTACGGGTGTTGGTTACGTCATCCTGCGTCTCGAAGCCGACAATCCGGGCGTGTGGATGATGCACTGCCACATCGACTGGCACTTGGACGACGGCTTGGCCATGATCTTCGTGGAAGGAGAGGAGCAGCTGCAACAAGCAGGCGTCGACGCCTTCTCCAACAGCATCTTGAGCGTGTGCGGCAGTAATTTCACGGGAGCTCCGTTCAATAGCAGCACTACCATCACCGTACCATAGGAGTAGGAAAGAACCGGTAGGACAAGGAGACAGACCTCAATGCAGCACAAGTCCTTGACGCAGTGCTTGATGGAGCATCAGTCGACTTGTCAGGACACTTGACGCGCGTAAGGAGGATTGCGCGGCGGCGATTGTGCACCATACGATTGGCTGGACCCGTACCTTACCACTTTTCAACACAAAGGGTGACAAGACAAAGCACTTGATGGCCTTGAGGAAGAAGACCAAGCAGACCGCGACGCTGAGGAGCCTGTTCCACGACGGAATCCAATGGCCGCACACAGAAAAAGCGTTAATCGCTCGCACGCGCCGTAAAAGTCGGAGTTCATTCCCCAATTGACTCGGCTGCGGCGACGTGGAGACCCCAACAAGACTCTGCATCATGTCTCCTGTGCCTCCACACGCCAAAGTTTGGCTTGTGACGGGCTGCGCGTCTGGCTTGGGCCACGAGCTGGTGCTCGCTGCGCTGGCACATGGCGACTGTGTCATCGCCACCGCTCGCAATCCCGAGCGACTCGCAGACTTGGAGCAGAAAGGCGCCAGGACATTGGCGCTGGATGTGACGGCCAGCCAGGAAGAACTGCACGAAGTGGTGGCCCGCGCGCTAGAAATCTACGGTACCATCGACGTCCTGGTAAACAACGCGGCGTATCTGCTTGAAGGCGCTATTGAAGAGTGCAGGTGAGACTTTGGTTACACTCGTGATGGCTTCTGACTCGATTGTCTGACTTACGATATCTTGGTTTTTGTATGCTACAGTGAGCAAGAGGTGCTGGACCAGTACAACACCAACGTGTTCGGCATGTTGCGAGTGCTGCGAGCCGTCCTGCCTCACATGCGTGAGAAGCGGTCGGGAATTGTAGCAAACGTTGGATCGGCCGGAGGTTGGACGGGTATCCCGGGCATTGGGCTTTATGGTTCGACCAAGTTCGCCATTGCAGGCATCACATTGGCACTACGTGAAGAGGTGGCTCCTCTCGGTATTGAAGTGACTGTGGTGGAGCCTGGGGCCTTCCGTACGTCGATCTTGGGCAAAGGTTTTGTTCCTGCGAAAGCCCCGATCGAAGACTTTGCTCCGCTCACGAAGCCGTTGACGACGCACGTTGCGAACTTCAGTGGGAAGCAACCAGGAGACCCAGCAAAGGCGGCGGAGCTTCTGGTGGAGGCGTTGACCAAGACTGGACGTTGCGTCGGCAAGGCATTGCCCAGCCGACTCTTACTAGGCAAGGACGCAGTGAAGCTTGGACAGGGTGTGTTAGAGCAGAACAAACGAGAGCTAGACGCGTGGGCTGAGCTGTCGGGGTCCACGGACTTCCACGACGCCGGCAAGCCGTAGATCCGACCTAGATGTTCAAATAGAAGATGAGTGACCAAGTAGACGTTCGCAGATGTGTCCTTGTTGGCGTACACTGTAATTGAAGGATGCCTTGTTCCGCGTGATGTGTCCAAAGCGGGGACACATCCAAATCGTTCGAGATGAACGGGGAAAACGAGCGGCCATGAACGCTTCGCACTTCTTATTCTCTCGGTTGCTAACGAACTGCTCGCTGTCTCAACATGACTGGTGTTTCGCAAGTCGACGGCCCCAAGGTGTGGCTTGTGACCGCATGTTCCTCTGGTTTCGGCAAGGAGATTGTCCTCGCGGCGCTCGCTCGTGGAGACCGCGTCATCGCTACGGCTCGTGATGCCAGCAAACTTGAGGATCTCGTGGGCCAAGGAGCCAAAGCTTTGGCGTTGGATGTGACGGCGAGTGAAGCCGAGCTGCAGAAGGTGATTGCTGAGGCGTTGAGTTTCTACGGGACCATCGACGTTCTAGTCAACAACGCGGCTTTCTTGCTTGGTGGAGCTATTGAGGAGTGCTCGGACGAAGAAGCGTACAATCAGTTCAACACGAACGTGTTTGGAACGCTGCGAATGCTGCGAGCTGTGCTGCCACATATGCGAGCGAGGCGGTCGGGTGTCGTGGCCAACATTGGGTCAGCTAGCGGATGGATCGGTATCAAGACGATGGGCGTCTACGGGTCTACAAAGTTCGCTCTTGCTGGTCTCACGTTGGCGCTACGAGCTGAGCTGGAGCCTTTCGGCATTGACGTCACGATCATTGAGCCTGGTTCGTTCCGTACTGCCATCCTGGGCAAAGGGTTCTCGGCTATGAAGAAGTCGATTCCGGACTACCTGCCGATCACGGAGCCTTTGCACAACCGAATCACTCGCGTCAACACTGAGGTGACGGACGCCAAACAACCTGGTGATCCGGCCAAAGGAGCGCAAGTCATTGTCGAAGTCCTCACGAAAAGTGGTCGATGTGTTGGCAAGACCATTCCCAGTCGCATGCTGCTAGGCAAAGACGCCGTCAAGATCGGAGATGGTGTGCTCAAGGAGAACCGTCGTGAGTTCGATGCGTGGGCTGCGTTGGCGTCCTCTACGGACCACGACGACGTTGCGCTACAAGCCAAGCTGTAAAGAGAAGAAATGCTTTCAAGACCAAGCGGCGAATTTCTAACCAAGTCAAACCAAGTGAATAAAGCGAGATGATTTTGCGTTGCTATCGTTGTATCAAGGAGGAAAGCTCTGTTTTGCTTACGGTGTCCAGGATACAAGCTCTCCGACGTATTTTCATGTTTCTCATGCAGCTTTCGTGCTATTGTTTCCTCTGCTTACAAATTGCCAAGTGCAGTCGATCACTTGGCCGCCACTGTGCAATTCGGAAGGACGCCCTTCTTGGTGAGATCCGCGATGATCGATTGCGCTGGAATTGCACCGTTCAAACATCCACCACAGTGATGCAGTGCAATAACATTGTTGTCACTCGTAGCGATAATTGGTGAGCCGGACGAACCTTCCTGGGTGTCGACGTAGTAGCCCACATCGTCTTTGCGGCATTCCGTCACAGTGAGGGATTCGATTCGACCAGGTTGGCCATTGTAGAGCCTCGCGATGCGCTTGCCGTAGCCCATCGGGTGCTGAGGAATGTAGATGTTTTCTTCCAACACTGGTCCAGAACCTCGAAACTGTAGATACCCTCCCGTCTGGCTGTACAACGCAGAGTAATTCGCACTAGTACTGTTAGCTCCAAGACGAACCAGAGCGTAGTCCAACTCCTCCGACACAGCCACGAGCGTTGTAGTCGTCGTGCCAATTGGGCCAGGACAACCGCCTCGTGTATCACATTTTTCACCACCACCGCAGCTTGCAGATTCAGCATGAAATTCCACTTTGGTGTTGAGCGCGTCTTGGTTATCACCGATGCAGTGCTGGTTGGTGATCAAATGACCTTCGCAGCCCAGCAACCAGCCCGTGCAGTAAGCAATTGTTATGCCATTCTCTTTGATGATGGAAAGCCGAGCCACCGGCTGAGACTTGGCCAACATCACAGCTCCCTCTTCATTGTTGGTGGAACTGGGAGCACAAGCGGCTTCAACAGATTCATCCGTCCCGCAGACACTTTCGTTGTTGTCGTCATCGTCCGTGTCAGTCAAATTGGCGACATTCGTCAAGGGAACCTCGACGGCGACTTGCAAATGTTGAGCCTCTTCCACCAGTTCCTTCGGGGTAAACAGCAGACCACTAACCGTGAAACCTCGACACGAAGTTGATTTGTCTTTGTCACTCACGTCCCCTTTGTAGAGTTCAAGTGTGACGCCGTTTCCAGCAATTGCAGTCGAGTAGAATTTCCCAGTTGCGTTCTTACCCGATAGTACAGTCGTCGGCGATGCAGTTTTCGGGGCATCGAAGGCTCGCACCACCAAAACATCAGCATCCGGCAAATTAAACTGCGTGAAATGCAGCACGTAGATGCCCTTCCCGAGTCCAGGATCAAGTTCCAGACGATATGATGGCTTATTGGGGGTTCCCTTGGCCAGTGACGAGTAGTTCGAGAACTTGCAGCCCGCACCAACCAGGATGGACACCTCTTGACCCGTTGTTTGAGCCATTGCGCCGACCATCGAAAGTGTCATCATCAACATCGCGAATTGCCATTGCATGATGCTCGAAGTGCTGGGTAGTAACTCTGGATCTCACTCAGCGCAGGCAAATTGCAATGTGTCGTGACGCTTTTTCGGCCTTGTCAAGTCCATTTTCAATAGAGTGAAGGAGAAGGTCGATGTGTATTCAAAAGAATGATGTGATTGAGCTATGCAGTAGCGCGATAGATGTAGGTCGATGTGTAGACTCCTGTACTGTTTAATGTGATGCTTTTGCAGCATTCGGCGAGATTCGTGAGATTGATTTTACCGTCTCCGTTTGGTGAATGGGCATCATTGTGGTCTAGAATTTCTCTCGGAATCTCAAAATGGAGACGAGTTGTTCGCAGAGATCTCCCCACTTCCATCATACAAAAGACTTCATCTACCAGCTTTTCCTTGGAATGACAGCTTTATGAACCATCGTGGCGCTCCATTTGTACGTGACTGCAAGCGCATTTTCGTCGGCGTTACCCGTTTAAAAGTCTTAAAGGCTCTTTCCTATATAAGAGGGAAATCCTCAGGGCTGATTCAACTCTATCCGTTAAACGGATCACCGTGATACTCCGCTAGCCAACACAGAGCTAGAAAAAGCACAAAAATAAAACCAATCGAAAGCCAAGTCACGGCGTCAATCTCGATAAGTTCACCCATCCTTTCCTGACAAGTACGAATGGAATGGGAAGTGCAGTCGTTGCTACTTAGCTGAACGTCTCTAGCCAGCTCGCGAGATATGTTTGTTTGTCCGGGTTATTCGAGCGATAGTCCGCAAACCATTGTCGTACTGATATATATCGTGAGGTCTCAATTACGCGCGTATTTCAGGGTAAATCAGCTGGTATGGCCCGTTCATGCAGGTAAATCCGGTCACCTCGCTCAAGAAGTCACAATTCTTGACCCTAGTCCGAACAGTCGACACGACTTGTGCTCTCGTGCCGCACGAGAGCACCTTCGTGGAGGGCGTGCCGCCGTCCGAAGCAGTCGCATCTATGGGCGACCGAAATGCCCTTCATCCTCAACTCTGTTCATGTACATTTCCGAGACGCAAGAACCTTTTCAAGATGGGGCAATTCATTTATCCTCGCCGGCCATGATTGAGGGCGCGGTGGGAGGGTTATCTGCAAGCGAGAAACTTGTCGAATGAGCACCTGTCGAGTGAGCAGTGCTGCTAAAACTACTCTAACCTTCACTAGCGTTCGGCGCAGCTTTTCTTGTGGGAAAGGAGACTTGCCGTCCGGAAAATCTGATATCCTTACGGATACCTTGTCTTTCCGAGACGCAAGAACCTTTTCAAGATGGGGCAATTCATTTGTCCTCGCCGGCCATGATTGAGGGCGCGGTGAGTTGCGCCAAAATAAATAAATGCGTGCCGCCAGCTCGATCATGGACGCTACTTCCATATCATCCTTTGCGCGAGACCCGCAGTGGCTTGAGCCGATAATATCGGATACTCCTCAAAACAGTTACTCAGCCATCTACCGAGTAGCTTGATAGACAAACTGTCCGCATTCCCATTTAGAAGTGCTGTGGCACCGCCAATTCGAATGGAATGCGTCGAGTAATTGTTCTGTGGTAACCCGATGCTCGAAGCAAATGACTTGAACAACTTCGCCACTTCCGACGCATCTATGTCTGCACACAAGTACTCCGTTTCCTTTGCACCTCAGTTCTCGTCTGGCCAACTTGATGTACTTGAGCGCTTCTTTTGGGCATAATACAGGATTTCCTCTCGTGTGCATCGTTCGCCATGCACCACGCCCGTATTGATCATTCTGGCTTCCCGCTAACCCGATAGTGACCGACGTTGCTCGGTGGTATGCAGCCGGACTTCCTTGTGCGTCCGAGAAAAATACATTGGTCGTCTTGAGGCAGTATGAGTGCCTTTTTGACCCAATAAGCAAGTACTCCGACCGCCGCAATAAGAAGAAGTAGGCCATCAGAATGGAGCCCCATAAAAGGCGGCTCCGGGGCTGTGAGAAATCCATGCGCCGATAGAGTAGACGAAGGAATGCCGGACTGATGGGGTGCTTCTTCAAAGCCGGTTCCGACAACCGTTTGACCCCACGCATTAGAATCTCGAAGTCGGGTGATGGTTGGAGATCCACTCGTCGATATCGTCGATGGTACCAGCGGATGCTGGCAATTTTCGCTTGGATCGTGCTGTACTGGTTTCTTCGACCCTTTTCGTTCCACCCGTACCGCCAGCTGTAAATAGCGAACAATCCGAGCTGCGAGTTTGACACTTTCATATCGCCGTCCATCCACTCTGACCACCGCATTAATCTTGAGAATCGGCACCATTGCAACCAGTGAGTGGAGTACTTTGCTGAAGTAGTGTGTGCAATGGCTTGCCCTCGGAGCATTTCTCCCAGAGCTGATAGAGATCGTCGTAAGGCTCGCGAATCGGGACCTGTGTCCAACCACGCGACAAGTTAGTCCATGTTAGACGAAGATAATGGTCTTCAGACCAGGCTCGTGACCCGGCGTCGGCCATCACGTTCTGTACCCCAGGCACGTGCTTGGCGGTGCAGACGAGAGAGTACTGGAACTCCGTTAGTGACAACAGCCTATTGTAAAGCTGCGCTCGGGGTTGGCGACTCGCACGCCGTTGTATCCATGACACCGCACTCGTGTTGTCCATCCAAAACCGTACGTGTATAGGCTTTTGGGAATCGTTTTGAGCCCAGATGGGACCCCAAACCAAAGCTGCGAGGACAGCACTTTGTAATTCGCGCGCGTTAATAGAATTTGCAGACTTGCAACTGTCTAACGCTTCCTGCGTAGTTTTTGTGAACTTCACACGGAAAAATTGGCGGAGTGTGGGCTCGAGTGCGCAGAGCCCCTCGTCTGACGCGTCCATGTGGACGTTCACTGATGGAGTTGCTACGTTAGCAAAGTGAGATACGGGGATTCCGTTGAAGCGCTCCGGTTGAGAAAGTATAGCTCTGACCCACTTAAGGTCTTCCACTGCAGGTTCGTCCATCTTGCGTTGGTCATGCCTGCTCATGGATGTAGCCATGCCTTGGATCCGCTGGAGAAACCATCTCGCGGGCGGGCAGCACGTCATAACGTGGCGAAGACTTCCTAGAAGCTGAAGAAGCGACGTTTGCGTTGTCGTGCTCGCTTCCAGTGCTGCTTCGACACGTTGCAGTGCTTTCGTTAACTTTTCCTGTGGAATGGTCACGTGACCTGTCCTAGTATCCCTTAGCAGCCCCAAAGCTCTGCCATTCTCACTCCACTTCGTGAATTTACGGTCATTAATTGCGTCTGGCCCCAAAACTGTGGTCATGGCTCTGCGTAGAGCTAGGTCGGCCACGAAACATCGGAGTCCTTGATCCACTTCTATACATGTGTGGTCGTCGCACCAAAACCACCCAACTGCGGGAGGTTCAAGAGGTGCCGCTGAGAGACCTCGCTCATACAGACCGTTGATAAGCGCGCCCGGTATATAGTACCATGCCGGAGACCCGCACCATCCGAACCCACAGGAGAGATCTATAACCAGCATTTCTCCTATCACGAAGGCGAACATGTGAGCGTGGTCTGCATGAATTGGCACGTGCCTGAATGCACCAGCTACGTCACCCAGCATCAGGAGAATCGTTGAGTCTCCGAACTTAACCCGCAGAATGTAAATACGTTTGGCAATGTCACCGGGCAGGTTATAACTGATCTCGGGGAAATGACTGCGGTCCGTGAAGTCATTGATGGATGCTCCTTCAGGGAAAGAATAGTCATTAATGATCCGAATGTCTGGACCCTCGGAACCTTCCTTGTCGACCACACCGACTGGGGATACGTAAATTTCCGGCCACTGCTGCAACATGGAGACATTGACGACAAGATACCGTCCTGCATCCTGCCCTTTTCGGATGTGCTGCCACACTTTCGTCATGTTGTTATCTATCCAGCGATGGTTGGGCGGCCGAGTTTTCTGACGGGTTGGGCGCTGTGGCGGAACGACCCCATCGCGCACTACGGCATTCCACCGGCCCCACGTCTCGTGAAGTAGGGGGTTTGTCGGCTCAGGAAGCTCGTACAAATCCTTGTTCGGGCGTGGGTCTGAGTCCGTTTGCCCGCGGACAAGACGAATAAATCCGGTAGCTCGTACTTCGATGAGGTCGCCAAATTGGTCAAGAAGTCCACTTTCATCACATCTATACCCGACTCTTCACTTGTCGATTCCATCGACATTACCCCGTGCTTGCTAGCAGTGGAGCTTAGGTTCTTCTCGGTCTCGGCCCGACAATGTTCACTCAATTTCTTCAAACTTGTCATGTATTTTCCATGTGCATCAGTCAATTGCTGACGCAAATAGTTAGATGAAGAAGAGCAGCTACTCAATGCGGGATCTGGCCTCGGCATTGGAGTAGTTTGTGAACACAGGGTCGGGACCCCAGCGACTCACAGATCTGCAAATTCAGGAGCAAGACCGCCGAAGTTTTTGTTGATGTGCTCCTTGACAACACTCGGTAACGTTTTTGGGCGAAAGTGGGCACGTTTCGCGGAGAAGCACTTGCCTTGAACGCCGTTACCGGTGCATCCGTCGTTTGACAGGTGTTTCATGCACAGCCCCAGTGAGCCCTGCTTGGGCAAGTTTTCCAGGACTACCTTCGGTATCCCTTTTTGTTTCGGTGGCCGACCATCCCACCCACCTGCCGAGCTTGCTGTTTTGGGACTTGCTATTTTTTGTCGATCTTAGAGGCCAAGGCTGCCATGTTCACCTTTTGTTGGTCATACAGCAGCTCCGCTAAAAGCGGGTCTTGAATGGAAAACTCGTCCGTGACACGTAAGACCTCGTGAAGACTCTTAGAGAGAACTAAACCACGAAACTTGCAAAATTTGGTGTTCACCCAGAGCACCAATCTACGGATTGTGTCACTGTCGGGATCACCGCCATCGGCGAAGGATCCGATAAACCGTACAGCCGCTTGTAGCACTTCCCCCGTTTCTTCGTTATAGAAGTGGCGTCCGAATTGGTGGAGTTTAGTCAATGCGTCCATTAACTCAGTATAAGACGGCGATTTGTTTGCCGGCTGGATGCAGTTCTTCCGAGAGAAATCGGTCATATTCACCCTGGACTCACAATCGTCAAGCATCATAGCTCGGGTTACTCGCGCGAAATGCATCACAGAAAGACTTCGAATCTTGAAGCCGAAATCGTACGCGCCCCGCAGTACAGGCGGTATCCCCAAGAGGTAGTCACGAGCCTGCTGTTCATACTCTAGAATACATTGAGGAATCCTTACCTTTGTGGTCAGGGTGACCAATTGCATCATGAATTTGCCGTTCAATCGCGGTTGGGCGGAACGTTGTCGCCGTACGGGCGCGGACTTCCACGACCGCATCACGCTCGATAACTCCCTTGTCTACCCGCCTTCTGGTCAGCACGCGGTTTTGGCGCAAGACAGCAACCTTATCTTCTTCTTCATCATCCTCCAAAAGTACTGGCGAGGCAACCAGCTCTCCGTCTGACTCATTGCTCGACAGATCGACCGACAGCTTGCGGCGCGCTGGTTGACGCCCTTCTCCGCTACTACTAGCAGCTTTTCTCTTGGTGGACTTGGAGCGGACGGTCTCTTGTGGAGGCACAAACATACTGGCGCCTTTTTTGCCTTTCCGCTGCATGGCACAATCCAGGACGTGCTGACGTGGAACAGAAACAACTGCGAGCGTATCCGGACGGATCACTGGCACAGACTCCTGTGGCTTGAAAGGAATTGCTAACTCATGTGCCGCTTTCGCTGACAAACCCGATCGACGTTTGGCGCATAAAGCACGCACCTCGAGCAGTTTGTCTTCCAGTTCAGCCGCATTTAGAGCTGCAGAATTAGTTCCAGACCCCACCTGGAGAACGTAGTCCACCCATTCCACCTTGAGTACATTGGCTGGCTGGTGCAGAACAATCTTACGGACCCCGTCAGTGTGGCGGAGATGTAGTATCGGATCGCCTCGCGACATACTATACCCAGTTACTATCGCGTACGCCCACGCGTCCATGTCCACCCCGCCAGGTTGAATAAACGCGACTGCAGATCCTACAAATCTTCCGGGCCAATGAGCGCTCTCGTCGTTGCTCACCATGCGTCGGCGGATGACACTTGTATCAATCGTATCGGCGAAATCCTCGTCGGTCCCATCTGGGTCGATGACAGTTACTTTGGTCTTCTCGCCATCTACTTGTGAGACTCGCACGTAGTGAAACTCGTTCAGGCCTGGCACTTCTGGTGGGCCTAGAAAGGCTAGCGAACCAACTACTACTGGAGTCGGCATGCGAGCGAGAAACTTGTCGAATGAGCACCTGTCGAGTGAGCAAGTGCTGCTAAAACTACTCTAACCTTCACTAGCGTTCGGCGCAGCTTCTCTTGTGGGAAAGGAGACTTGCCGTCCGGAAAATCTGATATCCTTACGGATACCTTGTCTATCCGCCCACATCAGCGATATATGAGCCCTTGGATTTTTCGTGCATGGATTTATTTTTGTTGCTGCTGTCATGGGTCCAGCCTAGCGGATTGATAGACACCTTTCCTGGGATGAAATGGTAAGTCGTGCGGGGTTCCTTGTGGATTAGTGCTGAGCAGCTATCGCTAGACAAGTTACTTCACAGAACACGAATGCTCATTGACCCATGACGCAGCTCAACATGGAAGCCTCTCATTGGAGCTTACAGGGGACCAAGTCCCGACTGACTGGCGCAACGAAAGCCGGGTCACGCCTATCAACCATGCAGCTGACCGTGTCGGAGCTCTCTGTTCGAACCTTGAGATAACGTGGAAATCGGCGGGCGACGGTAAGAAAAGACCTAATGGCTACGCATCGACAGCCAAGTGCAGCCATGGGTCTCATCATGTTGCCTTTTTGTATTCCGGGGGTCGTGCATCTTCTCCAATCTCAGTACATATGCATCCAAACATAACTGATATCAATATCTCAGGCAAATAGTGGGACGAGGGCTATCTTTGCGATTTCGCAATGGGTAATGACGTGTCGTGATTGGCTAGTCGCAACGGTCTCACTTCAACGGCAACAATACAGGAACACGGCCAAAGTCACCACTTGGTGAGTACATGTATAGGTCTCCGTTCCTACACTAGTCACCGCCACGTGCTACCACGAGTAATTATTAAAACGTACACAGAGTTGCCGCTGGCAATTTGGCAGCGTTGTTCACTTCAGCAGAATGGAGACTTGCCTCCACCTGCTGGGACTTTCGACATGGAAATTGTTTCCGCCGCACAGCTAAAATCCGCAGGGCGCCATCACAACCAACGCTGTGAACCATCGCCGCTCTCGACCGATCGCCGCCTCATCTCGCGTATGATATCCTCTCTTCAACTTTCGCGGCTCGGCCATCGTCGTCGTCAGAGGCAACTGCAGCATGAATCGCGAGACACTGAAGCATGTCCAGCAGAGACAATGGACTTGTGGTCGACAAGGCAGCAAGGACTGAATTCAGCCTTGAATATCAACACATTATTTTTTGTGTCGCTACTCTCCGTGCAGAAGTTGCCAATTCGCTTATACCAATTGATGGTCTCCAGTACATGAACCGTCAAAGCCACCACGCGGGACTTGCAAACTTCAATTAACCCAGAGACGAAAGCTCGTTACTGACGAATCCAGCGACGTACTACACTCCTGCACAAATCTCGATCGCTGAGTGGCAAATGTCATCGGTCAATGATCCCTCGACCGGATTTCTCCTCACTTCGAGTCAAAGTTGACGGCCAGAATGGTGATTTGAGCTTGACTTTTCCTCGGTGCTACCAAAATGTACCCGTATGCAGGAGGCATGCCATGCATATCGCCGTGGTCGACAGAAAGTCAAGCCGAAATTTTGCCAGGAGTTGGTGTGGCTCTGCACTGCATCTGTAGGATATGCTGCTGTCTGCAGTACCAACGCGAGTTATCCTGCAGATGAGTGCATCGCAGCCATGAAAGCGTAGGACCCGACAGCATGAGATGTATAGCTTCCGAAATCTGTAGCTGGATGGTGGCGATTTGCCAGGATCGCGTTGAGACCAAGAACGTCATGCGAGATCGTCTCGGTCATGAGCGGTCTCACTCGTCATTCTGCAATTTGCACTCTTCCACCAACATTGAGCTTCAGTACGCAACCACCATTGGCATTTCGTCATGGGTATCGCTCACTTCTTCATCACTGCCTTACTGGGTCTCTCGGTACTCGCAAGCTTCGCTTCGGCCGACGACTCCACAGTCACGTACGACTGGCGCGTGACGTACGTTACCACATCCTGTGACGGTGTCTCCTTGACGTCGTACGGCATCACCGACGGCCCCGGGGAAATCACCCTCATCGAGTTGGAGTTGGGCCAAACTGTTCGAGTCGCGGTGACCAACGAGTTGAACGAGCCCACCTGCCTGCACTGGCACGGTTTGCAACAACTCGGCACCCAAGAAATGGACGGCACCTCGGACATCACTCAATGTGGATCCGCTGCCGGCGACTCCGCTATCTACACCTTCACACCCGAACGAGCGGGTACTTTTTGGTGGCACAGTCATCATTCGACTCAATACGCCTATGGTTTGCGAGGACCGTTGATCGTTCACGCCCCAGCAGACCAACAACAGTCCTGGGAACAAGACGTCGCTGAAGAATACACTCTTCCGATTGCGGATCTGTACCACGCATTGCCCGGTGTAGTCCCCATGTGGGACAGCGTGACGATCAACAGTCTCGGGCGATACAACTGCACGGCAGCAGCCTCCCATGGCTACACCGAGTGCAACACGGACCAGCCTCTGTCTCGGTTCAAGTTTGAAGCTGGTAGCAAATATCGCCTGCGACTTATCAACATGGGCGCGCTGGCTCCGTTCGACTTCAGTATCGACGGGCATGAGTTCTCGGTGGTTGCAGCGGACGGGGAATACCTCGAGCCTTCCAACAAAATCACTACGATCCGAATCAACGCCGGTCAACGGTACGACATCATCGTGGAGGCAAAAGCTGCATCGAGTTCTGCAATCGGTTCGTTCTGGATCCGTGCTACGGCACTTTATGGACTCCCGTGGACCGCTAGGTACGGCTGCAGTTGCCGGGGAGGGCTTCAATTACGAGGGGTTGGCAATTGTTTACTACGAAGATGACAATGAAGCAGACCCCACGTCGTTAGACTGGACCGAGACGACGACTATCAACGAGTTTGAGTTCACTCCACTCGAGACGGCCGTCCTGCCAACGGTACCGTGCGGATAGACCCATTCTCGAGTTTGACTTCCGCTTTGGACTCGGATACTTTTCAATTGACTGAGCGGACTATCTACACTTCAGTGCTCCTGAAGAACCACCGCTCTTCACAATTGCCTCGGGCTTGAAAACCGAGGACCTGCCGGCCACGACACTTGCGCGCAAAATCGAGTACGGCAAGCACATTGAAGTGGTGCTAGTCAACGACATGAACGAGCAACACCCGTTTCATATGCACACGCACTCGCCTTGGGTGGTTGGGAGCGGAACGGCTTCCATCGAGGACATCCAAGCAGGCAACTTGAATCTGAAACTCTCTGGGGCTATGAAGCGAGATGTGTACACGGTTCCTCCGTGCGATACCGACGACAACGGCGCGTGCACCAACCACGGATATGTCGTTCTGCGCTTTACCGCTGACAACCCTGGGGTGTGGATCATTCACTGCCACATTGATTGGCATCTGGATGCGGGTCTGGCGATGGTGTTGGTCGATGGCGAAGAGGAACTGTGGGCTGCAGGTGTCGACGCATTCGCCAACAGTATCTTGAGTGTCTGTGGCACGGCCTTAACCAACTCCACTTCCTCAAATTCCACGGCGTAGGTGCGACAACAAATCTTGAAAACGATCAATGTCCTAGTCCGGTTTGTAAGGTAAACACTGTAACGAAGCAGTACAATGGTATTTTTCTTTAGTCGGAAGGCTCATGATACATTTTCAGCTGCAGTTGTAGTGACGCCGACGAGGAAATCGGTCGGGGAGATCCAAGATGACGTCTACGCTCACTTTGGGAAACAGCGTTGGCTGGATTGGAATACGAAAAGTTTCGGCAAAGCGAGGGCACATACACACCACTGGTAGTAGACTTTCCGTTGTCTGGGTGATTGGAGCTGCTAGATCAGCAGGTGTGAACGTGACTCGACTCAGGATCTCAGTGTAAAAGTGGCGAGAAGATGCTGGTGGATTCGGTTGTATCGGCCTTGAAAAAGTATCCGCCTTCGCTCTTTTGTCTCGTACGTGCCACTCGCAGGTGTTCGTTTGAGGGTCAAACACCATGTTCGGAATGGTGTGTAGCAGTGTACTGCAACAGTCCATGAAATGCGGTGTTGCATAGTAGCACCTTGTCTTGTTGTTGGGGCTGTTTTGAAGGGAGTCGCGAGTTGAGACTCGTCTATAAAGTTGCAACGTGCACTCACCGGATGGTAAAGTGCGGGTCACACGAGCAACTTGAGCTTGGTCTTCAAGGTCATTAAACGAAAATGCTGCTGGTAGTGCCTCTGGTGACTGGAAATACACGAACGATCCTTCTTGAAACTCGTTCGTGTCAGACGGCAGATGCTTCTTGTCACCTTTCGGGCTCGTTTGAGGCTGTATGGGAGGGCTTGCTGCCGACACTTGGTCCGTCTTCATCTTGAACACAAATGGAGATGCCTGTGGTAGCCGTGATTTTGCATCCACACTCGCTGGTCGAGACATTGCTACGTTTGATTTCGTTGGCTTCGCATAGTTTGGAGTGAGTGGTCGAGTGCTTTGAGCTTTCAATTTGGAGCTGGGCGCCGTGTTCGCTCGGCTTCTTGTCTTTGGGTGAAAAGGTTTCACAGCATCCTCAAAATCGTCGGTTGAGTCGGACATCAGCTCGAGAAGTTTGGAAAATGATGTTGCGATCGAGTCTTGTGAGTGCGATTCCATACGTAGCGAAGCATTACTCAACTTCAGTGGGCTTGGTGACCGTTTCTGTTTCCCTGGGGAGGGTGTAGATTGTGGTGAACATGTTGTAGACGAAGATCGAGAACGTGGTGATGAACTTTCAGCATCTTTGGCAGGCGTGGCGGACTGTTTTGCCTGCAAGAACGGACTATTGGCGGTCTGTATAAGAAAGAAGTGTTAATAAATATTTGCAGTTGTAAGGCTCTTGTCTTGCTCGACGTACAGCTCGCTTAACTTGAATCAACAGCAGCTCTATAGCTCCTGGTACACCATTGGCGAGGTCTTCTTGATGCTTAGGAGAAATTCCACACTTCAGTCTTGTAAGCACTTTGCCTAACAAATACTCACACCGATTAGTTAAACCGAACTTGCCAGTGTAATACATGAATCCTTACGGTTGAGTGTTTCCCAGTTGCCTAACTTTTGTTGGAAGCGATGGGTGGAGGGGTAATTGTGAAGTTGCACCCACGCAGGTACCAACTGCGCCAGAATTTCAGCCAGCAACACTACATCAACACACACAAACTGGTAAATAAGCGGACACTTCCATCGAAGTGTTTTGATACGAACGTACCAGCATCACTGAAATCTCTCGCTGTATTTTTCATCGGTCTTGAGAACCTGAACTGGTCCACCCAATCGTACACGCTGTCCATTCCTCGGGGCATCTCGTCGCTCCTTTCAAACCCCATGATGATCCCCCGTCAAGTTCACAACTGACGTCCAAAATAACAAAAGCATCAGCTCTGGAAACCATTTTCATCTCGCTATTTCGAGTCCAAGTCACCCAGTCTTATCCACATCACCTCTTACGTATTGAACATTTGGGTTTTATTGTTTTGTTTCACAAGTCCAAAGGCTGGATCCGTGATTTTAAGAGTTGGTCCACACTCGAATCCCTCGGAAATGGAAAACTTCGCCAAGACGGAAACTTCAATTTGAATCTTTCCCTTTGCATGTCAGTGCGGAATTTACCCCGTAGAGCACAGATCGGACCCTAAAGACAGTGAAATAAACTTAAAGGCTGGAAGAAACGCTACATTATGAAGCGTGCTCCTAGTGCAAGAGAGTTGGTAGGAATAAAATCTGTAGACGAAAAAGTTATTCAGTTGCTTACTTACGTTGCGTGGTTGGCTCCAGTTTCCCGAAGATCAGTCCAAGGTGAAAGCAAATGCGGGCAAATCAACCAAAAGAACATCCAAGTGCCATCCATCAGCAGTTACCAGAGCTGTGCACAAGTCCTGGTCCATGCAAAGGACGTGCTTCATCCCGTCTTCTAGTGATGAGTCAGACGGGGGAAACACGACTAGAAAAAACAAGTTGCAGCGCAGTAAAAGCCTCAAAGCTGATAAAGGTGAGGTGGATACTTAGTTTTTTTCATAGTGCTGAGGCCCGTCAATACTGAACTTGCACTTGCAGGTTCGAAGGACTCGCGCAGCTATCCAAGACATCAAGCGCAGCCTGGAGGAGCTCCGTTGTGCGCTCTCCAGCGAATGTTCTGCTAGTTGACGTATCAATCAGCGCTCTTGAAGCTGGTGATTTATGCTTTCAAGTACTTTATATTATCCTCCTACCACTCGGAGGCAGTTCTACCTACACATCCACGAACAAAATGCAGAGATCAGCTGATGACGCAGCTTCCTTTGTGCGACTTGGACTTCCTTCGTCCAAAGACCGGCGATAAATGCGGGTGCACTTTGTTCTTCCCTGCAGCAATGGGGTCGTCCTCCTGCTCGGCAATGACTGTCGTCTCTCGAATGGATCGGCCGTTGGTGCGTCCCGTGACAACCGAAAAGTTGGACATGACACTTGCACGCTCGACTGTGGAAGTGCCTCCTTCCGTCGCTTGACTGCTGCGTTCATCAATGTCGTCCCCCACTGGACTTTGGCCACGAAGACCAAGCATGATGTCGATCATACTGGGGCCAATCTGGTCGGATCGGAGCGTCACGCGGCCGTGCGTCTCAAGCTCCAAGGTGCGTAGCTGCATTCAAAGACAACGTCACAGTTAGAAACCAGTTCATCAAGATCCTTTTGTAGCAAATGCTGCTCACCTTTTCGACGTAGGTTTTACGAGGGGCACTAGCTGGCCGCTTCTGCAGCACATGTCGGTACGCGTGTTCAAGACTCCACTGCTCCACGACCATGAGGTACGCAATGCACACCACTGCGCTCTCGTTGTTGCCGTGAGTGCAGAACACAAAGACCGTCTTGTTGTCGGAGCGTGCGATCTGAATGCGTTTGTTGGCGTCCATGATGTTGGTCTTGAACTCGTCGTAGGAGAAGTCGTCGTCCAGCTCGATCCGTCCCATTTCGACCGTCGGGTCCACCGTCAACTCCGGGTGGGCCGAACGCTTCCGAGGGTTCTCAGCGTCCACAAGACACGTGACCTGCAGGTTCTTGAGGAGCTGTTCGTCCATCGCGTGTTTAACGGAGCCCATGAGCAGGAAGTCCGTCACCACACCAGGCACATCCAGTCTACAACAGGCAAGAGGACACAACGTGAGTCACCACTGAATTCGTCGGTCTCACTTGCAACTTGCACCGTTACCTGTCATCTGCACACGCCGGAGTCTCGACACGATCGACGTTGACGGTGGTCATGCTGTCTCTCCAATGAATAGTGTGGCGAACGGCGCTGATTCACAACTGAGACCCGTCGTGTGGGTTGGCGACTGGCCTTTAGCTCGGGTACGTACGTGCGACTCGAGTCTCGATTTGCACCATCACAACGAAGGACGACACAGGACGTCCACCCTCGACAGTGGAGTCAACTCGTCACTCCCGCCGAGACGTTTGCATACATAGTTTACCAGCCGTGAGTTCCAGTCGGCAGATGCAGCTGGAGGCACTCGGAGGCAGCCGATTCCCACACATCACTAGCCCCAGCTGGAGATTTGCGTCATGTCCATCATGGACAGCCAAACCCAAGTAAATGATGCTTCATGAAGAGAAAAACGTCGTTGCCAATGGCCAAGCGGTCGCTGGAGGGATCCAACGCGGTCGGTCTCAAGTGAGTTGCCACTTGACGGTGCATTTCCGACCCTGCAGTGCAAGACGCTGGCTGCTTGGTGCGACTGCCGCAACCTTCGACTATTGGCTGTCGTGTGGTCGTGGTCCGTATACCTCGTCTAACGTGATAGAGTTCGGTTCGATCGGTTTTGAACTGCGACGTTTCGAGCTCGAAAGTATCTTTTAGAGCCGACAACATGCGACGTGTGCACTTTCGAGAGGAGGCAGATGACGACGGGGAAGTGGTGGAGCTGCATCCATTGCTGCAATGGGATTTGGCGGCCATTAGTTGGTGCGTGCAACAGAAAGAGGTGCGTTTGTGGTGCCTTTTGCAGAATTTCGACACCTTTTTGAAACACCAAGTGGATGGTAGGAGCGTCCGTGGCTGAGGACGTTAGTGCACTCGACGACATCTCGCCGGAGGACGCAAGACATTTCGCTGCTCATATGGTGCGTCGAGTCTGTTTAACAGAAGGGGTGAGCGTTGTGACACCTTTCGGCTGTTGTGCTTCAGGTTCGTGTTCATCACCATGATCCCCGAGTTCGGGTTCCCGTACTTCTGGATCTGCATTGGCAACTTGCTCGCCGTTGTGGTTCTGCAGTACTTGGCGGAGAGTCCGCGGCCAATCGATCTGTACCATCCACTATGGCAGTTGCGAGACCGACGCTGCATCGATCAAGACACGGGAGGGTTCCCTTGTGTCGACTGTCACATGGCGGTGGTGGTCTTGCTGCCTGCTATTCTGCACACTCAGTCGGCGATGGTGCAGTTGATATTTGTGGCAGTTGGACTTTACATCGCGCTCTGCAAGCTGCTACTGGCTACGAGGTTTATTTCGCAGGTCCTGGGGAGTTGGTTCATGGGTTTCGCAGGTATCCTCATCGGCAACCACGGACAGGTCGTAGTAAAGAGTTACAAGCTCACTCGTGGTTACCAGTAAGGTGGTCCTTGTTTTCTTTTTGGATGTGGAGTAGTTTACTAACGTTATTGAGTTGGCTCCAGCATTGGAGCCATTGTGGCTCTGCTCGTCTTCGCCATGATCGTACTTGGCATGTGGATCGAGAACAACGACAGCAGCTTGATGGGCATCCCGAAGCGAGACTTCATGGAAGTGTTCACGAATATCCTCAACTCGGACGCACCAAACCCTGCATCGACGCTCGAAGCAACTCGAGCTACTCCAGCACGCGTACACCAACTTCCTAGCAGACAGACCGCAAGTTCTGTGAGGCAAAGTCGGAATCGTGCCGGCCAGCATGAAGACGAGGAAGTTGCAGGCAAAAGAGACTCGTTCTATTTCCTTGTGCGGGGAATGCGAGATAGAGCACTCGCCGCTAGACAGGCATCGTGAGGTAAAATCCAGTCTATCTAGTGTTCTGTGCAGTGCTTGAGTGCGTCTTCAACTTCTCCACGCATGGCCTTCGACACACGCGGCAGAATGGATCCCTTGCCAATCCAGATATTCATACGAACTTGTTCGTGCGTCTGGACCCGGACAACTGCAGGCCCCAGGGAAATACCCTTGAGCAACTTGTGTACATCAGACGACAACGTCTCGAAAGCCACGTGCTTCTCTGCATTTTGAAGGAGGCTGGAGAAGTCAGCGATTGGGATGTCCAGTCGTCGTTTGGTAAAGAAGTCGTCGAAGAAGCCAAGACTCTCCTCTGAGGGGCGGTAGAACACCTCTCCACGCTCCGTAACCTTAGTGAACACCTTGAGTCCCGTGTTCACGATCTGTACATTCAGTCGAATGGTCAGAAACAACTTAAAACTACTAGTGCACGCACTGCAAATGGTACTTACTTCGAGAGCGTCTCCACCCAGACAGGCGTCAGAGATCTCCTTGTCCACATAGTTCACGCTTGCTGCAGTGTCCGATCTGCACCAGAAGCGATCCTGTTTTACATCAAACAACATTTGTCATTGCTCGTAAAATACAAAACCCATTGCTTATGCATGTTGCAAGACGTACCTTCAACGTCTCGTCTTGCAGACCGTAAAAATCACGCAGTTGCTGCCACACATCGTCACCAACAGGACGGTAAAGCGTCTCACGCTTCTTTTCCGTCTTCTTTTTTGCATCACTTGTCGATGCCGTCGACTCCTCAGTACGCTGTTTTTTCTTCTTCGGCTTCAGAGACGAGTTGGACGCAGCGAACTCCGTGTCGGGCAAATACTTTTCACAGTTCTTCAGGAAGTGGCCACCATTTCTGCAAAGTTTGCAAACGTAGTCAGCAGGTGGGGTCGCTTGCAATTCTTCAATTTCAGCAAGACCCTCTTGACGGCCCTCTTCACCGGGCAAGTCAGCCACCTTACGCAGCACGGCAATAAAGAAGCCTCCAGAGTTCTGGTCTGTGGGGATAAGGCGGAGGGTCTTGTGCAACTCCTGGGAAATAACATCATCGGTCGGGAACATGGAGCGCTTAACACGACCACGCAGGTCCTGGGAGAGTGCATCGTAGTTGTCGAACCATTGGTGCAAGTTCTCAGACTCACTGCTGTTTTCCTCCTTGAAGAGATGGCCCTTGTGAGTAGACTTGGACTTTGACCGCCAGCCTACACGCCACTTGGACCGACCAGGACGCGCAACAAGCTGGGGCATCTTCTTCGAGACATCCAACAGTTCCAATGACCCACCAGCACGACGCAGCAACTCCGCAACAACAGCCTCGTTCTCAACAGGATTGAACGAGCACGTCGAGTACACCATGATACCCCCAATCTTGAGCAGGGCAGCTCCACGAAGTGCCAGCGCCAGTTGAATCGGGTGCAATGTGAGGCCTTGGCCAATGTGCCAGTCCTTCCACAACGCTTGATTCTTGCGTAGTGTGCCATCTCCGCTGCATGGTACGTCGCACAGCACACGGTCGAACACGTTGGTAGGTTGCAACGTCTTGGTCTCTGCATCGTACAGACCGGGGAACGTGTCACCCGCACCGCAAGTCACCACTGCACGACGCAGAGTGTTCCTCGAAAGACGGTGCACCAGCATGTACGCACGCTTCTTGTCCAGATCGTTGGCAATCACCAAACCGCTTTGCTCTCCGTTGTGGCTGCTTTCAGTCGAGAGCAAAAAGTCAAGAGCCTGCGTGGTCTTGGATCCAGGCGAAGCGCACAGATCCAGCACGCGGTGTCCTCGTTGCACGTCCAGAAACAAAACCGGCAGCATGCTCACGGCTTCCTGGCGGTCAATATTTCCACGGTCCGTCTGCTCCAGCAAACACGAGTGGAAAGCACGCACGTCCTCGTGCTTCGGAGCTGAATACCAAAAGAGGACAATGGAACTGTCAATTCCCCGCTCTATTAGCTCCCATTTCCAGCAATTGCAACAACTCACCGCTCTTCGACAGAGCGACACGTCCACAGTCCATTTGCCACGCCACATTTTCCAGCGGATACCACACGATCGGTCTGTAAAATAACATAAAAACACATCAGCTCTGCTCTAAACCTGACAGTATACTGTCAATTTCTCTCTCACTTGGGCGGGTTCACTGGGATCTCTCCATGGAAATACTTGTCACTTGGGAACTGCAGCGTCGTGGCCAACAGCGTCTTGAGTCTGCACCACCCAAATGTCACATTAGCGTCCTGCAATAATTACAGTAAAAAATCACCAATTGTCTGGACCTCGTGGCGTCCGGACGGTGCAAATTGAGGCGGAACGACACGGGCAGCGGCTCGTGCAGCAGCGTCATGAGCTTCTCCAGTTGAATTTCGTCCTCCACGGCATCTGTCTCGCGCTGGAGGACGCACTTGGGTTAGAGCAATTGTTGCAAAGAGGGTGCAGGGGCTATTCGTACCAGATATTCGCGGAAACTCTGCTTGTACACGTCCAACGACGGCTTCTGCCTGCTCGACTTGGTCTCCGCCATTGATGCTGCGCAAATGAATAGTGTACCCTCCGAGTACCCCCGGTTACCCTTGTATCGGACTTAAGCGAATCACTTAAGTCGGATATAAGGGGTACGGGTACATGTACCCCTGGGTAACGTTAAGATGGCTACATGCAACTTCAACGACTTCAACTTGTACATTTTGTTAACAGCATGTATGCCAACGAGTATTGACGGCTTTAAGGCGTTGCTACTCTAGGTGAAAGTCCTCGTTACGGATGGATCCCAACTTGCGCGCGTCTCGGACGAATCGCTCGCTGGAGTCGCATCGGTAGCTGCGCGTAGACGATCGGCTGCGTTAGAAAGAGAATGTCGCGCAAAACGCCCACAGCCTTGTGGTAGTCGCTGTCAATGTGCTCGTCTTCGTCGCTGGAGACGATGCACCCGCCAAGTGCCCAGATCGCCGAACAGGTCGCTACGAACAGCAGCATGACAAGGCGTTCGGGCCAGTTCGCCAGCAGCCTCTCGAAAAGCACAACGCGTGCTTCACTCACAACGCGTGCTTCAAAGTGTTGGTTCATGGTTGGTCTGTGGTTGGCTTGGTGTCGTTGAGAAGTGCGAGTGCTGAGTCGATTGGAAGCGAGTGTGCAAGTGATCCGAGAAGATACATGCGTTGGCATTTGTGTCTGGTCAAACCAGTTGAAAGTCTTAGCTTTTGCGTCTGGGAAAACCAGTTGAAAGTCTTGGCAATGAGTCATCGCGAGACGTCATCTGGCTGCATCCACCGAACCCTGCCGTTGGTCTCTGCCCCCGCTCTTCGGGGTGTACAATTTTTTCCACCGAAACCTGCCACCGCTCGCTTGCTTTGCAAGCGAACAGTTTTATTTCGCGCGAACCACCACAGAAAAAAAGCTCGATGTTCGCCGATCCGTGTCTCGCCTTGACACAATTCCATTTGCCGTCTTCAGTATGAGTGACCGTTTCACGTATTCCGAGGCTGACAAAGAAAACCAACGACAAGTCCAACAAGTCGAAGTCTTCACGGGCCAAGAGCTTCGCAGATACCATGACAACTGGGCCTCGTTCTGGCAATACTTGGACAACTACTGCAGCGAATTCGGCGTCAACATCGGCGTCGAGTTCACTATCAACGTCAACAAGCGCAACACGGACCTGAGCAACTCGAAGCGCGTGGCCAGCGGAAAGCGGACGGTGGAGCTGCTTCCCGACGACTTGGAAGCCTACAGACGTACCTTCATCTGCCACCGTGGACGGAGCCCACAGAAGAATGGCAAGAAACGTCGACGGAGCCCACAGAAGAATGGCAAGAAACGTCGACGAAGCAAGACGTACACGGGGTGCAAGTTCAAGTTTAAGGCGACCAGCGTCAACCGCGATGGGGCGTGGCAAGTCGAGATCATCATGATGAACACGCAACATGACCACACGCAGAAAAGCGCCGAGATTCAACGTGAGCACAAGCCGGCTGAAGAATCTGGAGAGGAGTCGCAAAGCAGTGTCATGACAACCAACACATCGGTCATGGCCTCCAGCATGTCAGACCAACGAGATGCTTCGACTTTCTCTACTGCTTTTGGGGAGGATCCAACACCCGAGCCGACTGCAGAATCAAACCAGCACGTCCTTGCATGTAACTCAGAAGAAATTCGACAACTTTTGCTCGAGTTGGACGATGGTGACACTGGGCAAGTTTTAATTGAACCTTTCTCCAGTCCCGTCATTGACTGTTTCGACTACCAGCTTCCTGGGACCGCAGAATCTGTTTCCTCTCAGCATTGGTCTTCTGAGACCTCTGGCGAAGATACTATCTCACTTGCCCCAACGTCCGAAGCCTCAGTATACGACGTTGACGAGAATGACCCACTGCTTGCTCAACTTTCCCCGGACCAACTTCAGCTGCAATTTCCACCAGTGTCTTCTTCGCTCAACGACGAGTGGATTTCACTCTGTGTCGAGGAAGAAAAAGGATTTCCGCCCGTATAGGATTCCTGTGCTGAGCACAACTTTTTTTGGTGTAATTCCGGCGTTGCCAAGTCGGCACAGAGTGCTACCATGGAAATGGACCAAAAACCCACCAGCTTGCATGTGTGTGAAATTTGTCAATGTGCCGTGACGGTCAACGTACTTCGCAGTTTGGACTTGTGTGTAAAGTGGGGAATTAGGACGAGGGATCACTCCACCTTAAATGTACATGCTTGCCTTACGATTTGTTCTTTCATCGAACGTGACGCTTGTGTAGCAAATATCCAACTGCTTTCATTGTTTTCAAGGCTGAACCATCATCAATTGGACCTCAAAGATATTCTTCACGTAGTGCTGCACAAAACAAATGGCTGGCAAACACGACATCACCAAGCAAGGTCCTGCGTATAGTTTCCATTCCTTTTAATACTGCTCACAGTCCTAAGAGCTGTGTTACGAATGACCTGGTTGGCGTTTCGCTAACGAATGTGGTGCTGGTTCGTCCGCTTTGACCACAAGCAGCGTAAGGAATTACCAAACCTGGATGATGTTTCATTCGTAACAGGGAAAAATAATGACCGTGTAGCTGTCCATGTCTCGCGTATTCACACAAGGCTTGCTGGGTATAATATGCACCGAGAACTTGCACGACGTTCAGGTAGGGGAGATTGCACCAGATATTCATTTCGTTCACGAAGTGTTCGGAGTGACTCACTGCTCGTACCAGCTTCACCTGCAAGTGATTCCATTTACCGCGAACAATTGATCCGCATATCCCTCTTCCCGCAAACTTCTGCTTTTCAAACACCTCATGTCAAGGAATGAACCAGTCTGGTAAATTCGTTAAAGATGGAGAAACCACAAACCCGCTCTTCCAAGTTATTAACTATCCAAATCATTCCGCACATTTCCAAGTTATTTTCACCGTCCATATCATTCTTAGCACAGCTTCAGGATGCTCACAAAAGCATGGCACTAAACTTCAAGTAAGCCTTACATGGCTGCACTTCATTCCAACGCAAGTGGTTCTTTTGGTCTCGATTGACTCCACAATACCAGCAAATGCCTAGTGGCTGCTTCCAAATAGACTCCAGCATAAGACGAAAAGCACTACAGCCAGCGTATAGACAGCTTCGACTTGGCCACGGCGCTCCGACGATAAACTTAGTTGGTCGAGTTGTACTCCAAAAAAAGTTTTGATTATTTGCGAGCTCTCCAGATCTCAAAACTGACCCTGGTAAGCAAACGTTGTGTATATGCGTCTCAACTATCAGAAACAAAAGGGAGCAACTCACCTGGTGCTTCCTCCTCCGTTCGTCTTGGCCGAGTACACCAAATCTGGGAACTTCTCTGTCCACTTTGGAAAGAACGTGTCTCCATCCTCAATTTGTCTGTGGACCCTCGAGACGTAGCACGATTCAGCCACCTCAGCAGCCATCGCTTCTCTGTACAGCCGCTCGCCACCACCAATGAACACTCGACTGCAGTTGTGATACTGAGGGTGCGAGTCTGCAAGTCGCAGCGCCTGCTCCAACGTCTGAGCCACTTGGACCCCCGACCATCGACTGTCAACAACTTCAACTTGCGTCGGAGGTGGACGTTTCACAGTGGAGGACACGACAATTGTATGACGGTTGGGGATGGGCTCGTCAAACTCCTCGAAAGACTTTCGACCGACTACCAAGATCTGATTTCTGGTGGAGGACGTGAAGAAGGACCAGTCGGCTGGCAGATTCCATGGCAATTTCCCTTGCTTGCCGATCACGCGGTTCACGGAGCAGGCCACGATGAGAGAGACGGGAAGTCTCCGCGGTGCTGCCATCAGAATGGCAGACTGCGTCATGTGGACCACTTTGGTTAGATGGTCGACACATGGCTACATTGGACGACTTGAAGTTGCCTTTTGTCAACGTCAGCGCTTGAGAGATGGTTTCGTATTGGAGATGACCTGGAGTGGCTTTACCTAAATACAGTGCCGTGCTCGATGCCCTCTTATACTACAATGTGCTACAGGCTTACTTACTTACTATCTGACATGCCTGTTACCTTGAATTCAATATTCGCTGCGGTTGTTGCTGCGGCTGTGGTTGCTGTTGCGGCTGGCTTGTTACAGGACGATGCGTTGGCGCAAGTTGCTCCATGAGCAGCATCTCTGGTCGCTTAGGAGCCGTGACAGGGGCGGGGGCGGGACTAGCACTTGTTCGTGGAGGTTGTTGCTGTGGCTGTGGCTGAGGTTGAGGCTGAGGCACGCTGCCGCTACCAGACGCAAGTCGTGAGGATTCATCTGGCCGCGGAGGCTCTGGTCTCAGTAATGTCGATCCAGGAGGAGGGGGCAGCAGAGTCATGCGCGCAGCTCCTGCAGGAGATGACGTGCGATTTAGACCGCCCGAAAACATCCCCATCGTGATCGGGATTCCACCAATATTCTTTGCGCCAAGTGGAGACCGAATCACAGCAGGCGGGGCGTGAGGCACCGTAGTAGCAATTGGTTTTGTCACCCCCGGTGGGTACGGTACTGCTTCCAGCAACCGTTTTGTGAGTTGAACGGATGGCAGATCCTTGTTCACCAAGTAGACAAACTTGAGGTCTTGGAAACGCTCCGATGTCGGGTAGATCAATGATCGCAGCAAATGTGCCGAGTCTCGCGTCAGCATACCCTCTTCCTCCAGCCGGCAAAACCGCAAATACATTTCCTTGCGGATACTAAAGTGCAAGTCCACGAACGAGTTCATCTGAATACGCTCTCGCGTCTGTGGTGACTGGTTAGTTTCAGAAGCTGGATTGCCAGGGGCAGTAGGAGGCACTGTCCGCCCAGGTGCTGCGGTAGTACTTGGTGTGCTTGTAGACGCATCCATCTTAGCACGCTTGTTCGCACTAGCGTTGCTTCCACGATTTGCAGGCGGGCGCTTCTCTCGCTTTGTTTTCGCGGGAGCATTCTCATCGATCTCTTGTGATGCCACTTCCCGTAATATATCAAACGCGCTGAGCGAACCTCGACCTCCGGCACCAGCTTGGGTCTGTTTTGATTTGCGAGCTGTCGTGGTTTTTGCTGGTTTTGAAGCAGCAGCCCCCGATACCTCCTTTCGAACTGCTTGGACAGACTTCACATTCGGCATCGGTCGTGGGTACAGCGGAAAACGGCCGTTCTTTTGCTCCATCTTCACATACACTTGAAAGTTCGCCGGCATCGCCATCGACGGCTTTGAAGACGCAGCAGTTGAGGAATTGCGGTTGGCCGCCGGATTCAGCATAGGCAGCGAAGTAACAGCCGGTTTAAAGCTCTTTGCTGGTACCTCGTTTGTCGGTGGGCTATTCAAAATCGACATAACCGTGTTACAAGAGGAGTGCGCTGCCGAGGTCGACTCGTCCTTCTTCCCTGGCTTATCTCCTTTGCCCTCGCCAGCAGACGCTTTGTTGCTTGCACCAATCTTCGCGGTAGCCGCTTTTGACGGGGAGCTATGTGCTTCGCTTGCCGCCTTCACGGTGTGTTCGGGGGACGCGTGCATCATAACAGCACCGCTCGAAGACGCGCTTTCACTCGCTTTCGCGTCGATCGCACTCAATTTATTCGTATCGGAATCAGTTTTCGCTTTCTTCGCCGAAACTTTCGCAGATACGTTCGCAGGTACTTGGTTTGCTGTTTTCGCTTCCGACGCGCTTGATGATACTCGAGAGGGAGAACTTGCAACTTCCGGATCCTTCGATGGCGATGAGGATACCGAAGCTGCCTTGTCAGAAACATTCGCTTCGCCTTCCGCGGTTTCGCTATTCGCATCTCCATTCGCTTGCGCTTTTATGGGCGAATCAGCCACTTCCGACAGTTTTCGCTTCTTTCGGTGCGTCTTTGAGGGTTTTACCTCCTCCTCCTCCTTCGTCTCATCGTCCTCCATGTCTTCGTCATCGTCATCCACGACCACAACCGCTTTACTGGGCTTCTTATTCTTCGCAACCGCCACTGTAACCGTTTCGCTCTCTTTCGGCGACGTCACCCTCTTCGAGGCCTTCGCAATCGCGTTACTCGTGGAGATATACGCCGCCTTAGCCTTCAGCACCGACCGGTTGCCGTTGTGGAATGCGCGGGCGTCGTCAATACAGCGCGGACAAACGTACGTTGAGTCTTTCCAGCGTCCGGAGCTCTTAATCGGAGGCAAACAGCCGATATGAAACCACTGGTTGCAGCAGTCGCACGCCAAACTCTCGTTAATGTGCTCGTCATCCATTGCGTACCAGTCGTCGAACGATTTGCTCCATCGTGTGAAGTGGATCTTAATACGCTCGCCTTTCGTGTCCACTTCGGTGATCAGCGCGTTGTAAAGCACCTCATCGTTGTCCACGAGCACAGCCTGGTTCATTTTGAAGCCCGTAGCGACTTTGGCGTCCTCGTGGTCCTTACCAGTAGTAGAAAAGGGCAAACGACAGCTGCCGCAACGAGAGCCCACATCCACTTCGTCGCTCTCCTCGCCCTTCGTCTCCTCATCGTCGGTATCGTGACCTTCGCTCTGCTCCGCTTCGCATTTGTGGCAGCAGAAGCCGTTGGGGTTGCCCACGTCTTCGTTGCATTGCTTGGCGCACTTGGCGTGGAAGCCCTTGCCGCACCACTCGCAGAAATGGTCGCAGCTCGTGCGCGTGCACTGGACGCAGGGCCGTTGAGACCTTCGGAAGGCCACAAAGTCGCAGATCTGGCAGCCAGTAGACGCCACGCTCTTCTTGCCCACGGGCCACGCCTTGGCCACGCCCTCCAGCAGCAGATTGTTGCCGCACTGCTCGCACTCGCGGTGGCCGGGCGTGGACGCGCCACCGGAGGACGACGACGCGGACAGCGCCGGGCTGCTGCTGCCGCCGCCCAGCCCGGACTTCTTGCGGCGCTTCTGCGGCGCCTGCGCGCCGGCCTTGGGCCCCTTCGCCTTGAGATTCCGCCCCATGCAGAGTGATGGTCCCTCGCGTCGCCTGTGGTTTTCCGAGTGAGATCCTCCCCGAACCCGCGACGTTCGGCGGGACCGTGTGTGGCCCACATCGCGGGACAGAAGGACTTTCGGCCAATCCGCGGTGACCCTGAACTGCGACATCTTCTTCAACATTCGCACTTAGCGCGGCCAAGAGTGGCACCACGAACGCTCCCGCAAGCCGATTGGCTCATGGATTGCACAACCGCCTGATTCCCGCCTGATCCCGTGCGTTGCAGCCATCTCGGCGTGCGTCGAGTACCCCGACGTCCGCTTGGCTAATGCTACAGACTGGTGGCCATCGGCGCCGTCATGTGGTGCCACTCCATCCCCCGGGCCCCAAACAGCTTGCGCACGGCGGCAGGGATTTGTCGCTTCGGTCGCATTCGAAGCGCCGTGTGCTCTTTTTCTTTGACGGGGTCCCGCGCGCGTACCGTGCTCCTCGAATATCTTTGCCGTCTTTTGATTTCCAGCGGTGGTACCGCGGGAAGATCGCCAGCCAAATGTTTTGTGGATCTAAGTACTGTTGACGCTGGCGCGTCGACTGAAATCTTGGAAAAATATGACGCAGGCTAGTAATGGTATTACTACTTAAACAATAATATCAGTATTTCTACTACTTCTGCACTGTCGATAGTAGTAGCACTACTATCATGCTACTATCAAGCTACTATCGGCACCATAAAGCTGTCTTTTGACTTCTCCCCCTGCTTTCGTCCGTAACGGTTATGGCGAATGATCAGTTGTCTTCTGTGCCCGTTCGTTGTCCGTCCTTGGTCGGTTTTGAACTTTTCAGAAGTGTTAGAAAATGTCAAAAAATCACCTAAAATTCAAAAACTTGAGTAAGAATACACTGCACTGGGGTGTAAGGGAAACTGCCAGTTTCGTTCCGTTGACCAGTTTCGTTCCTACCGAATATCTACCAATTATAGCTCAGTATTTAGACCCGTATCGTACAATTGGCTATAAAGCAAAACCTCCAGTACTCTATCGGCGCCAGCCATTCCCAAAGCTCCCGCCAAGCCCCGCGAACAACCCAGTCTCAATGCCGTCCTACACGAATGACGAGCTACACCAAGTCGTGCGCCGAGTGCTCAATACACTCGGCGCACGGCTTGGTGTAGCTTTACCGAGCCTAACTCTTTCAGAAAGCAATAACACAGGCTCGCCAAATGCAATCCGAGAGCTGCGGCAACGCGCTGGAAAGTGCAATTTTGGTGTTGAAGCCGTACTTGAGCAGTATGTTGTTGCATCGTGAAAACTAAACGATTTTAATTGGTCAATAGAGTGAAAATGATATATTTTTAGCATAAAAATGACAATCGTAACGTTGTTGTACTAAATAGGGAAGACACAGCGGGTTGCACCGATCAAAATTCGAGTTGTTGCTCGCTATATCTCCACAGTCACTGTAATGATAAATCATAGGTAGTATTATTGCAAATAATATATTCAGTTGTTGCTCTTATAAAAAAACTTAATGTCGACCGGAGTATTTACAGCAACCCTAACTTTTAATAATCCTAGGAGGGGGTGAATTTTTAAATCTCGGCAAAATCGAAACAACGCCTGTGGTTTAAAATCCGTGTGCGGAGCACGCGGGTTTAAACCCAGGACTAGCATGGTCACATCTAGCTCGGCTTAGGGTCATGTCACCGTTCTCAGGGTTTTAAGGGGTGAGGCGCGGGTGATAGATTCATGCCAGGTCCCTCAAATTTAAAGATTTGACGGTAAGTGACATCCGGCCTTAAACTTGATTAGGGTCGCGGTCTAGGTGTAGGGTTAAGAATTGGTAGATATGGTTGCACTTGGGGTGATAAGGTTGCGCTAAAGCGTGTTGTGGCGTTGTGCTATGGTTGCGGTAACGCCTCCCAATGTCGACTGTGTCACGAAGTGGCCTTTTCCGGTACCCTTAAGTCGTTCGGTTAAACAGAAGAAAAAAACGAAGTAATTACTAAAAGTCAAATCCAGTCGAGTCCGACATGGCGCCACCTCATGCGCTCCCCACACAGACTCCTGGAAAATTATTCCCTGGTTCTAACCAAAAGTCTCGCTTCTGCAAGGTGCTTGGCAAAATGCTAGAACTAATTACTGGGCAAAAGGTATATGGCATGCATTCTATCCGAAAAGGTGTCGCTACCTACGCGAGCAGCGGAAGCACGGTTAGCCCCTCGATCGTGAGTGTTTGTTTACGATGTGGTTGGTCCTTGGTGGCGCCCAAGACCGCTATTTCCGATACGAAGCTGCTGAAGATCAGTATTTGGGTCGTGTTGTGACCGGGATGCCACAAAATAGCTCGAAGTTTGCGGTGTTGCCGCCACTGGTGGCGGGATGTATTTGTACTTAACTGCGTCTCGCTGGTGTTTCCCAATTTTCAAAGCGATGCCCACATTACGCCTGTGCTGCTTCTCTGCTTGGCCTCGATTGTGCAACATGCGGTTTACGTGCGAAGCCAATTACCTCAATAGCATCCACTGTTGGCGTCTTACGTGTTCCGCGATCCGAAAGTGCTTGACCAATTACAAAGCATGCTCAGCACGGCCGAAAACTCGTGGATGCGGCCTACAGGAATATACCGCATATCGAGTTGTTACAACAACACTCAGAAACCCGCGAAGCTCTGCAGCGGTTACCCGATGTGCTTTTGACTGGATTTGACAAGCTGCTAGAAGAGAGATCGATTGGCCGTAAGTTTGACGCTAGGTATATGCCTAGTGTGAGCACCCAGCAGCATGATGGTTGCAAGGGGTTCGCGTAAATGTGTCGAGGATCCTTGGGGCCACTTCCTTCTTGGTTTGTTTTTGTCTTGTGGAGCACGCATCCAACGCTATCATCTGCACTGTGTAATTGTGAAATATGCATCGTTTCCACAGATTTTGAGCGGCACATTAGGTTCCACTGCGACAGTAAAAAGAGATGAACAAACCCATTGTCGTCAAGGGCCAAAGTACGTTCCGCTAATTGTGTGTACAACGAAAATATCAGCGGTTCTTTGCCAGTCTTGCGCTCACATCCAGCTTGATCATTGTCTGCTTCCACTCGTTTCAAGCCTCTGAGAAATGTTTTGAGGTCATCAAGATATTCCGAAGGCAAAGGCAACCGCTTTTGTCGATACACATCCTTGAGAGCACTCCGATATCCACTTAACGTTGAGACTTTGATGGCACCACCATTCATCTTATGGAGAAGGAACGCTTCAAAATAGGCAGGTGTAAATACAGATACGTTAATACTCCCATCAATCTCGAAGAATGTACCAGGTGATTCCTGCGATTCACGAATCCAAGCACCTATTCCATTGATATAGCTGCGGTAGGCTTTCTTGGTGCTCGGGGCGGTGCAAGCACCCCGTACTTGATCTGCGTTAAGGAGACCTGGGGCAGGCGTTGTGAAAGCCACTTGGGAAGCGACAGCAACTTGAGTGTGTCGTGGAAGCGGAGGGGAAGTCTCGTGGCTTGTCATACTGCTGGAGGGAGAACTGGTGCTCAGCAGCCCCACCCTGGCTGTAGTTTTAAGCCAATCAACGACGTAGAAATGCCGTAACGAGTTTGGGTTATGAGTACTTATCAAAACGCGTTGTCAGCTGCTGCTGTTTGATTGGACTGCTAGCCGCACTTCTCAAAAAATAATTAAAGAAATCATAGCAATTTTTGGTTACGCCGGCATATATTTTCCGATAGTGGGGTTACAGGAGTTGGAGAATGATGTTTGTATGAGAGGTAGGAGGGATGACCTCCAGCCGCGCTTCGCTTGGTTGGGGCTCGCTGGTGAGCTCGGCGCTGGGCCCGCCTTCGCAAATACCGCGCGGGTTTGCTTCGGCTACGCGACCTCGCACCCGCTCGCCTTAGTGCCCTTGCGTCGCCCACCCCATACCAAGTAGTACTGGAATGGTCGTGAGTATGTAATTCCTATTTTCTGCTATTTTGTGAGATACTACTAAATTATTATTATTATTATTATTATTATTATTATTATTATATATTAGTAGTACTAATACCCGGACGCAGAACATTCGGTTGACGCAGCAGTTTTCGTTCCTCGAAGCGCTTTCCATGCAGCGACTCGTGCAGCGCGAGAAGGGCGCGTCCGTGGTGTGCGAGGGCGAAGACGAGGACGTCCAGGACGACGTGGAGGTCTCGGACGACCTCTCGCTGGAGCTGGAGCCTCCGCAGCAGCTGGTGCAGAACGCGGCGCCGCTCGCCCTCGACGTCGTCCCAGGGAAGTTCCGCTCGTCCGCTCGCTACGTGAATTTGCACTCGTTCGACGCCTCCACGCAGCGCGTGGATGGCTACACGGAGACCAAGATCGGAGGCCACGCAATGGACCACAAGCGGCCGTTCAGCTCGGACTGGCAGCAGCAACTCCACGGACCTTTGAAGACCGCGGTCTGGAGCGCTGTGGACGCGCTCGGAGCGGCGTTTACAAGCGTTTCGGCAGCTTTCAGTGCGCCGACTTCTCAGGCCAGGACGTCGCTGGCATATGCAGCGCCGAAACCGGAGGTGCTGGTCTATTCGGCCGTCAAGATCGGCGGCCATCCATTGGACCACGTACCTTTTGTGAGTCGCGGGTTACCGTCTCGCCCCTTGCTGGGTTACGTGCCGGAAGGAGCGAGGATGCCGCCATCGCCGACCTTCCAAGCGCCGGGACTTTCGGCCGCGGCGGTCACGTACGAGATCGCTCCCAATGTGTCCAATCTGTACGACTGCAGTCGCTGCTTCCGACTGCGACAGTCGCCCAGAGTGCAGCTCTGCTGTGGCCACCCCGTGTGTGCCAAGTGCGTGGCCTCGCGCACGATCAAGCATGTGGAGCACAACCGCACGTGCTTCTTGGAGTGCGCTCGCTGCAATGACATGGTGGCGGTCGAGGCCGTGGTGTTTACCAACTATATCCTTCGGATGGAACCCTTCTCGGCCAAGACGGTGTCGGAGCTGCAGACCCAGGAGAAGAACAGTGGGGAGTCGACGTCGCTCACAGGTGCCTGGAAACAAGGCGGTGTGCTTGCAGCGCTGTCGTTCATTGCTGGTCGATTTGTGCCGACCAGGAAGAAATCGAGCAGCGCTCAATTGAAGCAGGATGCTAACGAGGAAGCCAAGAAGCTCGTCGCGGAGGTCCTTCCGGATGAAGCTGATGAACTGCTTGTGGATGGAGTTGCTGAGTTGGCAAAGGAGACGGCCAAGGCCGAGGTGACTATTGCGAAGGGCCCTGAGAGGTGGGCCAAGCGTGTGCAGGGTCTGCAACCGCCATCGAAGCTGCTGAAGTTTTCATTTGTGCGTACTTTGGGCGTCGGGAACTTTGCGGAAGTAATGCTGGTGGAGAACCGCAAGGCGCAGCTTACTGTTCTAAAGGAGAGCGACAAGCTCCCAGAGGCTGCGAACGAGATCAGCATTTTAAGTCGGGTGCGCAGTCCGCACGTGGTTCAGATTCAACAATACTTCATCGAAGAGATTGGGCACCGACACTTTGCATACATCGAAATGGAATACTGCGATGGTGGTGATCTGCGCCAAATGCTCCGAAACTAAGGTGGGTAGTTTTTCCTGGTAGAGAGAAGTGTGTGGATCGTATGCTGACGAGTTTGTGCTGTAGGGCCGACTGGAGGGAGACGACTTTGACTCGATGTTCCACCAGTTATGTCTAGGCTTGAAGGAAATCCACCAGCATGGAATTGTTCACCGGGACTTGAAGCCAGGCAACATTCTCCTGACGGTGAGTTTCAATGGTATCTGATTGAAGTGTTGATGGAAATCTAAGTGCTAAAAACTCGTCTGCTTTTGGTTACGACGCCAGAGTGACGGCACAACAAAGATCGCCGACTTCGGTGTCTCAACGTACTTGGAGAGCGATCTGCTGACTCATCATGCAGCTGGCACTCTAGCCTTCATGGCTCCAGAAGTACGGCGCTATTTTTTGGGTGAAGTCGTTAGCTACGACGCCAAGGCGGACATCTGGTCGCTTGGTGCGCTTGCGGTTGCAATGCTGACAGGCAATCCAGAGCCACGAGTGGCAATGTGTCCAGGTAGGATGTTTCTCTTCGTGCATTGAGTTGTGCAGAGGCTAATATGTTTCTCGCTTCGTTCACAGTGGAGGAGCTCGTGGAAGAACTTAAGAGCGAAACTTTTGACGACAAATACATTCAACTGGTGGAAGGCACACTTGCCGCGCACCCAACAGATCGTCTATCGCTGGATGAATTGCTCGAAGCGTTCGCTCCGATGAACTCGCGGTTGTAGCAAGCGCGTTCTGATGATCAGCATTTGTTGTCGGGGTCAAGTTCCACTTCGTAAATATATTTATCGGAATTCTGCAAAATGCCTCTCAACAACGTCAAAGGCACTTTACCTTGGTAGAGAGTTCACTCCGTCATGATGAGCGAGAGGTATTAACCATTTGCCTTTTGCAGCATGTGTCCATTTCTGCCGTGGTATACAAAAGTCTCGACATTGTCCATGTTGTTGTAGAATCTTATGCCCAGTTGTCCACTTGGAACATGAGGACGATAGAGAGAGACAAACAGCAGTGGCCCACTGCTAAAGCTCATGAAGAAACTTGTTGAGTACCGACGTCATTCTTCAAAAAGGAAGCAAGTCCTCCATACCAGAGTACATCTTCGAGTCTCGTGTGCTCACTCATGTCGGGGTTGCATCGGTTTTGGAGTATCTACCCAGATTCATCGTGCACTGGAGCGCCGACTGGTGTCTTCGTCCAGAGACTCAACGATTGGGTCGCACAAGTTGACTCCAGTGGGTCTCACTATGCCGCTCAGTATGATGAAAGCAACACGTTGGTCAGCTACGTGGATGAAAGTTGTCATGACGGTCGAGTTGCGGGGTTCGAGGCGCTTTTCGCAGGCGTACCATACATGGCGTACGACTACTACAATGATCAATGCGTGGACTACGAGAACTCTGCTGCATATCGGGCCAGCGGCACCTGTGAATCGATGTAAGACGGGTATTCGCCATTCAGAAGCGCCACGATTTCGTACTCAAGTAGCGATTTGGTATGGGCCCGAAACATGGGGAAGACGAGCAGTGCACCGAACTGCCTTGGGTCGGAGGGGGGGGGTACAGGTTACTACAAGTTTGAGATTCCTGCTGCAGATATCAACAACGCAAACGGATGTCAGAACTACGAAGGCATCGGAGGAGGATTCTTGTTTTACAATACAAGCGCCACTTCATCCACAGCCAGCAGCTCTAGCGCCTCAACGACAACCTCATCATCCAGCAAGTCGAGTTCAGCGTCGACACCAACAGAATCCTCAGGCTCGTCGTCATCGCTTTCGGATTCGGCAACTTCGACTGGAAATGGGCTTGATGTTGGTTTAGTTGCAGGCATCTCCGGTGGTGTAGCCGTATTCCTGGTGGTGCTCTTGGTAGTGGCGTGTTTCCTGTGGAAAAGAAGCAAACGGAGCAGCGAAACGCCAAGTTTGCGTTCACTGGAAGCTCCGTTCCTCCCGAGAGCTAGTGGGTGGACTGGTGGAACAACTGACAGCTCCGAG
Organism: Phytophthora sansomeana; assembly: GCA_032158285.1. Taxonomy (NCBI): domain Eukaryota; phylum Oomycota; class Peronosporomycetes; order Peronosporales; family Peronosporaceae; genus Phytophthora; species Phytophthora sansomeana. The sequence continues at coordinate 126,084 of JAPDHH010000255.1, forward strand.
CCATCAACCTTGGGGTCTGGACTTTGGAACGACCCCGCCATCGTTGCCACTCGAATTTCTCGCGATCAAATTGTTGCCCAGGACCTCATTTGCCGGGGCGGATGCGGCGAGGTCTATCGAGGGTCATACAGCAACAGAGCTGTCGCTATCAAAGTGCTGCTTCCCGATTCAAAGAGTGATCTCAAGAAGGTGAACTCTTTACTAGCAGAGGCCAAGTTGATGGCGAGTCTCAACCACCCGCACATCGTGCAGTTCGTTGGTGTGGCGTGGGGTTCTCTCTCCGATCTCTGCGTGCTATCGGAGCTCATGAAAGGTGGAGACTTCGAACTCTGCTGAAAAACCTAAACGAACATGGTCACCCTCCAGGCTTCAACTACGATAAAATCCGCATCGCGTACGAAATTGCCCAAGCGTTGACGTACCTGCACTCGCTGTCTCCAATCGTGATTCACCGCGACTTGAAGTCCAGGAATGTGCTTTTGACGGAGGATTTGGAAGCCAAGCTCACAGATTTTGGCGTCTCTCGAGAACGGGAAGAAGTCACCATGACGGCGGGTATCGGCACAATGCTGTGGATGGCGCCGGAGGTTATGATGGCCGATCGATACACTGAAAAAGCCGACATTTTCTCGTTTGGTGTGCTTCTGTCCGAGTTGGACTCGCAGTTGTTGCCGTACTATCACGCCAAGTACGATGCTGTGACTGGAATGAAAATGCCGGACGCGGTGATGATACAACGAGTGGCGTCGGGTGCGTTGCAAGCTTCGTTCTCTACCCAATGTCTCCCTGCATTGGCGCAACTGGGCAAAGAGTGCGTTGCACTGGATCCAGCCGCTCGACCGTCGGCACCGATGGTAGTTTTCAGACTGCAGACGATCATGAAGGAGGTTTTCAACAACTAGGCATAGATATTTCTCATTTTTTCGTAATAAGTTTCATGCGTGTTGCCTTTTAACGCTGTTCTATTGGCTTGATGCAATTCCCAGTCCGCTACGCAGTTTAATTCTGATGCACAGAGAGCATCATGTACTTACTATACTTGCTGTTTTGAATGATCATGCGGGAACTTTATTTATTTATTCTATTAGCTCGGGATGTCTGGCAAGTAAGTGGTCTATGGCATCGACTGCAAAATCAGTGAGTCCAGCCGGGACGTCTCTAGTGCCCCATGATCCTTTCACTTGGACTCAAGGAACGCGTTGATCCACTCCAGTACCTTGTCGCTGTTCTCGTCCCTCCCGTACTCCTCCAGCACCCTGTTGAGCAGCTTCACCTGTCTCTCCGTGGCTGTAAACAACTTCTTCTTCAACTGCACGCGGATCTCCTTGTTCAGCACCTTCTTGTCGCTCAGAACGTCCAGCATCTCCACCGCCGCATCGAACTCGTCCTCCTGGTCCCTCTCCACGTGCTGCTTCTTGGCAATCGGAAGGTCCACGCCCGTACTGCCGAAGCCGCCAGCTCCACGCGCCGTGTCCTCAATCTCGTCCACCTCCTGCACCTCCGGGTACTCGATCTTCTCCAGGATCAGCTGCGCCACGCGGTCTCCACGCTTCACGGGGAAGTCTTCGGCCGAGTGGTTGAACAGGATCACGCCCACGTTGCCGCGGTAGTCGGCGTCGATCACGCCAGCGCCCGTGTCAATGAACTTCTTAAGTGCGAGGCCGGAGCGAGGCGCCACACGCGCGTAGCAGCCGGAGGGCACCGCCACCACCAGGTCCGTTTTGACGAGGCCTTTGCCGCCTGCGGGGATCACGGCGTCGTAGGCGGCCGACAGGTCCAATCCTGCAGCCAGACTGGAGCCACGCGAGGGCAGAATGGCTTCGGGCGTGAGCTTCTTCACGCGCAACACGGGGGCGGAACGCGTGCGCTTGGTGGCCATCGTGCAGAAGGAGCGGAGAATGATGTTCGTTTTGCTGCTTGTGCGCTAAGCGGCAAATTGCGGAATGAGCGAGTGGCGGTTGCCTTCGGATGCCGCGAAAGGATTTGATTGGACGAAAGGGAGACGCGGCGGTTTCATTGGCCAGAACCAGATCTCGACGCAAGTTGAAGTTGGCGCAGAGTGATGGTCACTCATTGCCATTCGCGTTGCCTCCAATTGCATGGAGAAGGCTGTAGCGGAGTAAGCTTCAGAGGTGTATCGCACATTACAAGATCCAGGGCAGCCCGCTATTTCCTAGTCTACCTGCCTCGCAATCAGCCGAAGAGGATGCGGCGCATAAGGTCCGCGAACTGCGCGCCGGAAGCTTCGTCCTCGCCCTTGATGGTAGCGCGGAGCGTGCGATTCGCCTTCTCCACCAGAGTTTCGGACAGGAAATATCGGCCCTGAGTGTCCTGCGCGTAGAAGAAAAACTTGTACTGTGGACCCACGTCGCCCGAGGCCATCGTCACGATACCACGAGACGCAAACACCTGCTCCAGATCGTTCTGTGCAGGCAGAGTCGGCATCTGCACGACCACTTCAGCCACCACAGGCCGACTACCCCACTGGCCCTGGAATGTCGGGGCATCCATGACTGGTGTCGGGACCAGAGCGAAGGCAGGGCCAGCAGCCTGAGCAGGGGGACCGCTCGGCGCCGAGCCGAAATCCATGTCGAGTAGATCCATACTGGGAGCCGCAGGTTGCGGAGGCGGGGCAGTGTTACGTTGCTGTTGCTGCTGCTGTTGCTGGTGTTGAGGAGGAGCATTGTCGTAGTTGTCCCCGTCGTTACCCTCTTCCTCGTCGTCTTCTTCATCGTCCAGAGGCGCGACTTGGCCAGCCAAGTGCGAGGGAGATACGAAGAGCTCGCTCGGCTTGTTGTATACCACCGCAAGCGAGTTGAACTCCTGGAACAGTTTGTCCTTCAGATCCGTCTCGATGGACTCCGCAAACACACTAACAGTCTCCTCGGTGCGGAACTGCGCCACAATCGCAGCCGCTTGCTCGGTCGGCTGCTGCTCCAGTAGGCGGTAGTACAGCAGCGCGCGGTCACGCACATCTTGGTGGTTCGACTCGTTAATAGCGGACCCCAGCAGACGACCCAGCATGCTTTGCATCTCAGGAGGACGCTTAAAGAAGAGTTTCATCGTGGCAGCCAGCAATTCGAGTAGCACAGATGAAGCAGCCTCGTCGCTGAAGTCGTCAATAAGCTTCTCGAGCACATATGGCGCACGGCGCAAGTCCTGGCCAAACTCGCCCAGCATCCACACCACCGCAGCCTTAGCAGCAGGCTGTTCCACCGAGGCAATAATGCGAGCCAGGACAGGCAGCACATCGTGGCGCTTCTCAGGGTACTTACGCAGCAGGTCCTTCATCACCACCAAACTTTCGTCACGCACGTAGTCCAGATCCAGCTCCAGGAAGTCCACCATCGTGTCCATGATGTGATCCTGCATCTGCTCCACCAGCTGCTCCGCAGCCTGCTGACCATAGGCCTCAGGAACATTGCCACCGCCCGGATACTGCTGAGGAATCGTGTTCACCGAAAGGTTGGGGCTGACAGCTATATCTGCAATAGCACGGATCGCGCGACGCGCCAACTCCTGGTCCACGTCCGTCACGTACTCGCTAAGCTCCGTCACAATATCGGCAACATTGGCACCATCAGCGACAAGAGCCATGATGTCGATTTTGACATACTTGACGTGCGTGGGCTCGTTGTATCGGTTGTAAAACTGACGGTAATCCCGGCTAAACACGTGCGGCTTCTTGCCAACCAGCAGCAAGATGTGGTGCAGTACGCAGTAGTTGATCTCGTGGCTGCCACCGGCCATCAGCGTGAGCAGTGGCTGGCGCATGCGCTCGAACACTTGATCCTGGATCTGCTCCATTCCACGGGCCTGCGTAAGGTTGAAGAAACACTTGGCGGTGGCCAACACCACGGCACTGTTCGACACGCGGAGACACTGCTCCAGCGTGTTCATGATGGTGAAGACCTCGTCCGGCCCCGTCGGCTTGTACCTGGCCACAATCTCCAAGATGTTGCACTGTCCCCACTCGTTGAAGTCGGAGATACGGCTCAGCAAGTGCATTACAATGGGCTGGTTAATGGCGATACCGCCTTCGTCCGCCATGATCTCGTTCAATGCCACGAGACAGTTGGAAACGACCTGCGGGTCTCGGTCCCTGATCATGTTGTACAGCGTATCAATCATGTCGCTCTCCTTGATGATCTCCGGGTTGAGCGAGTACACCTTCAAGATACCGATCACGCCCGTCTTGCGGACATACGCACTGGTATCCGTGAGCGAGGACTGCAGTGGGTCGTGGATGTACTCGAGGATCGAGTCCAGTCTCAACGAGCACAGCGAGCGCAGCGCCAGGCCGCGAACCATAGGATCTTCATTGCGGCAATCATTGAGCAGCGTGTTGATGCACATGATGGCGAGCTCCGAGTTCTTCTGGGCGTAATTGGTGAGGTACAGGTACACCATTTTCTTCGAGATGAGGTCCTTCGTGTCCACACACAGCACCATCTCACTGAAGAGCCTGGAGACGTCGATACCCAGCGTCATGTACGCGATGACCTTCTTGATGATCTCGCGCTTGCGCTTCACGTCCTTTTCCACGGTCACCTCGCGCAGGAGCTGTCAAATATGATAACTATAACATTAGACAACCCCTTTAGGTCCCTTTATAAACGCTGAAAGTCTCTGTAGCGTACGTTCTTGAGCTCGTTCACTTCGCCCTTCTTCTTGTCCGTGAAGTAATTGGGATTGCTGCCACCCGCGGGTCGTTGCGCGCCCGGGACGTTGCCAGGAGGGGGCTGCATCCCCCGGGAGGACCTTGCGAAGGGTACGAAGGGTTCATGGCGCCCATAGTCGGGAACATGGCGACGAAGAGCTCGGGAGCTTTGGGGGTGGGCGGCTACGCGGCAGATCCGCAATGTGGTACAGCACGACCGTACGATGATGTATGACGGACAAGAGGTTTGGGTCATTTGGGTTTTATGAATAGAGACACCAAGTCAACTTGAGTCGTGCTAAGTGCGAATTTGGTTGGGGTTTTATACCTGGGTGAAATCGACGCATTAGATGGCTACATCTTGCCGATGGCATCCATCTATTCCTGCGCGCACACACAACGCCCGAACATGCAAAAGAGGGCGAGGTAATCCTTTGAAGACTTCATTTCATTCGTTTGGCGTGGCGCTTGCAACAAATCCATCGCGAGCCGCTCTCGACTGTTGCCACAAGGCCCTTTAGTCGGCCACAGCGGATACAGGATGTCGCCGTTTGACGGCACCTGTTAAAGCAGCTACACGAGGAAAGGTTGCGTGTCATCAACGCAAAATATCCACCACTGCAGTCGGCTGTACAGTACACGTACTTCAATCCGGAGGCAGCGAAGGCGCGCGGCAGAATCCGTGACTGGGCTTGCCAGTGTGTCTGGTCTCTCCTCGGATGCCGTCAAGCAACCTGCAGACCACCTTCCAAGCCGCCGGGGGTGACTCATGCCAGCAACAATACCACTGCACTTTCCTAGTCGCGGCCATGATTACTCCGTGCAATCAACACGAAGCACCACTTGTACCTCAGAGTGCGACTCGAAGCCCTCAATTAAAACCAGCACCGCCCTCTGTCCCACGACGAGGAATGCTGGTTGAAGTGAACTCAGCCAGTAGTGGGTACAGGCGCTGCATTTGCTGAAACGAGTCGCCATTGTCCAATTTGCCTTCCAAGCACCAAGCGCAGCGAACCAGCAACCACTTGGCCACTTCTCCTCCTCCATGGACCAACCACTGACGGTCAATGGGCCGGCGGCAAGTCCCAAGCGCTCCAATCTGCGCTTCGTGCCTGTGCTGCTGCGTAAAAACTGGCTGCTCAAGCGCAAACACCCGGTCGCCCTCTTCTTCGAGATCCTCACGCCGGTGCTCTTCATCGTCGTCATGGACCTCGTGCGCACCACGAGCTCCGACAAGACGGTGCCTTCCGGATTCACCACTGGGTCCACGTCCTACAACCTCTTCAATCCATCGGGTTGGTCGCTCGTAGGCCCCACCACAACGCCCATGTTCGCCACGCCGGAGACGACGCTCTCGGGCCTCATGCTGCACTTGGCCTATCTGTCCTTTGACTACGGTCGACTCATGAAGACTTTCACGTCCGAGAACCGCTCCATCTGCGAGCGACAACTCGCTCTTAGGGGGCGTGTGAGCCTCAATACGTCGTCGCCCTACGCTCTACCGTCCGAGTGCGAAGGTCGCGTCTCGGCGTTCAAATTTGCTATTGCACCGGACTCGGACTTCACGAGGAACTACTTCTTTGAGACTATGAAGTTGTGGTATCCGACCGTGGTCATTAACGGCTCGTCTAACAACTCACAGCTAGTGATCCCCTCGTTCGAGGACAGTACGGTCTTCTTTGATACAGAAGAAGCTCTGGAGAAATACGTCGAGTCCTCCGACTACGCCAAGACTTCTGCTCAGCCGCGCATCTTCGGTGCCATCGTCTTCACGGAGAACCCGACGGACGCCAACGAGATCGGTCAACCTGCTTCGATCGAGTACACGCTGCGACTCAACTCGACCTACGTCGGCGATAGTGAAGACAATCGCTACATCCCGAGAACTGTCGGTGGCGATGGTGCCTCGCTGTGGAGCTCTTTTGAACGTAAACTGGAAACGACGGACTACCAGCAGTACACGACGAACGGGTTCATGACGCTGCAGACGCTCGTGACGCGCTTTGTCAACTGCTTGCCTGACTGGGACGCAGCTACCAAGACCACCACAGGCTCTTGTCAAATTAATTCGTCGACGGCAGCGTCCTCCACCGACTTGGACCTGCGTTTACTGGAGACCATCGTGAACGACTCTGCTACCAAGTACTCGGGTGTCTTGTACAGCGAACTACTAGGAGAATCATCTCCACTCAGTGCTGGTGTTGCTGACTTGCAGCTGGACGACACCACACGTGAAGCCTTGCTGACTCCACTACGCCAGGCACCACAGCCATACCTCGGCTCGCTCACCACGCCGTTCCCCATCAACTCGTTCGCGTCCTCCTCCTTCTACGATGCCGTCAAGGACGCCTTCCCCATTTTCTTCATCCTCACGTACCTGCACCCGCTGTCCAAGATCCTTGTCGGTTTGATGTCCGAGCGAGAGACGCGATCGCGCGAGCTCATGAAGATCCTCGGTGTCAAGGAGTCGAGTATTGTCATCTCCTGGTACCTCACCTACATCGTGATTCTGGTCATCAGCTCTGTGCTGCAGGCGTTGGTGGCAGTGGCCAAGCTGTTTCCCAACACAAACGCCGTGCTGCTGTTCCTCTTCTTTTTCCTCTTCAGCATGAGCGTGTTGGCTTTCGCCTTCATGGTCAGCTCCATGTTTTCGCGATCGCGCACGGGTGTCTACGTCGGCTTTATCACGTTCTTCATCATGTACGGCGTGACAGGAGCTTTCAATGATTCGTCTTCCGAGTCGTCCAAGAACATCGCGTGTCTGCTGGCCCCGGCTGGACTCGTCTTTGGTGTCAATTCGCTCTCGTCTGCAGAAACCTCGCAGGTGGGCATATCGTTTGCGACCGCCTCGCAGCGCATCAACAACTTCCGCTTCTCCACAGCACTCTGGTACTTTGCACTGGATACGATATTGTACACGTTGCTCGGTCTGTACTTCGAGAAGGTCATCCCGAAGGAGTACGGCATGCCTGAAAAATGGTACTTCCCACTGCGTCCGTCGTACTGGAGGAGATCAAGGAAGTTCTTGACATCGACCACCCCACGACTAAACGAGAACGAGTCTGCTGTGGCAGTGGAAGTGAACCCGAACATTGAGCCGGTGAGTGCCGACTTGTTGGACCAAGAGAGGTCAGGCGAAGCACTCTCCGTTCAAGGTCTTCGGAAGGTGTTTCCTGTACCCGGTGGTGAGAAGGAGGCCGTGAAGGGACTGCACATGAACATGTACTCGGGCCAAATCACGTGTTTGCTCGGACACAACGGCGCAGGCAAGACGACTTTGATATCGATGCTGACAGGAGTGACGCCTCCAACTGCAGGCGATGCTACCTTCCAAGGGCTCTCCTTCCGTGAAGACATTGACGAGATCCGCGAGTCACTCGGTATCTGCTTTCAGCACGACGTCCTGTACCCGGAGCTATCTGTCCAAGACCATCTTGAGTTCTACGCTCGCATCAAGGGATACAAGGGGGAGGAACTTGCAGATGAAGTCACCGCCAAGATCCGTGAGGTAGGTCTTGTGGACAAGCGTGATACGATCACCAGTGCGTTGTCGGGAGGCATGAAGCGCAAGTTGTCGGTGGCCATTTCGTTGCTGGGAGACAGCTCGCTTGTGTTCCTGGACGAACCAACGTCGGGCATGGACCCGTACTCTCGACGAAGCACATGGGAGATCCTCATGGGCAACCGGCAGAATCGCGTGATGGTACTGACGACGCACTTCATGGACGAAGCAGATATCCTGGGTGACCGGATTGCCATCATGGCCGAGGGTGAACTCCGCTGCTGCGGGTCTGCGCTGTACCTGAAGAACCAGTTCGGTGTCGGCTATAATCTGACGATCGTGAAGGAGGAACACTGCGATGACTCAAGGGTGATTGAGTTCGTCTCGCGTTATATCCCCGCCAGCCGAGTCCTGAGCAACGTGGGCACAGAGATTGCGTTCCAGCTTCCTCTCGATAGCTCGTCCAAGTTCCCAGCCATGTTCCGTAAGCTGGACGAGAACCTTCACAAGCTGGCAGTGCTGTCGTACGGCATCTCGGTGACGACAATGGAGGAGGTGTTCATCAAAGTCGCGGAAGTGGCAGACGAAGAACAGCAACACACGCTGCAGAACACAGTCAAGCAGCACGCCGTGAACAGCCAAGACAGTATCCCCATTGTCGGTGACAAGCCTGCAGACGGACACTACCATGGGTTTGGTCGCAGAGGAAGCTCCATGCCATTGGGGCGATCTCGGTCTGTGTTCGTCACTCAGATGGTAGCGATGTTCGAGAAGCGCTTTCGGATGGCGAAGAGGGACAAGAAACTCTTTACGGTGGGGCTGATCCTCCCGGTGTTGTGGTTGGTCTTTGGGCTGTCCATATTGAAAGGCGCAGGGCTCACCGACAACGACCCGTTCCTAGCGCTTGAGCTTTCGGGCCTGGAAGATGAAGCAGGCCAAGTACTTGTACCGTCCTTTTGTGAGCAGAGCTCTGGAAGTTGGTGTGAGACCGCGTTGGGCAGTGACTACTTCTCGGGTGCGTCCATCGTCACCCTCACCGAGGACGACATTGGCAACCCGCCGTACTCGAGCGACTCGCCCACCGTCTTCGACATTGTGTACAACAGCCCAGCCATCAATGCGACCGATACATCGGGTTACCAGCTGAAGCTGAGCGAGGAAATCTTCAACCGGGCATTTGCTAGAGATATCTCGGATCAATTTGGCGGGTACCTCATTCACGCGGACGTGGATAGCAACGTGTTCGGGTACAACGTGCTAATCAACACGACGCTGACACACGGCTCAGTCGTTTTCAAGGAACTCATGGATCAATCGCTATATCGCCTTATGGTAACGCAACATGACTCGTCCATTGCAGCGTCCGACCTGAGCTTGACGGTGAACAACCATCCTCTGCCGTTGACTGCCGAAAACACTGCACTGTTCTCGGCGTACATTTCCTTCACCGCAGTGCTGTTCATCGTGATTGCTTTCGCCTACTACCCCGCCGCGATTGTGGTGATGCTTGTCCGAGAGAGGTCTCCCGACCACAATTCCAAGCACCAGCAGCTCGTCTCGGGTGTCGGTATCAACGCGTTCTGGACTGCCAACTACATTTGGGATTTCATTGTCTTCTTGGTCCCCGGCGTGATAGCACTCGCGTTGATTCAAGCGTACGATCTTTCAACCCTCACAGGATCAAGCTCGTGCGTGACCTGTGAGAACTCAACATTTATCGCAGTGATTGTCCTAGTGCTGGTGTTCGGACTGGCCATCTGCCCCCACGCGTATTGTTGGTCCTACGTGTTCAAAGACCCAGCATCGTCGCAAACGTACATGATCCTGATCAACTTCGTTCTTGGGCTCGCTCTCATGGTTGTATCATTCGTGATGCAAGTCATCGAAAGCACGGAGAGTGCGGACAAGGCGCTGCAGTTTATCTGGCGACTTTCACCGCTCTTTTGTCTTGGGCGAGGTCTCCTCAACTTGACCATCATTGAGATCACCCACACAGGAGGGGCCGAGGCTGACAACGAGATCTCTAAAGACCCGTTTGCACTGGAAAACACGGGCTACGAGATCATTTACCTACTCTTCGATGCGGTGCTGTACTATGTCATCGCTGTCGGTATCGACTACGCCATGACTTTCCCCAAGATCAAGGCCGCGCTTTCGAAAGACCCCGATATTCCCGTGGAGAAGCGAGTCATTGACGAAGACGTTGCTGCCGAGGTTGACCGTGTTCTGATGGGTGGAGCAGACGATGATACCATCAAACTGCAGAACCTCCGCAAAGTCTACCACAAGGGAGAGAAGGTTGCCGTGCAGGATTTGTCGTTCGGGCTCAAGCAGGGAGAATGCTTTGGCTTCCTCGGAATCAACGGTGCTGGCAAGACCACGACGATGAAAATGCTGACGGGCGACATTGTGCCCTACATCAGGCAACGCGACGCTGAGTGGCTTCGACATTTTGACGCAGCAGGTGGAAGTTCGTCGGCAGATCGGCTATTGCCCTCAGTTCGACGCACTCATCGATCTGCTGACGGTGCGCGAGCACTTGGAGCTGTTTGCAAAAATCAAGGGCGTCTCGAGCTCCGACCTGGACTTCGTGGTGCGTGAGAAGATGGAGCAGCTGAACCTGACGGCATTCGAAGACAAACTGGCAGGCAGTTTGAGCGGCGGCAACAAGCGCAAACTCTCCGTGGCCATTGCGATGATCGGCTCGCCCAAGATCCTCTTCCTCGACGAACCATCCACAGGCATGGACCCTGTCTCGAGGCGGTTCATGTGGGACGTCATCTCGGAGATTTCCACGTACAACAAGGAGTCGACGGTGGTGCTGACGACGCACAGCATGGAGGAATGCGAGGCGCTGTGCACGCGCGTCGGGATCATGGTCGGCGGTGAGCTCAAGTGTCTCGGCAGCGCGCAGCACTTGAAGAACCGCTTCGGCGACGGCCTCATGTTCGACGCCAAGCTGCAGGCTCCATCATCAGAGACGGTGGCAGAGCTGGTGTTGCATCACTTTGACTCGCTTGACGCCCGCATCGAGACGGACGATCTCTCAGAGACGTGCCAGCTCTTCGGCAACGCATCGTGGTCACAGAAGATCGTCAACACGCACCCAACAGGACACGCGATCGCTAATCTAGCGAAGCGCGACGGATACGTCTCGGCGAGTACTTTCGCGGCCTGGTGGATCACGGAGACGCAGTTCGAGAGCGTGTCGAGCTTCTTCGAGGAGAGTTTCGGGTCCATTGAGCTGCTGGAGCGTCAGAACGACTCGTGCTGGTTCAAGATCCACGATCCGCCAACGACCAGCGACGCTGAGAGTCATTCGACGCTGCGCCTGTCGAACGTGTTCGAACTCGTGGAGAACGCCAAGACGCGCCTGGCCATCAGCGAGTACAGCGTCTCCCAGACGACACTGGAGCAGATCTTCAACGCGTTCGCGAGTCAGCAGGACGTCAATGAGCCCGTTCTCACCACGCCAACCAACAGTCCCAGCAATGCGAGCGGCGGCAGCTTCGTATCTCGTCTTCTGCGTAAATAGGCAACATATATAGTAGGTAACTAAGGCAACATACTGACCATCACTCTGCGTCAACTTCAACATGCTCTTATTTTGGCCAATGAAACGACGATTCTGTCCATTTCCCTCCAATCAAATCGTTTCCCGCCAACCCATTTGAAAGAAAAACATGCACGAGCGTAAGATCAAAATAGACAACAGTGATTGCACAACAGATGGGCCAAGTGTATTTGACTTGGAAATACTAATTGATACCAATCGATTCTTGCTGTTACTTAAGCGAAGACTTGACGAATTCCCGTTGAGCACGAGCGCCGCATGGGCTCAGTTACGACACGATTTTTCACCTCCACAAGAGTTAGCTTGGCGATTCTCTCGTCTTTTGGTGCTTCTGCCATGGCCTCCTGCACAAACGGGTCGTTCTCGATTTGGTTGAGGCGGTTCACTAGTTTTTTCAACTTGGATTCGTCTTCAGCGAACAGAAGTGTCTGGCCCATGGACTGAAGTGGCAGCGACGTGAGGTGGTTCAAGATCTCCGTCATGACCGAGTCTGCCGTCATGCTGGGAGGCTTGGTGGTCAGCCAGTTCGGAGGGTGGGCCCTCAATCCACTCGTTAACGTGTTGGCTCTCGTGACGAAATTGTCCAGCTGACCATAGTTCCACGACAACAGCACCATGATGTTGCTCGTGGTCATGGAAGTCATCGAACATGTGGGCCATGGCGTCGTTGGATGCTGGGAAAAGAGGTCGAAAAGAAGCTTGAACGGGACGAGCGAATTGAAAAATGAGCAGACAACAGTGGACGATTGACAGGAATTCGCTTAGAACGACCTGCTTGCCATTCCATCTCTCCTCCATCTTTCGCCCAAGAAGATGCCTTATTACCTCTCTCGTCTTCCATCTTTCGTCCAAGAAGGTGCCTTATTTCCTTGCTCACACAGCAATTTTCACCCAGACCCACACTCCAAGTTCTTGTCTCGACACCCATGAACACCGACGTACGTCTCCTACTAGTACATGTACAACTTGATTTGACCGATGTACTAACGTACAACATCGTGGTTGCTCTTGAAAAAAATAAAGAAACGGACCAACGAGGTTGAGGAAGACGAAGAGCAGTATCTTGGAGTTAGCTTCACGTGGAACTCAAAAGTGTTGAACGAGTTTATCGTCCGCGCGAACAAACTTGCTCCTGGAACTGCAGGAGCGCCAGCGTTGCCGTTGTGGTTGAGCGTTCACCCTCCCAATATTACGTACGAGTCGTTGACGGCCGACATTATTGCCGAGGTCTCCGAAGGTCAAGGCGAGAGCGTTGGGGTGGAGCTTATTGTGACGAACAACTTCAATCAGACGATGTTTATAAGAGAGCGCCCGGTCTCCGTGGAAATGCACCCATTCATGCAACAAGCCATGCTGTCTACGCACCCAGACGACAGATTGGCCACGACCATGATGGTTGGAGGTGGTTCACAAGGAGTGGTGCTTCGGGCCGCGAATCGATTGCGTTACGTGGACATGCACAAAATATTCTCGTGAGGCAAGCGTTGTCGACTGTCGTACACGATGCAGTTCAGTCAGTCATTAGACGACACCAGACCCCTGGAGTTCATGGTGGCAAGGCCACTCTTTCACTCTCTACATGTAGTTGCGCGTCTATCATTCATTGCTGCTTCTCCTCTCTTTTGTGATGGGTTTCGCCAGCAACCCGAGCATGTTGACAGGTTCAGACGCACAAAGGCACATTCGTTGCCAATTTCTTCCAAGCACGTAAGTCTTACCCAGCATCTTTCTTTCGCTTTAGCACCGTGCATCGTCCGTAGCGACAAACAAACCTTTGAACACTCCAAGCGGTAAAAAAACAATATTCTTCCAATACGTTTCAATTAAAAGGCTCATACCACATCATCATAAACGATCAGCGAACACCAGACGTCCACTTCCTCAACGCCTGTCATACATATCGTTTTTTAACCCAAGAACTTGAACCGAAACGAAACTCGGCAATGTTGACAAGAAAACAGGCTGGACGGCGTCTCTGTAAAATTCATCTTCGTTTGTTGGAAGTTGAAAATCCTTCAGGGAACTACAAAACACACTTCCACTGCGTATAACCACACCATGTTCACCTGGGAGGTCATCAGCTGAGCCAGCAGTGATCTGAAGGGATCGACCACAAATGACCGGGTTGTTAAGCGCGCCAGTTGAACGAAACGAACGGATATCTTCTGGGTAAAGCCCAACGCATTGGCTTCGCTGTAGTGATCATCATTACCGTTCACTTCCCTTGTTTCAACGAAGACGGCGTCTAGTCAGACAGGTTCCATTTCGTTGGGCCAGCCACTGCCAAGGCTGATTCAAGGGGATGCCGCCGTCTGGATCAAAACGAAAGATGGGGTCTACTGCATTTGCCGTCTTCCATTCCTCGCGAAACCTCACAACTCCATTTTCAAACGAGTGCAAGATCGTACCGCGGTGTAGAAGTGACCCGAAAAACCACATTTCAAACGCATACTCAGCCATTGAGGGATTCCTAGCGAGACTCTCCATGACTTGAAGCAACCTACTACGGTCAAGGTAAAAAGCCAACTCTCTCGCCACAAAAGCACTCATAAGCCTAGACGTCGGGAAAACATCCGCAAATTGAGGAGGATACCACGACACGAGTTCGTTGGCCGAATTGTCGGAAGAAAAGCCATACGTAGCAATTGCAATTAGTAAGGATATTCTTGCATTCTCCTTGCTCATACCAAACATCATTCGCCCACTCCCTCCAACAACAAAGAATTTGGCTTCCAGCAATTCGTATCGCTCCCGTAGGTTCAGAGGTTTTGACGAGAAATCGAGATTTCGCCTCACATGTGCGATACGAATTGCTTCCAGCAATTCGTATCGCTCCCGTAGGTTCAGAGGTTTTGACGAGAAATCGAGATTTCGCCTCACATGCTCGAAAAAAATCATTTTTGACAGCCAGCTGATAGTCTTCTAGCGTCCATGAAGCCAAAATGAACTGTTGTACTTCATCCAACAGGTTTTTACCATTCCGTCCCGAGACTGACAGCTCCGTTATCGTACTCCTCAATGGAATCTGCACATACGTCGGAATTCCTTTGTAGAGATCCGGTCGATAATTCTTCCCCATCGAAACCAAGGAGCTGACAATCACGAGGCGATGGCATTCCTTGCTTTTATATTGCCACTCTCCGCATTCGTCCCAGGCACAATCATCCCGACCTGCAACATAACCATCCAGGAATACGATGGTATTCCCCTTTAGCGTGAGCAGAAACGAAGGAAGTTGTGAGAGAGTAATAGAGCACGTCCACTTTTCAAACTCTCCTCGAAACAGAATGCACGACAATGAGGTCTCCTCACTTGTCTTCAGACAATGAATCCACACCACATCCCAACTGCCATAATCTCGATCCAAGGAGCAGGCGAATGCAAATGCTGCACAAGACTTGCCTGTTCCTGGCGGCCCCACGATCCACAGTTGTGGATATGAGGCGACAGTACTCTGCCAAAGTGCTTGCCACTGCTTAACGAGTGCGTCACGACGAAATAAAAGCACACCCCTCTCCGTCATTTCGAGTCCACTGCCGCTTGCATACTCTTTTGGAATATGAATAATGGCCTCCTCATTGAATGAAAGAACCGGACAGGATGCATCGGCCAATGTCCACTCCCAGGCAGGAATCACAACTTGCACAGTACTAGTAGTAAGTAGAAATTACTACTGGCAGCTTCACTAAAACGTGAATTTGGTCGGTGACTGGCGGTTGCATTGTCTTCAACTTGTTTTACAGACCATTCGGCCCCTGTAGCTCGTTCTTTTTGGTCATCAGCTCACGATTACAGATGAAACTTCGCCCTCCATCAATTTGTCCACATCTGCCGAGTCGGCCTCTAGCCACTCGCCTTTTCCTGTCGTCGTCTTTTGCGTCCTTCATTTTCTTAGCAAGAAACAGTCGTAGCTTGTCGTGTCTCTCACTGAGCTTCAGATACTCTGCGATCACCTTCTTCAGGGCATCCGCCACCGTTAAATTTCTCACGTCAATCGCGACTGAGAATGCGTCTCCCCTCTCCCCAACGACCAAACACACGAGTGTCACCTCCACCATCTTTCCACAAGTTTCAAATGAGAGAAAAGGCAACCACTTTGGCCTTTTCCCAGGCAAAAGTAAATTGCAAACAAAACTTACGAAGAAAGAGACTCGCATCAAAAACGTCGTCAGAAAACAAAGCAAGAGAATGTCGAATTGATTCACGTCGGTGCTAGCATCACACCGCCTGGAGTTCCCCTTACTCGACCTTAAACTTGAACCCAAGGAGAGATTCCGTCGTAGACCACACGTCACGAGCGGCTTCACGCGAACGCGCGATTTCAGCAGGCTCCTGAAGTGATGGATATCCTCTCATCGCAGCAATACCACCCGGGCCGTAGAAATCGCCGCTTTTCACTCCTGGGGTCACAGCAGCATACAGAGTGGGTAAAGCACCCATCGCTGTTGATTGAGTCAACGTCGCGTTCATGAAGTTGTAGACCAAGCGCTTGAGGAAAATCCCCTGGTTTCCAGCGTTGCTGAGCAAGTTTGAGTCGGTGGCTCCAGGGTGACAAGCGACCGACGTGATGTTGGAAAGCCCAGCTGACTCCAATTGACGCCCAAGTTCAAAGGCGAAAAACAAATTGTACAACTTTCGAGTTGCCGTACACGGTGGTTTCGTTGTGCTTGCCCTCGGGCATGAAGAGCTGTCCAGGAGTGTATTTTGCGGAGTGGTGCATGGCACTACTCACACAAACAACTCGAGCTGACGGGCTCCGTTTGAGAGCGTCCATTAGCAAAGCCGTCAGTGTGAAGGGGCCCAAATGGCTGGTTGCTACCATGAGCTCAAAGCCGTCGACGCTTTTCTTGTATGGAAAGCCCATGACACCCGCGTTGTTCACCAGAATGTCGAGTTTCTGGTGGCGCTTCAGGAACACGTCGCTGAAAATTTTCACGCTGCTCTGCGAGCTCGTGTCCAACGTGATTTCTTCAAGTTGGCCGTGCCCCGCGTCCCCCTTTAATTCTTCTCGGATGGCCTCGACGGCGGCAGCATTTCGTTCAGGGTTGCGGCATGCGAGAACGACGTCCAGTAACGAACCCAATGCCGGAGTTGGCTCCAGTCACGATGGCGACTTTGCGTTTCAGGGACGGGATGCGAGTGGCATCCCATTTGTCCGGGACTGAACGCGTCTGAGTGTCGACGTTATTTTTCTTGCAAGGCATGGCGAGGGAAAGCTGGAGGCTTGGTGATTGTGATAGGAGGCGAATTGAAGAATGAAACTTGACACCATAGTTGTTACTTGGTCCTTGCGCCGTGGTAAGCTAGATAACTCCCCATTTAGTCGTCCTGGTCAGATAATACACAACAGCTGAGTGAATGTGATGATCTGACCCCGCAATATTATTTTGGCCGTGACTGCATAAACAGCGAAGGCGTCCAGTAAACTGTGTAGTCGCGTCTACTGTAGACGATGACTGGCACGACTATTCCAATCCCATTCGTAATCGACCACGGTTCGTAAACAAAACAAATATATGTATCACACCCTCAAACAGTTCGAGGAAGTCGAACTCCACCACTTGCTTCGTATCTCATCCTCTGCGCCAATAAGCAATAAAGTCGATACCTAAGTACAGTAATGCGCACTACTACATTTTGCAACAATGCTCGAAATCCAGAGTTGTTTTTGAAGCAGCAACTTGCATAAGTTCTGCATTTCAGTTCGTGTTGTTGGTGCTCCAAAACTGTCTGATCTCCCCAGACATCGTACTCGAGATGTGCCAAGAATCTGCAATATACATTTGTCGGCTACACGCTTCAAGAGCAGCAGTATACTCCGTTGCTTCGGCTGCATTCAGGTACGCTAGCTGCTGAAGCAAAGCCAAAAGTCTTTCAACCAGGGCAGACACGCTTTTTGCAGTGTGAGCACATCTTATAAGTCCAAAAGGTAGCAAGCCGGATGCGACGTCAACCTCTGCGATTTCGTTTCGCGCTAGCCTCGCGATAAACTTCTCGTGACTCAAGGACGCATCCCAAGACAGGACGCACGCCACAACATCGAAAAGTGCACGGCGCTTAAACTGGTCGGAGCGAGCAGAAAAGTCGAGTGAAGACATGCCTCTGCCGAAAGTGTCCATCACGTCCAGTAGCGACGAAACAATTTCCCCTGGTCTCGTATGCTCGGCAACCATCGCTGCAACTCGAGTGATGAGTGGCAGCAAGTAGGCATCGACGAGATTGTCGTCTGTCCACTCGTCAAAGTCATGACGCAAGATCCACTGGAACACCAAGGATGCTTCTCGTTTTGTGATAGATAGCACGTTAAGGTGCGCTAGCTCGACAACGAAAACGCCATTTCTCCACCATTTCCACATGGACGAACTTGTGTTGGACGGCAGTAAGAATGTGTCTGCAGAGCCGCGGTCACCGTAGTTCACCTTGGACAAAACACGAATCGCGAACTGTTCCACGAAGTGTGAAGCATCTAGACCGAACGGAAGGTCCGCGACGATTTTTTCAGTAACAAGCTGATTGACAATTTCCACTGAAGTTTCAGGAATGCGGTGACCTGACGTGGTGTCCAAGATGGCCGACAGCATAGAAGTGAAACTCTCAAAGAGAGACGTGCTGTTGCTGCTTAATGGATTGCGTCGCCACATATCCTTGAGACTGTCGAATATCATTACCACAAGTGCTCGGAGTACATCCGATGGGACGCGACTTGCAATCGTCGGAAGTCCTGCGATCAGCTCCGACTGAACAATCGTATCAACATTTCCAAACCACCCACTGGACAGCAATTCTCCAGCCAAAAGCTCGTCGCAACTTCCTTGTGTGGCAGCGAAGCGAACGCATGCGATGCTTGTTTCGACAGAACAAAACCGCAGCATAACACGACGTGTTAATGAAGCATAGTCCAGCAGCGGAAGCACTGAACCTGCCGATGTTAGGCAGCTCAACAGTGACGTCGCTACAAGAGTTTCCGGGATTATTTCAGTAGACGACGACTGAGAATTACTTGCTGACGGATTCGTTTGCCGTAGCCACTCGAGCGTTTTCGCCAAAAAACTGTTTGCTGGAAGTGCTCGAAGCTCTACGTCGAACGATTTTTTCTTCTGAGAAACATAGAATCTGTCCGCCGTGTTGGCGATCGCACCAAGTACGGCTCCGGAAATATCACGCATCCCTCCACTCTTTGCGGACTCGACTCGAGCGAGCTTGACAAGCATACCGACAGTTTCGAGGTCAAGTGTAAGTTCGACACTATCACCCGATATCAGCTCGAGTCCAGAAATATCAAAAACCAAGTGGAAAAAATTCGCGATACCGAATATTATCAGTGCTCGCACAACGCCCACCTTACCACTTTCGTTTTCAAGCGTCTCTCGAATCTTCTCAACAACCAGTCGGGTTTGATTCTGAGTAGTGCTGGAAAATCCTCCGTAGGATTCCAAACGGCACAGCACGTTCGCTGCTGCCGTCACTGCAAACCCACTGTCGAGAGTTAATTCGGAGTTGGCAGCACGCTGAATGCAACTTGAAACAAATTTCTCTAAGCTCGACGAAGGTGCTATACCGAACTGCACGCATTCCAGTAGCACGGGCCCAAGAGCAACCGCAACAACCCCAGGACCGTCAGTTGTACCCCACACGGCTTCAAGAACCTGTCGAACGTTCGTAAGCCAATCCAACCGTTTGATGCTTGAGAATCCACGAACTAAGCGCGCTAGACCCACTAATGACGTCCATCGCAGTAAAACGTCACTCGGTGCCTCAAATTGGTCGAATTGAGTCAACGCTTGATCGAAACAAGCGACTGAACTTGCTGTTTTGTAGAGAGGGAACATCACCTCCCCGATAAGCGCTGACGTGTTTGACTGCTTTCCACGGCCGCTGCTCTGGAAAGACGAGAAATGGAGCTCAACAATTGGCTTTACTCGCTGTTGTCTCCACTCAGTTGTTTCATAAGTTTCCAGATCTCTGACGTTCGAATAAACAGCGCCAACGTGGCTCAACCCCAACAGTGCAGTAGCGCGCAGCAACTCATCAGAAGCATTTAAATGCAACTCTCTAAACATCTCCTCAATCTTCTCCAACTGGAGACAAAAGTTGCTGCAATCATCACTTGCATCAACCTCCCGTCGACCTAAAGAGAGCTGAAGCGCGATCGAAGCAGTAATTGATGATGCACGAACATCGCCCTCATCGATAGAAAACACACGAGCCTGTTCAATCGACAGAGCTAGTCGTCGTGACAATTCTTCAACCGCTTCTTCGTACTTCAGCCGCAGTTGCGGATTCTGCCAATGCCTCGTTTTCACATAATTGACCCAACAGCGCCCCAGTAGCCAATGCGCCTCCCTGTTTGTTCGGATTGTCACGAAGCAGCGAATCGATCAGGCTTGCAACTCCTTCGGAAAACACACGGAAAGCAACATCCGCGTCATCAACAGCAACAGGCGTCTTTAACACTGCCAACTCATCCAGCGAAGCTATGTACGTTGACATGAAGATTTTCCAACTTTCCATCAAAGTCTGCATACGTAAGAACACCTCGCAGTTCCAGTCAGCTGTCGCTGAATCGCTTCTGGATGACCACGGAAGCTTCATTGACTGGAGCACAGTTGTGACGGTTTCCACGAGCTCGTCAATGTTCTGGGTCGCAAGACGAACGAGTTTATCTTTGCGCTTCACGTTTGCTGTATCGATTGTTGCTTTTGGTTGGTACGCCAACAGAAATCCACTCCAATCCGTAATAGTTAAAGTTGCAGAGTGTAGAGCTAGAACCTCTTCTCTTGATGGAAGGAGAGCTTTCATCTCCTTAGTTGCTGCAGCTGACACCACCATAACTGATCCTGTCTGCTGGGACGTTGACTGCTGTTGCCGCTTGTCACCCGATGCTGTAGAAGCCATCCGCTGTCCGCGACCAACGCCCGCAGTCAACTTCGTGCTCTCGTGTTTGATAACACGCGTTGCCAAATTTTCGATCTCGGATCGAACATCGGCGTTGTATTCGCTCTGGAGACGCTGCATCAAATCATCAAGTTGTTCTTCAACTTCTTCTTCCGTCACTTGATTCTCCCCATCACTGTCTTGTTCAAAATCACCATCCACTGGCATAGATAGTCCCAACAAACCAAGAGGAAACGTAGACATTGCTGCGTATGCAGCCTTCCGTACGCTTGGATGTTCGCTGTCGGCATACTCCCAAGTCTGCTCGAGCAGTTTTGACGCGTGCTTTTCATTCGCCGTGCTTTCGGCTCCACCAAGCGCGTAGAAACAGCACAGACGCTCCTGGAAAAGTGGTTCGTCGGCACAAGTCACCTTCTTCTTGCGCATTTTCTGAGCAATAATCTTAAATGCAACGTAGAAGTCAAGACAATCTTCTTCGCACAATGCAGTGATCGCATCCATGGCCATCGAAACCACCGACTCCAGCTTGTCTTCGAGAAATCCCTGAATGACCGAAATGAACTGCACTCCCAACTCCGGATCTTTCTCGCACAACGATTTAATCGTGGCCATCTTCACGGCATGTCGCTCCAAATCTTGATCTGGTGACGTGGTCTCGAGCAGCGTAACCTCCAATCTTGGAAACACACGCGACTCATTTTGCCACACCTCGTACATGAGTTTGAGCGCCATGGGTCGCATCTTAGTAGCACTATTCATGCGATCGATCAATCGAAGCACGATCCGCATGGTATCTGTGGTTGTAGCCGCTAATGCTGCCAATGAATACAAGCACGAGCTAATCCACTCACCATAGCGTCGTGCTGTCGCTGCCTTAGCACTTCCAGACGGATGCTGCGAAACAAGAAACACCAAACTTGACACCACCGACTTTGTGGACTCGGCACCCCAGAACTTAGGGCAACTTTTCACTTGTCGTTCGAAGCATTTAGCAGCAAGACCACGGAGCGAGGATCGCCTGTCAGACAATAGCGCCACCAGAAGCAGCGATAGCCACTTATCCGTTGCGTTGTTAGCATCGAAAGATACTATGTCTTTCGACGGAAACAGAGAGTTCAGCCAGCGTCGACAAACGACTTCATTGCTGACCAGTTGGACAGCTGATCGCGCATGAGTTGCTGTCTCCGTTGGTGGCGCTTTCGTCTCGGCATCCGATCGAGAGTGGAACTTGCTCATCGACGAGATCTCCATCGCCACCTTTAACAGCTCCGACACCGTATTGGTATGCAGCGATATCATAGACGCCAAAGGAAGCAGCATAATCTCCACATACACGTCACGTCCACCCGCCCTGCTTGAAGCAGCTTCCTGTCCAAATTCCATCGTGTGGGTCAACACACGTAGCACCAGTCGTTGTTCCAGTGGCGTCTCGCACTTGTCCACCAAAAAGTACGCAATGGAAGCGAGGAAAATCGAGCACCAGAAAGGCTTCGGGAACTGCTTGAGCCAGCTGCTCCAGCGACTGCAACAGAGCGATAACGCCCACACCTTTCCCCATCAAGATCTGCGTCGACTCCAGCACAAAGCGAGCCGTTCGTTTCGCCAGTTGCACTTGTTCCTTGCTGTGAGCAGCCAAAGAGCTCAGTAGATCCACGACCAGCGCCACGTGCGTCACGTAGGCAGAATGGTCCATCTGGGAGTGTGGTACGAGCTCTAAAGCCTGCACCAATAGATTGACAACCGACGTCCTCATGCCTTCGTGGTCTTGTGAGTCATCGTCAAAGTGCCAGCCGATGCGACTCAGAGTGTCCAACACGACAGCTATGTGCCCTTGAGTCGATTGGGTGTCCATGAGGACGTTCTTGAGGACAGGAGCAACGATCTGCAGTGTCCTCCTGGCTGTCCCACAGTCTGCCGATGGACTCCAAAAGGGTCCATCTGCAGCAGTCAAAGCTGCCACGTAACCTGATAACACGTCATTATTGGCGTTGTAACATCTAAGCAGCACGTGCTGTTGGGTGAACACTTTGAGTGTCTCGAAGAGATGGACACTTTGTTCCAAGAGCACAAACCCTAAGTACTCGGCCTTGCTGGACGGTTCGGTGCCAATAGCCGCCGCTTGTTGCAGTTTGTCATACAAACTCTCAATGAACGAGGCAGAGTGATGGTCCTTGGCGCACTCCAGCAGTCCTGGGCAATAAACATTGTCAGAAGAAGTATACAACCCAAATCCCCCGATTTCCACACACCCAAGACGAGATTCTGCGCCTCCGAGAGAGACGACGTGGAGATGAGACGGTCCACCGCATGATCCACGGCGCTAGTGGCCGCGGGGGACGTCGAGGCCCGTCGTAGCGCCTTGAGCAGCGCCGGCAGCGTCGGACTCGCCATGTTCGTGGATGCGGAAAAAGTGTATCCAAGTGGATTGGTGGTGTGGTGCACGTACTGTTGGTGTCAGCCACACCAATAAAAAGGCAACTTCAAGGCAACAGGTGGCCACTTGCGGTATGAGAGCGTTGGAGCAACGTAAACCACCAAGTCGCAATCTCTATTAGCAAGGTTGCACTCTAGCGTTCAGCGTGTTGGAAATGTTTCGCTTCTGGAGCTTGTATGAGGACAGTTCATGCAGTGGAGCACCCAAGGGCGTTTTCGCTCTGGCAAGCGGAGACTGCGAAGCACAAGTCGGTTCAAGTGGTTCCAGATGTGCAGCCCAGTACGACGACAAGGACAAACGCGTGGGTTATGCGGCTGAAAGTTGTCACGAGGGTCGGGCGTCGGGGTTCGACCAATTGTTTGGAGGGAAGTCCTACTCGGCGTACGATCACTACTTCGGTGCTGACTGCACGGACTACGAGAACTCTGTCGCGTTCCGAACCAGTGGCGGTTGTGAAGCTCTGTTGGACGATCACGCATCGGTCAGGAGCGCCACGATTTCAGTCTGGAGCGAGGGTCTGGTCTGGGCCCGAAACTTAGGCGACTTAACCTGCCCTGGTGTGGATGCACCTGACTACTTCGAGTTTAAAGTCTCGCGTGCAGACATTGACGATGAACGCGCTTGCAACAACTTCGACGGTGTTGGTGGTGGATTCAATTCTACAGCAAGCAGGCTGCCTCAGTGTCGCGGGCTCTACAAGCTGCAACTACGTCCCCGAATGCCTTCACGCAGGCACCAACTACAACTTGCCCCGCTGTCACCACTCAAACGCCAACTACTACCAGCCCCCCTGCCACCTCAACGCCGAGCACTACCAGGCCCACTGTGACCTCGCAGGCACCGACCACTACTAGTCCTGTTGTAACTACGCCAACTCCTACCGCAACAACTCCTGCTACAACTGCGCCAATTCCGACGACTTCAATTCCTAGTGTAGCTACATCTACACCAAGGACTACTAGCCTTGCTCCTACCACAGTGACACCAACTACTACCAGCCCAGCTTGGACTCCAACAAGTACTACCAGTAGTCCACCTTCATCAACGACCGCCTCGTCCGGATCCGATGGGGAAAATTCAAGCTCAACTTCATCACCAAGTTTTTCCGGGTCCAGCTCAATCACTACCCCGACTTCCGGCTCCAATCTCGCAGATTCCACCTCGGCATCGTCGTCGTCAAGTACAGACTCGTCTTTATCGACAATGAGCGGCATTAGCGCGGGTGCGATTGCGGGGATATCGGGAGGTGCCGCAGTGCTCGTCGTGGTGATCATTGTGCTGATGTGGTGTCTTTGCAAAAGAAACAAACAGCGCGATGCAACCTCTACGAATTCGCTTCGGGAACCATTCCTTCGTAGAGCAAGCGGGTGGACTGGTGGTCGGACTGATGGATCAGAACCGTCCACGCAAGGCCCAGGACTTTGGAACGACGACGCCATTATTACCAGCCGCATTCCTCGTGATCAAGTTGTTGTTCAAGACCTCATTTGTCGTGGTGAATATGGCGAGGTTTTCCGAGGTGTGTACAACCGCCAAGCTGTCGCTGTCAAGATGTTGTTTGCTGATACGAAAAGTGATCTGAAGAAAGTGAACTCCTTACTAGCAGAGGCCAAGTTGATGGCGAGTCTCAACCATCCACACATCGTACGGTTCGTCGGTGTGGCTTGGGGTTCCCTAGCTGACCTCTGCGTGCTATCGGAGCTCATGAAAGGCGGAGACCTTCGAACTCTGCTGAAAAACCTAAACGAACATGGTCACCCTCCAGGCTTTAACTACGATAAAATCCGCATCGCGTACGAAATTGCTCAAGCGTTGACGTACCTGCACTCGCTGTCTCCAATCGTGATTCACCGCGACCTGAAGTCCAGGAATGTGCTTTTGACGGAGGATTTGGAAGCCAAGCTCACAGATTTTGGCGTCTCTCGAGAACGGGAAGAAGTGACCATGACGGCGGGTATCGGCACAATGCTGTGGATGGCGCCGGAGGTTATGATGGCCGATCGATACACTGAAAAAGCCGACATTTTCTCGTTTGGTGTGCTTCTGTCCGAGTTGGACTCGCAGTTGTTGCCGTACTATCACGCCAAGTACGATGCTGTGACTGGAATGAAAATGCCGGACGCGGTGATGATACAACGAGTGGCGTCGGGTGCGTTGCAAGCTTCGTTCTCTACCCAATGTCTCCCTGCATTGGCGCAACTGGGCAAAGAGTGCG
The DNA here is from genome assembly GCA_032158285.1 of Phytophthora sansomeana. Lineage (NCBI taxonomy): Eukaryota > Oomycota > Peronosporomycetes > Peronosporales > Peronosporaceae > Phytophthora > Phytophthora sansomeana. The sequence continues at coordinate 151,364 of JAPDHH010000255.1, forward strand.
TTGCATTGGATCCAGCCGCTCGACCGTCGGCACCGATGGTAGTTTTCAGACTGCAGACGATCATGAAGAAATGCTTTGGGCCGTAGCTGAAGATTGGAGTAGCTGTCGTAGGCAATTCTGTAGTATGCGTAATGCATTTCACGTTGCACGGTTCGCCTGCCGTAGTTGTCACTCACTCAAGTGTTATACCCTCGTCGACGGTGCAAATCGATGTGTCCATGCAATTGACGATCTGTGGTCAACGAAACGAGGTCGTTGGTTAACAACTCGACACGAGATCAAAGTGTTTGTTGAGCTGCCCAAGTCTGAGATCAAGCTCAGCACTTCGTACATGTTCGTACTGTACCGGTACTGCAAAGCCACAAGGTAGACTGATTGTGCTGCTTTAGCGCAGACCAGGCGAGACAGCTGCTCGTGGAGGTAATACACAGCTGCACTGCAGACTATTATCGTTGATGGCTGGTCATTTTCTGGGGTGGATATCGGCATCTAGCGTCCCCAAGCTCCGAGCTCTGAGGTCTAAACTCTTGGCCCCAACTAAATCTCTCTTGTGCAGTTCAACGAGGCGGCAATTGTGCTGCCCCTGAGCCGGTGCGCGATGCCCACGATGGTGCTTTCTTCCCACCGCAAACATCCAGCAGCCCCCTTCGACTCGAAGTTCGAGCAAGACCCCGAGCGTTGGCGTAATACATGCACAACGCCACTCGAGCCCTTGGGTTGTTGGTGACAATGTCGCACAGAGTCTGCTTTGAATGGTCTTTACTGTTTGGACTTGCACTGGCCCCCTTGTCCCCTTTCGATGGGAGCCCTATCAATTCTACGTATGGACACTGGAATAAGACGCCGCCATGCACACGGCAGCCTCTGCTACAAGTTTACCATCAAGGCAGACGCCACCTCCAGGCGTATCCATCCAGCGGTGTTGTGTGTGGACCACACGCGGTGGTATGCGGTGGGGGGCTCTGATTGGTCGGCTCGCGTGCAGCCGGTGCGACTCCTGTCGACTGCTGCCACACAACGCGGCAGCTGGCGTGAATCCGGCCAAGAGCGCTGCACTGGCGTGGTGAGCTGGTCCCGCTCGCTGACTCGAAAGCGATCGATCCCCTCGTAGCATCATAGGGAGTCGTCCATCATACATGCGTCCGATGTGAAAATGCTGCAGTGTCGTCGTATCGATCGACCCCAACCAAAAGTGCGAACCCATCCATCGAAGCTGCATCCACACGCCAAAACTTTTCCCCACGTCTGGCGGTTGAACCTTCGTGCCTGGATTCTATGCCATCGTGCAACTGATGCGGCGGGCACAGCGCGGGTAAAGCCAGCCGTTTCCATCACTCGGTTTCAGTATCGCGGTTTTTTCCACCCCCTTCAATCGGTGCCAACTCGTGTACCCGTCGTCGCGTCGAGCCGGAGCCGGCCGCACTCCGCCACCATCTAGTCGAGAAAACGCGTCGGGGTCCGCAACACCCTCCAAGTTTCCCCGTAACTTTCCCCCAATCATGCGGAGCGACTTCATCGGCGGCGGCATCGCCGTCGTGTCGGCCTTCCTGTCCATCTTCGGCGTGAACCTGCAGAAGTACTCGCACGACAAGGAGGAGCTGCGCGCCGTGCCGCGCCCGTACACCATGCGCCCGATCTGGTGGGTGGGCATGATCTGCGTCGTGGGCGCCAGTCTCGGGGACTTTTTGGCGCTGGGCTTCGCGCCGCAGACGCTCGTAGCGTCGCTGGGCGGCGGGTCCACGATCCTGGGCAACTGCCTCATGTCGCACTTCTGGCTCAAGCAGAGTCTGTACCTGACGGACATTGTGGGGGTCGCCTTTGTGTCTCTGGGCGTCGTCGTGCTCGCAGCGGCCAGTGAAGAGGACGAAGGCCATTATCAGATGGATCAGATCTACGCGCTCATGGAGGCGGCGCCCTTCATATTGTACGCGTTAATTACGACGGCGTTCGTCATGACGCTGTACATGCGCGCGAGACGCTCCAAGGCGCCGGCGCTTCGAGTCGCGAGCAACGACAAGGAGGACGCCCGTGTGGACGACGTGCAGGAGAAGAAGCGCGAGATTGCGGCCAAGAAGCAGAAGGAGACGAAGAACTCCGAGGAGTCGCCGGCGCTCGAGGAGCCGGCCAAGCACCGCGGAGCCATGATGTCGCCCTTCCCGTCGCCCATCTTTGGAGACCACTTGTCGCTCTCCCCCATGGGCAAACGCCTGCCTGGAGAGGAGGACGACCACTTGGAGGAGATCGAACTGTCCAGTCTCAAGATCGGCAAGTATGACGAGAGCGAGATCGAGAAGCACACGCTCATTATTGACCCCAAACTGCCGCTCTATTGGGCCGCCATCTCGGGCACAATTGGCGGCCAGTCGGTGCTGCTCGCCAAGTGTGTGGTGGAGCTCATCTCGTCCACAGTGTCGGGAGATAACCAGTTTCAGTACTTTGGCACGTACGTACTGTGTGCGGGCATGGCGGGCACGTTGTTGACGCAGACGCACACTCTGAATCTGGCCACCATGAGCGGAGACACCATGTCGTCGTACCCCGTCTTCCAGGGCTTCTGGATCACCATGAGCAACATCAGCGGCGTCGTCTTCTTCCAGCAGGCGCACAACTTTACCAGGACCCAGTGGGTCATGTTCCCGACGGCTATTCTCCTCGTGGCGATGGGCATCTACTTGGTCTCGAAGCACGAGAAGTTCGGCAACTTTGTCAAGTACTCGATCGCCATGCCCATCAGTCTCAGCAGTCCGCGTCAGCACGACATTGTGGCCCAGTCGTTCGTCTTCCGCGTGTCCACGCCGCAGAAGCTGCACGAGGAGGACTACGCCAGCAGCACCGAGAGCAGCGACAGCTCGGACGAGCACTCGAGACGAGCGCTGGAAGTAGTATAGGCTAGCTGGCTCGCCTGTGGCTGTTTGACGTTTAATGAATCCCGGAAGAAGGGGCTGAAGTTACTACTCCGGATGCATGTAAATATACTGTTCGTCGCGTAAAGGAATACACAACCATTGCCTACATGAGTCCTGTACTCGTAACAAGAAGTTTTCTATCTAACTAACAACTTGTTTCGGGTCTAGAGATGATACGTTGCCTTGAAGGTGTGATAATGCGATGATAGCTTTCTCGTGGGTCGGTTCTAGCTCGAGAATGTGGCGTAACTGAGCATGGACAAGAACGTCAAGACCTACGAGTGGATCAGTTTTTAAGGACAGATGAAGACGTACCAGTCGTTGCGCTTCTGGGACTCGGTCCAAGTGCAGTAACGCTAATGCGTAGTTGTAAATGGCTTTGGTGTTGCTGGGCTGGATGCGCTTTGCCTGTTTGAACGATTCCAATGCCTCAAGAAACTTGTTTTGAGCCATGAGTGCCGATCCGAGATTCACATGAAGCGAAGCGAAGTTCTGTCCACCTGGAATGGCTAAAGCTTTTTCGTAGCACTCAATTGCAAGACCAAGATGATTCTCCTTGTGGTGATTGAGTCCTTCAGCATACAAGACTTGAACTTGTTTCAGCGCTGCAGGATCGAGAGGCGTTTTCACCTCTTGCGCATCCTCAGTCTCGTGCTCGGGATCAACTTCACTCGAACTTGTAACCAAAGAAAGTGTTTGAAGAGAAGAATTCCGTTGCGACGGAGACGCCACTCGATTGGAAAACTGTTTGCTTGTTTCTTGGTTCGGTTGGTGACAAGTAGAGCCACGGTGTAGACCGATTTCTGCCGATTTGCCATTCATCTTGGACACAGATAACGGCGTAACAGGTCTCGATCGGCTTGGTAATAGGGGCATTGTTTCGCCTCGAACGGAATTGCGTCCATGAGTATGAAGGTGTCGGGCCGACAACGGTATTCGTTTTGCTTTTCGCTGTTCAACCTTTGAACTTCTCCGCCGATCACTTCTGCCACCGTTAGTTATCCTCGAAGTCTTCTTCTCTGGCTGTTGCACCACATTCTTGCAGGATTGAGTTTTACCCGGTGGGGACAACTCTCGTCGAACTAACACCCCGCGAACATGGCGCTGAATGGCCGTGGCAGCTTCGGTCTCCTTTGACTTTAAAGTTGGCAGGTAAGCGCTACTCTCCGAGTCTTGGACAGAAATGTCCTGCAGCATGTCGATCAATTCGCTATCAGACCCAATTTGAGTGCTGTCTTTCCGATTTGGCATTGTCTTGTCTTCGTCTGTATCATCACCGGTTGTATCAAAGTCGTCTTCGTACGATTCATCTTCATATTCGTTCTCATCGTCCTTCTTTTCAGCTTTGATTTTTTCGTGTTCTTCTTGTGCTTCCTGTACTTCAGATTCTTCTTTTAATTCACCCTCCGAAGACTCGCTTAACTCATCGGCTACAATCGGCACGTCATCAAGCACTGGGGCATTTAAAGTATCTTCAGGCAATGAAATTGATCGTTCAGGCATCGGTGGAGGTTGGATTGTCGTTGATACTTGGGTTGGTGGGAGCCGCTCTGTATGCGCATGTTGGATTTTCTTCGGAACACTCAGCTTCCTACGAACACCTCCAGCACTCAAACTTCCGCGAAATGGCATCCGCTTTGTGAGTGGTGATGGCTCTACGAAAATCGAGCTACCCGAGTAAATCGCCGCTACAAGAGACTTGGACGTCAAATCCAGGGCCAAAGACTTCTTTGACAGACTTGACGCTGGGCGATCCCGTTTTGCATTGTGATTGTCTGCAGGCATCACGTTGGTAGCATCGCCTTCAGCGATTCGTAGGGATTGGATCGCGGCTTTCTTCAATTTCTGGGAGAAAAGCAGGCGGTAGTTTGCACTCAGGGCAGGTGGAGCCACATTGAGATCGAAACCTTGGCGTAGTTTTCCTGCTGAAAAATTTCTTTCACGCTCGGACCCACAGGAAGACGCACTTTTCACGAAAGCGCGACTTCGGGCAATTTCAGTGGCTACGATCCCTTCTTGACATGTACGTCGGCTTGTTGCAGGTTTTGAGGATTTTGCGCTTGATGGTGGAGATACTGTCGGCGACTGCTTCGGCTTTGCTGTAATTGCTGCGACTATCATGTCAGTATATGAAGCCGATTGTCGACGAAAGTTGGCTGCTTTCTCGGCTTGATAAGCAGGGATGTTCACTGAATTTTGCGATTCCTCGATCGCATGAACTAGATTTGAGGCCAGAAGAATTAGTCGGTCATGAGTAGCGTGGACTGCTGCGGTTTTCTGGATCAATTTCCCGAGATTCAACTACGCAGCAGAACTAGTTTTAGTGCTAGAAAGCTGATAAAGTCAAAAATTCACTCACGTCATTCATCATGTACGCATATACTGGGGATTCCTCGGCTAGAGCTGACAAAATGCTCATTATGCACACCTGCAAGACAACTTTTCGGTGTTAACCTATTTTACTTTACGAATGAGAGCACGCTTGTCAACGTACCTGCAGACCCGTGTCGAAGCGAAACTCACGCATGATACTCGCCAATTCAGGTATTATCCCTTCGTCAACCATCTCCTTAAGCACGGGCCTCTTTCCTTCATCATCTCTCTCAGTTGCGTTAATAAAGCGCAAAACGCTATGCAAGATATTGAGTTGCTGCTGTAGGTGCTGCTTGTTAGCTTGAAGACCCCGCACAATCGCTGCCATGTGCTCTTGGCTAGCACTGACGCGGGGCTTCTTACTTCCTGTGGGTGTTCCTTCCTCCAATAAATCTGACGATGGCCCAACTGAAAGCTGGCGACCAAAGCGGCGACTACTTCGTCCTGTCATTCGCAGCGGCACTCCTCGCTCCACGCCTTGCGGAGGAACATAATGGAGTGTGTTTGTCACGCCCGGAGCATGGCGAAGTGGTTCCAGCGACGCTCGTCTACTTTCTGCGCCTGGAAGTCCTTTCGACTTTGCCAGGACATCCAGCAGAAAAGCACTAGCTTTCGATCGAGGCACACGCGAGGGATCAATAGCTGCAGGCGTAATGTGTACAATAGTCGCCGAGCGCTCCTGCAGAAATCTCGGTCGCAATGACTTGTCGCCTCCATTTTTCTTCTCTTCCTGAACTGGCGGAATTGTGATACGCTCCACAGCGCTCGAGGAGCGGCGAACTAAGCGCTGGCGATGTCTTGCAGGGTTCATTGTCACTGTAACACTGTCGGTTGTCTGCACTGCAGTAATTGTCTCCACCATCTGCATCGGCTTAGCTGGTGCGCGTTCAATCTTTTCTTCGTCTATTACGTCCTCGGCTTCCTCGAAGAGAGGGCGGATCATGGGCCCTCGGTTATCCCTGCTCGACTTCCGCTGCATCATCATCATCATCGTGCACTGCCAGCAGCGCTATCAACTATAGGACCATCACTCGTCAACAAGCTTTTAAAGTATAAACCAACTCGTGAAAATAGACAGGAGTTACGGGGCTGCTTCTGGGCATCTACTAGCTGGAGCGCTGCTTTTTGGCAGAAGCCGACGACGATGTCTTCGAGGAGCTGCTGCGCTTCTTGCTGGAGCTCGACGTCTTGCTGCGACTGCTGCTGCTCTTGCTCTTGGACTTTGACGAACTGGAACTCTTCTTCGCCTTCTTGGCGAGGTCATCGCCATCCTTGCTGTTGCGGCTCTTAAGCTCATCGTTCTCACGCTCGATCATGCGGGTGAGCACCTCACCGCGCTTCTGCAGCTCACCGATGGTGCGCGACTTGAAGAACCAGTCGAAACGGAACTGCCAGGCCTTGCGGATCTCATCACGGATCTCACCCCAGTGCTCCAACGGTCCATATTTGTTCATCATGACCACCAAGAACACGTCCTCCTCGAGGATGTAGCCCTTGCTCTTGTAGCCAGCTGGGTAGTGCAGCCGCATGTCACGGAGCGGGTGGCTGTACCGACTGCACTTGCGCGCGAGCGCCTGCTTCACCACTTCGTTGCGTTCCAAGCGCTTCTCGCCTCGCTCGATCTTCTCAATGTGCTTGGCATGGTCCTTCAGCTCCGTATAGCGGGACCAGAAGGTGTCGTAGTACCTTTCGACCTGCGTAAGATCCTTTCCAAGAACCAGAGATACTTCCTCACACACGTGCGTCTTGTCTGCACGGCCGTACCGCTCGCAACTCGTAATGAACTGCTTGAGGTCTCTCCGCGTCCAGTCGCCGAAACCCTCCTTTTCTAATTCCTCCAGCTCCTTCGCATCCGCAGCTTCCATCACCGTCTCTTCTAACTCCTTCTCAAGGGCAGCCGAACGCGAATCATCTCCTTCGCCTTCCTCCGCCGAATTTTCTGCCGACTCTTCTCCTTCCGAGTTCTTTGTCTTGCGCGATTTGGCACGTTGTTCGTCGGCCTTGGCTTCCTTAACAAGACGGGTCAGTTCCTTACGCCGGTTCTCAACTTGAGTCTTCTTGGTGAGTAGTGCAACCATACGCTCCTGCTGGAAGAACTGATAGTCGTGCACCACAGGAACCTTCGCTGCGTCAGAACCAGTTTTCTTTGGCTTCTTGGGCTTGGACAAACCTGCCTGCTGGCGGTAATACTCGTCTTCGTTGTAGTTCGACTTGCGCTCACGCTGAGGCAGTGCGATGAATGTTGACGGCAAGATGTCACCGTTGTTTGTGTCCTTTGAAAACACTTCACCCTCGAACTCGTAAAGACTGGAGACGTTAGCGTTGCCGTTCTCTCCAGACAGGGAGAAGTTTGCCAGGTTGTGCTGCATATCAGCTGCAATTTTGCCCTTCATGGCCTCCGTTCGCTCTTCACCGCGAGCCAGGATGGCGTCAATATCGTCATCCGTGATCATGGATCCACGCGCATTAAAAATCTCATCGGCACCAAAGCGCACCATGGTCATAAGCTCATCCTTCGAGAGCTTCCGATTCTGTTGCGCAAGGCGTCCTTGCTGAATGATAGCGGCATCGAGGTACAGCTTACGCTCAGCACGCTCCACGATTTTCTCCTCCACCGTACCATCGGTGATGAATCGGAAGACACGCACGATCTTCGTCTGACCGATACGGTGAGCGCGATCCATAGCCTGCAGATCCACCTGCGGGTTCCAGTCCGAGTCGAACAAGATTACGATATCAGCAGTTGCCAAGTTAATACCCAGGCCACCAGCGCGCGTACTCAACAGGAAACAAAACTTGGTGCTTCCTGGCTCATTAAATTCTTCCATCATGTTGTCACGGTCCTCACCCTTCGTGGATCCATCCAGTCGGCAGTAGTCGTGGCCAAAGTACCGCATGTAATCCTCGAGAATATCCATCATGGACGTCATCTGACAGAAAATCAGCACACGAGAACCCTGTGCTTGGAGCTTGGGCAGGAGCTTGTGAAGCAACGTCATTTTACCGCAGTTTTCCCACAGATGCGGGCCTTCTTGGTACGGCGGACCAGGCTCCGCACCCTCAAACAGGTACGGGTGGTTGCACACCTTGCGGAGCTGCATCAAAATATTCAGCAACCGAACGCGGTCGCTTCCACCAATAGCATTCAAGTGCGTGGCATCACGGTGCAGGACACGCATGTACCATTCGCGCTGCATTTCAGACAGACCCACGTACAGCTTGGTTTCGATCTTCGGGGGCAACGAGTGCTCCACGTCCGCCTTCAGACGACGCAGCAGGAACGGCCGCAAAATAGTGTGCAGCTTCTTAATGACGTTCTCCTGTCCCTCCTCCTCGTCCACATTGAACCACGAGTCGAAGTCCTCTGCATCCGAGAACACATCGGGCAGCAAAAAGTTGAGCAGCGCCCAGAGTTCGTGCAGGTTGTTCTGCAGGGGCGTTCCGGTAATGAGCAGTCGGTGCTCCACCTTAAACTCCCTTACGACCCTCGAGAGCTTCGAGTTCTCGTTCTTGACACGATGGGCCTCGTCAATGAGCAAGTATCTCCACTTGATCTTCTGCAGAATGGCCTTCTCAATGATCGCCACTTCGTACGACAGCACGAGCGCGTCAAAGTTCTGCTTGACGACCGTCTCCCTCTGCGCCGCACGTTCTTCCTTGCTGCCCATGAACTTGAACGCCTTAATGGAGGGACACCATCTCTTGAGTTCCCTCATCCAATTGCCCACTGTGCTCTTCGGTACAATGATGATATGCGGTCCTTCGATGCCTCGTGCTTCTCTCAGATACGCCAATAGAGAGATGGACTGCAGCGTCTTGCCCAGTCCCATTTCGTCTGCCAAGATGCCGTTCACTCCCGAGTCGTGGAGACGGATCATCCAGTTCAGACCCTCCAATTGGTACGGCTTCATGGTGCCGAATTTAATGATGGACGGCTGCTGCGTGATGCGCGTGAAGCGAGCGTCGTCCATGTCCTGCAGGGCCTGTGCATCTGCCTGTTTGCTGCCTTTGCCGCGCTTGGAGCCGGCGTCTTTGGCCGCTTTGGTCTTGGACATCTCCTTGCCCAGCGCGCTGCTGCCGCCCATCAGAAAGGACGTGAACACGTCGGATTGCGCCATGAGGAAGGCCATTTTCTTGTCCCTGGCGCTCTTGGCGCCCCATTCGGCGTCCTGCGCGAGCGACTGGCGCACGAGGTCCAGGGACTTGGTCTGGCGGTCGCGCTGCTCCTGGAGGACGTTCTCCTCCTCTTTGCGCAGCGCCTCGCGCTCTTCGGTGGACAGGAGCGTCTTCTTGGCGTCCTCCGGGACGGAAACGTCGTCTTCCTCTTCGTCTGCGTCCTCTACGGACTCGCCCTCGTCCATGCTGACGTCCTCCTGGAGGGACACGGACGGGGCGGAGGGGGACGCGCCCTCGGCGCCGCTGCTGGGGCTCGCGCTGCCGCTGCTGGGGCTCGGACTCGCACTGGCGCTGCTGCTCATGCTCGAGAGGTGTCGACTGCGAGACTGACTGCGCGTTTGTATGGATCGGAAGGGCGGGTAACGACTGAGTGCGGTTGGCGCGCAATTCGGGTAAGTACGGATTAGTGTGGACTACATAGATGAGTGTAGATGTGGTGTACGGAACACCACACTAAGCGTTGGAGGAGACGTCACTTGTGTATCAACCGCCGTAGCCACTTGACGATGGCCGAGCAGGACGAGTATGACGCGCAGGACGCGCGTGTGCAGCGCCCCGAGTGCGTGCGACCGTCTCCAGTATACAGCCACTCAATGTAATGGTTCTAATTTGTGTCTTCTCTTGCTCTTGTAGACGTCTGCGCCCGCGTCGGCTGGAGCCAGACACGCTCTCGTACCTCAAGGAGGTGACGGAGATGCTCACGCAGCCTGGAGAGGACTCGAGCGCCGACGACGTGGAGCTGCTGCTGTGGAACGTGCTGGAGGAGCTGGCGCCGCGTGCTGCCAGCGCCGCCTCGGACCGCCACGCGGGCGAACTGCTCGAGGTTTTCCTGCCCAAGATGAGCGACGCCCAGCTGCGGTTCCTGCTGCACAAGATGGCGGGCTACATGAGCCACTTGTGGACCAATCGCTACTCTTCTCACGTGCTGCAGCACTTGCTGTCTCGTGCCAGTGCTGCGGCGGCCAAGGAACAGGACGAGCAGGGACCAGGAAGAAGACAATGAAGACGAGGACGAGGATGACCGCATGAAGGACATTCCAGCCATGAGTGATATGATTGTGAACACCGTCAAGGAGGTCGAGAACGAGTGGATTACGCTGATGAACGACGTCAGTGCCAGTCACGTGCTTCGCTCGGTGTTGGCTGTGTTAGCTGGCAAGCCGCTGGTGCCGGAGAAGCGTGGCAAGAAGGCCAAGCACCGTGTCGTCACGTTCACGGAGGCTCGGCCTGGAAAGGACGGGTCGGAGGTCACGTATGATGTGCCTGCCACGTTTGAGAAGCTGTTCAAAGAGCTGCTGGCTGTGCTGATCAACGCACCAACGCACGAACTCCAGAACCTGCTGTACGACCAGAACTCGGGTCCGTTGATTGCTTCCGCGCTGAAGCTGGCACCGTCGAAAAGCAGGCGTAAGCTTGCGGAGCGCATTCTTCAGTGGGACGACGAGGATGCGCGTGAGCGGGGCATTTTCGATTTGGCGGCTGACACGGTGACTAGCCACTTGCTGGAGGCTTTGTTTGAGAGTGCCAGCGACAAGTTTTTCACAAAGGTTTTTGAGCGCTGTGTGCGTGGCAAGATGTTGCAGCTCGCGGAGCACAACATTGCGAACTATGTTGTTCAGAACGCCATTAAGCTCGTGCGTACTGAAGAGCTGGCACTGGAAGTGCTCGGTGAGCTGGAGGCTTCGCTGTGGACGTTGTTGACTATGGGTCGACCTGGTGTGATTTGGCGTGTGGTGGAGATGTGTGTAAAGTTTAAGATTCACCAGCAAGAAGTCTTCGAGGCTCTCGTGAATGCAGTAGCGAAACAGGAGAGCAAGAAGCCCGAGGCTGTTCGCAAGAACTTTGCCGCCTCGCTTCTCGGTGTGCAGTTGTCAACCTCTGCTACGTCTGCCAAGGTCCAACTGAATGTCATGGGCGCTAAGATTATTGAGCAGATGCAGCAGTTTGAGGTTGGTGAGTACCTGACTCCGCTGTACAAGGGCATCCTCTCTTTCAACTCCGCACAGCTCATGGCTCTTGCCAAGGACTCGACAGGCAGCCGCTGCGTGGTGGAGCCGATTTGGGAATCCAAGGAGCCCAGTACAGCATGGGTGCGGCAAGAGCTGTATGAGCGCTTTGTGGGCAAATTCGGTACGCTGGCTATGGATCGTCTTGGCGCTTTTTCGGTCATGAAATGCTATGAGGACTTACCATTGGACAAGAAGGAGGCAGTTGTTCACGAGTTACTAGCCGTTGAGACTCAGCTCAGCGGAAGCCACTTTTCACAGCTCGTGATGAACACTTGTCACCTGTTCGAGTACAAGCAAAGTCGCGAGAAGTGGGAGGCACTCTACACAAAGCAACAGAAGATTGCCGAAATGTTCAAGGATGTCGTTGACGACGAAGAAGCAGGCGAGAAGACTCACAAGAGGCACAAGAAGAACAAAAAAGATAAGAAGTCCAAGAAGCGAAAGGCTGCTCAGCTTACAGAGGAGGAGGCTGAACAGCGTAAGGAGGAAGTTGCTAAAAGTGCTGATGTTGCTATGATCATGGATGCGCTGCGGAGTGGCGCTGCTGGCAAGGACAAAAAGAGCAAGAAGGGTAAGAAGAGCAAGAAGCATCACCACGATGAGGACAACTAAGCTGGCGCGCACTTGTGATTCGAATACACTGCAAAAACAATAGAGATGAATGCATACAGGTGAACGCCTTCTCCTATTATCTTCCTAGCCAACACGTATCCACTCAGCACTACACACCATTTCAGGAACTTGTGCAGCCGAGCTGTTTGTCTTTCTTCATCGCTGTCCATTTCTCGCCCAGCTCGCTTTACATTTTGCGATAGCTGAGACGGAACCTACCATACTCTCGCCAAGGAGTAGCAGGCGTATCCCTTGGTGCACCGGCTGCATGATAACGTCGTGCGCTGGCCTTCTCAACCGAATTACGCTTAGCACGGAGAGTCATTTCTCCAACGTACGGAACCTCTTCCGTAGTGAAGGAAGTCGGCCCCGTTGTTGCCAAAATGTCACCGTCCACAGACAGTCGACCATTGTGGTGGCACTCGATGCAAGTGCGTACATGGTACGACGGTGTTCCTTCCTCCAACGACCAGTTAAAAATGTCAAGCAAAACAACGAGATGTTCTGGTCCCTCGACGCGCATTTCACCGACGTAGTCTCCATAAGCACCATCTCCACCGCAAGAAGCGATCCCATTAGGGGACGTACGAAAGACACGATCCTTCCCGTCCAGTATCACATGCATGCAATCCAGACGCCCAGCCAAACCTTGTGGCGAGCGAACTCGAAGCGAGCTTTCGCGTACATCAATTGCAATCTCGAACCGAACAATCTGCGAAATGAGCTCAACCAGGGAGAACAGCGAGGCATCTGGTAGACTGTGGCTTGTTTTGCTTTTGCGACCAGTGACACAAGCGACTTCGTTGATATCCCATTGGGTTTCTTGCATGTCCAAGCCCCATTCACCATTCCACTTGCTTTCGACAGCATTGCGAGGAGGATAAGCCGTTGCGAAAGTAGCGTTCCTCTCTGAAGTTTGGAGTGTCTGCGGCAAGTTAGTGACGCCAATATATGTGTCACGCATCTGTGCGATGAACAAATTCAATCCTGCGAAGCTTTGCCCACTCAAGATTTGCCTCACAAGCGGTCGCCGGTCGTGAAAGCATTCGTGTGAGTACACCGCGGCGATGACTTCTTCGGCTGCGTTGGACAAGTTGGTCAGTGACGTAGACGCAAGAACTTCAGCATTTAGGTGCTCTTCTAACCCACGCAAGAACTGCAGGAAGCAAGAGCGCATGGCCGTCTTGTCCAGGACAAGAGCAGCGTTCTGATGAAAAAACGAGCGAACCCAACGGCGAGTTTCACGGGAGAACAACCATAGCACAGCCTGCGAAGCCACTCGCAGCAACGCCTCCAGTTCAAACGGAATGATGCCTCCGCCAGTAGCAGCTCGAAATTGGTCTTCAGCTCTAGCGTGCTGCAGCAATAACCGTGAGAAACAATTCATTTTGTTGCTTGGGTTCGGGCTCGTTGCCAGCGGATCAATCAGTTTCTGCTCAAGCAAGTGCGCAAGCTCATCAACGAACGGTGCATAAATTCCCATGGGTGCCCAGCGGATGAAAGCGAACAGCAATGCCAGGTTTTTCGATACAGCCACAGCAGACGCACTCGAGTGTTCCCAGCACAGCTTGTCTTCAAGAGGATGCACTATTCCTTGATCGCTCGAGCGTGCGGCAGCTCGACGTCTTCGTTCTGCCTCTAATTCGTACACGCCCACTCTTCGTGACGAAAGCTTTGTATTCCAACCTGCAACGCCCCGATCTCGAGCAATTGGCATCACACTAGCACTCTGTGTCGGCGGGTACATCTCCCGACGGTTCATCTGATTAGACCCGTTGGCAGTCCTCCCGCTTGGCGCCATCATGCTGGTATGCTGAACAGTTCTTACTTGCTGCGGAATTTGCGCCTTAGCCATTTGATGGGCGTGTGCTTGTGCAGCTTGCATCTGATCCAGCGGTGCTCGACGATACGAAATGACCGTGAACTCGGGCGACGTCACCACATGCAGCACCCGATACAAGTGTGTAAAAGCATCACTACTAGAGATGGTAGTGAAGTTATCGTCCATATCCACAGCCACCTGTTCTACCACATACGCTTTCAGCGTGTGTTTCATGAGTCTCTGCGCTTTGTTGGCTCCGCTCTCCCAATCGTAATACCACCTGGAGAAAGCTTTGCTATTCAAGTGGAAGACCAGCGGTCTCTCTTCGTTTGGAGCCGATTCCGGTGTTCGAATCGTAGCCACCATCCCGGAAGGACGATCCAGCACCCCGGCGATCCATTGGCCGTCCAAGTTGTTCTCCGTCTGCACTGCCCGCTGGATTTTGTCCACTTCGACGCATTCTCCTGCCCGGAGACTCACGTCACTCACCGCTTCAAAGCGAGCGAAAACCGACAAAACTCCACTTGGTGGTGGTTCCGGTGCAGCACTTCCCGTTTGCCATTCCGCTAGTCGAATGCTCACACTCAATGAAGATCCGCAGTAGCTGCGGTCGATATGTTCTGGACAGCAGTGCGGGAAGCAGCGCAGGATCTTGAGGCCCTTGGTCCGGTTGCTCCTACAAGTTGAAGTTATGTAGCCATGTCGAAAGAAAAAAAAACAGGTTATACGGTTAGGCTTATGATACATTTTCTTAACATCTCCAAAATAAAAAAATGAGAAGCTGGACACCCTCACGGGATTACAGAGGACGCACCGCTTGTACTCGGACGCGAAGAGCTGCTCGTGGTCGCACTCGAGGCGGAAGAAGCGGCCGGCGGCCACTTGCAGCGGCGGCGAGGGCGACAACATGTCTCGCTGGAAATGTCCTGCTACTGCGGTCTCTCGGCGTCTCTCTGGCACTGGCACTGAAGTTGGAGGGTCCCTTCTGGTTGCTGCTTTGGGAAGTGGTTGCGCAAAGAGGGGAGAAATGGACGTCCAGAAGACGAGCGTAGACCACACACATTAGGAAGGAGACCGTTCAGAAAAAGACGACGAGCAACTCACTTCGTATCAACCAAGACTGGCTGAGCAACGAGCTTGGCAAATGCGAGCGCGTTGGTGCAGTGCTCGAGGCGTTAAGCCTTTTGAGTTTCCTCTGCGCGGGTCCGATGCGGAACTGCGAGCTCGCAGTTCCGCAGCACGTGTCGCACTGGGAGAGCGCTTCTATTTTTGTCCACGACCCTTGTGGACAGATTCGTAATTATGCGGGGAGAGTTACAACGTAGCCGGACCTTCGACTTCCAAGTCGCCATTGCAACAGCAAGTATCGTCGTACCATGGGATGCTGGACACACGAAGACGTTCCTGATGCATGCATGCGGTGATATTATCTTACATACTCCACTTACACGATCGTCAGTTTGGTTGTCGTCGTTGGATCGGCTCTACTTTTCAACAGAGAAGGACCTTCCACCTTGAACGGCGGAATCAGTTTCTATTAACGGAGGATGAAGCTGGCGAGCTATGATTTGGAAGCCCTGACAAGTGAGCCCCTTGCAATGCAAATCAACCTGGTCAACTCACTCGATGAGAGTGTGATTGGCCGGTGGACACACTTTCGGTTCTCGAAGGAGCGTTTCGGTGTTCGTCTAGGCTATCCATGATATGGACAGCAGTGAGTGGTGGCGTTTGCGATGAAGTTTCTGGTGCTCCAGCAGGTGCTGTGTTCTGACCGCGAGATGGACAGCGGAGGATGCATTTTCAATGGGGAAATGGGCACATATAGCAAGTACTTGGAGGCCGTGCCTCTTAGTGTATCTCGGAGATGAACTCCAGCTTCGAGGTGTGGTACTGGAGCAAATGTTTCGAGTGGTGGGGACAGTATCCTCCTGTGAACCTTTCGTTCATGAGCGGGATACTTGAGTATCGATAAAACAAACGATGATTAAATTGAATACGCGAGGTCGTCCTCGAGAACTGCGCTACGGCGTGGATCAACGACAGAGGTGGAGGTCGCACAATTCGTCAGATTGTTCTTACGCAGAAGTAGATGCAGTCGGACTTACAAGTCATCGCATGGGAAGCTAAACCTTTCTGGTTCCCCGACAAGAAAAGTGATATGGGCAAACTAACGAGACTCTTGAGCGAGTGGAAGGAGGCGGGCGAACTTTAGCACAGCTGTGATCCGTGACAATCTACCGATAAGATACGTTTCCCGTGATAACGATAGAATGGACGAGTGGATATTGCTTTTTGTTTGTTTGTTTTTGCAATCTGAGCTGGGACACTTTCATCGGATGTGGTGACAGAGTTTTAGAGGTGTACTCATACTTCAGGAATTTGGTCGACCAAGGGCAACTCGCCACCATCCGAAACTCGAGTGTCGATAAACCATGACACTTAGACATCGTCAGAAGATATTTGGACAGGAACAACAGGAGCATGAACGCACACCAACAAACATGGTGCAGAATAAATGATCTTTGAATTTGGATTCACAGCGATATATTGACAACTATAATCGACACTGTTAGACTACTATATTCACTTTACTAATTCTAGTGTCTAAATGGTGGACGTGCATATAAAAATATATGCGTTGCTTGGATACCAGTACCCATCGCCTGTTTGTTGGTGGAGATTCCCCAACGCACGCATTGACACCCATGCGTCGTTTATATTCAACCAGACCGACCCGTGTATCGGCGATGAGGTTAGCAATCAGACACGGATTTAGCTTGACTTCAACATGGTGTCAGACAACTCGTTTTGCTAGCTACTGCTCAGAACGAACCCTACCCCTCTCCCTCTCTCAGAAGAATGACCTCGATGGCGGATCACCTGCGCTTGTAGGAGTATGCGCGCATGCATCGATCGAAAACGTCGGCTCTGGCTGAACCCAAGCTATCTGACTGAACCCAAGCTATCTGACGAAGTCGAAGAACGTCTTGTGGAGGCGTACGAACGAAGTGACACGTCAGCGTCCGATTATCTCGCGATGGTGACGGAGTGCCGCCCGTTTACGCCGCCGTCAACGGGTCATGCTGTGATCATCGACTCAGGCACTTATTGCTCGACGATGGCAATGCCTGTCGTGTTCAACTCGTTTCTTCAGGATCATGGAAACTCGGTCGTGGAAGAATTGCTCTCGCGTTTTGAAATTCCTCTCGTGGAAAAAGCCTCCAATGGGCGGAATTTTGGTTCACGTCCGATCGAGTGAAGCGGAACGCAAACTTGTGAGACAGGAGGTTGTGCTGCTTGGACGCAAGTTCAAGATCAAGCGTCAATCTCCTTTTGTGAACAAGTTCTACTTGGACATTTTTGGCGTTGGCTCCACGAATACTGCGAATGAACTCTTCATGGGCCTTGCAGCTTTAGGGGCAATGCCAATGTTTCTGACACCACGCGACGTCAACATGGACGCCCACGTGGCAACGCCGACGTGGCGCTTCTACTTCGGCCAAGAAGAGCCTCCATCATGCCTTATGGTACGTGGGTTCATCACCAACCAACTTGTGCACGGACGTAAGATGTACACGACCCGTGGGAGACGTTCACTTGCGCCGCCGGAGCGTGCTGTGAGCTTTAAAAAGGTCTCCATACGCTGTGATATTGCCTTCCGGAAGTAGCTCTCCTCGCAATGTATCGAGCCTGAGTGCAGAACTGCATGGCGAAACAACTCGCAGCAACAACACTGCAACGTCACGCCAGACCTCAGTTTCGCCAGAAACGGAAGATGAAAACATTCGCGACCAAGACAGATCAAACTTGCGTGGAGAACACCCACGTCCAGCTGAGATGAATGGTGCTCGCCAGAGCTTAATCCGACAATCAACTGGAGCCACCCCAGTCGAACCTCATACAGACGCGCAAATCGTTGTATCTGTTGATCAAACTGACTTCGATATGAACTCGGTGCCAAGTGATGATGATGTCGACATGGTCGGTCAGATGGAATCGGGATTTAAACGACCTGAACCGTCCTTCGCGGATGCGAACCCGTATGCCGCTTTGGATATGCTGGATTGTGCATTTGATGCATTTGAACCGAAAACAATTTCCGAAGAAGTACCTGGCGTTCTCATGATCCCTCGTCTAACCTCAGTACCGGCGGCAAACGTGCAAGATGAACAAGGCCCATTGCCGACCAAAAGACGCTCGTTGAATTTTGAAAATCCTGCCTCGCGTAAGTTGAAGCCGAAGGAAGATGTCTTAGTGACAGCACAAGAAACGGAGCTGGAATCGCACGAAGATCGTGTAGTCCAGAGTATGCAGCACCTGGACCCTGTCAAAGCTCTACTGCACCAATCTAAGAACATGGATGAAATTGTCAAGTCCATCAAATCGATGCCAGTAGCGTGGTCAACAGCGCTGTGTAGCGATCTGGCTTCAGGTAGCAAGAACATGGAGGAAATTACATCCCTGCACCTGCTGGACCGCGTTTTGGCAAAACAAGCTGAAAAGGGAATAATTGTTTCCTTTCACCAACGTGTCATTGCGTCTCACTTACCGTTGGGCAAAACTCGCAAGAATTGCGTCGAATTTTTAACCTCTGTGCTGGGACAGCAACCTACCCAAGTTCAGAATGAGTGGGAAATCTTGCGCTTACTTAGCGCTTTTGAGTTGCTGGCGATGGCGGCATGCCCCTTTCTCTTTGGATCACCTGAATGGCTTGCGTACCTTGTTGGCGAGAAGAACGAGGAAATGATCCCGCATTCTCATCAATCACTCCTTCCTGACAATGTACTTTTGAAACTGCTGCGATCGCGTCTTGGTCACCAGTTACTGACAAAACTAAAAGAAAAGCTACCGACGTGTGCGTTTCTTGACGCAATCAATGCGTTAAGTTCTAGCAATTTGGCGCCGGCAGGACTGCCAGTGTTGACGTTACAGTGTTTGTCGCCGATTGAGGAGACAGCTTCAAGCAATTAAAATGGATCCGGCGATCGACTTTGGTCAATCCTGTAAAGTTTTGACCTGGAATGTGCGCGGTGTAAAAGATGGCGGACATCTGCTGATTGCACTGCACCTTAAATACTTTTATTTTGCATGTATACAAGAAACGCGTTTCAAGAACCGAAAGCAAGCCAAGCGATTTAGTTATTTGGCGAGCCAATGTTACGGCGCCAGAGTTTTTATGTCTGACAAGAATGGGGCTTCTCGACGCACTTTATATCCACGAAGTGGAGGTGTAGCAACTCTCATTCACGGATCGTGTCCTGGCGCCGAGACGGCGTCTGTTGTTACTTCTGCTACAATCCCCAATCGGTATTTGCTAGTAAAACTGAAATGGGGTGACAAAACATGTTATATCCATAACATTTACGCTCCGAATGATGCAGCATCGCGCAAAATTCTGTTTGAGCACTTACCTACTGGTTTTGAAGATGACGCGATTCACATAGTGTGTGGAGATTTTAATTTGGTGGTGAACCCTTCTGTGGATGCAATACAGCACCAATCTAGACCTGACTCAAGCAGACCAATTTTATTATCGTGGCTTACTGAGCTGAATTTAATTGATGCGTGGAGACTGCACCATCCTGAAGCGAAAGTGTTTTCTGGGCCAATGCCTCGTCGAAATCGCATTGACTACATATTTGTGTCTGACTTCATCTTGTCAACTTCCTACCACGACTCTAGTTATGAGGAATGGGAACATGGGGGCGATCATCTGGCGCACCAGATTGAATTGACATCTTGGCACCATCCGACTGGACCAGGATTCTGGAGGTTACCTGATTGGCTTCTACGGGTTCCTGAGCTTAAAGCAGAGATTCAAGAAGAAGCAAAAGCCATTCTTCCTGTATTGCGCACTTCAACAAACCCTGGTATAGTTTGGAAATCTTGGAAACAAAGGATGAAAGGATATCTCAAAAAGTGCCAGCAAAGTATGAAGTCGGAGGCAGCGGCTGAATTAGCACAAGCTCGCCATCAACTAGAAGAGTGTTCGGCTGTGGTAGCATGCGATTCTGGCAACGATCAGGCCGCGATCAATTTGTATTTTGCGAAACAGAGATATGACGAATGCAAAAGGGAATGGGCTGAATTTCGTGCGGGAGCTGGTTTTGAGGAAACTGTGACATCTGCGGAAAAGAGTTCATCTTTCTTTTTTCGTCCCCCGCGATACGTTTTACGGCGCACTCCTTTTCAGTCAATTCGCAAAGACGATGGAACTTTATCTTCAAACCCTGCTGACATTACTCAAGTTTTTCAAGAACACTGGGGGAAAATTTTTAGCGATGCAAGATATCCTCAAGAACCTCAACCGGACACCGATGCGCAAAATCGATTGCTTAACTCAATCAATCGCAAATTGAAGCAAAATGCTAAGGAAAGCCTTGACACCGCGCTCTTGGGCACAGAATTTGCTACAGCAATCCGCTCAATGCGATCACATTCTGCTCCTGGCCCTGACGGATTTACTTCGGCTTTTTACCAGGTGGACCCCGATGTATTTGGAGAGATACTGCGGATAGTTTTTCAATACCAGTTGGAACGTGGGGAACTATTGCCTCACCAGCGAAATACTCGTCTGTGGCACTTCTTTTCAAGAAAGGTGATCGAGCAGACCCCGTCCTATTACACTGATGCCAGTTGAAGTCAAAGTACTGTCACGAGTGCTTACTAATCGGTTAAAACCATTCATGACTTTACTAGTACACCCTGACCAAAAAGGTTTCATATCTGGGCGATCTATTCATCATCAAGTCATGTTAGTGCGGGATCTTCAGACTTTAGTCACGAGCCGTGGCGATAAAGCAGTTGCAGCATTTTTGGATTTTGCGAAAGCGTACGACCGCGTTAATTGGGACTATCAGTTCAAGGTGATGGAGTGCCAAGGATTCGGGTCCAGATTTCTTGCATGGATCCGGTTACTATATCATGGATCCAAGTGCTCGTTGATGATAAATGGTTGGGCTCAAGAAGCTCTCGAGCCTACTCGAGGTGTAAAACAGGGCGATCCACTTTCGCCATATCTATTCGCACTAGCGCTGGAACCTCTTGGGAATTTATTGCGAGCAGAACGGGAAATGGGAGTAGCAATCGATGAATCGCTATCGATTCCCGTAGCTTTTTTCGCTGATGATACTGTTCTCTTTTCCAAAGATGTTTCTAGTCTTCAAAATCAGCTTCAGTTGGTTGATGCATACTGCAATGGGTCTGGAGCAAAATTGAATCCATCTAAAAGTGTGATAATGAGCTTGAACAACCAAAGAAGTGCCCCACAACTCGAGCCGCTGCGGTCACTACAAAGTGGCGAAACGGTAAAGTACCTTGGCATCCCTTTTGGGAATTTTGATACATCAACTGAACTCGCAGAACGCTTGGATAAAAAACTAATGGATCGACTGAGATTGTGGAAAGGAAGAGCACGAACGCTTATGGGACGCCGACTCATTGTCCAAACAATAATTTTATCGATTTTGTGGTATTTCACGACCACCGTTAATATTCCAGTTCGATTTATCAAGCGCTGGCAGAGCGTTGTGACACGATATATACTCTACAATCGTGTTTGTACCGGCCCAGGTGGGATGAATATTGTCAAGAAAGATCTGGCGACTCAGCTGCGTGATGACGACGGAATTGGTGTCCCTGTTCTTCAAATATTTATTCGCAGACAGCGTTTTGTTATTCTTCAGCAAGTTGTCTCGGTGTTCAATTTGCACACTTCTGAGAGTGACATTGTTTGGCACAGGCCTATTGCTGAATTGTTCAATCACCGTTTTGGAAGGTTTTCGCGCCAGTGGTCTGGAGATTTTCTCCTTCAAAATCCGCCCTGCCCCCCAGGGTGGCGGGCAACAATGCTGCCTTTATGGTGGCGAAAGCTACTACAAGACTGGAAACGAGTAGAGTGGCCAAGTCGATATTCATTGCGATACACCAGAACAAAAGCTCTTCAACACGCACTTTTTAGTCCTATTTGGTGGAGCACGTCTTTGAAATTTCAAGTGTGGAGTGCTGGTGACTCAGTAAGAACTCTCTTGGCGCGGGCTCTATAAAATTTAGGCGACTGTGTCGTGAACTTGCCGCAAAAGACAAATGGTGTCTTGCCGACTTTTTGGATGATTCGCTGCGCTGGCCATCCCCTTTTGCTTTTTTCATGAAGATTCGTGGGGCAGTAGGAACATTGTTTGGCTCTACTATTCAAGTCAGTGATATTTTTGTGTTGCATCCGCAATTGACACAGATCTTTCACCGTGTTCTACCTCATCCAGAAGCAGGTGGATTAAGTACAGCTACACGCGGTACTTTCCCACCATCTTTTGGGGTGGCCGTGGACGAAGGCACCAGATTTTTCCCTAACCTGCGTCTACAAGACTGGAATACGTTGCTGAAATCCAAGCCAATGACTGGAAATCACCCCATGGCCAATCTTGGATGCCCTCCGATGCTCATCCACTCGACGCTGACGCAAGTTGTATGGCTTCGGCGTTGTCTTATTCCTATAGTTCATGATGTTCTGCTGAGGTTGCTTTTGGAGACCTCATCGTGGGATCACGACTTTATTTCTTGAAGTCTCGAAACTCTACTGTACAACAGTGCGTTCGAGAGTCATGTGTATCCATTGAAACTCTAGAGCATTGTTTCCTAACATGTCCAGCGCTCTCTGAGATGTGGAGAAAACTCTAGATTCCGTGGAGGAAAGCTTTTGCCAAAGAGCTGGACTGGAAACTGCTGCTTTTCCCGAAACTAAGAGACATTCGAAATGACTGGCGACAGCAACACAAATTGCTGCTTCTCTGGAGAGTACATACGGCTATTGTTTTTCGCGCCACTTGGAGACTGCGTAATGATATTCATTTTCAAGAAACCCAAGCAGAACAGCCAAATGTTCAAAGTTTGGTGAGCTCCTTTCGACGGCACTGTCAATATATCTATCAACACTCAACAGAATTGAGCATTGATAGAGACAAAGTTGCTGACGTTCTCCAACGCCTAGGGTTTGATAAGCCTACAGCGTTGATCGTGCCACCACCAGAACGCAGAATTTGGATTCCTCGGCCGTAGAGAAATACCAGTATAATTTGGTTTAAATAGATAAGCAAAGCGAGTAGTCCACTCACTTGTTAATCAACTTTTGTTCCTTCCTTCCTTCAACATGGTGTTGAGCACACTAGGGCTACGCGAGACTGGGATAGAAAGTGTAGGAAATATAGTCTAAATACAAAGCACTTAGACGTAGTTAATATTTAGTTTTGAACCGCAAAGCGCATCGCCTGCGTCTGCTTCGCAGCCGCGGCATCTGCGCCAGGAACATTCATCAGCAGGGGTGACCTTCTACCCAATAGATATCACTGTTCCACAGTAAAAAAACACTGTCATTACACAAAGAATTCCTCCACCTTGATGGAGCTCGTAAAAACGAGACTCTGCAACTTAATACCGGTTCTGGAACCGGTGCGGCCATTCCGGAGCCCAGTTGGCACCGGTATCTGAACCGGTATACCGGAGCGCTTTTGGAGATCCCAGTTGGCACCGGTATCTGAACCGGTATACCGGAGCGGCCATCCCGTCGAATTAATCTTGTTGGGCTGTCCTATCAGTACTAACGTACTTCCTATCCCAGTATAATTATGTTTTTTGACGTAATGAATATGTTGGATACATATATACATGTATTATATGAGTTGTCACCCAACATAAGGTGGACTCAGCGATCTTCAAATTAATCCTCCTCGGCACCATGGTCAGGGCTATGCAAGTGAGTGCTAAAATAAAAAGTTGAACTCTGTTAACTAGAACACGTGTATATGGTAGAATACCCACTCTAATCCAACCAACTCTCGTTCATGCAGAAGTCTGATAGCCAATGAGATTAGAAAACAATCAATAATAGCCAATGGATCGACTTAAAAAAAACAACTATTTTAACCATAATTAGTTAATATATTCTCAAAATACTATGTGTTCAATAAAATGCTCATTTTAACGCATATTTTTAAAATATCAAGAGGTTTCCAAGGTAGTCGTGACTTCATAAGAACATACAATTAGTAGAGCTGTAGTCATGCCCACCGCGTCGTTGGCTCCTGCTAACAGCAAGAAGGCCAGGGGGACGGCAATCAACTCGTTCATCGCATTTCTGGCATCGGAGAGGATTACACTAGACGCGGTTCATCAACTTATTGTCGCTGACAAGACTGGTAAGGTGCAACTAGTGAAGTAGATAAATATGCATATTCCCTATTAAGATCAACAGACAAAACTCGATCGACAAATACGTATCTTGGAAACGTGAAGAGCAGGCTGCTAAACAAGCATCCCCAACAAGGTCAGGTAGAGAAGCTGCAAAAAGTTCTATCTGGTCTTGGTACATTTTGCAGCAATCGCGAAGAGAGTGCGTTTGAAAAGAACGCGCCACCATGCGCCGATCAAGACTTAGAAAATATCGTGCGACTACTATACACTTCTGCTGAAGGGGGTATCTATCTTGATGCCTCCTTAGTGGTTATGTTGTGTTACATGTATGGTCGTAGCTCCGATGCAGAGCTACTTGAGGAAACAACCACTTTCAATACTTCCTGGTAAGTTGTTTTACTATTTGGAACTTTACCGAACTATGTTGTTCTACTGTTGTTGAACACGGTGGAATGCTCTTCTTTGACGCGAAGTGACTGTACAAAATTGCACAGCACCTGTCATAGCCATCCACCCGTGAAATCCGATACAATCGAACCCCAAAAGAGACCGTACTGTGCCCGAGCCCAAGATCGATGTGAGTTGACACGTGTCCATTTCAAGTGATCCCGAAGCCCAAGTGACTGTCCAAGAGGAAGGCTCTCCAGACGACCACTGACCAAGTCCATACTGACACCAAGTAAAGCGCTGAGCTCGCCTGAGGATCATATCTCCAAACGACGTTTTCGTCTTCCAGACGAGGATTTGCAGATCCAGACGAAGGTCCAGGATACTGGGTACACGGTCCGTACCCAGTATAAACCTTCCAAATTTTCACCATACTCCGACCAAGACAATCGACCAGGATGTGCAATGCACAAAGGGTCGCCCGGGTACCACTTATGTGATACGGACCGCCAGGCTGCCTGACCAAGATTACGCCACATGAGTCTATACTGAAACCAAGACAAATGCGCCTCCTTCCAGAGGGAGCCCATATAAAAGCCCTTTCAGAGGGAATTGTAGCAGAGAATAACTAACAGAGAGTTCGTTTTGCCAGCAAGTGCACAAGAGCCTACCGGAATCCCATTCAGTTGGCCCGGAGGTGATTATTCGTCGAACTGGGGCCAAGTCTGTTCCGGAAGCAACGTCTGTCCGGCGGACCCTCAGCGACGACACCTGCGTTTGGACTCAGCGCGACCGCGAATACCGCCGTGGAGCTCTCACCAAGGTCAAGACCAAGTTAGTCGGTATTCGGGTGGCGCGCACCTGGAAGTGACCCTATTTCATATTCCAGCCGTTTGGAACTCCCATTTCATATTCTACTGCGATTCGAGAAGGTTGTTAGTGGTCACCCCTATGCTTTTGATTGATAGACTGCTGTGTGATAGGACGGTGTATTGTCTGACAGAATCTAGTATTCTCGTTTGGATATTGATATTTCTTCCAGTTGGAACTAGTTCTCTTTTTGGAAGTGGTGCGCGAATAGGGTGCGTTTGGAACTGACCAGTGTTCCAAACGAACCACAAGTAGACTGGTGTACGGACCCACCACTCAAGGGTCCTAAAGAATAAGTAGTGGCTGTATATCGTGTATAACTCTCTGTATTTGTTGGGTTATCTCTGGGAAGACTTTCACTCGTGGTCTAACCCCAGCTCTAATACGCTGCGTTTTGGAAGTAAACGTACGCGCTCTGTGTTCCGCTGTTTGGTCGACAGTCTAGACAACAACTCATCCGGTGAAGTCACACGCTTCCGAAGACAAACGACACCGAAAGGGATTACACAAGGTCACACGCCAACTTCGTTTGAAAGTTCTCTTCCGGACCGAGTCTGACCTCAGGTGGAATCTTCCGAAAGAAGTACTTGTGCTTCCAGAAGGAGTTTCTATCTGATGTGTGTCACTGTTCTGGGTCATAGCCCCATCCACTCGGCATGCAATTATACACCCTGGACGATAATGGCGTTCACCCGCCTTGCCTCAGCTGGTGCGCGTGCCCGGATTCGGACTTGTGGTGATTTCGCAGAGTTGTTTTTAGTTTTATTGATTGAATTTTAGGGGACGGAGCGCTAACTAATCTTCTAACCGTGGTTATTCTGGGATAGGAAAGCGACGAAGTCCCGATAGCCCAGCCCACACAGGATTAATGGCGGTGTCTGTCCGTCTGTCCGCAGGATCGGTAGAAAACCGGTTTAACCGGTAGTCGATGCCATTGTTCCTTCGAGATGGATACCGGGTGACCATGGTCGTCTCCGGACAACTTCGAGCGAGATTGATGGCGGGTGACCTGGTCGCCTTTGGTTTGTAATGCCGGCTCCGGAGAACGTAACGCGCTCGCTGCAGATTGCAGGTTTGACGATGGAGCGGCCGCAGACTATTCGACAACAGCGCCGGGCTAGGCAGCGGGCTGCTGAGACGCCGGTCGAGCGGGACGCGCGTCTCCGAAAGGAGCGTTTAAAACGCGCGCAGAAGCGTTCGGATGAGGCCCCCATCGCGCGGGAAGCGCGCCTTGCGGAGGAGCGTCTGAAAAGATCAAGAAAACGCGCGGAGGAGACCCCGGCAGCGCGTGCGGAGCGTCTTGAGAAGGATCGGGCGAGGAGGGTGAGAGCGAGAACTGGGTGCGACCAAGCGGCGCGCGCGGCCCTTCTCGAGGAGAGACGAACTGGAGACGGGGCTCGGCGAAGTGGCCAGCGTGTTGAAGCCGGAGTTGTGGTTAGCGACGCCGTACAGGAGTTGGAGGCCCGAGCGTTGAGTTGCATAAACTTTTCTGCCGAGGAGATTGCATTTATGGGCTCGTCTCAGCAGTATACAAGCGATCCGCGCCTTGCTCTGGCATATTATTATTGTTGCAGCATCGACCCAGCGGGGTTTGTGTTTGGCGATGAACAACTGGGTGGCGACGAAGGGAGTGTTCCGCGTGAGCGCCTGAAGGGTGTTTTTGATGACTATCCTAAGCCTGATGATTTGTCGGCGTGCCAGGATCTTGCGAGTGAAGGCGAGTCAGAGTCGACTGATATATGGGCCTGTGCTTCGTGTGGACGAGTGCTGCAACAAAATAAAAACGGCGACAAAGTTGTTTTCTGTGCCTTGCAGGAAATGCAACGTTTTGTGTTGGAGGTGCGGAGCGTGTTCGTTTGAGTTTAAGGAGGCTCTACAACTTGCGAAGGACCAACCCGAGAGTTCTCACGCGGTTAAGCTGAATGCGGTTCTCCTCAGATTACTGTCGTTGGTTGGGGGGACCGTTCCGTTTTCTCCGTACGAGCGTGCTGCGACCCGGCCAAAACTTGGGGCGATGCGGTACAAGTATGGTGTCGGGCAGCACTGGTTGACGATTGCTCCGCCCGAGCACGATGATCTCTTGCTGCATCGCATTGCTCGGCTACGACATCTAAAAGATTTTAACGACCGGTCTTCGCCGTTCGCGCGGAAGGCGTGCGGTTTCTCGGGCTTGCCGTCTGACCTGCAAAAAAGTGCTCTCGCGCGCTTGAGGGATTCTAATGAGTACCCCGCGTTGGCGGCACAGGTATTCGAGCGGAAAGTCCGCGTGTTCACCCAGGCGTTGCTGCGATGCGGCGATAGCTCGTCTACAAGGATCAGGCGTAATTACTTGGAGCGCAAGCGGGGAGTGTATGGTCGTGTAGCCGGGATTAACGCTGTCGTCGAGCCCCAGGTGGACGGTCGGTTGCATCTTCACGCAATCGTGTACGGAGCGGCGGTGACCCCTGCGCTACTGACTCAAGCGGCGGCGTGTCCTGCGTTATGGCCATCCGTGAGGCGCTGGCTGGACGCAGTGTCGTGCACGACGATAGCATCGAGCACCGAAGGATGAATTGTTTGTTGAGACCAATCTCTCGCTTGCGTGTTTTACCAAGTCGCATACCAACTCTGCACTTATTAACGGCACCGCCGCGGGCGATATGGTGGAAGAGTATCAGCACGCGTACATGACCAAGGAGAAATGGGGTTTGACGAGCAGTGCGACGGTGATGTTGACTGCAATCCGCGATGTGGAAAAATATCCACGTACTGCAGACGATAGCGGTACATTTGAGCAGCAAGCGAAGTACCTAGCTACTCGCACTCTGAATGCGCTTACTTGCAAGGCGCAACGGAGTGGCCTCACCAGCTCATGGCTTATGCTCTCGCGGGCTACCGCTCTTATTTGTCGAACGATACGTTTTGGTATTTGTTTCCTCGGGAGCTTGCTTTCTATATCGAAGATGGCATAGGTGACGTTGTTTCCGGCGTCGGCCTTGAAGAGGATAAAGAGACCGGGGATGGCTGCGTACATCTCGTCCGCGAGCTTGTAATTGTAGCCATCCCGATCAAGCGGACCGTCACGCCGAAGGTGGAAAATTAACCAGTGCAACGCCATCCAGACAGCACGCAAATTCGAGTACATGAAAAAATTCCACAACTCCAGACCGTCAATTGATGCTTGATTCAGCTCCGAGCGACGATGAAACATCAGCTCTTTGACCCGGTGCTTGTAAATGTCTTCCCAAGGCTTCTTCTGGAAGAGATCACGAACGTCCTCGGGATCGAAACGATGCTTGACAAGCTTCATATCGTGACGGTTGGGGACGTAGTCCGGAAGACCCAACGTCTGAAACGGAACATTTGCGGTTGGAGACGCCCACCTCACTCGGACCCCGTTGTGCATCCACGACTGGACTCTTCGACCCGGAATTTCGACCACTATTTCATCCTCGACCGTGAGGTCCTTGAATGGCTTCCGGGCGAGAGCGGTGGTGATCGTCCGTTTGGAAGTCTTTTCCTTGACTGGAGATGGCACGACCTCTTCTGGAAGAGGGTCTTCGGGATCTTTGCGTGGACGCTTGGGGGATCGACGCGTGTTCTTGAACGGAGAATCATCATCGCCCAGACGAACCAGCTCGTCGTCTCGACCATCGTCACCGTCTTCACCCTGAACCCAATCGGCGTCCTTGAGTGTCATCGACTTCTTCAACTTCTTCCGAAGCCTAGCCTTCCAGAAAGTCTTGATTGACGACAGCTGGGACAAGAGGACCCAAGAACGCCGGACGGATATCATCTTCCAAACGTCGATCCAATTCCACTCGAACCAAAGCGAGATAACGTCTCGGGACGTACTTCGTCACGGAGTATCATCGAAACGATTCCAAAACATCATTCGTAACAACATCTCCAAGAAAGGATCCAAGTGGAAACGAGTGTGGACACAACGATCTTGTCCAAGACGCTCCACAGCACCAGGGTACAAAATTCCAGTACGTAACAGCATCTGGAGATCCAAGCAAAGTTTCTTCCAGACGACCGGATAGTCCTTCTGACGAAGACGGGCTTGTTCCTCGGTCCACATCAGTGGCTCTCGTTCGGACAAGCAGTTGTCGTCGGAGTCCGACACCCAGCCAGGAGGAGCCTCTTAGATGCTGTCTGGAACCTTGTGACCAGACTTGTTGGTCCGGCCAGGAACCCGCTTCCGGCTGGAGGTCCGTTTGCGTTTGGATGAATTTGTCCGCGGCGTTGTAGGTGCCGACGAGTCTTGCGTAAGATCCACATCTGGACCACGGGAGTCGGGACCATCATCATTGGATTCATCATCGTCCGAACGAAACAACCGCATGTATGGACCCACTTGAGTCAGCGGGTCATCATTTGCCGCGACCGAAATCACAGTTTGCCAATTGGCAGGGACTGGAGTGCCATCCCGAAAGTAAACTAACAAATCACGGAGCCTTGCCCAGTGGAAGCACAACTGCGAATTGTCGGTCAGGAAGTTCATCACGTCCGCCACTTCGAAACGAGACTTCTTCAAACGGTCTTCCAAAATTCGGCGGTGCGATGTCGCATCTTCCAGAGGTCCGCGACCTGCTTGCGGAGACCACTCACGTCGCTCACATGTTCGTCCATCAACTTCCGGATATCTTCACGCGACTGCTCTGTGGTATACTCCTTCTCGGCGACAGCTTCGCAAACCTTGGAGTCCCAATAGTCCGTTTGGAACTTGTAGTCGCGCTTGAGCTGCGCAACCTCCTGCCGGAGGTCAACCGCATCTTGGACCGCTTGACTTGAGTTCTCCACTTGGACACGGACATCACGGTACAGGTGAAGCAATCTTCGAACGATGAAGACCGTTCCAAACGTTCGCTGTGCGAGATGCGTCGGCTCAAACTCAGTTATGAGTGACGCCATTTCACACTGGAGACCGGCCGACCGCAACTGTGACTCCAGATCTTCTTCTGGAAGTGGGATGCGACGAGGAGTCAACACGTGGTTGAAGGGATCAAGATGATCACCAAAAACGTCTGCCAAACTCGACAAGTCTCCAGCCGTGAGAACTTCCATCTGGATAAGCGCTTCCAAAGCGCTATACCCATTCTGCGTATACGCACGGCCCTGCGCGTACTCTTCGGTTGCAGGAATACCGACCACTGAACGAAGTGCGCTGGCTGCAATCACTGCATCCACTCTGATTTTTTTCTTTTCGTATTGGAAATTTACCCAACCGTGGCTGCATTGTATTTTGCTGCAGTTGATGAATGGATTCGCTTGCTGTTGCTTTGGACCAAATGCGACTGCAGCTGGCATCGCAATGAACAATCATGAACTCACGACCATCGCATCGTCTCGATATTGGGAAAGTTTGACTGGTCCTGCTCTACGAAAGTGACGTCTGGGCCTCCTGGTGGTCCAGTGGGCTAGACCCACGAATGCTATGCACGTGATGCGAGTTCGAGCCCCGCCGAGCGGGACTTTTCCATGATACGAAACCAATATCCCATTCAACCAAATTCAGAATCAACATCAAAAACCTTCAGATTAGCATAGTCACATGTGTAGCAAACCAGGAATAACTGGTTAATCAACTCAATTTCCTTCCTACGAAAGTGACGTCTATTTGTTGTACACGCGTCTCGAGCCAAAATCGTCGAATGTACAGTATAAGCGAAGCGATCGAACTCGCAACTGCATTGAAATCGAAACTAACACACGAATAAAAGCAAACTGTCTCCGACTCTCACCAAGAGAGTTTTCTTGAATTCACGCGAATCATGGGAGAAATGTCACCGTCAACGCTGGACTGTCGGATATCATTACCGCAATGTAGCCGATGAGGTGACAGAAGCAGTCACAGACTCGTGTACTTTGAGTCACACAGAATAAGCGATTGCGCTTGCGCCAATGCAAATTGATTTTCAGTGGGTACGGCAGTATGAGGAATCCGTTCTAAAACGAGTTGAAGTGCGAACTGACATTGAGTGATGGTAAGGTGATAATTGTGACCGGTTAAGTACAAAGGACGTAACCGGATTTTCCGAACCGGATCGAACGGCGACTCCAGCCATTCGCCGTTTCGCCACCGGGATCTCAGAGCACGCCGGCCAAGATGCACAAAGCTTTTGTGAAGAAGCAGCCAGGCTGCCAGTGAGAATGATGGCTGCCGTTATTGCGTCCCGACCGTCCGTACCAACCCGAAACCCGCCGCGCTCTTCGTACGCCAACCTCGGAGGTCGTACGGTGCGCCTAGAGGCGCCTGATGAGCTACCTGACAGCTAGGATGGTCCCGTGTACGCAACACTGGACCGCGATCCGTGTCTCCTGGAGACTGCCGCGAGTCCGTTCTTTGACGACGCTGATGGTGTGAAGCGGCTTGCCTGGCAGGCCGTCCTCACGTTTCTTCTTCCGGTCCAGCGATGTTCTGACCTCGAACCAGCACTCCAGGAGCATATCGATGTCAAGTCTTGGATCCCCCACTGGCGTTTTAGGCGTTTTACTCAAGTAACCTACGACATGGCTTCGGAGCTCCTGGAGCGCCCGCTACTCTCGGTGTTTCGGTTCCTTCGATTCACTACTTTCTTTGTGGCGTCCGATACCCATATTAATAAGTTTGTACGCCGGACCTCTGAGGTCTTCCTATGTGGGCAAGTGCTCGAGTCGCTTGGCCGTTGGGAGGCCGGCACGTTTTCCACAGCTATGAAGAGGCTGTGCAGGTGGCATTGAATGCCGAGTTCAACTTTAAGTCTGCTAGACTTGGGTGGTACCCACACCACAACAGCTCGTCGAGCGGGCCTGAGCCCATGGATCTCAGCTATGCTGAGGATGAGGAGGCCGAGCTCCAAGCTGCTGAGCAGCGCAGGGCATCCGTCGATGCTTCACCTGTGGTGATACAAGTCACTTGCGTGCGGGGTGTCCGCTACGCCGTGGGCGTCAGGCTTCGTCAAGCCGAAAGCCTGCTCCCAACCACGGAAGCGGATCGGGGCGGGAAAACGCTAAATCCCAGTAGGCGCGGGGCGGCCTACTGGGGAAGAACTAAGTTCTGTTGAGCCTCAGGAAGGAGGTAGAGGTCAGCAGGGCTTCGCCCCGAAGAGCTCCGTGCTCTTTAACACGGAACGGGTATGCAAGCCGGGCTTGCTGGTCGTTATTGCGACCGTGAAGGGCTTTAATAAGCCGTGGACGATACTCATCGATTCGGGGGCGTCGGGCAATTACGCTCGACGCTCCACGCTGTATGGAAGTCAGCAGTATGCTGGAGGCGCTGGAAGCGCGTGGGCGTGACATCGTCACTGTTCGCTTAGCGACGGGGACCCGTGTCACGGTGCCCAAGGTCCCTGTGGACCTGGGTGTGAAGTTCCTGGACTTCGATAGCGTAGAACGCTGTTGGGTCTTGGACCTGGATTCGAGGTACGACCTCATCCTTGGCATGGCGTGGCTCGAACGCCACGAACCATGGATCGATTGGAGGTCGAAGACCTTAGGCGCAACGCGCTCTCCTCCTAGCGGAGCTTTGGCGAGTCATGAACCCACCTCCGCTAAGAAGTAGAAGCGCTATTGGCGCGAGCACTGGACCGAGTCGGTCAATGTGCTGGACATCGGCATGTCCGAGTTAGTGGACACCGATGGTGTATTGGACACGAGTCCCGAGCAATGCTCGCGGGCTGAACGTGGAGTGGCACGTAACCCACTGAGCGATGAGCCATCGCTGCATGCTGATAGCATGGTCGGCAATATGCCGAGGCATCCGGGCCGCGGCCCTCATGATGCGCGCGGAGCGGCGCGTAACCCGCTGAGCGGTGTTCGTCAGAACGACGATGTCCTGCTGTGTGCCGATAACGGCGTAGTCGGTTCTCAACCGAGGCACTTTGGGCGCGGCCCTAATGCGTGTGGAGTGGCACATCAACCACTGGATGAAGGCTGCGGGTATAGCAGTACATCATCGGATGTCGATGCGGACATCGAGGCTCTGTCAGAGCAAGACGAGGTGGACACGCCTGATGACGCCCTGGGCGTGAGTGCGATTGTCTCTTCGAGACGCACTACCTCTATGAAGAGGAGGCAACGCCGCAGAGTTCAAGCGGCTAGACGCCAAGCGTCATCCTTCTCACAAGGAGTGTCTGTATCAGACGATAGTGAACAGCTATACACTCTTGTGGATGGAGTGACGGGGGAGGTAGAGGACGACATCAGCCTCGACCCCATTCCCAACTTAAGTGCTCTGTTAGAGCTGGACGAGATGTCCCTCGCCGAGTTCGGCGACGGCCTGCGGGCAGGGGACCTCGCCGAGGTGGTCACAATTCAACTAGAAGAGGAGATTAACTCCTCGTCGCTTCTTGATGAAGCTGTCCTGGAGGACACGAAGAAGGCGCTCCATGCGCGGAGTGGATCAGCGATCCTACAAGATCCCTCGGATCCGTTCTATCCTTTGGTAAAGGAATACCAAGATGTGGTCTCAAAAGACCCGCCTTCAGGCTTACCTCCTGATCGAGGCGTGCGTCATGAGATTGACCTGGTTCCCGGAACCAAATACTGCGTCACTAGGCAGTGGCCTTTGCCAAAGGAACAGTGTGACGTCATTGACGCGTTCTTCCGTGCGAAGCACGAGGCGGGAATGGTTCGCGAGAGCAAGTCTCCGCATTCCACGCCGACATTCTGTGTCAGAAAGCCTAATGGCAAGTGGCGTATCGTTCATGCTTTCAACGAGCTCAACGCTGCCACCATTCCGGCGCAAACGCCTATTCCTAGGAAGGATGTGTTGCAGAACAACATGGTTGGATGTACGATGTACAGTGCGCTCGACTTGGTCGATGGTTACTACCAGTTGCTCATGCGAGCAAGCGATATCCCGCTGACAGCGGTCAGCACTCCGAGCGGCATGCTCTGGGAGTGGCTGGTGATGCCCCAAGGACTCTCGAACGCGCCTGCAATGTTCAATCGTCTGGTGACGCAGTTGTTCAGGCCCCATCGGGCGTATGCACAGACATACTTTGATGATATCTTCATCCACAGTCGTGCGGAGCACGGTAAGACGGACGTGGAGAACCACATTGTCCATTTGCGAGCGGTGCTCAAGTGCATGCGCACTAACAAGTTGTACGCCAACGCGGACAAGTGCATCTTCGGAGCCGAAGTGATTCCCTTCCTAGGGTGCTTCATTGGGAAGCGTGGCCTTCGTGCGGATCCCGCTAAGGTCAAGGCCATTGTTGACTGGCCGGTTCCAAAGAACCAAAAGGACTTACGCAAGTGGCTTGGCCTCGCCAATTACTTGCACAAGTATAGCGCGAACTACGCGGAGATGGCAAGGCCATTGTCCAATCTCCTTAAGAAGGATGCGGACTGGTGTTGGAACACCGAGCATCAGGAGGCATTTGACGAAGTCAAGGAGAGCCTCCTTCATGCCCCCATACTGGCGTTGCCAGATCCTGTGCGTCCATTCAGCGTCGTCTGTGACGCCTCGGACTTTGCCATCGGCAGTGCACTGCTACAAGCAGACGCCGAGGGGCGAGATCGAGTGATCGCCTTTGAGTCTCGCCAGCTGAAAGCTGCAGAGAAGAACTATCCAGTTCATGACAAAGAGCTACTTGCAATGAAGTATGCTCTCGTCAAATTCAGGGTTCACCTGCTCGGCTCCAAGCCGTTTGTGATCTATACGGATCATGCGTCTCTACGCACTGCGACTCAGTCGCCTCACCTCTCGCAGAGGATGGCCCGGTGGCTCTCATTCTTTGCAGAATATAACTTCGAGGTGAAGTATAAGCCAGGAAAGCAGAACGCTTTGGCTGATGCGTTATCGCGCAGACCGGACTATGAGCTTGCTCATGTCACGATGGTGACTTCGTCCGTGACGGACATGATCCGCGCTGCGTATGCGCAGGATGACAAGTGTGTAGCGCTGCTACGGGCTCTAGGGAGCGAGGAGTTTAAAGACTCGGACAAGAAATTGTCGGCGCGATTGCGCGCGGGAATACATCGGTACTCCATCGATGATGGCTTGCTGTACTACAGCACCGACTCGTCGGACACCCCACGGATGGTCGTCCCTCACGACGAGGACCTGAAGTATCGCATCCTCTACGAGGCACATGATACACCGCTGGGCGGTCATTTCGGTCGTGAGAAGACCTACGGCTCTGTGAGCAACCACTACTGGTGGCCCAAGCTGTATAAGTGGGCAAGCACTTATGTGCGTACGTGCGAGACGTGCCAACGGGTGAAACCCTCGCCGCATGCGGCTGCGCCTTTGGCGAGCTTGCCAGTCCCCACGGGATGTTGGCAGTCCATGAGTTTGCACTTTGTGTTTGGCCTGCCGAAGGACTCGGCAGGCAACACGGGCGTCGTGGTCTTTGTTGACCGTCTCAGTAAGATGGTACATCTTGCGGCAGTGCCGGATACTATCGACGGTGTCGGTACAGCTACGCTGTTTGTGGATCGCGTGTTCCGCCAACACGGACTCCCAGAGTCGATCGTCTCGGATCGAGACCCACGCTTCACAGGGAAGTTTTGGACAACTGTCTTTAAACTGCTTGGTACCAAGCTGGACATGTCCACAGCGGATCATCCGCAGACCGATGGTCAAACCGAACGCGCGAATCGCGTTGTGGAGGACATCCTCCGTAGCATCTGTGCTGAAACGCCAAAGCGTTGGAGCGCCATGCTTCCACTCGTTGAGTTTGCATTGAATAATGCTGTGCATGCCTCCACAGGCTACACTCCGTTCTACGTGAACGGGTTAGCCCACCCACGCGTCCCGTTGACGCCACCACTCCGTGGTTCAGGGCTTAGTGGGGGAGGATTAGCCGAACGGCTTGCTGATATCAGCCCTACTGCTGTTCGTAAGCAGCTTGACGAGTTTCTGTCAACGCGTCTAAGTGTCCTTCGACACGTACGTGACGCTATGGCTGAGAGCCAAGACATGCAAAAGGAAAATGCAGATGCTAGAGGCAGAGGGAACTTGCAAAGTTTTGAGGTCGGAGACCTGGTTTTATTAAATGCTAAGAACCTACCTACACATGCAGTATCTGCAGTCTTCAAGACGAAGCTGCGACCACGGTTTGTGGGACTTTTCAAGGTCGTGGCCAAGAAGGGCCTAGCGTATACGCTCAATCTTCCGAAGAAGATGCGAACACACCCGGTGTTTTACGTGGGCTTGCTCAAGCCGTACCGGGATGAGGCGTTGGCACCGGGGCGGAAGCCACAGGCAGGTGGCCGCCCAGCATCCGAGCAAGGCGCTCATTCTGAGCACGAAGTGCCACAACCTCATCCGCCAGAGGCGTTAAGCGAGCAACCTGCTCCTGAAGCGACGCTGTCGCCCGCTCAGCGGCCTCAAGCCGATCCGTTAGAGCGTGGAGATCACGCAGCTGAGGCAGCCACTGGATCTGCTGATCCAAGCGATCGAGATCGTCCGCACAGCGGTCCGCGACCCGCGACGCCGCGTCAGCGTAGCGACGATCACGACGGATTTCGTCCCGAACCACTCGAAGAGCTTCATCCGACGCTGGGTGAAAGCCCGGCCGGTCGGCGTCCCCCGCCGGGGCTTCTCGATGAGAACGGTGAAATCCACTATCATGTGGAGGGCCTGTTGGCGCGTCGACGACGTCAGGGTCAAAACCAGTATCTGGTAAAGTGGCGTGGCTACCCTCACTCGGAAAACTCATGGGAGTTTGAGGTGCCGCTCCGGCAGGATTGTCCAGACGTCGTGGACGCTTTTGATCGGAACGATCGTGACTCCACGAGTCTGCGGCCGCTCCGCGGTCGCCCCGCGCTTCCCGCCAGTAGAGGCGGTGAAAGAGGGACCAAGAGCAGAGCTCAAGCTCTGGCCCTGAGCGGCAGGAGCCGCCGAACCACCATGGTGGGAAGGAGCGTAGCTCGCATGAGCATGGCGAATAGGTCCGTAGGACACGGGACGACAGTCCGAAGGCAGTTGTCGCCTAGCCTTCAGCTTCGCGAAGGCGAAGCGAAGCCCCCGCTCGATACGAGCATCCACCTCATGGCAACTAGCTCGGAGAGCTTCGAGGCTTGAAAGCTTCCGGTGCCGTTGCACCCAGCGCTCGAAGAGCGTGTCATCTTCGTCTGCAGATTCACCAGGGGTGAGGACGATTGGGATGGTCCTCATGGAGGGCACGGCATCCCCGCTCCGCTGAGCATGAAGTCGAGCGCGATAGTCGTCGACCGACACCTCCTGGGGTTCCAAGAACCGAGCTCGGAGAGCCTCGCGCTGGTGCAGCTATGAAGGCGTGACGGCCGCCTCACCGATCACGTGCGTGGCCATGGTTCCCTGAACCGCGAGCTTGGCTGCAGTTGCAGGATCCTGGGCTTCGTAGCCTCGCTCCATCCGAGCGCTTAAGATGGGTCGTCGTTCAGGACGCCGGATCGGCAAGAACGTCGACTGCGACTCGGTGAGTCTGTTCTCCTGGGCCTCGTCGAGGGTGTTGGTAACGATACCGGGCTCGGTGCCTCCGCTGTCAGCTCGATCGCTCAAGCTAGGAGCAGAGCGCAAGGCGGAAGGCGGACGTTCGGGGAACGGGCACGGAGTGCGAAGCACTGGTCTTGGGCTTGCACCCTGTGACTCTGTCACCTCGCCCTCCTCGCCAGGCATCTCAGTGTCGGACTCATAGTCCACTTCGATGTTCTCAAAGAGATAGTCTCGCGCCATGGGCGGACGACGGTCACGGACCGACGGAGACAGCAAGTCAGTCGACTTATGCTGCTTCTCCTCCATCGCAGGACGCTTGGAGTCGGCCTTTGGCCAGGTTGAGGACGCAGCGTCCGGGGATGCACGAGGTGCTGGTGAAGAACGTGGGCTCGGCCCGGAAGTGGAGGTCGCTGGTGACGTGTGGTCGAACGACCAAGATGCTTTCTGCCCCGTTGGCATTCGGAGTCCGTCGGACTAGCTCTTGGAGCGAAGATGTTTCAGGACACCGTCCTTGACGTGACACGACCTTCGTGTGGACACGAGTGTCAACTGTCTTAGTGGGGGAGAGTGTAACGGGGTTACACGGGGTTATCTGTAACCTGGCTACATTGGTGTGTGTGTCACACTAAGTGGTGTGACCACATGATAACAGAAAGAAGTTCTCAGTACTCAATAGATAACAAGAGTCAGTACGTGGCCTCTGAGCCACAGGTATGCATATGATTAGGTATTAGTATGGTCGATAGTTAGGGTAGGGACATTCGCACCAGGGCGGCCCTGCCGCCCTTAAGACTAACACATTCAGTTTGGAAAACACAGTAGAGTTTATATACCTTGTTTAAGGTTCCTATAAGACTCTAGGAGCAGGGTACGGATTACCCTTGGCTCGCACCGGTTCTTGGTATAAGAACGAAGGTCGTGGACCTTAACGCTTCCTCTAAGCAAAGAGCTACGGCAGCCCCGCTGCAGATTTCGCCAGTTTGATACCGGGATATGAAGGTGTTCGTTGGCATATCCAAATGCAGAGTCATGTGTATTGACATTGGATGAGCATGGTACCGAAGCGCTGACGAACGGGCCGCACCTCGGCCGCATCATTGTCGATGGCGGCGGCTGTTGGCGCGGCGGTCTTGACCGTAGTGGCAATCAATGAATCTTGAAGCTCACGGGGAAGGCGACCACTCCATTGGTGAGTACGACGAGCGTGCGCACAGCGATCCTGGCTGCCGACGTAGCACATGCCTCCGCCGAGGAAACGAAGGCAAGGCTCGCGACCATCCTCGTCGCGGGGAGTAAGCCGACGGATGTGGTCCGGCATCACTGGTACGCGTAAAAATGGTACACGGCGGCCTGTGTTCTGGGGGAGCCGCGATGGAGCCGTAGGTAGGGGCGTGGTCACTGGTTGTGGAGGAGCCATCATCCTCAGGGCCAGTCCATTAAGGGCGGCCAGTCCGGGTTGTTGTAGTCAACCGCTCGGACGGACTCGGAGTAGTTGCGCCACCAGTGCGGAGAGTCCTCCATGAGGTGGGCGAGCGCTCGGCCGAGGAATTGGTTGACGTGAAGCAGTGTAAGCAGCACGCGCTGCGGCGTGTTGGTGTCCCGCTCCATGTTTGCAAGCACGAACCGCTTGAGACGAGATAGCAGTCGCCGAGCGTGGTCATACCACAGCGCGTCGCCGAGAGATATCAGCCCGCCGATGGCGGCGAGTAGGTCCTCGTAGGTGGGACATCGAGCCCCCGTCGCTGGGAGCACTGCTCCCGCACCAAAATCGGCGGCAAAGTTTGCGTTCGTTGATCCACGGTGCAGTTGTTCAAGCTCTGATTGTGGGCGAAAGTGCATCACAGTCAATCCTCGAGACCCGATGCGTCCACTGTAGAGTGCCATTAATACCGCAGGTGGGACGTCGAAACGCACGCAGTCGAGTTCTCGGAGGTGTAGGACGAAAGACATCGGGAACAACCACCTACCTGTGTCGGAGTGCAGTTCCTTGAACAGTCGGTGTGCCGCCAATTGATGAGCCTGAGGCGGGTTATACTCGCCTTTCACGCGGGTACGGGGCGCCGAAAACGTCGCACAGCGCAGTTGGCGTGTCTCCTGAGGTGGCATGTCGTCGGGATTGCCGAGGGGGGGCAGGGTCCACACAGGCAATGCCGTGCCCATAGGAACAGAATCGCCGCGACGGGCGGGTTCGGCTGCAGCAACAGGAGGCGCGAACGAGGGCAAGGCCGACACAGCAGCTACGTCCGACGAGCTGGTTCGTGCTGGAGGCGCTGGCGCAGGTCGTCGAACAGTTGGAATAGCTGGTCCACCTTCGCCTCGAGGGGCGGAGTCGCGGTGCGGTGCCGGCGTCGGCGCGGCGGTGGTGGTGGGCGAGTCGTCCACCGCAAAGGTACTCATGAACGTGTCCAAGTCGAACGCGGTCGACGGAGGAGTTGGGCGGCGTTGTGGGGTAGCTGGGCCTGCGTTAGCAAAGGCAGCACGTGATGGTTCCACGCGTAGATCAGCATCCGGGGCGTCGCTGCCGCCCGCGTCCTGTACTGGTTGCTCGGGCATGGTTTGGGCTTGACCCTCTGCGGTGACGGGGGGTAGTGGGTACGCCGGTGTGCGGCGTGGCGAATATTGTTGTGCGACTGATACACGGACAGCGCCGCTGGAAGTGGCCGAGCGCGCTGACGCGGTAGAAATTTGTAGCACTTGGGTGACCCTCGCAGGGGTCCCAGCCTTCCTCTTTATCTGCCAAGCCTCCGCAAGGTCGGCGCCAGTCACGGGCCCGACGCGCTCTGGCTTGCGGTTCGCCGCCTGAAGACGCATGGCTGTGTCCTTGCCTCGAAGGCGCG
The DNA here is from genome assembly GCA_032158285.1 of Phytophthora sansomeana. NCBI lineage: Eukaryota > Oomycota > Peronosporomycetes > Peronosporales > Peronosporaceae > Phytophthora > Phytophthora sansomeana. Next base: position 191,932 of record JAPDHH010000255.1, read on the forward strand.
CACTCGAGCGGCCTGGGGATGCTGCGCATCCTTGGTCCACACTTGTACTGGACGGACCCGTCGTTGGCGAGGGTGCTTCGCCCTCAATCGCTGGCGCCTCGATGTCGGCGTGGACCGGGCGCCCAGAAGGCGGCGTGGAAGCCGCGGGTGACGTAGGACTCGGCGGGCTTGGAGCTGGGGCTGGGGCATGAGCTGGAGCGCGCCGTCGCGCGTGGCTGGAGGTGACGGAGAAGGGCTCATCGTTGGTGGAGGAAAGGCGGAGAGGAGAGCTGTTGCTTGTGCTGCTTGAGCTGAGGCTGGAAAGTTGAAGACTGACCGAGTTAGGTGCTGGACTCGGGCAGGCCTGTGTGCACTGCCTCAAGCGGCCTTGGCCGCACTTGAACGCTTAACCCCGCCCAGATCTCGAGATGGTGCGGTTCAGGGTTACTCCTGCCGACGAGGAAACTACCATTCTTGTCGGTGCCCGGCAAGAAAAGCAATCGACGCACCGCGCCAGGTTCCCTCGACTTCCTATACCCACGTCAAAGCAGCGAAGAGTAGACTTGCACCCTACGGTTCGGTCTTGAAGTGCACCTCCGTTCGTGACCTTGATCGACTTAGACGCGTTCGAGTCAACTGCAAGCACCTCAACGCTATTCACGACCTGCAAGACGAAACGAACGAAAACGGACATCGCAGCTATTCTCGAGTCATTTCGGCTCTTGCGGATTGCTACGCCATGTCGGACAAGTTGTTTGCACTTCCTGAAAATGTTCTTCTCAGCGTCTTCGAGTTTGCGATTGACGGCTTCACACACGAGTTGGGGCCATACCAACGCTCGCTGTCTCTAGATCAATTGAAAAGCATCGCGCTCGTCTCCAAAAACTCGTACGAAGTGGTTTCCAGCATTTTCAAGAGTTTCAAGGAAGACGTGGGGGTGATCGAGCTCAAGGAAGGTTTGGTTCTGGAGGACATTGAAGACATCTTTGGAGCTTTTAGAGGGTGCGGAGCTCGTCTTAGCGACTTTTACTTGCAATGGCCAGAGTCCCAGCCGATAGATGACCTCGACATTGACTGGAAGCAATTATTCGGTCATTTGCACGGACTCAAGAGACTGGATTTGAGTCAAATGCCGCTCTTGAGTCGCCACCTCCCGCAGATTCTCTTCGCTGCGTCGCAATGCTGTAAAATGGAGTATTTGATCTTGCCAGCTAAGAAAGAAGACGACATTGCCGTACCACTAAAAGGTCCTGCTATTGAAGCTGTCATGACGGCGTTGATCGCAGCTTTGGAGTGCTGGTTTGTACTCGGAAAATGTGGAGGTTTACGACAGTTGACGGTCCCAACCCGGTCTGAAGAAGACCTATTTCGCTGCAGCACTCAGTACATCGAAGCCGTGATCCAGTTCTGCCCAAACATCGAGTACCTGGATGGGTATAGCAAAGTTCTCTTTCATGGAGACCCGTACTGCGATGAAAGGTGGTTCATCAACTTGGAGACGTGGGAGGCTTTCAATGCTTCCTGCTCGGCACTTCGCAAGTTCAATTGGCTCGTGTTGCCATTGCAGATCCATACTTTCGAGTTTTTGGGAACCATGAAAAGCCTCAACTGCGGTCGCTGTCCCTCTCAGCGAACTTGGACTGGTACTACATGTATATTTTCCACTACTATACCGGCTCAGAGAGGCTCCGTCAAGAACGACTTTCAGACTACAGACCTGGGTATGGATTAGGAGCCTCAGACCCCAGTGCTGCATTAAAAGGGTGCCCAAACCTACGAAACTTGACGATTGGCATTTGACTTCAACGTCAATGGCAAAGGACGAGAGCCGTACGTTGACACGGGGGTGCATGGAGACGGGTTTTGGGACGCAGCAGCAACTTATTGCCCGTTATTAGAGACCATTTCGATGTTTGATAGCTCCGATCAGGCGAAATTTACGATCCGGCCCATTGAAGATCTGACCGACACCTCGCTGCTATCGCTGGAAGAACTCGAAATGGGTCACCTACGGGTCGGCTCACATTTGGGTCCCGGGGTGGTGACCCGAAATGATCCAAAAAATACAGAAGCGTAGACCCAAATTGTGACCTATCAAAATAACCGGTGCACTTTACCTGCTATCATTTATCAGAACCAAAAGCGATAGATGTATAAAATTATAGAATATATTGAGTCAATATCAAGCTGAAGCACCTTTATACGGCTGGCGATGATCTCGTTGACCGACGCCTACGTTGCGTCGTCCTAGCGTTCCTGACAGTGTTGGACTGTCCAGTGCGCGTTCGCTGTCGTCCTCGCGTTGGTCGTCTTATTTCGACGCCTTGTCGAGTAAAAGCTACCGGTTCAGGTAGTTGAAGTACACCTTGCTGAGGTGCAACCGCTCTCCTATTCGTTATGTCTTGAAGCAGTCGAACGTAGCGTTGCGATAGACCATCGATGGTCCCCACAAAAGCGGCGAGGCTGGGGTGCGGAGTTGTGACAGCAGCATTCAACTCCCGGTTGAATCTCTCCAAGGGATTGTTCGTCCTACTTACCACTTGCAAATCCATCCCGTGCACATTCCAAACGTTAACGGGGAAAAGTGTTAGCCACGTACGTCGAAAATACGCCCAAAACTCAGTTCATTGTCTCGCCGAGTACGGAATATGTTCTTCCCGGCACCGTCGACGACTTGAGCGTTCAACAAATCGTAAACCGGCCGGGTCAACATCGACTGGAGGGATGACAGTCAGCATATCGAGCATACCCACTTCCATTGCAATTCCGACTTCGGTTGATGGTAGGTGAAGTTTGATCATTCGCCGCCGAATGGCCTGCTTCCAGTGAAACAGGCACCCAATAACGCGGGCCGACGGAAATTGGTCGCCAACAGCATCTATTAGCGCTTGCTCAAAGTCAGCAACCACTTGTGCTGGTTGGAGTGTCTGACCAACCGCATCGGCTATGAACCGGAACATCTTGTTGTACGTTGAAGTTGTCCGGTTGGTTGTCAATGCATACACCACCGGGACAAACACACGACTTGCAGCATCTCTCACCATGACCACCACACATTGATGAAATGAACGAGGTACTGATCGAAACGTGCCATCAACGAATAGCTGTGTGCCCGGATATCGGAGCAGCTCCAATAGACGAGGGTGAGCCCACCCTATAATGCGTTGCAGTTGCCCATCATCATAGGACGCGTGGTGAAATTGAAAGAATTGAAGGTCCACCCCTGCGACTAGAGAGAGAGGTGGGACCTCAAACACTCCGTGAACATTACCACCAAAATGGATACGGCGTGTTCGGTGCACGCGACTCATCACCTGCATCCGTGTCAAACCCCGTACCACCACGCCATCGTTCCGATTGAAAAACATGAGTCGAACTTGGTCCAAATTTGTTGCGCCGTCAGAGCTTGATTGGTTGTCGCCAGGCGATCTGTCTCGTCCTGCATCAGAGTGACAACATCAGTCACCGACGTTGGCGCAACCACTCTGGCGCGGCATGAATGCGGTACAAAATTGATATACGACGCCAGCTCGAAGTTGTATTGGACCTTGCCTCTGCATCCCGTTCGACGATAAATACTGCAACGGTAGGAAATCCTGTGTGTAGATTGCCTGGACCGTGTATAGTGGAATCCATCGAGGTTGATAACGGTGGGGTGCCGAGACTCGCGGTCATCGATCCTCCCGATTGCGCCGGACGCCTCAGTATCGCCACCAATATTGGCATCTTGGTTAGCCCCAACATGGCGGACTTCATCTTCAACACCAGCAGCCCCGTTATCTGCTCGATGTTCACCATCCACTTCGTCAGCACTCTCGTAAGCACTACCGGCACCGTCCACTACAGAATCGGTACGTAGTGGTAGGAGTAACAACGCAGTGAACCCGCCGCTACCCACACGGTCTTCGACAGTAGCTCTTGGATGAGAAGTTGCTCGTCTCGTAGTGCGGCATCACCGTCGCCAACCCGTGGATTCTCATTGCTTGACTCTTCATGAAGGCTGGTGATAACCTCTCCACTGGTTTGGCCTAGATAGCGATACTCTTCAGTGTCGTTGACGTACGAGTCATCCCCAAACTCCCAGTACGGCGCGTCGGAGGCGTAGCTGTGGCTTCCTTCAGACGAGGTTCCGTCGTTCATGTTGGAGAGCGAGGGAGATGGAAGGGGCGAGGGGCACTTCGCAGGCTTGCGTGGAATAGCAAAATGGTAGTGCTTGGTGGCGTGTGAAGTCTTCAAACGGCCACTCCCATTTCATTGTCCGTTATAAACCGATAGAGCTGTCGGTTGCTATTCGGCAGGATTTCTGTAGTGTCCCAATGTGTACAAATCTTCAAGCGATCTACGCAATCCCACACAGTCTTCAACCGTTCTTGAATGTGAATATCTTTTGAGTCTTCTACATCGCGTAATTACGCGAACTCCTCCCTTTCTCCTATTCGATTTACCACAGTTGTAGTTATCCTCCGTGAACCAAGATGGGTAATGCGATGTTATCAAAGTAAGCTTCACTTACGGATAACAACTGCAGGTAGCCAGCCTTATAGCGCACACAGCCGAAGCCTGACGAACAACTCACACTGCAATGGACTATACCCTGAGGGCACATTCGGCGACACATGTGGTATGGAAATCGCAGTTCTTTGATCATCCCATTCACCAATCCAAAGCAAATCGATACTTCTGCTATGCTGTACAGTAACTGTCGTAAATATATATTTACGAAACCAAAATATGCCTAGAAATTATCCTGTGTGGCAATTTTGATGATATAATGGAAGGCTGGGTCGATCAATTTATATTGTTTTCATTGACCATACGGACAACTTGTACTTCAAAGTACAACAGGTTTCCTCTACAGTTTATCAGCTTTGAAAGCCGTATAAAGGTACAAAGTTTCTAGTGGGTCACCAACGCAAAACGGAGGCCCCTCAATAATTATGCTGCGGACCCATTTGATACCAGACCTGCCGGTGACCCAAAAAAAACTCTACCCTATCGCTCACAGATTTCAAGCGACTTGCACGCTGTGAACTTGGTCCTGCTCGTTTCACTGGCAACGGTATTTTCGAGTACTTAGAATGGATATCGGGGATGGAGGACTTGGTTGGGTTGGAGCGGATGCTTAGCATTACCATCGGTGGTCATTGTCGGAGCAAGGTGGCACAATTCTGCATGGTGATTGTAGAGTTACTAAAGCTGCTTGACGAGGTTGAGGAAGGAGACTTAGGGGCAGCGTATTGCCGAACGAAATCCGAATTGCACGTTGTTAACCCGCATAGATGGGAACCGGAACGACAGTGGGGCGAAAAGTACATGAAGGATCATCTGGAGCCGCTGCTTAAATCTGTCAAGGAGAAACACCACTCGTTGGCGCTGCAAGTCGATATTACTGGCCACGATGGGGACAAATTCGACTGTATCAACCGCGTCACTCTAGATTGGCGTTTACCCTACCGTGATCGAACTCTCTTTAACGAAATGACGGATGAGTCGTACATAAGACCTGACACTGATAGCGAGCACAGCAGCATGTTCAGCAGGGATGAAGACATGAGCGACGACGAAGACATCACAATGGATAGCGATTAACTGGTATTGTTAGATTCATTCGTTCGATTCGTAGTGACATTAGGGACTCGAATTTTGTGCTTTGTGCTTCTCGCTTATGGAATTGTACTTAGGTGGAGGAAACTTGAAAGTGTATTGTTGAGTTGATGCCACAATTAAGCGAAGTTCATAACCACAACGGTGAAAACTCCGGCAGCAGCAATGAAAAGTGAGTGGGTGGGTGCAGGAGCACTGTTGGTGGTGGCACTTGGGGTGCTGGAACTTTGCGAGCTTGAAGTCGGTGCGGCAGTAGCTGAAGTGGGAGTACTGCCAGTCGTGCTGCTGGTAGAGCTGGAAGCAGTCGAATTGCCAGCCGACGAAGACGAACCTGCTACTTCTTCGGTAGTCTCGCTCGTTTCGGAGACAGAAGCAGCTCCACAGACGAAGTTGGCCCACAGACTTTCATCCGAAGTCTTGGACGCATCGTCCGGGTGAGAGACGCCGTCGGTCCACTGCACCACGGGATTTGTGTCCATGTCCCATTCGCAGCACGGATCTCCAAGCTCCTGGCCATTCGTCTGACCGTCACCGTCGGTGTCAGCCATGCACAACTCGACCGTCCACTTGTTGCCTGCTTCCGAAAAAACATCGCCGAAAGCATTCGTAGCTGCTGAGTCACCGGTGCCGTCGGGGTGTCCGATAGCAGGTGTGTCGGGAACGTTGCCTCCGTTCGGAAGCATTGCGACAAATTCAAGAGAGGCTTCAGACTCCGGAGCAAACATCATAGACCCCGCTAAAGCGGTGAGAAAGCGGAGAGTGTTCGGGGTAGTGACTTTCATGGTGCTGCTACTGGTTGTCCGAGTTGGTGGTGTGGTTGCTTCGAGGAAGTTTGAAGAATGAAGATTGAAATTCCACTGCACGTGCTCATGCCGTCGTCAATTTGAGCTGGAGCACTGTTGATCATGAGTTCGGTGGTGCAGCACCGAGGAAATGATGAAATTTGGATGGTGTTGATGATCTTGAAACGACAACACTGGAATACGCGTATTCAGACACAGCATATTTACTTTTCTAGCAAATGATTCGAGAAGACTGGAGCTTTGTGCCGATTTCTTGGGTCCAATCCGCAAGTGAGACGTTCAGAATACACGTGCTCGCACCAGAAAGCTCCAGCTTCGTGTATTTCGTGTTGCATCGTTCACGCTACAAGTTCCCTATTGAAAAGCAAAACGTGCGTAATGATGATATCTCGTTGTGGCTAGACTTATCATCTGTATTCTTGATGCAAACCTGCACATTTCTACATGTAGAACCCCATCTCATCGTCGTCATGAGATAATGTCATTTTTCTGGAAATTGCAAAGCAGATATGGACATATTTTCTCGCTTCGTAAGGTTTACCAGCAAGGACAGTGACCTCGAAAACACGATTGGTACAGTCTAAGTTGAGGACTATCTTCTCACTATGAAAAAGGAACAATTTCCAAGTCAAATCATTTCAATTCTGTTGCTACGATCTGAAATATGCAGCGCTAGTGATGACAAACAATTGTCGTATCGACCCTAGATCTGGCGTTGAAAGGCAGAATCATACTTGCCACTACCAAAATGCTGCAGTCTAGGCAAAGAAAGCCATCGTCACGGCAAGAACTCCAGCCACGGTAGCGAAAAGCGGATTGACAATCGAAGCACCATTCGTGGCCGAGCTAGATGAACTCGTGCTTGGAGTGCTGGCACTTGAATCCGCGGAGTTTGCGCTGTTGGTCCCCCGAATTGTACTTTTGCTGCTCTCATCGGAAGAACTTGGGCTTCCAACTTCCACATCCGAGATGCTTGAGCCTGAGGTGCTCATGCTGCCAGTATCGGAGGCGTTCGAGCTGTTCGAGTGGGAAAAGCTTCCGCTGTGAGTATGTGAGCTCTCGTCACTGTCGTGGGCTTCCGTGTCGAAGCTCGAGCCGGTCGAGTTTTCAGAAGACGTGGCAGAACTGTGTGTACTGGTCTCGTCGACTTCGGTAGTCTCGCTTGGGATGCTGGTGGCACCAGAACCATTTGACGCACCCTCCGGTTCTGAAGAGGTTGCAGTCGACGCACTACCAGTTGAGGTAGTCGACTCCGTGGTCGAAGGCCCGCAGAGGTTCGCCCACAAGCTCGGGTCGGATGTTTTCGATGCATCATCGGGATGCGAGACGCCGGTTGTCCACTGCACCACGGGGTTTGTGTTCATATCCCATTCACAACACGGGTCACCGAGCTCCTGGCCATTGGTCTGACCGTCACCGTCGGTGTCAGCTTCGCAGAGTTCCTTGGTCCACTTGTTTCCAGCTTCCGAAAACGCGTCACCGAAGGCGTTCGTAGCGGCCGACTTGCCGGTGCCGTCCGGGTGTCCGATAGCAGGAGTGTCGGGGACGTTGCCACCGTTGGGGATCATTTTCACAAACTTCTTGGAGAGCCTCCGCTTGAGAAACTAGTAGAGCTGCCAATGCAAGTGCAGTTGCGACTTGAGCAGAATTGACGGTGGTGATCTTCATGTCTTGAAGGAGTATCGTATCGCTTGCTGAAGGAAGCGTGCAATGTAAGCAGCAGTTGCTTGGACGTGGCGTTTTGAGAAGTGAGAGGATCTCTGGTAGGTTTTCCGGTTCACATTTCAACATTCGGGTGGTGCGCTCTCATTTTGGTGGTCTGTGGCACGCGCTTACCAGTGAGTGAGACGTCCAGAATGCAACCGGAGTTGCGTTTGCTAGCACCGGCACCAAGGTTGTGATTAGACTCGTGGAAACGAAAGCTTGTTTTGAACTCGGGTACCTCAACACTGCGTTTGTAATGACAAATTCCTTGTTCGGACTCCAAATGATACGATCGATGGCGTGGTCGGTTTTGAAGTCTTCTCAATACGAGCAAGTGTTTGTATTTGGAACGAAATTGTTGAGCTTCTTACTTCAAAATTCGGAGGCGTACGATGAGATCGCCCCATGGACAATTCCTTGAAAATACCAGAGTACACGAATGATCCACTCGATCTGCGAATACTAGAGATCTCCTTAACATCGGTATCATTTGCCTGTGGAGAAGTCCAGACAGCACTCCAATACAGCTAACATCTTGCGTGTTGTGCTGAGTTAATAAGCATGAAGGCACGCGAACATGGCCGTGATAGGCATCGTGGCACGCTCACGAACTTCTAATGGTTGCAGGCACGTGTGTAAGTTCAGAGGGCGATAAACGGTGAACTACTCGAGTCCAGGAGCTTTCACATTTTGAATTATTTATTGAGCTTGTTCAGTGGCAAAACGTACGTCCAAGACCGTGAGCGCTAGGGCACTTCTCGACTCGAAGCTATCGAGCACTCAAGCTCCTAAGCAAAACTCAGCAAGACGGCTACGCTCAACGAGGCGATTGCCACCATTGACGCGGTTCCAGAGGAGGTGGCATCAGACGTCGCAGTGATCTTGGTGACGTTGGAGCAGTCGATGCTGGCCCACACGCTCTCGTTCGAGGTCTTGGAGGCGTCACTCGGGTGAGAGACCCCGGAGCTCCAGCGTGGTTGGGACCCCAGAGTCCATTCACAGCACGGGTCACCCAGTTCTTTGCCGTTGGATTGTCCGTCGCCATCGGTGTCGGCTTCGCACAGCTCCAACGTCCAAACCTTCCCAGCACTGTCGAACGCTTTGCCAAAGTCGTTGTTGGCCGATGAGGCTCCAGTGTTGTCCTTGTGTCCGATGGCGGTGGCGCCGGGTACGTGCCCAGCATTCGGGATGAGCTTGACAAACTCTTCCTTTGCTTCGATTGCAGGGACGAACAACATCACTGCAGTGCCAGCAATGAACAGGACTGTATTGAGACTGCTGATCTTCATGACTAGAAGTTCAAAGGGTGAGAAGGAGGTTGGTCTTGTGCCGTGCTTTTGTGCAAATGAGGACTTGTGGCCTGCACCTCCAGAACCAGCGGAGGCTCACGGCCGTTGCTAACGAACAAGCCGGCTGAACGCTGACTAGTCGTACGCTCAACTGAAACGAGTGCCGCGTTGTCTTCACGCTGATGCTCTTATCCCAATGGTGTCGGACTGCACAACTGCCGAGATGAGTCGTGCTCGTATTCTCGGCCACTCGTCTTCGTGATTCACTAGGACAACACGTTGTTGGTAGGATGCAAGTGTATTGTTTTCAATGTACTTCTGTCGACGGGTACTTGCATCTTACACGAAGCTCAGCACAATTGCAGCCCCCACCGTTGCAAGTAGAGCCACGCGATCACCACTGGTTGCAGCTGAGTTCGAGACGGTTGTGACGCCCGTGCAGTTAATGTTCGCCCAGAGACTCTCGTTGGAAGTTTTGGTTGCGTCGCTCGGGTGCGAGACGCCCGACGTCCAGCGAGGCGTTGACCCAACAGTCCACTCGCAGCACGGATCCCCCAACTCCTGGCCGTTGGTCTGGCCGTCTCCGTCGGTGTCTGCCTGGCACAGCCCCGACGTCCAGGATTTGCCAGCGTCACCGAAAACTTTGTCAAACGCGTTGGTAGCAGAGGATCTGCCGGTGTTGTCCGAGTGGCCGATGGCTGGTGCGTTGGCCACGTTGCCGCCATTGGGGATCAGTGCAACGAACTCCTTAGAGGCGTCTGCTTCGGAGAAGAACAGGGCGATGGTTGCAACGAAGGCCAAGTGCGTAGACTTCATGACGTGGTGTGAGGTGGTTTGCGATGGTTGAAGAGGTTTGTGAAGTGAGAGAGCAGTTTTGAACACCACCAAGAAGCAAGGCCTTCATTATGGTGGTCCGGTCGACTAGCGTCACGACAACGGATACCTTAATGCACCGTTTGTAGTGTCCACGTTTGGTGGTGCAGTGTGCTGACCTCAAATGACAAGGAGACCGCTTTCTTTGAGACGAGGTCGTCTGTCCACCACAATTGCTCGACGATCGCCGCTGGCCATCGTTGGACTTGGCTACACTCCATTGCAGGCTAGAGCACGACGAGTCAAACGGTTGGAAGTCAGGCGCTGCGTGCGACTCGAACAGTGGGAAGAAGCAACATCCATATACGCAATGCTTACAATGCTACCAGTCCACTTCAACTTGCACCCCAATTTTGACCCATAATTGGTCCGAGCTACCCATTTACAACTGAAATTGGGTCACGTTACTTTCCCTTTTTTGTAATTAGGCAATGTGGTCCACACACCCATTCCGCAGGGCGCTTCACAGCCGCAGAAGTCCATTCGCCTCCAGTATGAACGGAATCGCGCGCTTTCTGCTCACCGGCGGCATCGTCCTGGCCTCCATGCAGCTCATCACGGGTCCCGTGGCCGACTGGAACGCGCGACGGGAAGGCGCCGAGGTGCGTTTGGTCCCCCTACCCCCTGAATAACCTCCTTAAATGATGATATGAGCCGCTAATTTGTGCACAATTTGTATCATTCAGGCGCTGAAGCTCGCCCTGCAGCCGCGCAAGACGGAGGACGAAGAGTAAACTTCAGTTGCAGAGGAAAGAGAAGAAGAAACTACCTCTATACAGTGACAGGGGCTGAAGGGAAGGAGGAAGTCAGGGGGTTGGAAGGCTGCAGAGCTAACTCTTCAATGAGCTTTAAGCCTTTTGTCAATTACGTCACCTGGTTGCAGGTCGTGGAGAGTTGTTACGTGGTTGCAGCTGCAGGTGCTACAGGTTGATGCTGTTGAGATCCTTACAGCTGGTGCTCTTCTTCAAAGGTGAAAATGGCGGCCGCGAGAGACTCTGCTTTGGGTTTTGGTGCTACCACGTCCGCTTCCCAGAATGGCTGCTCCGTCGCTAGAGTGTGATCGTGGAGAGCAGCAGCAGTTGTTTTACCTAGCGGAAACGCGACAAGAAGGGTTAGACAGAATTGGCCAAGCAAGAGAGAATAGTGGCAGGGTCTAAAGTGCGTACCAATTGCTGCCTTCCGGATCGACCCCCACGGCAGAGGTAGATCTTTCACCACTTTGAGTCCACTTGGGCTGAAGAACACGACCCAATCGGGTTCTTTGCACGTGGCAGGGAACTCAACGTTCTGCACTTGGCACGTCTGGTACACGACCAGCTCTTCCAGTGGGAGACCTCGCGACCGGAAGCTGTTGGGCAGAGCGTCGCGACGTTTGTCACCGCACAGAAACATCATGGGTTTGTCCTTGCAATCCGCAGGTAGAACACCGTCCTGGTGCAAGTACTCGGACAGCACGTCCGCCGAGCCAGCGTCGTCTCCTCGACACACGACTCCGAGGGACAGCAGCTCTCGGGACGTGGCTGCCCCCACAGAGAACACTGGAATTGCACGAAGCTTCTCCAGCACTTGCAGCTTCAGCTCTGCGTCCAGTGCATTGACCACGTTGTCCACTGCAATTGCACTGCGAGGACTTGTGACCAAGATGCCACTGTAGCGTTCCAAGTGCGTCAACACGTCCTGCAACTGCTCCGAATTCAGGAACTCGAACGTCAGAACATCCGTAAAATGCGCCTCCAATGAGCGACGAGAAGTTCCGTCCTCGGGACGCTGCTCCAGCGCGTTCTTGTACTTGGCATCCGCTGCCTTGAGCAGCAGCACCGACGCCATAACGAACAAGGTGCGAATGGCACAGCGCTTCGGAAATGGATACTGCCATGGATTATCGGCAACTGATTGAACGAGGGAATAGGTTATGACAGGCATCTTGTGATACGGCATACAGATGCATGTTGAAAGTGCTAGGTTCATTTTTCAATCGTCACTTGAGGAAACTATGGCGGAATCGGAGGAAGTGGTGGAACCGCTGCACCTGGATCTGGAGGACCGCGAGGTGTACCTGGCCAAGATCCCGGTGCGTGACTGTCTTGTGCCCCCTTTTAGCTGCTGTATACTGCGTCCACGGCTGCGAGCGCCGCCTTGTAGGCTTCAAAACTGACGTTCTAGTGCATCGACTGACTGTGTAGACGGCTCTGGGCGCCTCCTGGAAGAATGTGCAAGGTACAAAGCATGCATCATACTGCATTCTACCTTGTTCAATAAAGTACTAATGGTGGATGATGCTGACTGTGTTTTATTGCAGAGAGTGAGCTGATGCTGGGCTCTATCAAGCTGGAGAAGAAGAGCGTCCTCGGCCGTCGCAAGGTATGGAGACGTTGCTGAGCCTGTTGGCATAGCTGCCTTTTACTGTACTTTGGTGGTACGGTATTAGCATTGCAGCGAAGCTAATATATTGCTGGTGATCGCTGTTGTCATGAGTAGGGGATGCTGACGGTGAACCCGAGCACGTTGGAGGACGACATCCCGACCGAGTACCGCGTGGAGATCAGCGAGACGCCGCTGAAGCTCAAGGTTTTCTCGCTGGATGGGTCCGGTCGTATGGCCATTGAAGGCACGGTGAAGAACAGCTGCACGATCATGGCCCAGCGCAACGACCAATACAGCAAGATGTGCAAGCAGCGGTTGATCAAGTCGATGGTCAAGACGAGGTACGCCCTCGCTGCAGGTGCTTATTGATACGATCACGTATTTAATCGTGTGGGCGCCGGTTTGATTCACAGAATTGTGCAGCCGCTGGAGGACTTACCTCGTGTGAAGAAGGCGAGGATCCAGTTCACTATTGAGAAACCTGACGCGGAGGCCGAGGAGGTTCGTTATCTGTTGCTACAGAGTCATCTTGCTGTATTTCTTACTTATTTTGGAATTCTTTGTCTTTTCATCTTCTCAGGACGACGCTGATTCGAAGCTACTAGACAAATCGGACAAGAAGATTAAGATGAGCAAGGTACGGGGCTATCTTCGCAACTTTTAGCTTGCCGTCTATCCGGCTAAGAAACCTGCTGCACCCGAAAATTTTTGTTACCACAGGACGAGCTGAAGAATTTGGTGTTCCACCATTTCGAGGAGCGAGAGTACTGGCCGCTCAAGGAGCTCAACTACCATTGTCGCCAGCCCGAGGTGCGTACCGCAACACGTACTGCTCGTTTTGTGGCGTCTTGTTGAGTTTTGTCGCAGTTCATGGCAGTTGATACTGATCCAATTGTGTTGTGCTCTTGCAGTCGTTCCTGAAGGAAGTGCTGAAGGAGATCTGCGTGTACCACCGCAAGGGCCCCAACAAGAGCTGCTACGAGCTGAAACCGCAGTACAAGGACGGCGTGTCCAATGCGTAGAGCGCAGTCTCCACCGTTATCGAGACGCCAGGAAGAGAGGTGACGCAGTCTGCAGCTGGCTCGCTCAAGGTGGTATCGACATCGTCACTCGAGCGGATCCGGACGCGTCGGATGTGTTCGGTTCGGCGATTCGTCATGCGCCTCTAACTGCTGTTTTCTAAATACACTTTTGGGATTGCAACACTCGTGGGGATCACAACGATGTCGGCAATGATGCTTGGCGAGCGGCCGTGCCCCTTCCCATCCCTCTTCTGGCCCGTGTCATGGTCCGACGTTGTGATTTGATGGATGCAGAGCTTCAAGCATGCACCTCCGACATTTGTGTCATGGCGAGAGGTAGAAAGGGGGATGCATGCACATGGTTGACCAGGTTGACTGTCGGCTGTCGGGCCCTTGTCAGCACTGCGTTCACTTGACAAAATTTATGATTTCTTGGTCTTCTTAAATGCACGTCACCACTTCGATCTGCATTCATGCAAAAGTGCCTCGCATTCTATTGCATTAAACGCATTCTTGCCAAGTGTGCGGCTATCGTGCATTTCCAGTGCCTTTGGGACACATTGCGTCGGACAGCGCGATTGGGCCAAACGTCCCTTTCGAATCCGGTGCGAGGTTTTATTGCGCATACTGAACGCAAGAGGTTTTACACAGCCCATCTTTTCCGCCAATCAGAGGTGCGCAAATAGGGGGCGCGCCTCGACGAGCCGCCATTAATGCGGAGAAGCCGAGAAGCCCCAGGGAACGAGCGTCCTGAGGCCCCAGATCCGGCGCCGCAAGTCCGCCACGACCAGCCAGAGCCCGACGCCCGCAGGCGCCCACAAGCGACAGAGGCCGCGCCGCGTTCCCGTGTCCTGATGGAGGACGTGGAGCCCACTGCGCGCGAGGAGGAGACGGTCGCCAAGAGCCACGAGGAGGAGACGGAGACGACGGAGAAGGAGGAGCCTTTGGACGCAGATGAAGAGGAGAAAGAGAAGGTGCAGAAGGAGACGGAGGAGGGGGAGGTGAAGGACGAGGCGGAGGCGGTGGAGCCCAAGGAGGAAGACGAACCACTGAAGCAGGAGACTGAGCAGAGTGATGGTCCTCCCGTTGAAGAGGACGAAAAGGCAGCAGAAGAGGAGGAGGACAACAAGCCGGCAGAAGAGGACGACAAGACGGCGCTGAGTGTGGACACAACGGAGCAGAACGCCACGAGTCAGAAGCAGTTTCCCTTTGCTCCTTCCAACTTCATGGCGCCGTCCCCCACGCCCATTCGTCCGTTGGATGGAGATCCGCGGATGAAGCAGCAGGAGAGCGACGCCACCAACTCTGCAGACGCTGCGAGCACGGACACCGTCTCCCCTGCCAACGCCACGGACGCGAGTGCGGCTAATAATGTTGGCGCTAGCAGCAATGCCGTCTCGCAGTCGCAGATGTTCTACCACCAGACAAACGCGCCGTCCTTCTACACGACGCCCCAGGACGGCCCGCCGGTGGGACCTGCTATGATGGACCAATCGGCCGAGAAGCAGTGGCAAGGCCAGCCCACTTCGACTGCCATGGACAACCAGAACAAACAGAATGATCCCGACTGGAACGCACAACAGGCGCCCCCTGCAGCTCCAATGACGCAGAGCCCAGCTGCAAACGTACGTTCATGATCGTGTTGCTCAACGTTTTGTTCGTCTCACCCACCTTACATACTTTCTTGTGCTGTTCATTTAGCAGCAGCAAGGCGGCGATCAGGGATTAACACCAGCTCCCTTTCCAGCCAAATCGCTTGTCCCGCAGCGTTTGGATGAAAATTCGTACGCGCTAGAACATGCTAAACTGAGCCGTTTGGGGGCCTACGCCAAGAACGCATCTACCCCTGGGCAAGCCGGTGCTCTTGCAGTGGATGTGTTGCGCGCGTCAATTGGTGCTGAAAATACGAGGGCCCATGGATGGAGAAATCCGTTTCCCGGCGACGAGTATGAGGTCCTGCTTCAAAAGGGATCTATCGGGTTGTGCATGAACATGAGCGTTCGCTTGGGGTCGGTAAACGTGACGAGCTTTCGGCGCCCCGAAGGAAATTTAATGGGACCAGCAGAAGCAAGTGGTATGATTTCCGTGGGTGATGACTTGATTGCAGTGGACGGATTTCTTGTTCAAAGCCAAGAAGACTTTGCTCGCGTGGTTTCGCGTCTGAAGTCGCTCCGGCCGGTATTGCTACGCTTCCGACGACCCGGTGGAGCCGGACTTGTGAGCAGCATTAACCGGGATATTCATGGATACAGAAAGGGTCAACAATCGTCGGTTGTAGGTGTGGATAACCCTCAACTATTCACCACTGGCATGTGGCACATGGGCGTAAGATACCTCTCTCCGAATCAGTGGGCCGCGGAGCTGCACGTGGATGGCGGGGGTATTCGACGACTGGGAATGTTTTCAACGGAGAAAGAGGCAGCCATGGCATACAACCAGTACATTCACCAGACATACGGCAATGGAGCAGTTCAATTCATGCACCCTGCTGGCAATGGCGCAAACGCAAATATTAATGTTGCGATGTCCAACGTGCGCGAAATGCAGCCGGTCCAGCGTCGTAGATCTCTTCTCCGCGCTGCATTTTCGGTGGAGCAAAAGGAGCAGCTTCGTGCCCAAATTATGGTGTTCAAGTTCACATCCACCGGCGGCAACATTCCGCATGAAATTCTAACTCGTGCGTTGAAGAAGACACCGCACAATTATATTCAACCTGGTGCTGATCGGAAGAAACGGAAGAACTTTGCTCCTACCGTTATCGCTAAACCTCTCAAGAAGTCAAAGAGGGGGCGTGGAAAGAAGAAAAAAGCGTTCTCAGATGAAGATGAGGATGAAAGTGACTCGGACGATGACTTTTCGGGTCCAAAGGTGTTGAAGGAAGAAAAGCCAGCTCGTAGATCAGGACGAAACATCGGCAAGGCGAAAAAGAAATATGTGGAAGAGGAGATCGACTTCGGTATCAGCGATGAAGAAAAGTCCACAAAACCTCAACCGAAGGCAGCCCCGAAGGGCCCTCAAATTGACACCATTGTTAGCGTGCGCTTTCACAAGGATACACCCAACGATTCCGAGGTCTCTATGGAGTTCCTTATCAAGTGGAAGGACACTTCTTACCTCCATGTCAACTGGTTGTCTGTCCGAGAAATCGAAGCGTTTGGCCAACATGCTATCCAGCGCATGAAGAGATATCTCCAGAAGAATAGCCGCCAAGTGGAGGAGGCGCGGGAGACGGTCGTCGTCGGGAAGGAAAAAGACCTGAGTAACTACTTCAGTGATTCATATATCGAAGTGGATCGTATTCTGAACGCAAAGGAGGTCGAGGAGCCTGTGGAATCGAACCCGTACCTTGTCCATCTTCTTGAGAAGGACGATACAATAGACGAACCGAAAGTGCCCAAGAGGAAGGGGATCAAGTATCTTGTGAAGTGGCGCGACATGAGCTATGTTGACTGCTCATGGGAATGGGAAGATCAACTCACGGATGATCGTAAGATTGCAGCCTTCCATCGTTTCAACCACCCTCCTATTATCAACGGTGCCCACCCTGCAACGTATGCTGATGTCCGTCCGGAACCGACCACGTGGGCGAAGTACCAAGAGTCTCCAGTGTACAACAACCAGAACACTCTAAGATCGTACCAGCTTGAAGGTCTGAACTGGCTGACATTCTGCTGGTACAACCGCCGCAATTGTATTCTGGCTGACGAGATGGGTCTGGGTAAGACTGTTCAAGCAACCTCTATCCTTGAGCACTTGCGCCAGCGAGAGTTTATCCGTGGTCCGTTCTTGGTTGTAGCTCCTCTTGCCACGCTGGGTAACTGGAAGCGAGAAATTGAAACGTGGACTTCGATGAACTGTGTCGTGTATCATGACTCAGAGGGAGGATCTGATATTCGTGCTTTTATTCGCGAACAAGAGTTTCACTTCGCAAGTGAAGTGCATCGGAGGCGCGGAATTTACAAGTTTAACGTCTTGGTCACATCGTACCAGACGCTAATGATGGATGCAGAGTTCCTCGACTCTATTCATTGGCGATACATAGTGATCGACGAAGCGCACAAACTGAAAAACCGCGAAGCCAAGCTGCTCCAGGTGCTGCATGGTTTTACGTGGGATTCGTGCCTACTGATGACGGGTACACCTCTGCAAAATGGCGTTTTTGAGCTCTGGTGCTTACTGAACTTCATCGAGCCTGATAAATTCCCCAGTCAGCAAGAGTTTTACGATGAGTTTGGCGATCTCAATACCGCAGAGCAGGTAGCACAGCTTCACGAGCAGTTGCGACCGTATATGCTGCGTCGTGTGAAAGAGGATGTTGAGAAAAGTATTCCGCCGAAAGAGGAGACGATCGTCGACGTGGAACTCACAACAATGCAAAAGAAATATTACCGCGCTATCTTCGAGCGGAATCGCCAGTTCTTGAACATGGGTGCGACCGGCACTGTTGCCAATCTGGTCAACGTGGAAATGGAATTACGCAAATGCTGCAATCATCCGTTCCTAATTCGCGGTGTTGAGGATAAGGAGTGCGCCGGTTTCGATGAGCAGCTTCGGATGAAGGTCTTGATCCAAGCAAGTGGAAAAACAGTGTTGCTTGACAAGCTGTTGACAAAGTTCCGCCAGGAACAGAAGAAGGTGCTCATTTTCTCACAATTTAAGATTATGCTGGACATTATTGAAGACATGTGCCAGCTACGAGGGTACAGCATGGAGAGGCTGGATGGTTCTGTTCGTGGAAACTCTCGTCAGGCTGCGATTGATCGGTTCAATAATCCGGAGTCGGACACGTTTGCATTCCTGCTGAGTACTCGCGCTGGAGGTGTTGGTATTAACCTGATCGCGGCATCAGTAGTAATTTTGTTCGATAGCGACTGGAACCCTCAGAACGATCTCCAAGCCGTCGCGCGTTGCCATCGTATTGGTCAAACACAGTCGGTGAACATTTACCGTTTAGTGACAAAGAAGACTTACGAAGCGCAAATGTTTGAAATTGCGTCCAAGAAACTTGGAATGCACCACGCTGTCTTCGAGACTGGTGGAGTGCGCAACGAGTTTGACGGTGAAGATGACAGCAGTGGCAACATGATGTCTCTGATGTCATTGGATCGTGAGAAGGTCGAAATGATGATCAGATACGGCGCATACGCTATCATGGGTGAAGAGGATGAACAAGATCCAGAAAATCGCGCCATCAATGAGCTTGATATCGATCATTTGCTGTCGACCAGTCGAACCATTCGATATGATCCAACAAAAACTGGTGAAAATGCTGATGGCGAAGAAGAAAATAGTGGAGATGGAGACAGTGACGCAAAACCAGCGACTGCTTCCCAGACTACTGCTCTGTCTTTTTCGAAGGCCACATTTACTTCAGAATCAGCAGACACGACGATTGATTTCAACGACGAGAAGTTTTGGGAGAAGGTCCTTGGTCCAAAGCCTGTGCAGGTGCTTATGACAAAGGTCCAAGAAGGCTGGCTCAAGACGGCTTCTCAAGACGAAGTGAAAGAGTTCTTATTGAAATTGCGTGAACTGGCTCGTGCGGTGGTTAAAGAGCGACAGCGGGGCAAGTCTTTGGCAGATGCAGACCAAGTCCTTGCTATCTTGATTGAGCTGAAGGTTACAGGTTGTGTTATCAAGGGGGTTGTCAATGTTCGCGAGGTGGCTACCGAGTGGCTTCAGGTGATTGAGCGACCGAGACGTCGGCGTAGCCAAGACGTGGGAGACCAGTTAATGTATCTTGAGTTCCTTGACGGGCCGAAGGAGCAATCCCCGAAAACTAAGAAGGGAGGTGGCGCGCGCCGCAAACGACCACCAAAAGCAAACGGCCGGAGTAAGGAGCACAAGAGCGACGATGAAGAGTTCGCTGAAGATGAAGTTGATCTGCCTAAACGCAAGAAAGCAGCTCGCCAAGCTTCTGGCGGCAGAAACTCTCGAGTGTCGTCCCCTAGTGGGCGTTTACTCAGTGGTATTCATATCTCGCTCAAGCGATCGAAGAGCACCGACGATTTCAGCGTTGTAAAGGTGGCAAGCAAGCTGAAAAGAGTGCAGAAGAAGCTTGATAAATCGTCCGGTGATGCAGAGCCAACCGAGGTTACCCCCACGAAAAGTAAGCAACCGGACCGAAAACAAAAGACCGACGGGGATGAAGACGATGAGCAAAACGTCGCGAGTGGGTCAGAGGAGGAAGAGGAGCAAGAAGAAGAGGAGGAGGACGAGGAGCAAGAGGAAGAGCAGGAACAAGACGAGCAGGAGGAGCAAGAGGAGGAGGAGGAGGAAGAAGATGATTACGAAGAAGACGAAGAGGAATCGGAAAAGAAACGTTCTCGGAGCCGTCCACGCAAGAAGGCGAAGCTTGGTGGTAAACCGCGGAAGGCGGAAAAAGACGACGTGGACCCTCAAGAAGACACCGAGATGTGGTGCCGTGTATGCTTCAGTGATCAAGGCTTCCTGGACGACCCTATTGTGCAATGCGAGAAGTGCTCTGTTGCCGTTCATCAGGTAGGTGCTGCAAGTTTACCAATCGTCCGATGATCTTGATCTAACGTGTGTGTGTGCAGTATTGCTATGGTATTGAGGCAGTGCCTGAAGGAGACACGCCGTGGTTCTGCGACTTCTGTGCTGAACCGACGGGTGCCCCTGCTGATACGGTACGTGTAGCTTTTGCCTAGCACATCGATGTGTGATGTGTGTGACCTTTGCTGTGGTTATTGTACGTGCAGACTTGCGAATTGTGTCCTCTGAAACGCCCGAAGAGTGCATTCAAGAAAACGTGCGAGGGTAAATGGGTCCATGTGGTGTGCGCTTTGTGGGCCCCTGGTGTCCAGTTTTCCGATGTGGAGCGCATGAGTGGAGTCAAGAACGTGGCAGCTGCTGTTAAAGAGATGAAGGGCACGACTTGTGCTCTGTGCGAGAAGGAGGACGGCTGCATCAAATGTTTCCGGAGTTCGTGTTCGACGTACTTCCACCCGCTATGTGGTCGTGAGACCAGAGGCGCTTACGATATGTTTATGAAAGAAGGGGGGCAGCTGCAAGCGTTCTGCAAGACGCACCGAACGCACCGTAAGCGTAGTTAGATATTACCGAGGCTTCGAGCTTGTCGTTCCTAGAAGTCTTCACTATATGGCCTCTATGATAATGTAGCGGACTGGTTTACCGTGTGCACTGCTCGTGGCGTTCCTCCATCAAGTCGCTTCAAAGCATTTCGTACTCGCGAATGGCTCGCTCGAGTTGCGAGTCGAATTGTCGGATCCAAGACTGGTTAAGGAATCGGTTGGACTTCTTGGTCCATTCCAGTTCGTCAAGTGCTTTTGCAAGGTGATGATACGATATCATACTCTTGCTGGTTGGGCTGCGAGGCTGCGAAGAGGACGAACTTGACAGTGGTGAAAACGGAGACGATGCAGCAGACGAACTTGACGCCGCCGAAGCAATTTCGACTGCACGATCAAGAATGGAGCTAACGAAAGCGTCGTTGATCCCAGGAAGTGCAAGCCGCCCGATCAGAGTCCGCAACTGGTTGACACTCATCCCATCGCCTTCCTCTTCTTGCGCAGCTTTGAATTCGTCGAGGATGGTTTGCTTAGCTTTGGCTTTCATGGCTGCGCTTTGCTTTTGAGACGACTTGGTTTCCGACTGTTTCCGAGACCCATTGAGCTCTTTCTTGAGCTGTTCACGCTGGGCCTCGTTGCGACGTGCAACACGAACGAGCTCTTCGAACTCGTCAACATCAATTGACCCATTTCCGTCTTTGTCGATGTGTTCCAAGAACTCACGGGCTTGATCGGGTGTTAGCTGGATCTCCATTTGCGATAGTGTGTCGATCATCTCTTCGGGTGAAATGCTGCCGTTGCCGTCGGCATCACAGAATCGAAAGAGATCGATCACTCGAAGGCGTTTGCGCTTCATGTAGCTGTCGATTCGCATCACGATGTCTCGAATCAGAGCTTGCTTTTCTTGTGTACGCTGGTCAGTTGTTTGATAAGTACCAGCGAAAGCACTGTCGACGATACCATCAGCAGAAGTAGACGGGGAAGGAACGCTGGTTGGAACTGGAACACTCCGCTGAAGATTTAGTGAACTGGTTCCACGCTGCAATGGTGAAACTCGAGTTGCAGCCGCCGGAGATGAATTATTGGATTGATTCGTTGCCAATGACTGTGCTGGGTCTTTTTGTAGGACTTTGTTGTCTACACCTGCGATCGACCCACTAGAACCTCGTTTCACAAGAGGTCCCAACGGCTTGGTGCCGGGGATACCAAGCTTTGGGAAGCTTGGAATGTGCGCTGAGTTTCTGTAAAAAGTTACGTCGTGTTAGTTTTCGGAAGGCGATTTTGTACTTAGCGTACCCGTCCGGAACGTCTCCAAGCTGGTTCTTCTTCTCTTGAGACTTGGTTTCATCCACTTCGGGGCCTATTGAAGAAGCTGGGGACAATCGATCTCGACCTTCGGCAAGCAGATTCTTGAGCGAGTTCTGCCAGTCGCTATTCTTTGAAACTCGTCGTCTCAGGCCACTTGAGTCTTGTTGGTTGTCAGTTATCGCTTGAGCCGATTCATCACTTGAAGCAAATGATCTTCGGCCTATCGAATTCCTCAAGAGCGACTCGCTCGAAGGCGGAGTGAACAAGCCCGTTTCCGAGATCGATGGGCTTTGGGATTGGGCTCGTTTCAGCATATTTGACTTACTCGCTTTGGGCACTAGCAACGAAGCTCCGGAATCACGCGATGAAACGCGTTTGTAGTATCCAGGAGCATGGGAGCTTTCTGTCAAGTCAGGAAGGTCTGTGAGCGAAATATCATCATCGACTCGTTCGTTGCTGCCGTTGCGTGTGAGTCGATGCCCCTCACGCGCTGCACTGAGGCGCTGAGACTCCTCCAGAATGATTTTCATCTCGATTTCATCTAAAGCGTGGCAATTCAAGTACGACAAAGACAACCAGTAAGCATTTCTGCAGCTTGAACAAAAGCAGCAGTGCGAGCATGCTACGGTACTTACTAACTTTGTCTTGTGCCTCTGCATCCTCCTCGTAGCCCAGAACGAAAATGTTTTTCTGCACGCTTCGGATAATGCCATTGTAGATTCGCCCGTCCGCTAACTCTTTGAGGAATCGAGTGCCTTCAGTCATTGACAGCTCTTGTCCGTGCATTGGTGCACCACTAAGACGTGGAGCAGCTTTCCGAACTCGGCGACGTAGGAAGCTGCGAATGATTCCTTGAATGAGCACAAGCCCCTTTCG
The DNA here is from genome assembly GCA_032158285.1 of Phytophthora sansomeana. NCBI lineage: Eukaryota > Oomycota > Peronosporomycetes > Peronosporales > Peronosporaceae > Phytophthora > Phytophthora sansomeana. The sequence goes on from JAPDHH010000255.1 coordinate 214,806, forward strand.
GAATACAACACCCGACGAGTAGAGGTGCGCGTCGCCCTTTTCACGAACTTCTTTCGCTGCAGCATCCTTGATATCGCGGTTCGACATCCGACAAACCTCACAGAGTTGAAGGAGGAACTCGAGGGTGTCTGAAACACTTACACCAGCGAGAACTTGTACAGGACTGACAAGCAGGAGGCAAGAAATATGAGGACGCCCGGAATGAGCGCTCATCACGAACGTCACGAACGCGATGGCACGCGTCAAGAAAGCAGCCTGCAAAATAGTGGAGATGTTAACCATAAAGTAAAATTGAGTGCTGCTATCACGCACCTTGGCTTGCTTCGTGGTCATGGCAGAAAACTGCATTTGCTGTTCCGAGAAGAGGTCGTACTCGCCTAAAGTCTCTACTAGTAGTTTGTGGAGAAATGTAAACGGAGGTCTCGCAAGCACTTTCCGACTCACAGCAGTTGTTTGCACGACGCCCATGAGCGCTTGGTACGCGCGTTCCACTAGAACTTCTTCGGACATTGCTGAGGCTGTCGTACTGTTCTCGGTTGTCGTTGTTCCGCCTAAACGGCACAATGGATCTAATTATGAGGAAAGAGGAACGTAACGAACCTCATTTTCTCCAGGCACACTTTTTGTGGAGCTTTGTACGCTTGTACAGTTTGTGGAGCTTTGTACAGCTTGGAACGAACTCATATGATTCCTAGGCTCACTTTGTTAACAGTAGCAAGTAACACTTCATTACGAAAATTGTTAAACGAAGCTGCTGCCACCAAGGCCGCAAAGTATGTTCTCTACTTTATACTCTAACGTTCAAGCTGAGCAAGCAGAAACTATTCTCGTGGCTGCCCTTGTGTATCGATGCAGCCCAAATCATGGTACAAGTTGAAGTTGACCTTCACTCACCAACTCGAGTGAGTGAGGGTCAATTTCAACTTGTAACATATAGTTTGTATCCATGAGCAGGTCTGTTTCTATCGACAGCTTTGGTCTCACACATGGTTCTTCACCCACGTGCAGTGTGAGTGAACGTCTTCAATCTCTCACGCTCGTTCGCTTTGCTCATTCTCCGATCTGCTTTCAAGCAACCACCAACTCCCCAGTTCCACCTCTTCAAACTATGATCAACCTCGTGTTCCTGCTCGACATCACTGGCTCCATGAGCAACGAACTCAAGGGCGTGAAGGAGACTGTGCGTCACCTCGTCGCGTCAGTCTTCGAAGAGGAATACGCCGTCATGATCACCATCATCACATTCACCGAAGGCTCGCATGGGTGTTTCGTGACGAACCACAGCTTCACCGAAGGAGAAGAGGCCATGGACTTCATCGCCTCCGTGAAGCTCTGCGTCCCTCCTGGACACCCAAACGTGAGCGCCAATGGCGGCGACGGAGACGAGAACCAGAAAGCAGCATTCGCGGAGCTGCTGACACTGGACAGCACCATGCCCACCATCGCCTTCATGATCACAGACGCAGGCCCGCACCTCCTCGCTGAAACCCGAACGCGTGAAGCGGAGCACGAGATCAATTTCCTCAAGGAGAAGCACTCGATCGTAGACTCGGACATGTTCAACGTGCTCGCCCTGGTCCAGGCGCACTTCGAGGGCAACCTCATTGTGAATGTCGTCAAGTACGTCAAGAACAGCGACCACCGGATGTACGGCAGCATCGCCAACAAGTTCGGCGGAGTGCTCATCGAGCCCAAGGTGCGCGCCGCCACCCAACTCGCGCATGGTCTGATGGTGATCCTCTCCAAGATGTTCGAACGCTGTGCAGGAGGAACTTTCACCGCTGCAGAGGAAGAGACTCCCAGCGAAGCGAGCTTGGACACGTTCATCTTCTACGATCTTGAGGGCTTCAGCGTCCCGTCATGTGAAGCCGACGTCATGAAGAACACGATCCCGGTAGCGGGTGATACCCGCGACGTGCTCTTCGCTTTCCTGGATCGAGCTACCGTTGTGGTTGGCGATCGGTTCGCGAAGCGAGCCATTGCAGCTTCGGGCTTGCGCGAGCAGGTTGAGTTGTTGATCACCATCGCTCAATGTCTTACAGGTAAGTTGGGCTACAACGACGCGCTGGACCGCGCCACCACGCTCATCGAGAAGATCCGGGAGCTGCTTCCTGAAGAGAACCAGAGCCATTTGAACCTCACTGCGGCGTCACTTCCCGGTGTGCTGCAGCAGACAATCGACACTTCCAGCGAACTAGAAGCTTCGGTGAGTGCGATCACGCTGCTCAGCACACAAGAGGCGACGGAAGACGCTTTGGAGGAGGAAAACGTCTTTGATCCGAGGACGGTACTTCAGACGGTAGCAAGCTTGTTCCTTGCTCACCTCGCCGTCCTACAGCTCTCGGAGAAGAACGGCAAGCCCGACTTCATGGACGCGTGGTCGGCCGTGATCACCAAAATCTCTCCGGACGTAGTCACCGCGCGCGATTTCCTGGCGCTCATCGGCAGTGAAGAAGCCACCGGAGGCTTGAGCATTCGCGCGCGAGACTACAACTACGCGCAAATGGTGGCGGATCCGGACGATGCTCTGGGTAGTGCACTAGTTCGTGCGGCGTCCGGTACTCAGGTGCTTGACATCCTCACGGGATTGTTGTCGGGCGCTCCTGCTGGTCTCTTTTGCCCCAACATGTTCCGCGGCACTGTGTCGGCTTCGCTGATGGCGCTACTCGAGCAGCGAGACGAGCCGCTGAGTGATTTCCAGTGGGAACTCGTGGCCAAACTCGTGCATTCAATTCGTCTCGTCATGAGCAACGTCAAACCGCTGCCGAAGATGCCGGTGGACCCGGAAGCAGCTATGGGGAAGTTGCTGTTCTTCCTGCTTCGTCGTTCAGAGAAGAAGTGCGACGATGAAGCGCTACGGGCAGTGCTGAAGGAGCTGCTGGCCACGCGTGTGCACAAGTTCATCCGATACAACGAGACTCGGTACTTGACGCTGGTGGAGCGTATGGTCGGGTACACGCACGAAAGCGTCGTGGAGGACGCTTTCGACCCTCACGAACTGGACCAGGACGTCTGGAAGTTTGTCGCGAAGAAGGCGGAGGCGTTTGCTGCCAAGACGCCGTTCTTCCAAGCGTTCGAGCGCTGTGCCAACAATTTGATCCGTTGTGTGGTGGTGTCGCCAAACGAAGTACGGAGACGATACTCAAGTGGTGCCGACATTGCAGGAGGTCTGGCCGACGTGCACTAAGGAACTCCCCAAGTTCCTATTGCTGCAGAAGCGGTCGGCTCGGTACCGTATCGTCCGGAATGCAGCAGCAGCGGATGGAAAGATCAACTGGGAGCCCAACGATACGTTGACCGAAGGCCTGGCGAGTTGGTCGTACGGAGAGCTGACCATGCAGGTTCTCCGTAAGAAGTACGATGCATTCCTTCGGGAGTTGCGGGAGCGTCGTGCGAACGAAGCGGCCGAGGAGCGATGGAGCCGAGCGCTGAAGACCGCGCGGGCCTCATCCATGGACGACTTCTTAGCGAAGGCTGGAGCTCATTCGGGACTCCTCAAGCAGAGACCACAAGTCGCTCTGGAAGGCGTTGAAGCAGCTGGGAAGTGGCGAGAAGAACGAGGTCGAGCACTACGAGAACAAGCTGGAGGTGCTGATCACGGGTCGACGCGAAGTGAGCCCAGGAGAGTACGACGTCGTCTTCAACCGTGGCAACCTGCACCCGCACCCAAACCACCTTGCTCCGATGAGTGCTGAGTTCCAAACCAAGCTACGAGAGCTGCAGTGCAAGAACAAGTGGCCGATCTGCCACAAGTACCGGGACAGCAAGCCCAACCACAATGGTCACTCGAACGAGAAACCTTCCGAGTGGGCGAAGAAGCGCTCCAACGCCGAGAAGACCTTCTGGGAAGAGTGAACACTGCACAAGTACAATACGTCGTAACCATTAGATTTCAAGTATTGCATTGCGTTCCATGTCATTCGCAGCTTTTAAACTTGTCCAGCGTTGCAGGACGGCAGTTAGCAACTAATGTAGCCATGTGCCGCGAAACGACGCGAGCCAAGTTGAAGCTGTTGCGACATTGGTCTCACTAACGGATTTGCTCCATGCCAGGGGAGAAACGCCATGTGAGTGGGTTATTGGGGGAACAGGAGGCGCTGGGGGCGAATTGGAAGTCGGCACAGTGCGTGACGTCTCTGTATGACTCGTACATCCAACTGCAGCGGGAGAACGAGGAGCTTCGTGAAAATGCCAGACGATTCCAGCACGAGAACGAGCTGTTGACAGCTCAAAACAAGCAGAACAAGTTGAAAGACTCGGAAGACACGAGATGTGACGAGTTGGAGCAGGAGATTCGGCTGTTACGCAGTGAAAAGATGCGGATGGAGGAGACGCATCGACTGGCGCTGCAGAAACTTGAGGCGAGAGCTGCCAACACTGAAGCGACCCACCAGCAGTTGGTGGCCAAGTACCAAGAGCGGTTTGAGTTTGATCCTCTGGAGTCCAAACGAGCTGCAATGGCAGTGAAAACGATGCAGAATACGCTGCAGAACGCGATGCTGGAGAAGGAGGAGCTTGGCATTCGCTTTGGGGAGCTGGCGGAACAGTACCGCAAGTTTCAAAAGGAACAAGTGGGAATTGTGCAGAAGTTGAAGACCCGAGTGAGCGAATACGAACAGCAGAGAGTGAGAACTGGGCAGCAGCGAGTTGTGAACGCATTAGCTTCGTGGTCGACGAATAAAGTGCAGAACGCGTGGAGTAAGTGGATATCGATTGTTAGAGAGCAGCGACTGCAAGAGCAGAACAACAAGTTGATGGCGAGTTTTGAGACGAAAGTTGACAAGCGCGTCGCTAAGATACAAGTGAATCAGGCGGCGCTACTTGCCATGAAGCTGATGCAACAAGCGGCGAGACGATCGTTTCTTCACTGGAGAGATTTCATACGACGAAAAGTGGAGAGACGTCGCAACGGGAATCGTTTGAAAGAAGAGCGAATGCGAAGGAAACTTAAACGTGTGATGGCATGTTGGCGAATTCAGAGTGAAAGGACAAAGGCGGTTGGTAGTGGAGTTCTGCTGGTGGAAAGATTGGTATGGAGTCGTTCGCGTCGTTGTGGATTAAGGATGTGGAGTCTTCAGACCTATCGTGCTGCTTTGGCTGACAAGCAACGAAGTCTAGTCACTGTGAACGCAACGATGGGAATTCAAGCGAAGGCGATTGTGGATTTGGAGCGAGAGCTTGAGACCGCTAGAGATGCAATTCGAGAAATGCAGCAGCAATTTGAAGAAGAAAAGACAAAGTATTCGTCAAATATTGAGACGCGTCGAGCTGCTGAACTAGCAGTTCGGCAGAAATTGGGGCGATTTTTTACGAAACAATCGGATCGACAGCTTATGAAGGCGGTTTTGTATGAGTGGAAGGTGACAGCCAGATATCGACACAGTTTGAATCTCCGTGTTGAACTGGTAAGAGTAAAATTACGGGTTTTGAAGCTTCGACGATCAGTATGCGACTGGAATTGCAGTGCTCGCCAAAGTCGCAAGAAACGCGTACAAACGCAGCAAATTCTTTGTCGAATGCGTCAGATGAACGTTCTCAAATGCTTTATCTCGTGGAAAGAGAACGTTAAACACAAGAAACTACGCAAAGCAGCTTTATTGCACGCAGTAAATCGGATACGGAACCGAGGCGTAGCACGCTGTTTTACGCAGTGGGCAGAATTTCGGGAACGGCGGATGTCACTTCGACAAGGAATTGAAGTGGTCTCCAAGTACGCGATGAAGCAGCAAACGTTTTTCATGCTTACGTTGTGGAAAGAGCGAGTCACGGAGCTTAAGATTGAAGCTCAGGTGCGGCAGCAGGAGTTGATTCAACGAGCTTGGGAGAATCGACTAGTTCAGGCGAAATGGGACCTCAACTTTCAACGAGAGTGTTTCAGTCGGTGGCATGGCTTGGTGCTTCAAAGGAAGAAACAACATGCAGTTGTTAAGAAGTGTCTAGCTCGCATCAAAAACGGATTGTCAGCCAGAATGTTCGGGAGCTGGTGTGAGTTTGTCGAGAACCGTAGGAAACAACGCGAACTGGTGCGTCGGTGGGTCAGACGATGTCATACGGGCGTCCTACAACGAGCGTGGAATAAACTGCAACGACAAATTGTTCTCAAAGAGCAACAGACTTTAATGCTTCGACTGGAAGAACAACGAGCTGCTGAGTTCAAAAAGCTGGTTACAGAATTTCAAGAGTATCGGAAGACACAGCAGCAGGCACTTGAAGATGCTGAACAAGTTCAGACTCAGCAAGAAAAGCAACTGCAGACAACTAACGCTCGTCTTATCGAGGAAGCAAAGCGAGCTCAACGCTTAGCTGGGGCGGTTGAATCGTTGTGCTTGATGCGAGAAAGAGGTTCTACGCGTGTACGCTGTTTCAAGGCGTGGCAGAAAGTAGTTCAACAAGCTATTCACGACTGTAAAACTGTGCAAGACTTTCAAACGGCTGTGGAAGTTCGACAAACTCGTGCACTTTTGTCCAAGTGGAAACAGTTTACCACGCAGCAAAAGCGTTTGAGGAATGTTTTCAGGACGATGACAAATTGCTTTTCAGTATGGTGGCAGATCCAATGTTTTGAGGCTTGGAAAGAGACCAGGAGAAGGAGCAAAGCGGTTCAGGTCTTCTCAACTTTGTTCCTTCGTAACTCGGAGGTTGCCATCTGCCGAGATATTTTCTCGGAATGGAGAAAACTAGCAAGAAAAAATGGTTTGCTACGTTGGACGCTAGAGAAAATCTGGCTGGGATCTGTCCACGCGAAGATTCGGCAACAATTCACACATTGGGTGGCGCTTACCAAAGCAGAGGCAGCGAAAGAGCAGATTGACAAGCGAAATGTGGCGCTAACTGCGATTCGAGCGAAGGTTTGGTGGAAACGATCCGTATCAACCATGCGCTTTTGCTTTTCCGAGTGGAAGAGCTCTGTTGAGGGTAGAAAGAAGCGTCGACAAGGCGAACGAAAGCTTGTACTTTTCCAACAAACACACCGCGTGGTATTGTGCTTCAGAGCTTGGACAGATTTTGTGAGCGTTCAAAGCCGAGAGGTAGACCGCAATCAGCGCTTTGAACGCTGGTGTTGCAGCTTCCTGAAACGTAAGCAGCATCGTGCATGGAGACTGTGGAAAATGGTCCTCATTCGAAACCAGCTACACGATCTGAACGAACTGAGGAAGCTACATGACGTTCAACAAGAAGAACTGGAGCGTCAGAAAGAGGAGATCTCGTTGCTGAGAGAAACTGCGTCTGAAACGGAGCGCAAACTTGCCACTACGTTGGTTGTGCACGATAAATCGACGACAAAGGTGCAGTATCTCATGGAGTGCGGTCTGGTGGCCAAGTATTTCAATGCACTCAAGTCGAAAGTCTCCATGACGAAGTATCAGCGCCGGACAGTTCACTTCTGTCAGAAGAGCGCTCGTCGACGGCGTCTCACCGAGCTTTTATCTATTTGGCATTCACTCTCTCAGAAATCCAGAGCTACAAAGCTGACGGTAGTTTTGAAAGCCAAATGGTACCGCGATGCGTTTATCCGTACCATTGTGCGAGAGTGGCAGTTGGTTGCTTTGCATCAGCGAGTTGTTAAGCAAAAGCAGCTCAAACTACAACAGAGGATACAATCCCGAATACTAGCAGCAAGTTTTGTGGATTGGAATCGGTCAATTCATCGGGAGCAGGACATTTCCACTGCAGTGAAAAGGTTGGAAAGCATTGTGCAAAATCTGAAATTGAAGAACACACTTTCGTTCTGGCACCACAAGTGCGTACAGGAGAGAGCGAGAGTGACTCAAGAAACGGAGAAACACAAGAAAATCATGCAGTTTCTAATGGGAAGACAGGAAGCAGCACTTGTGCGTACCTTTCACTCGTGGAAAGAGTTTACACAGTCTAAATCTGCAATTCGCTCTCGTGCCAACCTTCGCTACTCGAGAAAATGCCACGACATTCTTGCTGAAAGTTGGAGTTGTTGGGTTTCAACAGTAGAAACTACGAAGCTTCAACAGAAGTCTTTTCACATTATTCAAGGGCTGACAAAGCGATTCTACTACCGAACTGCCCTGTCGAGATGGAGACGATACCGATTTATGGTTCAGATTGAATCCTTGAAAACTGGCAATGAAGCTTTGACAACTCAAATGGAGGAGTCAAGTCGTCAATTGGAAACCACAAGTATCAGCGTAGACCAGCTTTCGACTGAGTTAATGGAGCTACAAGACAAACTATACGAGGCTGAATCAAAATATTCGACTGTGAGTTTGGAAATCGCCTCTCAACAAGCTCAACGAAGCACACAAATGAGCTGTCTGACCATCCTCAGTAAGATTATGCTGAAGAAGACGCTTTCTAGAGAATTATCGGGGGCATTTGCGTTGTGGAAAAACAAACTCTACGATAGTCAAAGGAAACATCAGGTGTTAATGAGAGTAACTTTGATTCGACAGAGAAGGCAGCGGTGGTTTGCATTTTGGTCGTGGAAGGTGAAAACACTACGATTGCGGCAGTTTGAGTCTCTGAAGCAACTGTGGGGAAGGAATGACCTGTTGACAATTGTACGAAGGTGGAGGAATTATTCCAGAGACCAAGCCAAGCTAAAACGTTTTCTTACAAAGCGATGCATGCTGTCGTTCACAAGTCAATGCTTGCCAGTGTCAATCGCGTTTAGACTGTGGAAAACCAAGTCGGCAGAACTCACTGCGGTGCACCAAATAACGACATTAAACGTAAAACTTCAGAGCGAGAAAGAGTCCTCTTCCACACACTTGAGAAGGTTAGCTCTCGGTAAATGGTGCTGGATAGCGTACAACCTTCGTCTTCGACAAATGCGATCGTTCCTATCACGCTGTTACGCAAACTCAACAAAGAAAAATGCCACAAGACATCAACGAGCTCTAGAAGAACTCCAACTGGCCAGTGAGGCTGCGCTTGTTAGAGTAAAAGAGCAGAGTGAAGCTAGATTGCAGCAGGAAATGGGCGCTCTATCAGCAGCAGAAGGGAAATTGACCACTGGAGCTTCTTTTCAAGCCTTACAGACCCTCATTCGTCGACTCTTCCAGCCGACAACCGTGAAAGAATTGTTTGTCAGCGTCGCGAGCACTTTTGCGCAGATTTTGAACGGCAGTGCTGCAGTTCTTTTCCTTTTCGATCCCAGTAGCAACGAACTGTGGACGCAACGGGAGGAAAACCAACTGATCCAAGTACCTGCGTCACTGGGAATCGCAGGTAGCACACTTTCCAGTGGATCCACGTTAATTATCACCGATGTGGGAGCAGATCCACGATTCCATCCTATGGTGGATCAATTCGTGTTGAGTGGCTTGCGGCAGGACGATGCAACATCTGCATTAATGATCTCCAGTCGAACCTTACAAGCTAACAAACCAACTGTTGGCATGGTGTCTTCAGCTCTCGTCTCCAGCGATGGTAAGTAGTTTTAGTGATACTTTGAGTGAAAGGAGCACTTGTCTTAACAATATTTTTGTTTTGGTAGGGGCTGTGTACGGGATTCTTCAAGTTGCTTTCCCCACATCAACTCTATCACCGACGGACCGACGAGTAATGATCACTCAAATTCAGCTCTACAGCAAAACTTGCTGCTTTTATGGTACGTTGGCACTTTCAGATTGCTTTGTTGTTATCTTGTGTGCTCATAACGTTATTGTACTTGTTTCCAGTGGAGCAAATTGTGTTTGAAATGCTTCGGAATTGTCGTGATCGAGTTCGAGCGCGAGCGCCTGACAAGTTTATCAAACTGTTCAAGCAAAACAAAAACTGGCGGAAGTACTACGCAGCGATCGAGCGCAAAGCGAGCGAGATGGAAAATAAACTTCGCAGCGTGTTGGATGAGCGCGAGGAGCTGATTCAGTCCAAGGCGGAACTACAAAAGAAGCACCAGGAAGTGAAGGACAAGCTCCAGTCCAGCGATCGCAGCACGAAAGATGTTAGTAAGTTAGTTCTCGGCTGGAAGAAGAAGTTGACAAAGTGGCAGATCGTGCTTGACGAGAAAGACCAAGCTATCGCGGATAAAAGCAGCAAACTGGAAAAATTGGAGAAGGAGTTCGAGCGCTATCGACGCGAACAACGCTCCAAGGAGCTGCAGAGTGTATTGAATGCAGCGTCGCCAAGAAGCGGGGCCAAACATTCCGCTTCCGGGCTTGACGAAAGCGAAGAATGGATGGCAAAGTCACAATCACTTAGCGATCGGGGTCAACTGAGCATCCTGGCAGCAGACCAAACCAGACTCAAGAGTCAACTCGTGCGGGCGGAGGCTGATAACCTTCTGCTGGTTAAAGCCATCAGCATCGCGCGCACGCAGCACGGTGAGCTGCCGAAAACAATTCAAGCCGAGGTATCACGCGTGGCCACGCGCGTCTCGCGTCGAGCACCACCTGAAGCATAGAGGATAGATCTGTACATACAAAAGTATAAAGCTTGCAGGCTTTCATGAAATTGCTGTACAGAGCATTTTACTTGTCCGACGTGAGCGTGTAGTCCACGGTGTCCTTGGACAGCGCAGCGCGGTAGCGGTCGTGCAAAATCTCGGACAGAAGTTCATGCGTTCCAAGCGCGTCCGTGACGCGAACGTCGACGTCCGGGTGCCTCGCGCTGACGTCTTCGACAATCTCCTCGATGTCGCCCTTCTCGCCAGCATGGCGTCCATTAGAGAGGAACATTTTCGCCACGACAACAATTCCCTTCTCCACAGTGTAGTGGTCGAGCGCCACAGCGAGCAGTGGGTCATTGAAATCGTACTCAGCACCTTCACGACGCTCCATGCACGCCGTGTCCACAAGTTTAACATGCTGGTGTGTCTTCAGTAATCCATGCAGTTCTTGTACAACAAACTCGCGCGACTCATGCACGTCTCGGTTCGGCGTGCCGTGATCCACAACAAGGACCGTCAATTCCTCGTTCACCGTCTCAAAGTCCACGACAGCGTGAATACGTTCAAGTAAAATCTGAGCGACGCGGGTATCATTTGCGTTCTCCTGGTCCACGAGACAGCCGCCAACACGAACGGTAAGCGGTGCCGAAGGCGCCGGCGTGGCTGCAGCCCACACCTTGTTGATCACCTTCGGCATAAACTCCGTGAGCGTCGAGCTCTTTCCAAAGAAGAGCGGCAGCACCACAACCTCACTGGCACTGTCTCCTCTTGCAGCGAGGTGCTCCGTCAGCACCATCTCGAACGTCTTGGCCTGCAATCCATTCAACTCGTCAGGATTCACGCGGTTCGAGAAGCGGAAGCTGCACGGCACCACCGGTTGACCCAGAGCCCGACTCAGTCGAAAGCTAATCTGACGCAGATCCAGATAAGGTTCTGCCCGTAGTGAGCCAATGTTCACTAGAACCACCAACCGCTGTGTCTTCCCGACAGCAGTAAGAGCAGGCGGCAAGTGAACTCCGTCACCAACCTCACTCACTTCACTCTTCATCAATTTCTCCTCTTCCAGCACCTGAGCAAGAAGTCCTTCACGGTACGTTGGGTAAATGAGTTTGACGCCGAGCTCCTCCTTGATCCGGCGATTGGAGCAGATCTTGCTCTCCGCGTAGAAGCTCTTGGCCATAGCGCTCATGTTCTTCTCGGCTTCTTCCCACGGTTGACTGGGCGGCACCGCCACGCCCAATAGTTCACACGCGTACGCCGTGACTTGGTCGGCTGGGGCCGGTTCGTCGTCGCACATGTTGTAGATGCCGCCGGGGTGCGGGCGCGCCGCCGACGCCAGCAAAATGTTGACGATGTCGTCCACGTGGATGCGGTTGAACACGCGGCCCGGGATGTGGATCCGGGTCGCCGTCCCGCTGCGCACTTTGGTGATGGTGCCCCGGCCGGGCCCGTAGATGCCGGCGATCCGGAACACGTGCGTCGGGAGGCCGGACTCGAGCCACGAGCGCTCGGCCTTGATGCGCATCCTGAGACCGTCCGACGGCCGACCCGACCGGGGCCGACTCGTCCACGACCGCCCCGTTCGTCTCGCCGTACACCCCGATGGTCGAGAGGTACCCGGCCCACTGTATCGAGTCTTTCGTGGCGCGGAGGATGCGGTCTCCGAATGCGGCGAGCACCGGGTCTTCCCGGCCGTCGGTGCGGCCCGTGGGCACGGAAATCAAGAGGTGCGTGACGCCCTCGAGCGCTTCTTCAAGGGTCTTGGGGTTGTCGGCGCTCCATTGGTCTCCGTCGAACAGGAAGACGGTGGTGCGGTCGGCCGCCGCGTGTCGGAACGTGGCGTCGAAAGCCGACAATTGCTCGGCCGCGTCGATGGAACGCACGGTGCCGGAGACGGAATAACCGATGGACTGGAAGGCGAGTGCCGCGCGCGAGGCCGAATACCCGAGACCGAAGACGAAGAGCTTCTTGGCGGAGGACATGGTGGTGATGGTGGTGCAGTGACGTCAGAGACTTTCGGAGAGTGGCTGTGCGGATATGATTAGCGCATTCCGGACAGGTGTCTGATTACAGTTGTACAGTGGTTACCGTAATTAGTCTGTATGGCAAATTAGTGTATGTTCAAATTTAGTGACACGCACATTAATTTGTGTGAACAAGGAAGGAAGCCAGAACCCGAATTCAAAAATAGTGTGTATTCAAAAATAGTGACACCCCTATCATCGTCCGGCTGGTGAAGGAGATGGCAAAAGAGATAGCGTTTAAGAGCGGCTAATGTGTGGGCTCCAGCGTTCATTGACCACTATTACTGATACTTGATGATACACTAACTAACGGTGGCTCTCGTACGGCTCTTGGATGCTTCACTAGGGTTAGCACAGGCAGATGATGACCCCCTTGTCCGACGCAGCGTCCAGCACCAGCTCGCCAGGTGAGTTCACTTCCAATTTTGATATCCACCGACCTTGGGAGTTTCAACTGAAGCAACAAGTGTCTGTACATTCGTGCAGCTGAAGAAGTGTTAGCGCGTACAGAAGAAGCGCCGTCGTTCTGGTTCGCTGTGCTGGACGTGCTGGAAGGAAGACATTGGTTCGCTGTGCTGGAAGCTCGTCACAAGTTCGTTCGCTGGACGTGCTGGAAGCTCGACATTGGTTCGCTGTGCTGGAGGCTCGACATGGGTTTGAATTGCTGGACGCCGCACATTGCGGGCGCACTGGTTACTCGTCCGTGGCTAGTTCTATTTGGTGCACGTTGTGGAGAGGTGGATAAAATCAAGTTAGTGCTCTCTTGTGGCTTTGTGGGAGTTTCTTGTCGTTGCTGAAATGGACACTAAGCTGCCTTGTGGAGGTGGGTGTGGGAGAGACGTTGGCGGAATCCATTCGTGTCCATCTTGTCATGCGCATATGCATCCATTCTGTGGGAGGCCAATTGGAGAAGAAGGTTACGGTCAGCCTGTGATCTGCCCTAGATGTGATACAGCTCAGTTAATGGACAAACCATCTTCTGCGTCTCCGATTGTTGCTGCATTCGATCCTGCGCGTGAGCGGCAAGCAAAGCACAGCAGTTCTGAAGATGACAACGGAAACAGAAACGCAGATCCAGATGCCGTGTGGGAGCTGAGCGATGAAGACACACCTAGCGACCCGAGATCAACACAAGCTTCGAAACGTCGACGTCCCAACACAGTGAGTACGATTCATCATCGCGTGAAAGCAGTTAAATGGATGGTAGAAGAAGAGAAACGATCCGGGCTGAAGGGACTGTGTGCAGCAGCAACGAGAAAGTTTCCTACAATATTCAACTCCGCCAGCTACAACGCAAACATGGCCAAGGCTCAGAATTGGTGGAGAGATAGGGATACTCTGCTTAGTGTTTCGCGTGGGTCGCGTTCTCTGTCTAATCGGAGACCATTGGGAAGGAAAAGATCAAATTTGAAAGCTCTGTCGGGTCGTGGTAGACGGCAAAGTGAATGGGTGACGTGGATTTACCCCCATCTATTGAACGAGTTCGACCGCCTACGCAAGGCCGGCCTTAAGTTCGACGCGCCGCTGCTGCGGCAGGTTGCTGTGCAGGTCCTACATAAGACCGGAGGCCAGTACAGCGAGTGGAGCAGAGATGCAAACGGCGCTCTACTTAAAGACAAAATTACTGCGAGGTGGATCCAGTGCTTTATGGAGAAGCACCGCATAGTAGTGAGAGCTCAGACAGGAGAGAAGCAGTTGAGCAAGGAAAAATTTGAGTCGATCGAAAAGGAAGTGGCGTACCACCTTGGGGAACTGGAGAGCGACTTTATTTCTGGGAAATTGAATGAAGACACTGTGGAAAACATTGATGAAACACACTTCGTGATTGACTTCGATAACGGAAGAACCCTTGGTTTTGTATGCCCTACAAGGGCAGAAGCAAATAAAATACGCTGATGTAGTCTCTGGTGGAGAAGGTATGACCATGGTTGTACGTATTTCTGGTGGTGCAAACGCTCACGAATTCAAAGGGCAGTTATCCTATTCATGGTGTTCCAGATAATGTTCCTGGAGTATCGTATCGATCGAGCAGCAAAGGATGGATGTCAAAACCCAAATTTAGAGAATATCTTTCGGAGCCAAAAGCTATGCGAGCGGACTGGAATGGCCACAAGAAACACATTTTCTAGGACAATTGCTCCGGACACCCTAGTGTGGAGGAGTGCAGCGATGAACTTGTGGCTTTAAATGCAGACCTGCGGTTTCTCCCCCCTAATCCGACCGACTTGTGCCAGCCTGCTGATTCATTCGTCATAGCAAAGATTAAAGATATTTGGTCGCGAAAGTGGAATGCTAAAAAGATTGAGCTAATTGACAAAGAAGAATGGCAGAATGCAAAGCGAAAAGATGGCGCTTGGTCCGGCAAGCTACGGAATCCTGGAAAGAGTTTCTTCTTACGCCTTGCCGCAGAAACAATTTTTGAGCTGAATTCCAAACGAGATGAAAATGGCCTTAACTACGCGCGCAAAGCGATGATCAGATGCGGATTGTCGCTTGGCGTAGATGGATCGTGGCAGACCTCTCAGCTATTCCCACATTTGCAAGAGATTATAAAGAAGTTTCCAGAGCACTTTGCAGGTAAACCAGTGGACGGAAATGAGGAGGTAACCAACGAAGACACTGTAGATTGGACACATGAGGTCGAGGAAGTGAGGAGGGTAGACGATGAAGAGGAGAAAGAGCAAAAGTCTAAGGAGGTGTGGGAAGCAGTGGTGTAATGGTAAAGTAGTTGGGCTCGGCAATAATACGTGTATAGATATTGATCATGACCGTCACCAAATAACATTGGTGTTGCTAATTCTTGACTAACAGCAATTAATGTGAATGCAAATATAATGACAGCGCATGCTAATTAGTGTAAAGATTTGAAAATTATCCTTACAAAAAAATAATGTGAGTGAGATTAATTACGGTAACCACTGTAGCAACTTGACTTGGTCAAGGCACTTGCGTCCGAAAAGAAGGTCGACTCCTATCCGTTGGAGATGAGAAGCTGAAAAAGTGGGGAGATCGTTGGAGACCGCGAAGTTTTAGTTGAATTCCATGTTGTCTCCGCTTTCTATTGGCATTTTGGTTATTTGTAAGCTTAAAGTTTCGAACATTAGTCGATGAACCTTGTTGCTCTCAGGAATTCAAACGCAATGCGATGCACAAAACCCGCGAAGGAGTCTGGAGCAGCGACGTGGACGGACGGAGTCGTTCAAGTGCACCATGCAGAAGCTAAACTGTTGACAAGCTTCTTCTCGATCTGTACACTTTTAACTACATCACCAGCAACCTGCCTATGGTTGCCACGAACGGCAGCATCGATATTGATGGATGGAGAACGCCACGTTGGCCAGGAGGTCCGGACAAAGCGACTGTTACCGCTCATCGATGAGCTGACTCAAAGTGAGGCCGTCTTACTTGATGCCAGCGCGCTGACAGATCCGGCCTAAGATTCGGCGTCCGGAGTCATCCCACGCATGCTCACAACGCGTTTTGCTGTCGTGGACGCAGCCACTTGAATTGAGCACCATGTTCGGTCCTGACCGGTGTCCGCAGATCAAACTGACGCCCGCGGACCGCGCGCAATACGACTACGCAGCGAGGAAGTTCTTGCAGGAGACTGTGGCCGAGCGAGCCAAGTTCAACCCCAAGAACATCGACCCGCAGCACTGGGCGTTCGTCAAGCGCCGAAAGGAGGTGAGCGTCTTCAACAGCGTGCCCGGATCGACCAACCAGTCGATCATCGTCATGGTCGGCACGGGTCTCATCGACGGCTCAATTGAAGACGTCATGGGCGGACTGTACTGCGAGACGACGGACGAGCTCCGCACTGCCAAAGTGTTGCTAGGGTACGACCTGAAAGACGGCTCCGTGCTCAACGCCCATCAGCGACGGACACCCGAGGACCCGTTCCGCTTCGCCGGCATCAAGTGGTTTGCAGGCAGGTGTGCGTGGGGGTTACTGCACGACCGAGACGCACTGACCTACGAACGGATGGGGACCACAACCGACGCCCGAGGACACGAGCTCACTTACCACACACTGCAGTCCATCAAACGACCCGAGTGGCCGTCCGAAGCCACGCCCGGTATGCTGCGCCAACACACAGCGTCGTGTTACCTGTATCGACGACACAAGCGCACAAACAAAACGGAGATCTTCCTCTGGGGATCCATTCTCAAGTTTGGCTCGGCGCCGGAGAAGGCCATCCAGCTAGGCGTAGCCAATGTCTGGCTCAACGTCGTGGACAGCCCCCGAGGCGGCCGCGCTAAGAAGTTCAGCGCGCTCATGGACGAAGCCGACAGCCACCAGTGGTTGCCCTCCAGGTACAGTGCTGGCGTTGCGTGTCACCTACACTTGCAAAGCTAACGTGTGAACCTGCTTCGCCCTGACTTCATTGCAGCACTTCTTGTCACGTCTGCACGCGTAAGCCCAAGTTGGTCTCGTACCCCCAGTGCTCGGGCTGTCACCAGGTGCGTCCGCTGCTCAATGCGTGCAGTTCTTCACGGCGACGGTCATATTCAAAGACTCACAGGAACTTGCGTGTCGATAGACGGTGTGCAAGGACTGCTCGGAGCAGCATCGCATTTTCAAGCTCAGCAAGTCCGGACGACCCAACAAGCGGTTATTTTGTGCCGTGTGCGTGAAGAGCGTCACGGGCAAGTCGCACCTCGGGGCCCCGGTCCAGTCCGTTCGATTCGGGCTACGACACGAGCGAGTGTTCCACCAGCGGCACTGACAGCCTCAACAGCAGTCTAAGTAGTCGCAGTGACAGCTTTTTCAGCCGCACGTTCAGCTTCAAGCGTCCGCCTGACCCGTTCCGGCCCGCGCGTGTCTCCTTCTGACTACGAGGCTCCTGACGAGCTGGACCTCGATTGGTGAGGCCTCTCTACCTTCACTGCGCACGAAGAACCAACAATGCACAGCACTCCAATATAAGCGCACAAGCAATTGATTGTCGAGACAAACTTCAAAGATACTGTACCTGACTCACGCAACGTGGTCATTCCCTCGCGATTTGCACGGCGGATGCTGATGTCGAACGAGCCTTCAAACGCGTGTGGGTGAAATTGAAATCGAGCGCGTTCAGAGGTTCGTGCTGGTCCATGCAACGAGCTCAAGTCGATTCCAACAGAGCGCACGAATTTGTTGGAACGATTTGGAGTGTAGGTTGCCGACCCGTGTGCGTTAGTTCGTGCATCGAAAACGCGAGGTATTGCGTGCCACGAAATCATCCAGGGACAACAACCAACACTGTTCCCTCTCCTTCGTCACACTGCTCAACGACAACACAAAAGCAAAGCATTGTCGGCGCGGTTGCTGTCTGCCGTGTCCACCTTTGATCCCGACGCGCCAACGTTGCTCGTGATATTTATCGCTCTGAGTGACACACAACGAAGCTGCGCGGCGTGCGTGGCGCTCTATCGAGTCGAGGTGCATGCCAACAGATGCAGTCCACAGCAGTTAGTTCCATGATATTCATGTGAATTGTACGAAGTAGGTTTTTGCAGTGCATGAAAACAGGATGTCGACGCAAGTCATATTATGAGTAGCACAGAACCAAAGCAAAGCACACGACCCAAGAATCGGAAAAGTAGTTTCGATTATTTTTGCGGGTCAACATGAAAAATGGACTGCATGGCAGTCAAGTCACGCCTCTGCTCTTCCGAGTGTCGAAGTCACCTGGTTACGCTGAGTAGGTATTCGTTGAGCTCTTTTCGACCGGTTCGCTTGTGCTCATAGCTTGGGGCCAAGGCGATCCAGAACAGACTTCTTCTTGGCTGGAGTATCGCCTGATCCCTTTCCACGATCATCGCTTTTCTTGCGCGGGGGTCTCTTACGATCGTTGCCGCCGCTTTTGCCATCGGCCTCCACCTCGATCCGGCGTTTGTCATCATCACCACCGCCGCCGCCACCACCACCACCGCCGCCACCACCACCACCGCCGCCACCACCGCCGCCGCCACCGCCGCCGCCACCACCACCACCGCCGCCGCGACGGCGATTGCGCCCTCCTCGCGACCCGCGAGATGAGCCCGAAGTGGCGGTAACTACCCGACCGCCACCGCCAGAACCCTTTTCGCCGCGGTGCTCGCGCTCCACACTACGACGGCGTTTCCGATCACCTCCAGTAGCAGCAGCAGCATCCGCAGCGTCTCGACCGCGTTTTCCATCGCGTTCTTTGCGGTCACGAGGACGGTCACGTTCACGCTCATTCTTGTCGCGATCACGCGGTCTGTCCTTCTCTCGTGGTCGATCACGGTCACGTCCACGGTCTCGATCACGCCCACGGTCCCGATCTCGGTCGCTACGTTCTCGTTCTCGGTCGCTACGTTCACGATCTCCAGCGCTGCTGCGGTCCTTCGCGCGTGACGAAGATGAACTGTTGTCCTCGGTACGTCGGCGAGACGAATCACGCCGCGACTGTGAACGCGAGCGACTACGACGGCTCCGAGATGATCCTCTCTTCTCCGACGTGGATCCACGATCACGATCACGTCCGCGACTAGAACGAGTAGGAGATCCATGACGCTTACGAGAGGAGGTGCGGTCGCTGTCGTCCTTCTTATCGTCCTTCTTATCGCGAGCGTCATCGTCACGGGGACTCTTCTTTTCAGTGTCCTTGGCATCTTTCCCTGTCATGCTTTCATCACTCTTTTTGCGATCCAACTTGGCTGGGGTAGTAGGACGGGCAGCCTCATTATCACTCGGCATGTCTTCATCCATGGGCTCTGCCAGAAAGTCAAGGTCAATGGCAGGTGCTGCAACCTGATCCAGCTTCACGTCCTTAACCGTGCTTTCTTGTTTCTCCTCTTCTTCTTTCGGCCTTTTGTCTTTATCACTAGAGGTTCCGGACTCCTTGGTTGATTTGGCATCGTCATGGCTGCTGCCACTCTTGTGTTCGCGATGACGACGACTGCGGCTCGCGCTGCGCGATCGGCGAGACGAGGAAGCCCGTGAAGAGCTCGTGTGGTCGCGAGACTTTTTCTCGGAGCGCGAGTTGCTACGGCTGCGGGACCGTCCGTGTGTGTGAGCCGGCTTGTGGCTGCGGCTACGACTGCGACTACGTTTGCTGCGTTCCCGTTCACGGTCACCATTACGCGAACCTCGGGAATCCTTATCGCTGGGTTTTCCGTCAGCACCACGACGGTCTCGCTCGCTTCGTCCGTCGCGACCAGTAGATCGGTCGCGACCACGAGAGCGATCACGATCCCTATCACGAGAAGAGGAACGGTTGCGTCGTCGCTCCTCGTCGCGTCCACGAGGTGGCTTGCGGTCTCCCCCTTCAAACCAGCGATCGCCACCGCCACCGCGACCTCCAAACGGCGGCATGGGTCCGTCAAACCACGGAGGAGGAGGGCCAAAGTAGTCTGGGTGCCCGGGCGGCGGTCCGAAGTAATCTGGGCCAGGGCCTCCGAAGTAGCCTGGAGGAGGCATTCCACCACGACCGCGGCCACCACCTCGACCTCCCTTCATGGCGCCACGCCCGCCACGACCTCCTGGGAATGGCCCATCAAACCACGGGCCAGGCGGACCGTCGAACCATAGACCTGGTTGGTCGCGTGGGGGACCATCAAACCACGGACCAGGGGGCCCATTGAAGCCTATGGGAGGTCCATGAGGACCGTCAGGGCCCCAAGGCATCTGGCTGCCAGGAGGACCCGTACCATTTCCCGAAGGCGGTCCTTGCTGCTGTTGAGCTCTTGAGCTGGGCGAGCCCTTGTCTGCGCCTTCGGTAACTTGGCCACCGGCAGCAGATGATACATCACTTCCCTTCCGAGAAGGACCACCGGCGGCGTCGTCGCCATTTGCTGCCGCTCCATCCTCCGTAGGAAGTGGAGGCTGTGTAGGAGACGCAGACGCTGGTGTGGCTGACTTTTGTGGTGAAGCAGCATCGTCGATTTCATCGCCATCGCCGAAAATGTCACCACCAAACTCGTCTTCTTCTTCTTCATCACCATCGCCCTTCTTGCCTTTCTTGATCTCTAGCGTAGCGTCTGCGCTGTCACCTGAGCGACGTGTAGCCGAACTCGCAGCCATTTCCGCAGCCTTCTGCTTGGCCAGGGCCTTTTCCTCAGCTTCTTTAACTAACTGCTCGCGCTCCTGTTGCTCTGTACGCGCGCGCCGCAGAAATTCGTCGACAGACGTTCGAAGCACCTTGTTGGGCAACAGCTTCTCCGGGGACATGTTGCTCACATTGCAAAGCGGGCAAGTGAGTTTGCGCTCGATCAGCGCACTGCGTAGACATTCATCGCACGCAGACTAACAGCAAACACAACAAAACACACTTAGTCACCTCAAACAAATCCACTAGAAACATCAGGAACTTGGACGACTGCGTACCTCTTGACAGCACGGGATGAGCACGGCGTCGCTCATGAGCCGTCTGCAAAGGGGACATGCCAAGTGCTCGGGTGGATTCGAGATGAATTGATCCAAGGTGGCCGAGCCGCCGGACCGGGCCATTAATTTAGAGAAGTTTTTATTCTGCGGTTCTATCACAGCTAGCCCGCCCCACGGCGCGTTCACTACCGTTTTGCCCGCGCCTACGGGGATCTCGCTGGGATCGCTCACCGCCTTCATGAAAGACTTGGGAATGCCAGTTTTCTTTTTCACACGGTGCTGGTCAAATTCCGGATCCCCGTTCGTGGGGCAGTTCTGGATGTAGTGTCCGGGCGTTCCGCACCGGTAGCACACATAGTTGGGCGGCGGGTTGCCCAAGAGATTCGGTCCGCCGGGGGCTCCAGGTCCCGTGCGGCCACCGCCTCTTCCATTCATCATTCCTCCTCGTCCGCCAAAGTCTCCACCTCGGCCACCACGGCCAAAGCCACGGCCACCAGCTCCAGTTCCTCGTCCACCTGCATCTCCTCCGGGCCCATTATTGGCCGCATAGTAGTTCATCACATGGTTGGCGTTGCTGCCGCTGGACGCGGTCCACGTCTTATTGCCCAGTCTCGAGCCGCGCATGTCTTCAGCCTGTTCGTGAATTGATTGCAGCGCGGCCAGTTCATCCTCCATCGTCTGTGCGCCTGCAGCGGCGTCTCCAGTGGTCAAAGACAGCGAGGCCATTCTGTACAGAGCCATAAAAAACAGCAAAAAGAACCAATATACAACGTGGCCATACAACCAGCAACATGTCAGCCATTACCTCGTCCTCTCTCCTACAAAAAGAGCTACACAAAGTGTTCATAGCGGCCACGTACGGCTGTGTAGGGGTCGGTCCGACGGGCAGCACGGGGGACGGGCCGGCCATGGGGGCCACAGGGGGCGACGCGTGGATGGCCGCGGCGGCAGCAGCAGCCGCCGCCACGGCCGCCTCCTGCTTCATGCGGGCCAGCAGGCCGCTGCCTGGCTGCTGGCTGGGGATGCGCTTGACCGTCACGCTCGTGTTCCTGGGCAGCTGCGTGTTCTCATCGTCGTACACTTTGCCGTTCTGGGCGTCCGTGATCACGAGGTCGAAGTCCAGCCCCTTGGCCAGCTTCTTCTTGTCCACAATGGCCTTCTTCAGGTCCAGCACGCGGATCACAGCGCCTGGGAACGTCACCGTGTCGAACTCCTTGGCCGACTTGAACTTAAAGTGGATCGACATGTTTAATCGCTCGGCCCGGGGGTACTAAGGGGTCTTAAACTGCGGCCCGAGGCGTCAAGTGGATCTACAGACGCTGAGCTACGCGAGGAGCCCGCTCCCGAGGCGCAGATCGACGTACGAAGCGCGGTAGGCGAGATTAAGCGCGTGATCCGAGCGTCCTGCTGCGCGAAGAGCTTCTTGGGTAATGCGGTGGCCGGGGAGCCAGAACCACCGTGTACGACCTGGCATCGCATAACCTATGGTAACGCATATGTAGCTATCTAGTTGATTAGCTTGTGGTGTAGGAAGTAGGACCCTGTGTCTTTGGGTTTCCTGTGCTCCGGCATATTTGGAACACTTGCACGCTCTATTCTCGTCACGATCTTTTGTGTGGACGACCCAACATTCATGTGCACCACATGACACCCCGTCTCTACGCGGGTACTTTTTGAAACTCGAATTTGAATATCTGAACCGATCGGCTAATTCACTACCTTAATTGCTCGGCAGCGGCCATGACGATGCAGGCGCGCGACCCGACGGAGCTGCTGGCCGAGGGCAAGGAGAACGCTTCGGGCCAGAGCAACGGCAGCCAGGCCATGACGGCGGCCATGCGGGCCAAGCGCCGCAGCAGCAGCGAGGCCAGTCGCCGCGTGTACGACAGCGACCGCTTCAAGCTCGTGCAGAGTCGGCGAGGCAGTGGCGCGGCCAGCCCGGGCCAGTCGCGGCCACCGACGGCCAGCAACCAGGAGGACAATGTGGACATGGCCGCGCCTTCTGCGCCAGTGGCCGCTCCTCAGAAGAAGAAAGAGCCGACGCCTCAGCCGGTCGTGCCGGATCAGATACTAGAGGCGTATCTGGACGCCAACGGCTACGTCAAGACACGGACGTACCGCAAGGGCAAGTTCCTGGGCAAGGTACGTCAATGGAGAGAGTGATGGAGGAGGTGGAGAGGCTAATTATTGGGGTATTCATTCTTGCAGGGAGGGTTTGCACGTTGCTACGAGCTCAAATGCGAGCAGACGGGCAAAGTGTACGCCGGCAAAGTGGTGGCCAAGGCGTCGCTCGTGAAGCCCAAGGCTAAGCAGAAAGTGAGAGAGCTTATTGTCTTTTAGGAGGGAGGTGGAGGACTGATAATTTGTGCTCTTGCTGTGCGTCCTTTCTCGGACTTGTTGTAGTTCACGTCGGAGATTAAAATCCACAAGTCGCTGCACCACCCGCAGGTCGTGCAGTTTGAGCACTTTTTTGAAGACGCCGACAACGCCTACATTCTGCTGGAGTTGTGTCGGAATCAGTCCATGTCGGACTTGATGCGGCGACGGAAGAGACTCTCGGAGAGCGAAGTGCGGTTCTACATGCGCCAGCTCGTGGAGGGGCTGGCCTATCTGCACGAAAACCTCGTGATCCACCGCGACCTGAAGCTGGGGAACCTTTTCCTCACGGCGGAGATGCGGCTCAAGATCGGAGACTTTGGACTCGCAGCTCGGCTGGATAACCCGGAAGACCGCAAGCGGACAATGTGCGGCACGCCCAACTACATCGCGCCGGAGATTCTCAGCGGTCAGCGGGGAGACGGACACAGTTTTGAAGTGGACATCTGGTCAACGGGCGTTGTCATGTACACGTTAATTGTGGGGCGGCCGCCGTTCGAAACGGATGATGTCAAAGCCACTTACAAACGTATTCGCGCCAACCAATACGATTTCCCAGAGACCGCGCATGTATCGCGGGCAGCACAATCGCTCATTCGCGGTATCTTACGCAGTGATCCGGGCGCTCGCCCTTCGCTGGAGCAGATTTTGAAGCACCCGTTCCTGGCTGACCAGTTCGTTCCGACTTCGCTGCCAAGAACAGCGCTACTAGTTACGCCACCGTCATGCAAAAACCAATCTTTCGCAAATCGTCACAGTGATAGTGAGCACTTTGCGAACTCAACCGGTGTACGAGTGCCACCACCTCCTGCCGCATCGAAAAGGTACCCTCTTCAAAGTCGAGAAGAAAACACGCATACTCAACGTGCATCTGACCCGGGGGCATCACCGACCATGGCTCAGTCGCTGCCTCCTGCATATAAGCGCGATGGGTCTGGAAGGACTTCAGGCTTCACTAGCTCCGCTCGACGAAAGCTAGCTGCGAGTAGCAGTACAGCGGAGCGATCCTCGCACACTGGACCAGTGGAGACCTTGGCTTCTTCTCAAAACGTTTTGGAGGGGGCTTACAAGGCTTTGTCCCGATTTTTCTTCCTTCAAGAGCATACATCTAATGGAGATGGCGGTGACAAACGGCTGAGTGAGTCGTCCTCTGCTGCTACGATCGTTGCTGCGGCGCAAAAACTGAAGGAAATTCGTGCGGAGGCTGAAGAAACCCAACCACTTGTTCCTGCAAGCCTGTGGATCTCTCAATGGGTCGACTACACTTCCAAGTACGGCATCGGCTACATGCTCTCGAACGGTGAATCAGGCGTGTATTTCAACGATTCGACCAAGATGATTTCGTCTGCGGATGGCCGAGCGTTCGAGTACATCGAACGCCAAAGCAGTCAGCACCCAGGACCGGAGCATCGTGTTTGCTACACGCTTGAAAATTACGACCCGTCACTGAAGAAGAAGGTGACACTACTTGGCCACTTCAAAGGCTATTTAGTAGACGCACGCGCGGAGAATGACGAAGCAGATACGCTTGAAAACCAGCTCGCACGGTCTTTTGTGCTCTCATCTCGTGAAGTTGGCACGGACACTAGTGTTCTCGGCAGCAATGCCAACGACGGATCTACCCAGTCGATGGTGTTTGTAAAGAAATGGGTCAAGACTCGCCATGCAGTGCTCTTCCAGCTATCGAACGGCACAATGCAGTTCAACTTCTTCGACAAATCGAAGCTCATGCTATCCGCCGATGCCCGCGTGGTGACATTCCTGGATCGTGAAGGAGATTTGACTGTGTTCTCATCGTCAGCGGCAATTCTAACGCCCGAACGACCGGATCTAGCCAAGCGCTTGCGCTATGCAAAGGACATGTTGCAGCAAATGGTGCGGACGTCGGAACACAAGTAACTCGTGCACTCATCTGTAGACATAGCGCCTCCAACGCGTAAATTATAAATCACTTGTCAATACTTTGGTATCGGTGGGCCTCGAATTCTGGGAAGAACGGACGTTTGCAGTTTTGTCACGGCGGCAGTGAGCTGCTCCACTTGTGCTTGGAGATCTGCAAGCTGTTGTTGCTGCTGTCGATTTTGCTGGGCCTGGGCTAATTGTTGGTGCAGCACCTCGTCCTTCATCCCTTGTCCTCGACTCGACTTCTTTGGAACTTCGTAGCGAACACCATCCTCCAATCCACCAAGCACGGGTTTCTTCATTGCCACGTTGAGCGCCACCACATCGCGAGCAAGTTCATGAATTGCGATTCGCGAAGCTCCTCGTCGTACAGTCCTCATTACGGGAAGAGGTGGTTCTTGTATCGTTGGTTCAGCTTCCTCAGGAGACTCGTCAACAGGCACAACACGACTTTGGTGGGAGATCGGGCTTGGACTCGGTTGAGGTAATGGCTTGCTCACAAGTGACAGTCGCCTCATTTTCTCGGCAGCGCCAAGGATAATGTTCTGCCGTCGAGCCGCCCGAGCATTCATCGAGGCATCTTCTTCATGCTGTTCCCTTGCAACAACGTATCGCCTCTCACGGGTATTTCTGGTATTGGCCTTTGGTTTGGACACCGCAAGTAGCTGAAGGAACTTGTCACGGCGAGTTTTCGGAGTCAACGCCTTCTCTAGGCGTACAATCGCCTTAGCGTGCGACTGAAGTGCTTCTGCTTCTGCTGCATCCCAAACTTCAGCGTACGTCGTTGCCATCATGGCAATGAGAATGTTGAGCAGCACTACTACCGCACTCAGCAAGTGTACGAGCAGCAGGAAGTTGCTAGTATACCAAGTGTATCCTGTGGCCTGCTTGAAGTTATCGTACGTGAGCTGCCCGTAGAGCATGAGGTAGACCGTAATGAACGACGTCGTGAAGGTCTCATATCCATTTGTTCCGCGCAACAGCAGGTAAAACGCCCCACTGAAGCCCAGCAGGAAGACCGAATACAGCAGGAAAAAACGATAGATATCCTTGACCATGTGCACCATCATGGCGATGATTAACCCGCTTTCGCGTGACATTTGCAGGAACTGCAGCAAGTTGACCCACAGACACACCACGATCATAGCGAGCACGCTGTTGCGAACTTGCTGCGTCATTTCAGAGAAAGCCACAAACTCCAAAGGAATCGAGCACATGGTCGCCACATACGTAGCTACCCCGATCCAGTTCCAGAAGGACGAAAAGTACCTACGCACGCCCTCCCCACGACACTCATTGCGTTCCACATGAAGCAACAAGAAGATGCTCAGTAGCCACGAGAGGAACCGCAGCGCGGCCACCATTTTATCGACGTTCGAAGCGAGGTGAATCCAGTTCGGACTCCCCCACACCGTCGGGATAAAGTAGCTGACCACCAAAAGCGTGTACGCCGCAAGCTCTCGCCGGAACATGGCACCCGCGAAGCTGTGCCACTTGGTGTGCAATATCATCCGCATGAGTCGGTGGGACAGGATCGAGTGGGCCGCAGAGCTCTCGGCCACGAGTGCAAGTGCTGTGTCGCTCACCGGAACGTTCGGCTCGCCGTAGATTATCCTCAGATCCGTGTACTTGACGGCCTCAAACCCTTTGTGCGAGTGGTTGAGTACCGTGGCAAACTCGTCCAAGTAGTCGGTCGCCGCCCCGGGTGCTTTGTCCAGCAAGAAGGCGAAGAACTCTCCGTCGTAGCGTCTTGGCCACGTGCCTGGTTGGCGTAGCAGCCACCGCACCATTTCTTCGTTGCCCACTTCCACCGCTGCATGTATCGGCGTCACCTGTCCACAGGGAAGATCAGGCGTGGCTCCAGCCTCGAGTAGCGCTTGACACACTGCAAATTGCCCCTCCTGAGCGGCTTCAAGCAGCGGCGTCCATCCGGAATCGTCCTGCACATTGAAGATCGTTAGCGTCGAACGTCGAGTACCCACCGAAACTCAACGAACCCGAACGTCTGGAGGCACTCCAGCATCCAGGAGATCGCGCACAATCTGCTCCGAGAGTTTCCAGCCTGCCACGACATGCAGCAGCGTGGATCCGTCGTCTTTCCGACGCACTAACGGCGCGTCTCGAGCGGTTTGCGGCTCCACTCTGCACCACAGCAACACATTTCCACACTTTAGAAGCTGCAGACACCTGGCATTCCTGGCCACCACGCACGCACAAGATCTGGGCCACGAGATCGTCGAAGGCCGCGTCAGGCAGCAAGCTCCACGCTGCCTCGGGAGCCATGAGCCAGCGCTTCCCATTCGCGTCCCTTCGGGCTCCCGATAAAGTGCGGCTCCAGATTGGTGGCCCTTCCTTACGCACTGCAGCACAGGTGATTGTCGCAAAGAGGGCCGACATCTTGCCTTCACTATGGGCAGCTCGATCATCAAGATTGGTGTGGTGCACGTTACTGCGTAAAATATTTTTTTCGAAACCCTCGACGTAGCCATTCCTCGAATTTGGGACAGCAATTAGTAACGGCGCCGGCCATGGGGCTCCAGGCGTCGGGCCAACGCTCATTCCTGCATCCAAGCCGTCGGGCCGATAGCTGCCGACGATGGCCAACACAGACATCTCGCCGGCCGTGGTGGCCGCGTGCGAGCGCTTCAGCGCGGCCAACGACCTGGTGCTGGCCCACGTGAACGCGTTCCTGGATCTGTCGCCCACGTGGTCGCTCATGCGTGCGGCGCTGGCCGGCCACCTGCACCTGGTGCAGCGTCTGAGCCGCCGCCATCCACTCAAGTTCCAGCGCTGCTGCCAGGAGGCCATGGACTCGGCGGCCGAGTTCGGCCACCTCGAGGTCGTCCAGTGGCTGCACCAGAACAGAGAAGAAGGCTGCACGACGGACGCGATGGACATGGCGGCCAGCAACGGCCACCTCGAGATCGTGCAGTGGCTACACACCAACAGGAAGGAAGGATGCACGGCCAATGCCATGGACTTTGCGGCCCAGCACGGCCACTTGAAGGTCGTGCAGTGGCTGCACGAGAACAGGAAGGAAGGAGCTACCCACTACGCTATTGACAACGCAGCTACGTACGGCCACTTGGCCGTGATCCAGTGGCTACACGCACATCGAGACGAAGGCTGTTCCCAGTCGGCTTTGGTCAATGCCATTAGTGCGGGCCATGATGAGGTGGCCAGGTGGCTGGCCGTTAATTGCAAGCGAGACTGCGTGGGCAAGATGGGGTTTGTAGTGTACCTCTCGAGAAGGGGGTACTGGGACGTGACGGCCCTCACGGACAAGCACCCGTTCTTACAGGAGCTCGTGGACGATGAGATCATGTTCACGGACGAGGAGGACGACAATGGACGGGATATGGAGGAGCTGGACTTCCTCCGACTGTAGACCGCAGGCACACGCCTGCAGTAGCTAAGCGCCCACGAGTGGGGACGCATATTCACTAGATTAGACTAAGCGCACGCCAATACCAAGTTACAATATTGCAAGCAAGAGGCCGGAGCGTGGCCGGCCGGCAGCTACTTTATGATTCCGGACCGCGGTGGATCCTTCCCGTCGCCGGACAGTGATCATGGTGCTTGACGTTGAGATCTTCCTACTTGTGTATCTAAGATGCTTGGAAGTGTCTTGGCCGAAGACCATTCTCGAAACCCTCGTCCATGTCCGTCGTCTCGCCTGCAGTGCGTGCAGTGTCGTGCTCATGAGGCCAACAATGAATTGGTGTTGGAACTGGTACAGCAGTTCTTCGACGTGACTGCTGCGTGGTCTCTCACGGACGCTGCGGAGCGCGGCCAACTCGATCTGGTCAAGAAGTTGAACTTGACAACCGCTGAAGGATCAGCGCTGGACGCTCTCGACTTCGCGGCCGAGGCCGGCCATCTTGATGTGGTACATTGGTTGCACTCTCACCGGAGTGATCCCTGCTCGGTGGACGCAATGGACATGGCGGCGGCAAATGGACACCTCGACGTCGTACAATATCTGCATCAACACCGACAGGAAGGCTGCACTACGGACGCCATGGACCTCGCTGCAGCTAACGGATTCTTGACCGTCGTCAAGTGGTTGCATTCGAATCGAGAGGAAAGGCTGCACTCAGGCTGCGATGGACGTCGCCGCAGCTAATGGGCACTTGGAGGTGTTCAAGTGGCTTCATTCCTGTCACGAACTCCGCCGAAGTAGGAGCTCGGTTGATCCTTAGGTGGCGAATTTTAAGAATGAATAGATTGAATGAGCTTGCTCACGGCCGTGCTAGCTGCAGCTACTACTAGGAAGTCCTTGCTATTTGGATGCTAGATGCTTGATACTGGCTGGTAGCTGGAGACTCAGAAATAATCCACTAAGGATGCGTCACTGGTACTGTCACACTCCCTCCTTTAGGAAGCTGTGTAGCGTGTGCGCGAGCAGCTTGGGCTCGTGTGCGAAGTCGTGATGATTGGGCTCGGGCGTGAAAATCATCAGTGAGACCGCGTGCTTGGACTAGTGAGTCTTCGGGTTCCCATGAATCTTCGTTATCATCACCGTACCATCGAACTCGGTATTGCGAGCAACCTCTGCGAATTCTGTGATCGATTATGCGCTTGACTTGCAAACCGATCTCGCCGTCACGTGTGATCAGATTTGGTACACGGTCGTCGCGAGTACTTGAACTGTCAGGAGTGTACAGACGGAGGCGAGACACGTGAAATTCATCATGTAGTTGAAGGCCTGGGGGATGACCCAGCTTGTACGTGTCTGGAGTAGTCGATGCTAGTACAGGATACAGGCCGATGTATTTCGTTGCGAGTGAACGTTTGCCGTCACTTCCAACGTGATGCATGGCAAGGTTCGTTGTGTCCAGCAAAACTTCATCACCAACACGAATTGAAACGGAAGGTCTGTTGCGGTCGAAGTAAAACTTCATGCGCTGCTGAGCTTGGTCGAGCGCGTCTTGGCACTCCACGAGAATTGCTCGCTGAACATCGATGAAGCGAGATGCCGTTTTCAGCCCCTTGCGAGGTGGAACTTCCAAATCACTAGCCGATCGCGGGACGTACCCCAAATCTGCTTCAAAGGGAGCCATTCCGATGCTCGCATGAACCCGCGCGTTGTATGCGAATTCTGCCAGTGTAAGGTACTCGGTCCAATCATTCTGGTGAGGAGACACGTACGCGCGAAGATAATCACCGAGATATCTGTTAGTGATTTCTGTCTGGCCGTCCGTGGAAGGCTTAAATGCACTGCTTGGGCAAAGCTTCGTGTCTTGCAACTCAAGTAGTCTTGTCCAAAGCTTCGACGTGAACTTGCTGTCACGGTCGCAAACAATGGATACTGGAAGGCCGTGTAGTCGCTAATAGTGATCACGAAAAGCTTGGCAGCGTCGTGTGCTGTTGCTGTCGTTTTGGTTGCCACAAAATGGGCACGTTTCGTTAGTCGATCTACAATAACCATCACAGCATCGAATTTCTGCGGCTTTGTCTCGGGAAGGCCAACCACAAAATCCATAGTTACATGCTTCCAACGCTCTTCCGGGATATCCAGCGGGTTGTCGCCTTGATTACGGCAATTGTCAAGCTTGGGCGTCCTTGCAGCTTCAGCTCGTGCAGCACACGAGCAGGAGACCAATGAGGAAGGAGGGCACGCGACTCAAGGCCTATGAGCGATGGAGGTGATTGCGACCGGAGGTTGCAGCGGACTTGGGGCACGCGGCACAAGTTGTCAGTGGACGCTGGCACGCGTCCACCACTGCCTATGCATCGGACCTGGAGAAACAAGGGTTAGTCCTCAGCTTTAGTTTTGCTCATTAATAAACTTTCCTTCTTAGGAATACCTGGGTTACGCGACACGGGTTCAGCTTTCCTGCTTCTTTCCTTCGTGATGTCTTGGTACGCATGCAAATTTCACAAGATCCACAGTAAAACCTAACAGTGGCAGACATGGATGGCCAATAATACTTGCTTTGCAGGAAGCGCAGTGTCTTGCACACACCAGGATGGCCCCAACTAGCCGTATCATGTTCTTCAAACAGTATACGCTCACGAAGAGCTTTGTTTTCTGGTACGCACAGCCGCAGCTGCTGTTCGGCCTGGGAATGATAGTAAAGCAGATCGTCTTGAAGCTGAAAATGGTCCAGGCGTGCAGTTTTGGGTAGGTCCGTGAAGTTTGAACCTAATTCTGCTGCTGGGGTAAGCTTCAACCTTTGCCAGATCGGTCCAAAGTACGAGTCGCTTTCGTACAATCTTGAGCACTGTTGTTGAATTGTTTGTGAAGGTTGTTCACTGGGCCTCTGAGCATATAAGTGAGTCGAGATGTCGTCTTTGTCGTTGTCTTCGCCGACGTTTTTTAGCAGCTCCGCTAGAGAAATTGTCGACGTGTCTTGTTTCCACGAGAAACGAAGTCAGCAACAGTGTTGTCGTCTCCTTTGATCCAGCGAAAACAGGGCTGGTACATACCCAGCTCGTTAAGCCACCTTGCCAATCGTTGCGAGCATGTCTTCTGCCTCAAGATTGACTCCAGCGTTCGGTGGTCAGTACTGATCTCAAATGGCTTGTCGATAAGATAGACTTTCCAAGAATGCATGACATAGAGGGCAGCTAGAAGCTCTTTTTCTCTCTCGTCGGATACTTTATCTCGGCTGTCGCCCACCGTATGCAATAATGCGCTCTTGTCCTTCATAATCGAGTTGGTAAAGGTAACCGCCTACTGCGAAGTCTGACGCGTCCATTTTCACACAAAATGTCTTGGTGAAGTCGGGATGTGCGAGAACCGGAGGATTCGAGAGCCGACGCTTTAACTCACAAAAACATGTATGTTGCTCCTCGTTGAACTCCACACTCTCATTGCGACTCTTTCCTTTCACGAGCTCAGTTAATGGAGCTGTCAGTGCTACCAATTCTGGGCAAAATTTCAATACGTAAACGCAAGTCCCCAGAAGAGATTGCAGATCATGCTTCGTTCTTGGAAGTGGCCACTGGTTAATCACGCGAACTCTATCGGGATCCATGCGAACGCCGTCAGCGCCCATAAAGTCTCCAAGGCATGGTATCTCGCAAGCACAAAATGTGCACTTCGAAAGTTTAACGTACAGCTGCTCGCTCTTGCAGCGCTCCAACACCTTTTCTAATGCAGCCAAATGTTTATCCACATCGTCGGACGGCGTGAACACGAACAAGTCATCAAAATACGCCCGACAAAAGTCCTTCTGGTCTGCGAAGACATTCTGGATGAGGCGGTTGAAACCTGCTGGGCTACACGATAGTCCCATCGGCGTAACCAGGTATTCAAATAGCCCATCTGGGGTTGAAAAGGCCGTGTAGGGTATATCTTGCTCACGAAGCCGAACCTGAAAAAATCTCCATAGTAAGTCCATGGCGGAAAATATCTTACCCTTCCTCATGGAGTCAAATATGTCTTCCTTCCGGGGAACTGGAGTGGCCGGTAGGCGAATCTTTGCATTGATTCCGCGGAAGTCGTGAACGATGCGCCAACCGACTGCTTTCTTCACGCAAAACGTGGGCGCCGAATAGGGCGACTTTGAGCGGCGAATAATGCCGGCCTCCAGCATTTCCTGCGTCCATTCCCGAATTGCGTTTTTCATGTTTTCACTGAGTCGAAACTGCTTTCGTGTTACTGGCGCGTCGACGACGAGTTCTATCTCGGCCTTGATGTCCGTCTCGCGCGTTGGAGGAACTGCCGGGAGATGCGCTCGAAAAACAACGTCCTTGTACTTGAGTAGCAGGTGCTCGGCTGGATGACCTTTAAGAGCGTTTCCAGTCTTGTGCCTTCTGGCGATCCGCTTTTGCCAAGTCTTCGAGCTGTATCATGAAGCAAAATTCGTTATCCGGCGCGCGAAGCAGCTTCTTCAGCCACTTGGTGGACACGACACGGGTTGGACCGTTGTTGGACTCGTAGTCTTGGTGCATGTAGAAGTGCTGGAGAACGTCGTCGCTGCGAGCTTGGCTGAGCCAAGGAGTGCGAGAGCGAGATGGCCCAGCTCGGCGTGCTGGCGCATGCCTTACGCACTGTCTGAAAGAGATTTGAGAATGGTCGGTGTCTCGAGACGCGATCGTCCTTGCTGTCCAGTTTATATCTGGATTCACCTTCTCAAGCCACGACCAGCCGAGCAGCACATCCTTTCCTTCTGGGATAGGCATCACATAAACAGGTGTCTGATACGGTGCGAACCCCTCCATATGGATTGTCACTGTCGCTTCTCGCCGCGGTATTTCGACGCGCTTGTTATTGCCGATAGTTACAGATAACGGCTTTTTGCACCGCTTCACCTGCAAGGCCAGTTTTTGCGCGAGCCACGGCGAGATGGCGTTGAACGATGAACCGCTGTCAATGAAGCATCGAACGGAACGAGTATCGATTTGCGCCGGTTGTTCGAGGTAGCAGTAAAGTTTCTCTGTCTGGAAAGCCAGCCTCTCTCTTTTGCTTGGCCTGCACTTCCCAGCAGACTTTGGTGCTGCGGAAGAATCACTGCTAGAATCCCCCACAGTTCGGTGCCCGGTAGGTTGCCAACCTACCGATCCTGGCCGTTTTTTGACTGGGCAGAATCCGGTGCCGCCGTGTCGCGGGCTTTCTTGTGGCACACATCTTCGGTGTGGTTCTTCTTTTTGCAGTACCCGCAGAACGTAGTGGAGTTGCCGCTCTTCACTTCGTTTGCAAGCTTGTTACCGCTAAAGTTGGTTCTGGCTGCCGGATTTGTTTGCTCCTTTGCAGGAGGCCGCGCTTGAGCGGGCTTTGAATCTTCGAAGCGCTGTACAAGATCGATTGCCTCCTCCAGCGTCTCGGGAACGTTGCGTGAGACATACCCACTGGTGTCGGAGCCAGAGATTGACACTAGTTTGGTTTTTGTCCAAAGTGCTGTATTAGTTCCCGAGTATCGAATTCTGAACTACTGCAGTAATAGTAGTTTCTAAGCTACAATCTGGATTACTGGTCTAACAGTAATGCAATAGTTTTCCAGTACTTTGCAGTAGTTTCGACGGTCGGCACCTAATTGTCGGTACTGCGCTCCATGCGATGAATCTCCTTCCTGTTGTACTTGAGCAGCACTTGCATCTCCGCGCGTTTATTCTCGGTTCTGGTCCGTAGCCTGCTCATGACAAGGCCACCTGTGGAAAAGACGCGTTCCTGGAAGGCATTGGACGGGCTTCTCCCCAACCAAACACGCGCCAAAGCTGCAATAGATGGGAACAACGCGTCTCCGGACTCCATGAACCAGCGGAGGATATTCACGTGCTCGCACACTGCTTCAACCCTCCAGCAAACGATCCCATTTTGTCGAACCAACAAAAGCTGCGTGAAGTCATCCTTTGTCAACGTCTGCTCTGACTGTTGTTGTAGCGCGACGGAGATCCAGTCGACGGTGAACTTGAGCCTCGAGCCAATCCTGAAGAACCCTGTCAGCTTGGTCATTAGTTGTTGTAGGTAGAGGGGTATTCGTTGCTGCCGTTACGGGGGCTCCACAAATCACCTTGTCATCCTCGACACACGGCACTAAATCAAAGTCGGACAGAGCAGGCGCTGTTGTCGTAGTAGCACCAGAAGAACCCGCGCTTATTGCAGCGAAAACCTCATTGTGAGCGTTGGCAAGCAAGTCGTTACCATCTGCGATGACCTTCTGAATCCAATCCGCATCCTTCACTGTTTCGTCCTTCTCACCTACGTCATCAGCAAGTGACTCCATCGGTGTAATTAGGGGCGCCACTGAGAACATTGTTCGGCGGTCCAGCAGCAGGATCAACACAGTTTCTGGAGTGGCCGTAGCAATGCGATTTTCAACCTGACCTTTCATTCTTGCCATACAAGTATGCGCCAGTTGACTGAACGATTCCACCGGCACCGCGTACCGAGGGAATGACGCCGCCGTAGTTGTAGCTGTCTGTGGAGCGTCAATATCGCACACCAAAAACGTCTTGGAGTGCAAACGATCAGCCGTGTACTTGAGCACCACAATCAGCTCCGATGCAACCAAGTCGCTGCGTTGGATTTCGAAGCGAGCAAGATCAGCAATTGACCCCACTATGGCCTCTATTT
The DNA here is from genome assembly GCA_032158285.1 of Phytophthora sansomeana. NCBI lineage: Eukaryota > Oomycota > Peronosporomycetes > Peronosporales > Peronosporaceae > Phytophthora > Phytophthora sansomeana. The sequence continues at coordinate 249,826 of JAPDHH010000255.1, forward strand.
CTGCCATTAACTTCCAGTCCTGGTGCACTAGACACTCGAAAACTGTTGCGTCATCATCCTTTTCGCAATTCTGGAAGTAACCTCGAAATGCTGAGTAGTTCATAATGGAACGTTGAAATAGCTTCACCGTAAAAGCCACCCGGGTATCACAGTCTAGCGTTGTTGCCAACTTCGGTAGACTGTAGAAGGTTTGTACGTCTGCCAGACGCTGGCATCTCTGCTCGGTGCTAAAGTAATTGTTCAAAGCACGCACACGCTTGATCAAATCGCGGCCTTCCTCAAATACCCCTCCGACAGTGCAAAAGCGCCGTTCACGTCTGTAGATTTTGGTGGTCGGGTCATACACCGATACAGTCTCTTTGTTCTCACGCATTCCCATAGCGTACTGCAGGCACAGGTTCAGCACGTGCATTGTGCAGTCCGTTGGAACAGAATCTTCAAAACGTTTCGACACTTTGCGAGCGCTAGCAGCAGTATCCGACACCGTAAATTGAGTCATTGCATCAACGTTGAAGCCGTACAGCTCTTTCACGTGAGCACAGATTCGCTTCTTCATATCCGCGGATGCGTGCGACCCGGCGCCAACCGTAACGAGAAGCGCATTTTCCCGAGGCGTCCACGACTTGTCGATCCATCTTACAGACGTTCCAAGCACTCCTTTTTTGCCGTTAGCCGTGGTGTACGTGTCGTGATGGAGGTTGAGAAATGGGGCATAGTGCGCAGCCGCAAACTCTCGCGCTAGTAAGTCTGCTGTCATTTTGCAGAACTTTGCAAATACAGCATCCAGTAGATCTCGAAACGTTGAAGCCGAAAGAACATTGACTTCACAGTCGCCTGTAAGTCTCTGGACTAGAAGCTTGAAGTCCTCCGTCGCTACCGTGTTGAACGGCAACCCCGCCGAAACCAGCCATTGCACGATATAGACACCGACCGCTTTTTGTGTCGGAGCCCAGTTTTTGTAGCGTACCGCGCTTCTTAGGTGGGCGGATACCGGCCGGTTCGAGAGCGGGGCGTTTGCCTTTTCCCGACCGCTCTTCTTCAGCCGATACGTCAACAAGACGAGCATTTTTCTTCGACCGCTTCAATACTTCTGCCTGGCCTATCGGGTGTTCACGATGGAGAGCGAACATATGGTCTTTAGCGTTCGAGGTATGGGTGAAGCGATGAAGAGCTCGCTCCCATGCGTTGGGTGCGGCGAACGGGTTGCAAGTAAACGCTTGAGCGCACAAGATGCACACGCGAGTTGGGTCGTCTCCATCTTCGGTCTCAAATGGTGTTGCCAGTAAATGGAGAACATCCCAGAGGTCGTGCCTACTTCCCAGCTGTCTGTAGTGATGAACCGAGAGCGGGATTCCGAATGCATCAACACCGGACGGTTCATCCGACGTTGCTGCCAAATCCACTGCTGCAGTTGCTGCAGGAGGTGAAAGCCGTCCGGGCCGACACACCGAAATTGTAGACTCCTGGGAATCCATACCTGAGGCGTGGCTGGACAGGTCATACGATTCTTGAGAGGCGAAGTAGCTTTCGGTCGGCGGCGATGTCATCGTCTTCCACTTGTAGATGCAATTGGCAGTGCAGAACCGTTCGGAGAGTTTGCCCGAATCGTAGAGGTCATTACTGCACAGGTGATGAACTCCACGCCCACACACAGTGCAGGGGTCCGTCACGGTAAGCTCCGCGCAGGAACAGTCAGGGTTTGCGCACTTCATTTGAACGAAGGCGAGATGAGGCTTCTTGTCGGTTCTTCAATTGCTGGCAAATTGCAGATTGAGCTCATACGTCGCAGAATGAGAGATCGCCTAAACGACGTGATGCAGCGATCAATGTGTCCGTGTGACGACGGTCACTTGCGATCGCCGTTCGATAAGCTGATCGTATGTATTGATGTAGGACAACAAGCGAGCATAGTGAAGAATGAGAAGCTTGCAATGCGGCCGAACCAGAATTGAAGCAATCGTCGGCAAGACCGCCAGGAGCTTCTGGATTGCTTCATCTGCGAAAACAGTAACTCGACAGTAACTAACAGTAAGAATCGGCGGCGATCTGAGTTACTGCCTACTGCAGTAGTAGTAGTTTTCCCTCCATTTCAAACTACTGGTTACAACAGTAGTTCAGCCAGAAGTTTCCAGTAAATAGTAATGTACCAGTAGTGCTAGAACAAGCTACTGTCAATCCCTGGTCGGAGCGCATGTTCTGTTGGAAGAACTATCTCTTGATGACCTCGGGTAGCTCTGTGTCAACTTGTGACAGTAAGTGCAGGAACTTGGACGTGTATTCCTGCTGCGACTTTCCAGGTTTGAGCTCGTACATTTTGGTAAGCGTCTTGTACTTGAAGTCTTTGTCACGGTAGCGTGCGCGGATGCGCTCTTTGAAAACTTGCCAAGTTATAGGGCTTGTCTGTGACGGGTTCAAGCCCGCGCTTGACAATCAAGTGCAGCAACAACGGACATGGAATAATACGATGCTAACGGCCCGGTACGCACGAAAGAAGACAGGAAAGGCCAGCTGAGGTGGAGATGCGCGTTGGTGCTGCTGAAAGCAACGACAGCAACCTGGCCAATCCAAGGAGTGCATTTTATTCTGAGTGAAGCTAGTGTAGTGAGAATTAAGGAGTGAGGCTCTGCAAAGACCTCATTCCGGAATTAAAAATGAAGTGAGCAGGTCTCATTCACTGCTTTGGCAAAGCAGAGCTGTGTTGGCTCTCCACGACCTCTAATTGAGCGAGAGGCCTCACACATCATACAACTACAACTGTGTAACTACAACAAAGCCGTCAAGACAGATCCAACCACTTCTTCTGCAAGTGCTACCAAATCACAGTAAGCTGAGCTCTGAACAGAGTGAACTCAGCTACTACTGTGACATAGTAGATAGCGATGGCGATGACGACACGAAACACAGCACGTCGTGTGCTCTGAAGTGACACAGCACCTGAACGGAGTCACGTGGCGCTGCAGAATGGCCCCCATGATGATCATGCGACAACTAATGCATCGGAGCGACACTGGAAACAGCCAGACACAGCGCATTGAACAGCTGGAGACAGGATTAACGGTTTTGAGGCAGGAGATGACGACTCCCAAGACGGTTTGAGGATTGAGGTCACGGTCGAGTTGAGTAATCTCAACCGAGATCTAGTAGCTGAGATGACTGAAATTAAAGGCCACTTAGCGAATCTCGTCCAGGCGTCGACAAACATGTCCACAAATATAAACCAGACTCAAGCCATGGCTCAAGCTGCTCAACAACTCGCTGGAGAAGCTCGAGTGCAAGTACAACAGTCGGATTTATCGGGTCACCGACCGGAACCTGTGATTAATCACGGAACTTCGGCCATTCCATTGCGAGACAACACAACCACAGTGGAAAACGATGTCAACATGACTGTACCCGCGACGATGATAACACCTCGTCTTCGCAAAATGGACGTCAGTCCGCCGATATTTGACGGGTTGATCGATGGGATTAAACTGAACTCGTTCATCTTCCAGTTCGAGAGTTACTTTCGGCAGAAGGGTTACGATTTGGTGCAGCACGACCACCTGCTTCCGCACGAGTTGAATCAGTGTGTTCGAAAAAATGCATTGGTTTGGTATGAGAGATTCATGACTGACGCTTTGACTACCAAGTTCTGGAGCGTAATGAAGACTGAAATGAGTCGAGAGTTTCGAGAACCGAATTTTCAGGCCAAAATACGAAATCAGTTGTTGACTTTGAAGCAAACAGGAGCTTATCATGGATATGTGACTAAGTTTCGTGAGCTGCAAAGTGTTGTTGGACTTGATGATCTCACAGCTATCAACGGTTTCGTTAATGGACTAACAAGTGTAGAAATCAGACGTGCTATCCAGCGCAAGCAACCGACTAACCTCAATGCAGCCGTGCAGGAAGGTTTTGTGGAATGTGAACTCCAAGACAAGCCTCAATTTTCTCGCACGACTCTCCCCAGTGGTGGAACAAACTACAAGCATGGTGGAGGAAAACAAATGGGAGGTAACTGGAAACCCGCAACTCGCAACAACAATAGTGGAAACAACAATCCTGCAGCAGGATCAGCTCGTGGCACACTTTGTCAGCACTGCAAACGTGGGATTCACAGCGAGGATGAATGCTGGGTCAACCATCCAAAAAAGAAACCATGAAATGTGCAGCGTAAGCAAGGCCTGCATCGGAAAATCTATGCGCTCTTAGAGTCGCTAGATGTTGGCGATGAGCTCCAAGCATCGTCGACGACGGAACGGCTGTCAAACTAGCCAGTCCATTGGAGGCCGAGCACTCTAGTGGGCGAAGTGAAGACGAGATGCTCGACCAAGTTGATGTTTTATCAGTTGCATTTGATGACGTTGTAATTCGTGTTCGTCAAGAAACGGAAAACACAAAAGAAAAATGTGTATTGACTCGTGACTACTTTTGTTTGCTGCATACTCAGAGTACTGTACAGTGCTCTATTGAGGACATTTGCATCATGAACTCAAATTTTATCGATAGTGGCGCTACAATTGATGGAGTTAGCCCAAGATTCTGTGAAATGAATGGACTTCAAGATCATGTTCTGGATCACGACGAGCCCATGGAAATAACACTGGCGAATAAGCAAACAATGGTGATCCCAGTGAAAACGATTAACATGACTGTGTACATGGAAAACTTTCCTCCGTATACCAATGAATTTCTGGTAATTGAAGTTCCCGAAGACCAAGACCTTCTGCTAGGCATGCCTTGGCTTGAACCCCGATATTGACTGGATTGAGGAGAGAGTTCAACCTAGGACCAAGATCATGCAGGATAAGTTGAAGCAACTGAAAAAACCCAGGAAAAAGAGCAAGGTGAAAACTACTTCAAAGCCGAAGACCCCCGCTGTGAAGATTGGACGCCAGCGCCATCCCATTTCGCCAAAGCATGACAAGCAAACTGCGAATGACCTTTTCACCAAAGGTTATTTCTCGGCAATCACCGGCACTACGAAGTATATTTCATCAAAACAATTTCGGAGAATGCTCAAGAAGCCAAATGACATCGAGTGCATCTTTGTAATCCGACCGAAAACTGAAAAAGAGAGTGGTGAACCACAGCAACAAGTTGAAATTGATGATTATCGTCAACATCCTGTGTATCCTATTCTCATGAAACACAAAGATTTATTCCAACAGAAGCTACCATCTTGTCTTCCACCACGAGAACATGGAGAACATTGTATGGAAGAAGATACAGATGAAGCAATTTTTCGTATGCAATGGAGATAATCTCCTGCTCAAGAGAAGGTAATAACAGATTGGGTACATGAAATGCTCACGGCTGGACTAGTACGAGTTTCAACATCGCCGCAGCAGCCCGCACCTTCTGCGTAAAAAAGCCTGTTGGATGGAGGATTGTTCACGACTATCAAGCAATGAACTCACATACTGTCCGACGAACAGTGCCAATGCCACGGAAAGACAGCATTGTCGAGAAGATGCAAGGTGCTTACTGGTATTCTTGCTTGGACCTTTTGAGTGGATACTATCAGTTTAGAATGCGGGACTGTGACATACCGTACACTGCATTTGAAGCACCCGACGGCACATTTGAATATCTTGTGTTACCGATGAGTTTGTCGAATACACCGGCAACTTTTAATGAAGGAATTCGACGGGTTCTACAGACCAAATGATCTTGGTCTCACTTCGCAAAACCATATGGCTGCCGCATCTAGACCCTTGGTTCTCCTTCCAGGGTGCTGTTGAGGTACGCTGTATGCTAATCCATCTGATGGAATAGCAGCCCCAATCGCCAGATCTAGATGTAGCGACTCGGTACGTACCATCGGCGCGTATACGTTATTTTATTCTACCACTAAACCCTTGGCGGTAGGCGTGCTTTGAACCCTGTCGGCGTTATATTTTACAACTAGTACCCAATGACATAGAAATACCCTGAGGCAGTTTCACGAGCCTCCACATCCCATTTTGAATCAAGATTTTGAGCCCAAGTTCCAGAGCCAGTTTCCACTGCTCTCTCTGAGGTCCGTTCAGACTTTCCTTGAGCGATCATGGCGTGGACACTATGTGCCTTAAGATGACTTGCTCATCGTTCTGATCTAGCACAACATGGTAGCACAGGTAATCCTGGCATGGTTTGGGCTTCGGTGACTCTCAACGTGGTCGTGGCTCTCGGCTTGGAGTCGCTTCCACGAGCTCCGTACGACGATGGCTAAACCGAACCCCCATTGCTAAAGTACTGGGTTCCATGGGTTTCGTGCAACCACGAATTTTGTGCAACATCAGGCGTAAAACTGATTTACCAACCAATCATAGGAAGTGACACCCCTTCTACCGACCAACCTCCATCCCAGTACATTACATGACGAAAAACAAGTTTTGGCAACAAAAAAAAGTTTATTTCTTTTCTGAAAGCTGGGAAGCTGGGGCCTTAGCAATTGTAAAACCGCCATCACTTGTGCGTGGGCCGATGGGGATCAAGCCTGCCTTCACAAAACCTCTACGAATAGTCACATCTGATACCTTCTCCCATGGCTGTACCACAATGCAAGAAATGAGGCTACGGCGTTCTTGAGGAGTAGCACTGTGGTCGTGGATGCAATGGTGCTGGACATACAGTTCACGGCATTCGCGTTTGAAGCCAGTCATGACGGCCACGTCCATCGGCTGGGCAAGCATTGTAGCCCCAGCAGCGACAAACTCAACGTCTGTCATTGCATCCTCAAGCTGAGCGCAAACAGTGCTCATCTTGTGGACTTTCAGACTATCACGCAATAATATGCGGCAAAACGCCACAGACGGCGTCCAAACCTACAGCATGACATTAATAATAAAACGTAAATATCAAAAACAAAAGGTGTAATGAATTTATAACTCACCTCCTGAATCCATTCCAACATGACGCGTTCGTCGCAATATGCATTCTTCTGCACTGCTAGGACAACCTTCTCGTCGTTATGCAGTGGGTTTTTCTGAACTTCAGCTTCCACTTTGCAACCATTTGCCCCTGCGAACACGATGTTGGGGGGCAATTCAACGCCGGTAACTGCAGCACACACAAAAACACACTTGCGCGGAGAAATTTTCAGACATTCCTGTACAATGCATGAACCGCTTGGCGGTGACCCGGGTCACCCCCCATTCCCAGAGCAATTTTGGGAATAATTATTTTTATCTGGGGGGACTTTGGCCGGGTTACTTCGACTTTATCGCTCCGATGAGTGAACCGCACCCTTCTGGGCGTCGTAGGGGTGGTTCGGGAGGCCCCGTACAGACAGCACCGCGCAGGCAGCGTAGACCACAAGAGCGACCAAGTCCACTAGAGCGAGCCTACGCAACGCTAGGAGAAGACGAAGTTCGAAAGCTTCAAGCACGATACCAGTCGCTTGACCCTAAGTGGGGCGGCAAGGAGCACGACCAAGCAGAAGGAATGGCGTTGTCACTACTTGACCAAAACGTACCGGATGCCCAGATTCGGGCGATTTATAAGGTTTGCGGATCCATGATAACTCATTCAAGATGAAGCTTCCAGGTACAAGTGGTGTTACTTGCTGCGTCACAAGGACGAATCAACACAGAACGTGAAGGACCTGATTGTGAAGAAGGAACACAACATCAATATATTTTCGTGCGACGGAGGCGGAGAGTTTGTGAACAAGGAGATGAAGACTTTTCTAGTGGGCCACGAGATAAAGCTGATGAAGGCAAAAGGTTATACACCGGACCTGGTCGAGAAGCTCAATGGATACCTGGTGAACAAGGTCCACGCGATTCGCGAAGGAACAGGTCTGCCCGAATCTCGCTGGGGCGAGATTTTGATGTATGTTGTCGAAGTGGATAACATGAGCCCTACGAAAGCTCTCTCAGGGATGACACCGTACAAGCGGTTAACAGGTTCCAAGCCAGACGTTGGAAATCTTAATGTGTGCGATTGTGTGGCGTTTGAACACGTTCTCAAGAAGAAGCGGAATTCAAAGCTGAGTCCCAAGGCTGTGCCAACATTGTTCCTTGGATATGCACATACTTCACTTGGCTATCTTCTCCTCGATTTACGCACAGGTGGCCTTATCGATCGTCGAGATGTTTCGTTTCGCGAAGAAATCACAGTTGACAGTACGTACTTGGAGATTTTACTCGCATGACGCCATCGCCGGGGACTGGCAGAATTGCCTGAACACGTTCCCTTTCTTCGTTTGCCGAATAAATACTCTTCTTACCAAGCAACGGTTGAATGATGTGTTTTGTACGCGTGCGTGAAAAATACGATTTTCAGAGGGCTCCGACGAAAATGCGATCGCATGGAGTGAGAGGTTACCACGCGCCATCTGCCCTCCACTTCACATTTATGACTTTACCTCCAAGATATCAAGTGCTACTGTACCAAGGTTTCCCCTTCCCCACGCTCGCATGCCCCGCCAACTGATGCTGCGACAATTGTTGCCGACACCGACGAGGAACTCGTCGGGGTGGCTATATAGCGCCAGAGCGGGGGGTGATGTACCCGCAGCCGACTTATACAATATCACACTGTTCTGTGTACAGTTCTACGATCTCGAGCTAATACCTGCCGAGTCTGGGCAGGGGAATCGCTATCGGAGGAGTTAGGCCGCCTACTCAGGCGGCTGGGGTTTGCCATGGTCGATGGCAGACCTACCTACGAGCAAGTGACCTTCTACGTGGGCAACTTGGACAGTATCTGACACGGGGGTGGGCATTTAGACATCCCCATGTCTGACGTGGAAGAAATCGCGCCGGTCATCGCGTTTCTGCTCCCCAAAGAGCTGCTCCTGCGCTAACGAATCAGACGCGCGGTCATTGACCGATCCCACATCAAGATTCTTGACCACCTACTAGGTACTTGTGACAGCCCAACTACTCGTGGCATCCGTTGTCTACTCGTGGGCATTGCGCAAGTAGGTGCCCACTCGCATCCGTCAACTCAAGTTTTCTGGGTCGATCCACTGTCGGGACGTGATTCCCTATGCTCGGTGCGTCACGTGGCTATTACCGGGGCGGGAACCGTAGCCCCGCCCCTTGATGTATCCCTCGGAAGCCTGTTCTGGGGCGACCCCAGTGCATCCAGCACCGGGGTGAGGATGGGTTACCACCGGCAGCGACACAGCCAATCGAGGCGACCATAACGCAATTCGAAACGCGCCCATCCTCGCCAAGACTCCCAGTCGACAACCAGACGCCCGCTACCGCTGAACCCCACCTTACGGATGTGGCGGCACCGGTCCAGGACGGCCAGGCTCGCATCGTGGAGTTCGTGGACTCTCTAGAGAAAATATAGCTAAAAGTCGTCACTTTATCACATATAAAGGCCGTTCCGAAGATCTCAAAACTTCTCAAAACTTCGGAACGGGCTTTATATGTGATAAAGTGACGACTATTACCTATCTTTTTGAAGTTCACCTCTCGTCCGCCGTGTTGTGGAGCTCCGCAAGGATGTGCCAGTAACATGATCTGGCTGTCGGAAAGCTTGAACGGATCTGCCATTGTGCGTCGGTCCTTTAGACGTCTATCGCCCTTTCTCTGCTACAGGGCAACACACCCATCGTTAAGTTCCGTGCCGAGCCATGAGGCTCGGCGTTTGCAGATTTGGAAGTAGGAGAGAACACTTGAGAGATACTTAGAAAAAGGAAGAGTGAGATTGAGGTTTAGAAAGAAAGAGCTGGAGCTTGGTGAGCCCCAGACGCGTGCCGGAGCGGCAACTAACCATCAAGAACTCTGGTAAAACAAAACCAGTTCGAGATGGTAAATTCAGCTTCTAGATCGATGATATTTACCAGGTTGATGTACGCGTGGTATGGAGGAGACCAACAGTCACATTCCGCAGCACGCTTCGCTGCTTGCATCGGGTGCGAGACGTTCTCATCGCATTCGATGGGTATTGGAGCATTATTAACGAGTGCGCTTGCACCACCACGTGCCACCGATCTAGACTAAGTTCCTCCAGCAGGAACCCACTGAAGCACGATACATCGTGTTTGGACCAACCTCTCCTGGTTGCAGATTCAATGCAACGCTTGATAATCTGTTGACGCTGTGAGTGGCAGACTCTCACCACTTCGGTGTCTGTTTTTCCTCGGAATCGGTTGCCGCTTATACGATTGGCAGTCACCTCGGGCTTACTTCGGACGGTTTGAGCGAGTTGGAAGTCCGTTTAAGCTTTTTAGAGACCTCTTATACTGGGAGGTAGGTAGCGTAAGCTAGCCATCCGGAAGCCCAACAAGGATTAATTTGAAGAGCGCTAGGTCGACGTTAGTGCAACATGTAATTAGTGCACGACACAAATGTATGTATGGAACATAATCATCACATCAGACCACATAAGTATGTACCCATGTTGTAATGTTTGGCGAATGGATGTAGATCGATACGACCAAACGTACCCGCTTTGTTGGGCTAATCATTGACCCACATGCTATGGGGGCCTGGTCGAACAAAAGCGACGCAGGAGTGCACGTATCAATGATTCAGTGGGAAATATAATATATATAAACCTCAAATACATACACATATGTTTTGCATGTATTTCCACTACAATTTCTACCTCCCAGATAAACAGTGTCAAGGGAACGAAGTGCTCTCCATCGAGATGTAGGTGGGTTGAGTGTATTGATAGAAAATCTTAATGTGAAAGATCGCCTTACGCTGCACTAACTTCTGTTGATACTCACTTTGACAACTAAACGAAACATGACAGAGAAATGCCCAAAAGCCGTTGTATTAGCTAGTACAAGACCGTAATTGTAGTATTCCGTTGTGAATTGTGTGTAGTCGATCAATTCTGGCTGGATGACTTCGCTTGAGGTATTAAATTTAAAGTAAACACACCAATAAGAAATATACCTAATTCCGTTAATGCATTGTCGACAGGGCGGCCTCCATTTGTTTATTAAATACACGTCTCGTTTGAAGTTATGTAGATCTCGTCATGAGCCACCTGTTCGTCAATTTATAGATGCTGCTTGGACTTCCAGTCGCGAAACCGAGTGACTTCCTAAAGGCAGTTGTATACGCAAGCAGCACTACTATATCCGCGAGACGCCGCATTTACGCTGACGGTTCATTCTGAAGGTTTATACTTTTCGAGATTTACTCGTGTATTTCCTCGGTAAGCGCGAGTCTCCGTGGACACAGGACAGCTTGTCGACGATCAAGGGGGAACTGTAACACCATCACGATACGGCTGGCCCTGTAGTTTTCCCGTGGTGTAGGCAAAAAGGGGCGCGAGAGAAAATTCGTTCACAGTCACAGACGGCAAATTCGGGATTTTGCTCAACTGAACGCTTGTACGTAGGGGAGGGATACCGATAACACCGTTGGAGAACCAAGGACGAACGTGAAATCTACTCCGTGTCATTTGAGAAAGATCAGCTGAGGTTGTTGCAACAATTCAAAACGGGGACCCCATCCACGTCGTACACGGTGGTTTGAAGTGTTTCTGAGGCGGGAGGCATTCCAACTACTCTGTCGACTGTCGATGCTTTTCGATTCGTGACGCTGTGTCGTCGGGATTGGTGCGTCTGCCCCACAACAACGATGTTGGCCGATTGCCTAGCTAAAGGCTTGGAAACAATATGATTTCGAGAACTATGTGAAGCAGTTGGTGTACAGCAGCTACACTTCAGAGCTGTCAGGGAAGTGTTGCGGAAATCAGCTTGAAATGTAGCCAGTTAAGATTGATGACGCAGGTTTATACAGTAGTAGGGCAAAGCCCACCAGCAAGAAAATAAATCACTCCTGATTTTGCGTTCCAACAGAACGCACATCTCCAGCGTTATGTTTACTTGTGCTTTAGCTTCGTAGTTATCGATTTAGCCTCGAGCTGCAGTGACCTCAGTGAATGGAGGACGAGCTTCTTCTGCGTCTTTAGCTACCAGTTCAGCTCAATGGAGCTCCAAGGTTGCGGAAACGGTAGCAAATTCCGAAGTGTCTACCTGCCTCAAATTTAACACCACCCAGGTAAACCGACGGGAACCCGCTCGCTACGACAGCCTGGATTGTGGCTGGCGCGGCGGATGGGCGGGTACGTCACGCCTCAGCACACTTCGGCGACTTATCTAACGTGCCGTGCTGCTGAATTTACAGGCTCGTGGGTTCTGCGCCAATACGTCCGTCCATCGGAAGCACTAAATCGAAATGAACACAAGTGGCTCGTCTTCCTCGTATTAATATGCTTGAAATTCATCGTGCTGCTACGATTGAATGTCAAACGCTGCGTGATACACTGATATTCGTAGAACAAGATGCGTGGCAGCGATTATTCCAGCTGCCCCCTGTCCCTGACGAGCAGAACCAATAAACCCCACGTGTAAACTACCAACGACTGAAGAATGAACTGAAATACAATTTTTCGCCCGTTGGAGAGGACTACGACCCCAGCCGTGGCCCGATACCGTCGTGCACACTGAGCGGAGCGTGTTTTGGGCCATTCCCAGTACGCAAAGAATCTGTGCCATATCAATGACCCGTCCCTCTGCTACCGACCGAATTCCATTTGACGAGTTCATGCATCAACGTCGGAACTAACACAATCGGTGACGATCTTAACTGCTCCATGGGATCCGACTGCGGGAATCGAATCGAACAAGTCTACCCACTCCTTAGTACAATGTACGATTTGGTGTCGTTTTCGGCTGTACCATTCAGATAGGAGCTTTCGTTGTCGGGCATGTAGATGAGAGATTATGTGCAAGTCCGATACAAGTGCGCGAGAGCGTTATCAGGATCAATTTGCGAACCAGGCAAGTTAGAATGGAGGGGTCACCATTGCTATCGACGTGTTGGTATGTATAAACAAGAGCAGGTTCATCAACCACTGCTGTGCTCCCAACTGCGCCATATATGAATGTGATTGGATCAATACGACTCGGCTAGGCATTTTAGCAATCGAGGACATCCCCCTGCTATGTGAACGTACATACGAGTACTCGACCCGCCAAGGGAAACGTTCATTTGTCAGTGTATTGCGCGCACGCGCTAGATGTGCGATCTCGGTTGTTATAGTTGTAGTTCTCATAATGACACGGAAGTAATGGAAACAGTACTTCCAGTCATAATGTACTAGTGCATGCTCTCACTAGAAGCTGATATTCCGTGTTCATGTTTGCCAGAGGCGCATTAGCTCCCGTGCAATGCAATCTTACCTACCTATGCTCTGCTCGCGTGTGACCAGCAGCACAAGAACAGTCCTTGTGGGGTTGGTGCACGCACTACGACACTGCGCCGGGTTACACCGTGGCACGGCCCCGGCTACGGCGGTCGAAATTTCCTGCTGTTTTGTGTGGAATAACACGATAAAATGATGAGTGACAGCGCCCGAGTGGCTGGTGCTTCCCCCAAAGCAAACGGCCATTGGTTGAGCATCATAGCGCGCACCGACCCCCAAGGCTAACAAACGTGTTTTCCAATTTGAAATGAAAAAAAATGCAAGAGCTCTGACCTAAGTGCGAGTAATTAACAAAGGTAAGTTGACACAAGTCTACGTTTCTAATAATTGTATGTGTGCATCTTTCGCTGAACCCATGTCGGAAACTGGATAATGGACGCGAGTCGTGTGTGCGTACACAGCTGCTTTTACTTGTGAACTGATGCCTAGGGGATATGTCGCACAAAGTTGCCAAAGCCATCAAGCAAAGATTCTCATTGATGTGAAGTAGAATTGGTCGCTTGAAGTGAATGTAGAGACAGTAACCTGATCATCACAGCACTTATATTAGAGTAGTTACCACTCATAAAAAATCCAGCTATAACTAACTGCAAAATGCACAAAGTCCACAAGAAGTCATATCAGCCCCTCCAGTTCGTACAACAAGTGCGCGCGATGCCGCGCGTCGCGCAGACTGAAGGCCGTCGTATATCACAAGGACAAGATCGCTTAAGGGAAATGCTGCGAGTTGCCGTGTGCGAAGTCATATTAGTCCCTCCGCGAGCCTCTTGGATAAACTATACCATACGAGTTTAAGTGTTTGACTCTTTAAGTACTCGTTGTTCGTCCTTTAAATAATTCACGGTACTTGCATTAGAATATCTCTTGTAATAAATCATTGAAGATGCTATGTTGATGCAATCAGCTATTGAATGTATCTTGAGTAAAGTATGCACATTACAAATACTACAGTATTTGCAATGTTCGACTAGATGGCCCAATTCCTGTTGGACTTTAAGGGCAGAAAAGGGGTGTTTTCGACTCGTGTTTAATTAAAAGGCAAAAGTTGTGCCTTTGCATCGCGAAAGGGTTAGTTATCCAAGACAACAAAGATAGGTGATCTGCGCTTACCATACCAGATAGTTACACTCATGAGCAAGTAATATCAAAATATGTAGTTACTTTGCGTTCAGAACATAAAAATACATGTCGAACTGTTGCATTCTGGCTGCCATCAACGGGCTACTTTTGATCTAGGTTCGAAGCGATTGAAATATGTGGGTGAATTTGTTACTTTGTTGGGGGGAGGGTAAAAGATATTGTAAAACATAGCACGTGCACATAATTTTAAATAGGTTTATCCGAGTTGTTCCATGACCGATTCTGCAAGGTATGGGTGAATATAGTGGTCTTTCCGAGAGATAACAAAACAGGATTGTTGCCAAGCCCAAGTGAATGGAATATTAGCCAATAGAATTTGCACTACATGTATTTCAGCAATAGTATCGATGAAAGTGAGGCCAATGTTAGGCTAATAGTTGCGACTTATGACAAATATGTATCGGGATCCAAGGAGAAATATGTATATGCCAATACGGCTGTCAAGTTAAAACCATATTTGCAAAATATTATATCGTTTCGGACAGCTAGGCGAAACTAGGCATACTCCCACTGTAGGTTAGCATAAGAAGACACTGGCCAACAGCCATTCCTTTAGTCCTTCAGCACTTCAAAAACTTAAACGAGACAAGCTCAACATTAGCCTCTCTGTCTTCGTCCCTACGAACATGCGAAAGGCGCGCACAACTGCAATTGCTGCGCTCAAACCGATTAAGGAGGAGCATGTATGTTTGGACTTTGTCCAAGCCAGTATTCTTCTTGACAACTGCGGCAATCGATTGGCGGCTGCAATATACCGATTTGGCTACTATCTCGTAACTAACGAAGGTAAGAAATGTAAGCTTGCACGAAATTCTGCGGCGTCGTACTATCGAAACGTGAAACTGTGCCTATTCGATGAGTATCTGCACTTGCGTGTAGCTACTGAGTTAATATTGTTAAAGCAAGGGGAAATGTTAGATAAGCATTGCGCAAAACGTAAAAACGGAGGGTTAACTAACAAGGCATTTCCTTGCACTAAGAAGGATTAAAGTTTTTAGTCCGTTATGTCTAAGGTAATGCACGGATCAACGCAGAATACCGAAATGCCGCTCTGGTCTGCCTGATGTGGAACTGCTTCGGTCATTCTTTAGACCTGTGCTATGTTCAGAAGCAGCACGTCTCGGTGTCAGCGGACGGCGTATTTAACCTTGGCCTGCTCCGCGTGAAGACGTGAGAAGAAAAGAGCCTTACGCTTGTCGCTGACAATGCCGACTTCTTGACGTGCCCATTGCACACGCTAGAAGTGGCGCTCGCAAGTCAAGAAGCCCCAAGTGCGTCGCTGCTTGGCCACTTATCAGCGCTGGCTTCACAAGCTGCTGCCCCGCTCGATGCCTGAGCTCCACTACGAGACTTGCTCGCCTTGGCCCCCGAGTCGCTCCGTGTCGCAATAGTCCCGCAACCTACAAACGCACAAGACACTGATAACAGTACTCCTGCACCTACACCGACGTTGCACAGAAGCGTGAAGCGAGGCGAGGGCAACACGCAAGGATACGTCAACAGGACGCTCAAACGAGTGGCCGAACCCGCAGGTGTTAAGGCGGAGCTTAGCTCCCATTGCTTCCGCCCCGGTGGCGCTCAATACGCAAACACCGACGCCCGCCTTGCTGACCAGTGGATATTCGACCGCGGCGCTTGGGATATGACGAAGAACAACAATGCCTTCGCCTACATCACCAATACAGCATGTGAGGACAGGAAGGTGGCACGAGACTTGAGTGGCTGGAGTGCTGACGATTCTCCCAAGGTCATCGAAGTCGCGTCGCATGGTCATGCGACGCGAGAGCAGCTTTAACGCCTACAGGGGCTGTTGTTTGCCACCTGAGGACCGTTGGTACCGTCCTCAAAGAACGCAGGCTAAACGTGAGCACAAAGATTTTGAGCGTATCCGCGGCTTATCTCATTCGACACTATCATCAGCTCAAGGCACTTGCCCTGGATCGCCCATCGTCACGCGCGCCGAAGAGAGCTTAGTCGCGGCTGGCATCGCTACGACAGACCTGCTCAAGTAGTCCGTTGCACTGAACGGGTGACTGCTGTACCTGCTCAAGGCAATACATAAACTCAGGATACAACGCGCTCATGTCCAGAAATGAGTCACCTTCTGGCTGTCATTCAGAAGCTGGTTGATTCAAAACGAGGCTTAGCAGCACGCATCTGCCAAAGTAGTGCCGTAATCTGAGCCTACTGAGCTGGAGATATCCATACATGACACGTCTGACATCGTGTTCAAACTCCAAATCGGATAATGCAATCCGGGGTATTAGCCCGAGACTCTACACTGACCAAACAGGAGGTTCGTAACCTATATGTTACTATTCCAAAACTAGACACCACTTTTGATTTATTTGCAAATCTAGAGCCAGAAATGTCATTTCAGCATTTCAAGCAAGGCGAAGACACAAGCAATGTCCGCGAAGAGTCCTTTGATTATGACGCCCTGCGGGGCTCTGGTGGGCTTGCTGAAATATTCACACATGTCCTGAGTGCACCCATTCTGCGGGACCCCTGTCGGACCTGGGGCTTTGAGTAACCCGTCCTACGCCCAAAGTGCGAGCATCGCGAAGTTCAGAAGCCTACCAGCGCCTTGACAATCATGGCCGTGTTTACGAAAGATAAGGAAACCAATTTACAACAGGCAAAATCAAGCTTGCGGTCTAAGCCGTCACCGAGTCGTGAGGTCTATCTCGAGCCAGAAGCCAAAAGCCAAATGACATTCTGCCGCCACGTCGTGCTGCTCAAAACGTAAGAACGGTTAAACGTCGAGAGAAAGTGGTATGATGGATGGCTGTTGCTGAGAAGAAGGACGGGATCAAGGGCGTTTTTGTTCAGGTTGTAGACGAATTTCCTGAGATATTCAAGTCCATGACGCGCAATTCCAACATAACCAAGGTGATGCAATGGTAGTAGCAGACAGAGAGACGATACTGCGCCTATCACGAGGTGCGCGAGAGCTGCCCGCCAATGATGACCTTCCAGAATGCATTGTCAAGCTACCCAATCCACGGCGGCTCCGACAAGACACCAGGTAGTTGGTGTCGTACAGGACCAAAAGGGTGGATGTGTATCTTTGCGAGAAGAGAGCTCTGAACGCTGACCACCGTGGTGGTGAAAAGCGCATTTATCTGAACACCTGTTCGTCACATCTAGATGAAGTTGAGTGCAAGGATGAGTTAGCGCAATTGAACGCTTGTCTAATTTCTTGCCTCCAAATGCTGACTTGTGACAACCAGCCAACTCGTTTGTGATTGTTAAAATCAAAGATGCCTGGCGCCGCAAGTGCACCGAAAAGAAGATCAAGTATATCGAACAATCGCAATCGCAGAACACCAATTTCAGACCCCTCACACAAATTAATTGCGGTGACTACTCTAGTGAGAAGAGCTAGAGGCTTTACATTTGTATCGAGCTGTGAGTAAGGCAATAAGCGTGCATGACCGAAACCAAAAATGGGCTCAAAATTGTAAATATGGAAATAGCCCACAGAGACTATGGAAAGTGGAAATGTTTTAAGTGTGGTAACCATGCTTAATAGTGTGTTTGAGTGTCTTGATATAGCGGGGCAGCAGAAGCAATTGAACCTTACGAAGAAATAAGGACATCTGTGCTGAGTGGAGCACAACCGAATCTCACCACCGTAGCAATTGGGACAGCTATTTTGTGTTCTGTGACGGGCACCTTAAAAACGGAAATCACCCCGGATAGTGCGACAAACAACAGTGATTACAATCGTGCTGAAATAGTTAACCGACCGATTAAAAAGAAATATGTAACAGAGAATGATGACGGCACCTATACAGGAGACAAAACTCGTACCGGCGAAGAGCAACACACAGCTTAATCTGAATTATGACTTCCGGGGTGCCTTGCTACGCTACGCGATCGACTGAGTAGCCTCGTGTCTGGAGTGAGACATTTACTACTTGCAAACGACCAGGCGCGAGATTTCACTTTATAGGTGCCTGCAACCAGTGGTTTGGAGTGAATTCATGCAGGACGGCGCAGCAAAACACGCCCACACCGCCCGTGACCTACACAAGCCCGACACCAAGCAACTTCGAGTTGCCGCTGACGCCGGGAAGGGTTTGTTGCCGTTTGGTGATGAAGACGATCCAACGGAATCAATCTACAACGCGGTGGATTTTGACGGCGCAGGCGTTGCTCAGCCTTACGATAAGCAATCAGATGAAGATGCAGAAGCAGGTCAATGCACAATACACATTTACATTAGCACAAGGCTCTAAAGGTCGTAATTCACATTTTGGCTGATTCAAAGCGTGGTCTACATGGAATAAGACCGTTTCTATTTGAAAGTATATCGTTGGTACCGAGTGTCACTTCGAATATTGTGACCGAGGTCTGGCTAAGGCGTGGTGGGTACCTAATATTTGGTTCCAGGCGCGTATAAAAGCGTGTGTTATGGCACCGAATAAGTGTCTTTTGCGAAGGCTATTAATGGGGCATGCTATATACAGAGGAAACAGTACAAAAACGTCAATGCAAACGCTTGGCGACCCTTGGTACTCAGAGATTATAGCACGTATTACAACAGTGGTATGTAAAACTACTCCACCTCAATAATTAAGCATTTATATGGATGCTGAGCTGACGGGGAATATCAAAACTCCCAGCAGCAGCGTTGAGAAAGATCCCATTTTCTTCGCAACGTGTGCAGGGATGAAGAAGCTGATAATATCCTACTGCAATACGGCGGGGTCGAGAGACGAAAATCCCTTCAGTAGCATTCATATGGACACTAATGGATCCTTGAGAACTACGGGCGTATTCGGTAGTTCAGGAAAGATAACATCCTTGCAGAGTATTTTTGACGACCACACGTCGCTGGATCTGCGTTCTCCGTAGCAAGAAATACGTATTTACAAACGTAGAAGAGCCGCCGGTGCAACTTGAACGCGACAGCAAGTTCACGATATGCCGGATCCGATTCGATATGGGTACATAATTGTTAAACGCTGGTTTTTAGATACTTCTGCAAACCAATAGGTATTTTATCTCAGATATCACACCCTAATAACCCTGAAGATAGGTGTTCTGGCGAGCGAGATGTACGCCTGTGGAGATGTTGCTTCGACTTGGTAAAACGAAAAGTGATATTCAAACTTACAGCAGCCAGCATCTAGTTGCTGTGACCTACAGCAAACGCTACCTAGCTGCTCTCACCGACCATTTGCCGTTTACGATCTTTGGGCAGTGACACCTTGTTTACCGATTTAGAGCGTGATTCGCGCCCATGCTGTATAGCACTCTAACACGAGATCACCAGAGCCAAGTTAGATGTGCTCTAGAGATTCTGATATGAAGAACAAATGGTGGCCCGAAAAGCTCTTGTAGATGATTTACGTGGGTTGTTCGTGTTGGGAATATGACACTATACAAGATGGTGTATGGGGCCCCTCTAAATGTTAGCAAGCTATCTGCCTGGTGCTCTGTGCGGTTTGCGCATATTGCTGACGTCTAAGGAATGACAAAAGTCCGCTGAGACAGTACCGGTTCCTCGGAATGACAGATGAAACGAAAGGGACATGTTGTGAAGCATATATGACAACATGTTTGTTCTATCTCGCACCAATGTAGCCATGATGGTTTAGAGGACATTCAACCAGACCGACATCGCTCTCACAACTGAATCTCTCGTGCGCGAGCTACCTCTAACAGAGAGAGAACAACCACTTGCCGCTAAGCTTACGGAGGCAATGAGCGATGACCTAACTTTACAGGGGTCAAGCCCCTACACAGGCGATTACCGGGTTCCATGGGTTTCGTGCAACCGATGTAAAAATTAAAGTAATAGTAGCGAAAAAAGTCAAAACTGGTAAAAAGGCTTACACATGGTTCCAACCACGACTGGTTCACCGTCAATCGAGCTCATTCCGTAACCCACCAAAACAATCATGCGGGAGGCGCACCACACGAATGCCTCCCGTTTAAAGGCAGCAGACACCAATTACAGCTGGCGTGTCAAGCGCACTCGCTCAGGCCAGCGGCTGCCACCGGATGACTCTTTACCGCTGGAAGAAACGGCGGGAGGAGATCGCCGCTGCTGCTTCCAGAAGCACCGTGCTGAAGCCAGGACGTCGTGGACCAAAGGTCCTGTTCCCGGACCTCGAGAAAAGTACGAGTAAAATGTTATTCCTGAAAACAAAAGCTTATATTTGTTTTACAACCATTGTATTTGTATTAATTGTTATATAGACTGCTCGAGTGGGTTGACGACATGAGGCGCAACAAGGTTCGCGCAGTCACCACGCAGTGATTGCTCATGATGAGCGTCAAACTGGACCCGCGGTTTCTGGACAGCCGGACTGAGCAGTCGAATATCTTCGACGCTTCCGACTGCACAATCACCTGTCGATTCGTAGAATCACCCACAAGGAACTCCGGAAGAGGTCAGAAGTGCAGGTAAAAGTGGTTTTAAAATTTGTTTTATTGATTAAACGTTTTATCATGTTTGACGTATATTTGTATAATAGGTCGTAGCAGAAGAGTTTGGGCATTCCATGCGGTATCAGCTAGAGACCAGCTCCGTGTTGGCGGGACACGACAAATATGACCATCATTATAACATGGACCAAACATCTATCTACGTCGACATGAACCCCAAGACTATAATTACATTTCGGGGAGACCGTGATGTTGACGTGGTGCAAGGTATGTGAAATGTTGAAACATAAATAGTTTGATATTAATTGCTATATATGAACCACTTGGCGGTGACCCGGGTCGCACCAACAACCCGTGGCTCAACTATTCTGCTATATTGAATATGCATTATTAAAGGTTTACTGATCTATCGAGCTTTGCTTTGGACCGGGTTCGTGGGTAGCGCGAAGTCACCGCGCTGTCATGCGCATTGAACGCGATGTTGGCGTCGGTTGCGCTGGATGAATTCGTAGTGTTGGTGTTGGTAATGTTTGGAGTGGCGTTGGCGGTGCTGTACTGCGTCGTGGTGGTGCATGTGTGCGTGGTGGTGGAGTTGGCGATGGTCGTGATGAGATCCCATTGCTTGCATGTCTCCAGAAAGAACGCAACATCATCTTCTGAATATGCATGACTACGAGGCTGTGATTTTCGACGTGTATGAAACGATTCATTCCCATTTTTCGTCAATGCCTTAAGCCGCGCTATTTGGAAGTACACGTTCCCACCAATGGTTTCTATACCGATCGACCACACATCGGACATCAACCGCTTGTAACACACCTTGCTCCGCTTGTCGTGCCGTTAGTACGATCTGTGCTTCTGTTTAGCCGTCGTGCACGCGATGCAATCTAAAGGCTCGTTGAAGTCCTTCGGCTTCAGCGACTTCATGACGTCCTCTGTGCCTTTCAATACCATCTGCTTCATGGCTTGGTGTTTAAATGGGCAAATCGCATGTGCCAGCGCATGAGAGGCGACTGCCTTTTCGTCGTGGTCGCCATACACATGCCCACACTGTCCACCGCACTAGTCTGCGTTCGTAGCCAGTAATCTCCATTGCGCGTCGCCATTTCGAGCCGCACACCTCCACGATCCAGATATATCACGCCGCTGTGCTGGGTTCTCTGCATCCGAGTAAGACGGCACCCAGTCACACTGCTCCAAACGCTCAAGGCTCAGGAGGTACCAAGCGTCATCGCAAGATTCTTCGGGACAACATACAAGGCATCACCAGGCCAGCGATCCGACGGCTTGCTCGTCGGGCTGGTGTAGTTCGGATCTCCGGCCTGGTCTGTCACGAGGCGCGCGCAGTGTTGAGGACATTCCTGACGAGTCTCGTTCGCGATGCTATCACCTATGCGGAGCACGGACACCACAAGACGATCACAGGAATGGACGTGCACTGAAACGCCAAGGTCGCATCCTCTACGGCTTCGGCGGTTGAGCTTCGTGTAGGAAAGTCTAATGCAACAAATGCATGGTGCTTCGTCAAACTTTTCGTGGCATAAACCTCTTTTCACCGTTCATCATATTCACTGCCTTTTCATCACGAGCTTCGGTTCCTTCTTGACTTCCAGTTACAGTTCTTACGAACTGTGTCATCCCCGGGCGAGCCCGCCCGGGCATGCAATACAGAATAGTTGTAGCTGTTCATGTAACGCTAGCACTATGGGTTCAATTTCGACAACTACGTGGTCGTGTACATGACGTGTAGTGTACGAAATGACTTCAAAAATTCCCTGATTGCCATGTCAGTTCGAGTCATGTGGCGCTCGCGGCTAGCTTTGGCTAAATCTTCGTGAGCGTTTGCAATCCGTTGAAGGCTATCGCTGATTTTTCTCCAGTTGTTTGACGCTTCGATGGTGTGGCCGCGCCAGAAGAACTGCGAGAACTCCGGCGTGTTGCAGGAGACGGTTGCGAGGCTGCGACGGGTTCGCTGTCTCCGTCTGAGCTGACATTTGTTTGTGGGTTGAGGCTGTTGCTAGCATCAAACGCGCTGCCAACCGTACTGTCGTCGTCGCTGCTGTTCGATTCTTCTTGTCCGTCAGACATGTTTCTTTCAGTTGCTTCATCGGCTGTTGCCCTTCGAGGGCTACGTCCTGTAGATTGCCCTGAGGCATTGTGATCAGCGAAACTCCCCGTCGCCAAGCTCCGCCAAAGAATTATGTGAAGTGTACTGTGCATGAACAGTATCTTGGTCCTGAACTCGGCAGCTTGAGGGTGTTGCCTCACTACTCTGTCCCAAACCGAATCGGGCGCCAATGGAACGTCCGTCTCGGGGTCCCATCCAAAGCCGCTGTTACTTTTGAGTACGGAAAAAGTTTGATATTTTTTCTTCAGTTCGCCGAGTTTGTTTTGCAGTTGTTTCTTGGTCCTGGTGAGGCGCGTAGGTTGTTGTAGGTTGAACATGTTCACGATCGTAGTCCATACTGCCTTCTTAAAATTGCCCGAATATGATGCTCTAAGCCTCGTAACTACGTCATCTAACACGTTGCTAAACCTCGCAGTGAGTTCATACTTCCACGTGAAGGTCATGATGGCTGTTGTAGTCTTGAACGAAAACGAGAAGTGAGAGAGGCAGAAGAATTACTTCATCGAAAAGCTAAATGTAGTATTTGGTGAGATTGCAGATCTATTCTTAAGCATAAAAGCTGAAAACAGGCATAAGAACTGAAACCAATTCCAGAGTTGAGTGATAAACACTTATTATATCCAATTTTCAGCACTTTTCGCAACGTAGACGTCTTGTAAACGAGATGGAGCGTGCAGATGACAAGATGGAGTGTGCAGATGACCCCGACACTTCCGGTAATGCGGCTACAGAAATGAGCGACGACTTCGTTTTTCGTGCGACCGAGTCGGTTGTATGCTTCTTACCAACAATCGGCGAATATCTTCAAGCTAACTACGCTAAGGAGCCGTGTCGGACATCAATTTTGACTGGGGCCATGTACTACCAAGAGCTCATGAACAGCAGTAGCCCCGTGCGTCTGTATCAAGTTGCTCGTATGAGTCGAACTACATTTCAGCTACTACTGGCGGAGTTAGAATCGACGGGTCATTTGATCACTACACGTCAAATTTGCAGCGGAGAACGGCTCATGATATTTCTCTACATACTTTCCGGTAAAAACAAACAGGGAAGCTCAAGAACGCTGGCAACATGCAGGAGGGACTATATCAAAAAATTTCCGACAAGGTATAGCAGCAGTACGTGCTTCTTTTGACAAATGGGTGACACTTTCACCTTCAGAAACGCCATTGTGGATCCGACACTCGCAAAAATTCTTCCCGTATTTCCAGAACTGCATTGGAGCACTTGACGGGACGCACATACCCGATGTCGCCCCAGAGAGCATTGCGCCACGTTTCCGTAATCGCAAAGGGGTCGTATCTCAATACGTACTGGCGGTCTGCAACTTTGACATGATGCTGGATACGCTTTGAACAGCTACACACTCACTCCCAACAGAGGAGCAAGATATCATCTCAAGGAATACGCGCGAGCATCACTACGCCCTCAAAACAAGGAGGAATTGTTTAACTTGAGGCACTCGTCACTGAGAAACGTTATAGAGCGAACGTTTGGCGTGGTCAAGAACAAGTTTCCGATCTTGAAGGCAATGCCCTCGTACAAGCTGAATGAGCAAATCGGCATCGTACGAGCAACGTTTGCAATTCACAACTTCATCCTCATTCACCGCGACGAATTCGCGGAAAAGGACACATCTGAAAACCCAACTGCTAGCCAAGCTATGGATGGAGACACAGCCGCAGTTGATGAGGGCGACAGTAACATGCAAGATTTTCGCGACACAATAGCGCTTGAAATGTGGTGCGACTAGCAGGTAACACCGGCGGACAGACATGGCGAAGTTGTCGTGTAGTAGTGGCGAGATTAACAAAACAGTTTCCACAATGCATAAAAAAGTTCACTGCACGCTTACCGAGATAATATGTGCTTGTAGAGGTGCCCGCCGCCAATCCGCCAAACGCATCAGCTACCCGCGCGAATTTGGGCGGATCTGATCCGCTAGATAAATCGCGAAAATCCGCCAAACGCGTTCAGCATCCAATTCAGCGGATCGAGAAATCCGCTAAAAGGGGTCAAATCCACCAAAAGGGGTCAAATCCGCTTAAATTGATGTTTGCTGAACAAGCCCTTAGTCACAACGAGCGCCGAACATGCACCCAGAAAAAAATCCAGAGCTTCTCCATGCCTTGGCACGACATAGTAACTATTATTGGTTCCCCAATATACGGAATAACAGTTTTTTTTTTCTCAAATCCCAGTACTTTTTTTATTTTATTTTCCAAGCCTTGCAGTCACCTTAACTTGTCCTCCGATCTTTTGAAACTTTTGAAACGTCGTTTTTGAGTTGGTATCAATTGTGTCAATGCGTTCATTGGTTTTCGTCTTCCTTTGCTGTTCGTTCCAAGTTGCGTCATGTTGGCGACAATGGACGTGGGGTGTCAATGATTCGAGTCCGACAGCAAGAAGAGGTCACTCTTTCGTGACGTACGATACCCAGTTGGTAGTTTTCGGAGGCCGAACTGAAGATACCACACGTACACATGTACCGAAAACCTACGAGATCACTCGCGTCAATGGGTCTCTCGAGTTTTTATCGTACGAAGACAAAATCGCGTACGATTCCGACTCGACGGAAGTGCCGGTCGCTGTGTTCTTCAATGACGTCTGGAGCTACAACATCAGTGAGACTTTGGTGCTTGTAGTCACAAGAATAATAGGTGACGACTAACATGTTTTGCTCTTGGGGTGAACTAGATTGTACCAGGTTCGCGGACAATGGCTGCGTTAACAGTACGTGGGAAGTTCTGGATGAAGGAGCCGAGTGGGGAGGCTGCAAAATGGTTCTCGGTGCAAAAAGTGTGTACGCATCCGTCTGAACGATGGATGCATAATGCTGAAGTGTTTAGTGACAAGACCATGGCCATCTACGGAGGCTTCGGGCCAATGTGCGATGACTACTGCGACGATTTGTGGTTGTACGATTTCTCGGATGGTTCATGGACCGAAATGATTGAGCTTGGGAGCAGCAGACACGGCCCAGGAAAACGATTCAAGTTTTCAAGTGTCGTGTTGAACGACAAGCTGTACGTTTTTGGAGGATTCCGACTGTGGCATGGGTTTGCTCACGAGAACAGCGAGGAAAACGACTGGAGTGGGGTGCACCAGTACCCTCTAGGAGGATATCTCAACGATCTCTGGGTGTATGACAAGGTGGTCAACACTTGGACAAATATTACGGAGAAAGTTGAGTGTCCTACAGACCCCAAGCTTCTTGCCGATGCACTGTTGAATGAGATTGAGGTGGAGTGTGTCGTGACGTGGCCACCAGCACGTGCTGGGCATACTTCTGTAGTTTTCGACAATGCCATCTTCATTCACGGCGGCTATCGTACATTTTTCCCCTATCCAACAACATCGAGCGCTGGTGCTGGACGAGGAACACTGGGAACCCGCGACATAGGCTTCACCCCATTCCCAACACACCCGTACTACATGAGCGATATGTGGAAATTCAATGTAAGCACAGGAGTTTGGACGCGAATTGTGGCAGATAGCGACGCGATTCCAGAACCAAGAGTGGATCAAAGTCTCGTTGTTGCGAACGATGTTTTCGTGCTGTTTGGAGGCTACATCTCCAACTACTATTACGATGATACCTGGCAGTACAACGCAAGTATGTTACCTCGTTTCAAGCAGCATATTTAACTCTACTAACTTGCGAATTACTTTTTCTAGGCGCGAACCAATGGACAAAACAGCATGCACTTGTGTATCCAATCTATCCTGTGTCGTGCACCGATGACTTGGAAGCTCGAAAACTACCTCACAGTGGAAACTACGACGCTTACGTCCCCGGTAGTAATTTATCTGACAATCCGAAGAACTACTACTTTTTCCCCGAAACACACTACGGCACCCAAACGGTACGGACGTACTCAAAAATGTTGTTGGTGCTCAGTACCTCACGTTCGTCCTTTAATTTTTTGCGAATAGTTCTCCGTACTAGCAGAACCAACGCGAGGAACAACTCAGGAGCAGGTTTTAGTGGAGCAAGCACGACGTCAAGCACCTGGATGGGATGGCTGCAGAGATCGTTACGATGGACGAGAAGATCTCCCAGCAGAACTGCAATGGGAACATCCTTCCCAACGTTCGGGTCACATGAGCGTGTATCACGAGGGGTTCGACAAGGTGTTCGTCTTTGGCGGATACGGCTATCAACGCGAGGAAAAGTATCACGATTCGGTGACTTTTGCCGCCACTTCGCTCGGCGATCTGTGGCAGTACGATCTCAACAACTGCATCAAGAACTGCTCGTTGCACGGGACATGTCTGGCAGGGAATTGTCGCTGTGACGATGGCTACTATGGTGAAGATTGCTCGAATTCAACCTGCCCAGGGTCTTTCTGCGTGTACGATGATCCTCACCAAAAGCAAATGTGCAACCACTGCTGCTTCTCCGGTTTCGAACACACCAACAACGATTCATACGTCGAGAACGTGCAAAAGTTTCCGTGTACAGCTGACAACGTGCATTATTCCAACGGAGTGTGCGATGGGTTTGGCATGTGCATCTGTAAACCTCCGTTCATCGGCGACGACTGCTCGATCCGAAATTGCGGCAACAATTGCTCCGGCCACGGCTACTGCTCCGTCGAGTTCCCCAACTCTCGATGCATGTGCGATGAAGGTTGGTACGGCAAATACTGCGACGCACGTACGTATGCGTATGACCTTGTCAAAAAAACTATCCTAATATCCTATCCTAACTTGAAAACTGTTTTTAGAAATGTGCCTCAACAACTGCTCGTATCCGAATGGCGAGTGTGTGAACGGAAGCTGCTACTGTGCAATGGTCTATGAGCCGTACAACAACACGCTCGAGTATTTCCCATTGATGGGCGAAGACTGTTCCTTCCTCATCCCTTTCGCCGGAGCAGTACGAATACTTTTGTCGAAATTCACCCTGGTCATGACCATTTTCATAGCCTCCATTTTGACGCTCGGACTCGTTGTCGGAACCGACTGAAGCTCAATAAACCATCAACTATCTCTATTCATTCAAAGCACCTTCACGTTCGACTTGTACGTAGCGATTTGTGTGTCACGCTGGACAAGTCTCCAAACCTTTTTGCGTCGTTTCGAGAAAACGACTCGTCGCCAACGGACTTGCGATCATTGCGGCCGCTCGCTGTTGAGGGGTTCTAGGATAGCTAAAAGCTTTGCAGTGACATTGGATTGTCGTCGGAATGGCAGGGTACGGAGGCGGCTACGGCCAGTCGAGACATGGCCTGATGGTCGAGGAAGAGGACGATGAAGATCTGTACGAGGGATTCAACTTCAGCATCGACCTCGCGCCTCCGCAGACGGCATCGACCAATAATTACATGTCGTCGTCCTACGGAGCTCCACCGTCAAGAGGGGGCTACAACCCACCAGGAACTGCCTTCAGGTAAGATCACTTTGGTACCATTGAGATATCTCAAATGTCAACTTCTGACGAACTGTTTTTCGTGTTTGAAGAGCACCTCCGTCACAAATGGGACGACCGATTCCAGGATCGAGGATGGGTACGGCGCAGCAACAATCGGGAGAAGCGCGGCCAATGACTTCCGTCTCAGGAGCAGGTTTTTCGGTGAGTTTTCGTTTTCTTGGATGTTGTGAGTTTTTTCCAGAACTTACAACTCGAATGACCATTTTGTTGTTGTAGTCGAATCCTCGAACAGCTTCAGGACAACGGATGTTTGACCCGATGGGAGAAGCTCGAAAAGGTGGCGCAGCTCCTGCTCTTGTGGAGAAGACGGAGAATTCCCCGAAAGAGGTCGCGAAGGAGTTGGAACGGACCGTGAATTCACTCATTGAACAATCAGCAGATTTGATCTCCAAGGAACAGTTTGAAGAAGCGCTGCATTTGGCAAAAGATGCAGGACGGAAGGAGCGAGCTTTCAACAAACATTGCGAGCTGAACGGGTTAGCGGATATGCTCAATATCGACCTCACGTACGCTGTGTTTTTCAACCTCGCCAACGCGTATCATCTGAACGGACTTTGGAAAGAGGCGATTCAGTCTTACACGCCCATCGTCAAGAACAAACAGTACGCGCAAGGTGGCCGATTGCGTGTCAATATGGGCAACATTTACTTTGAACAGCAGCAATTTCCTACGGCGATCCGAATGTACCGCATGGCGCTAGACCAGATCCCCAACACGAGCAAGGAGGTGCGATACAAGATCAAACGCAATATTGGTGCGGCCCAGATCAAACTCGGCCATTATCAGGATGCGTCCGCCACATTTGAGGATATCATGGAATGCAACGCAGATTTTCAGTCGGGTTTCAACCTCATTATTTGCTACTACGCTATCGGTGAACATGAAAAAATGCGGCGGGGGTTTACGAATTTAATCACTATCCCAATGGAAGGAATGTCCGAAGAGGAAGAGGAGGAGTCTGGATTGGCCAACGAGTCCAAGAACAGTGACGATGACCACACGTCATCGAAAGAGCATCTTCACTCTTTGAAAGCGGACGGACTCAAAGCTGAGATTCGTGCTAGGAGGAAAAAAGCCATGGAGTACATCTTGGTGGCTGCGAAGTTGTGCGCTCCTGCATTGGACAAGAAGGACTGGTTAGCAGGTTTTACGTGGGTCATCGACGCACTAAAGCAGGAAAATCACGAAAGTTTGGCCAGCGAGTTGGAGATTTGCAAGGCGCACTGGTTCCTGAAAGAGAAAGAGTTTGACAAGGCTATTGAGGTTCTTAAAGCTTTTGAAAAGAAGGACCCCGCACACAAGGCCATGGCAGCTACAAACCTCAGTTATCTCTACTTTGTCGAGGGAGATACAACTCAAGCAGACAAGTACGCTTCGTTGGCTGTACGGCACCAGCGTTACAATGCCAAGGCTCTCGTCAACAAAGGCAACTGTCTCTACGTCAAAAATGAGTGCGAACGTGCCAAAGAACTTTTCCTCGAGGCTATCGGTGTCGAAGCTGATTGTATCGAGGCAATCTACAACCTCGGCTTGGTGAATATCAAGATGGGGGTACTGAATGAGGCACTGCAAGCGTTTGAAAAACTGCATAGTATTGTTCCTACCAACGTTGAAGTGCTGTACCAAATCGCAAATCTCCACGACATCATGGGCAATTACAGGCAAGCAGCGAAATGGTTCAATATCCTCTTGTCTTGCTTCG
Organism: Phytophthora sansomeana; assembly: GCA_032158285.1. Lineage (NCBI taxonomy): Eukaryota > Oomycota > Peronosporomycetes > Peronosporales > Peronosporaceae > Phytophthora > Phytophthora sansomeana. The sequence goes on from JAPDHH010000255.1 coordinate 279,793, forward strand.
GTGGAAGTGATAAACGTGATCGGAACGCCAAGAACGTTGCTGATCCTGGTGTATTGGCTCGAATCGGCCAAATCTTCAATAAGGACGACGACGAGACTCAAGCTTTCCACTACCATCTCGAATCGTACCGATACTTCCCCATCAATTTGGACGTCATCTCGTGGCTTGGAGTATGGTATGTCAAGAGTGAGCTGTACGAGAAGGCCATCCAGTTCTTTGAACGGGCAAGTCAAATCCAACCAAACGAAGTCAAGTGGCGTCTCATGGTAACGAGCTGCTACCGACGAATGGGTGCTTACCAAAAGGCCATGGTGCTGTACGAGCAGATCCACCAAGACTACCCTGAAAACCTGGAGTGTCTGAGGTATCTCGTGGCAATTTGTAAGGATCTCGGACAGCGCTGCGATGGTTTCCAGGCGAAATTGGCCAAACTGGAGCGTGACAATGCCGTGAATACGAAAATGCCACCGCCGCAGCAACAGCAAGCTCCACCTGTAGGGAACGGCCACTCTTCGCAAAATTCAAATGCTGACGATAACGATGAACCTCGCGCACCGCTGTCGTATCAACGACAACCGCAAGAAATACAGTATCAGCGGCAAGACAGCGGTCGGGGGTCGTCGTTGTATGGCAATGGAAACAGTACGCCTGAATCACGAACACGGGACAGCGAGGGTCACGATCGCAGCGAGTTTGTTGCACCACCAATGATGCAAATGGCTCCAGCTTCAGCAAGGGCTCCGCAGCCTCAGAAGACGGCGCGGCCAAGCAAACACGAAGGTAAGCCGAAAGGTGTTGTGAGTGCATCGAGTGTTATTTTTTCAGGGGGCTAACATTTTTTGTGCTTGCAGACACTGATGATTGGGGTGACGCAGACGTCGGAAACCTTTTAGGAGATTAGGATGGAGAAGCGAAATTTTATCGTGTTAGCAGAGAATCACTGGCCGGTATGGCAATCCGAATTGAGTCTCTAACTAACATGCAAGCACCAATGCAATCGGAGACGCTACAGTGAGCGACTCATTCTGTTGGCCCCAAAATTCTTCGTCATGAAGCTCGAGGGGGTGAGTTGGTGGTTCTGGTACACCGCGATAGTGGTGTTGTCTTCTTCGTCTTGAATCGTGTCATCTTCACGAAGTCCCTCTTCTAGTAGGCGATCCAGCTCTGCTCGAACCCGTCGAAAGTCGATTCCGTCGTCGCAGTCACCGTATTCATCCTCGAGCGGGTGCATGTTGACGTTCGGATTCACCAAAGTTGGAGAGTTCCGTGGTTGAGGCATTGAATCGTTGGAATGGTGAAGTGGACGACCGTATGCGAGCATTCTGGCAGTTGGAAAGAGTGAAGATGTTGGTCTTGAGTGGAAAATTCAAGAGTAAATCGAGGAAAGGAGAACGACGAAAACATAATAGTGTTTGATGAAAACTTGATTGACTGCTAAGGATGCTCAGGCAGAAATTGACTAGGAGCTTTCAACTTTGAGTGACCACAGCACGTCACTTTGAGTTGACACCCAGATACTCAGCCAAGTAGTTTCTGTGAGTGACTTTGACTTCAAATTTTGACTAAACTATCAACTTTCGTTTACAAGTTGAAGTTGGCATACAAAAATCAAATGCAAACGACTCTATACAAACCCCCTACAATAGACATTTGACAATAGTTGATACAATTTCTTTTCAACCAATCCCGTCTTTTCAATATTTTCGACCAATCCCACGCTACTCCATAGCGTCAACATGGCGTCCTCCTCGACGCTCACCTCGACGGTCGCGGCGCCTTCTCCACGGGACGTCATGGCTCTGACAGTGGAGGACGATGAACTGCTGCTCTCTCCTGACCATTCCGCCGCTTCTTGCGCCTCTGGAGGCTCTCGGAGCGCCACAATCGACGTTGCCGTGCACCGCTTCCCGTTCTGCCTCGTGTGGTCCCCCATCCCCATTCTCACGTGGTTCCTGCCCTTCATCGGCCATCTAGGCATCGCCGACAGCAAAGGGTGCTCTTTCTTTCTCTGAAATGCACCAGTTAGTATCAAAATTGGGTCCATATTGACCGAGTTATGGTGCTTTTATTGTAGGGTCATCTTCGACTTTGCTGGGCCCTATACTATCGGCCGCGATGACTTCGCGTTTGGCGCTGCAACTCGCTACTTGCAGTGCAAAGTGGAGCCTGAAGATGTAGCCAAGTGGGACGAAGCGGTGGCTGCAGGCTGCAAGATCTACGAGAAGAGGATGCACAACTTGTGCTGTGACAACTGCCACTCGCACGTGGCCGTTTGTCTGGAGCACGCGGGCTACGCTGGGAGGACGAGGTGGAACATGGTGGAGCTCTGCTTTTGGGTCTTCTTCCGAGCCAAGTACGTGGGTGTAGCGGGCTTTGTCAAGTCCTGGCTGCCGTTCGTGTTCGTGCTGGTTCTGATCGCTATTGTGCGATCCACGGCGTGAGAAGCTGTGCTGTACGACTTGATATGTTGTCATGAGCAGAATTTGGTGCTTTATCAGGCGCGAGCGGCATCATCTACCGACAACAGTGTATTGAACTGAAGCAGTCATCATACTACTGAAGGAACCCACGACTGAGTTCCCAAATGTGCGGGGCACGGAACCTTGGGCAACGTCCTGGTTTGGTATTTGCTGATGTATTATTTTTTATAGCGATTGCATTAGTTGGTGATGATAACACTGAAATGTACTCGTCAGAATTGAAGCAGACACTGAGGCTGAGTGATACCTGTGCTGGGGTGAACGTGTTGTGATGAAAATAGTAGAAGCGAACGATCCCATGCTGTCTTGTCTTCGCTGGAAATAGGGGAACGTGACTCCGAACTCTATGTCCTCTATTGGCCCAAGGGATGGTTCGTCAACCCAAGACCACCAATTGGTCTTCATCATCACAAACTCGCCTTCCTCAGCACTCCTCTTCTCCAAGTTATCCAGACAAGAACGATGGTGTCAACTTCGCTCGTGCTTCTTGGTGGTTTGGCGCTCCTCAGCTCAACTGCGGACGCAAGCAAGAAATTCGTTGCTCGACTCCCGAACGGCGCCAACGTTGAAGGTTATGAGCCACTCGGATGGTACTGGCGACCGTGAAGCAACAAACTCTTTCGGCGATGCCTTCGAGAAAGCAGGCAACAAGTGGTCACTGGAATTGTGTCAAGCCGACACCGATGGAGACGGCCAGACCAATGGACAGGAACTTGGTGATCCGTGCTGCGAGTGGACTACTGGGGCTACGCCCAAGTGGATAAGCGGTGTTTCTCACCCGTCTCTCAGCGATAAAATGTCTGACCCCACTTTATGGGCGGACGTCAATTGCTCGACTGCTACCGCCATTTCTGCTGACACATCCGGTGCCGACAATTCGTTGGAGATGCAGTCAGCGATTTCCATGTTCGCGATTGCGACGGGGATCGCTTTGCTATTTGCTTAGATCAGGAAATAGTTGACGAGACCTTCGTCAAAAATGATCTTTAATCTCAACGAAACCTTTATCCAATTGAATTGTTTGCGTGCGTGTAAGCGTATGAATTACGACATGAAGTGTTTTGCGCAGTACAATTGCACTTTAATACACGATTTCCGGTTTGATCGAGTCGCTGCGCGAAGTTTTCGTCAAGTTTAGGCTGGAATAGTTTACCCGTGAGAACAACGCTCACCAAAGTCCAGCCAAGACAAATGAAGAAAAGATAAGATGTTTGGTACGAGCATCAAGAATAGTCTCCTCCTTCCCATGAACTGCAATAAGTTTAGGTTTCTTATGCCGACTTCGTCTCAAGCTCAGTTCGTGTGCGATGCACAACTCAACCTTCACTTTGACAATCTCCCAGTTTTGCAAACATCGTTCCGCCTACACGACTGACAGAAGATGGTGTCTGCATCAAGCATTCTCTTAACCTCTGCGCTCCTATTCAGTTGCACAACCGAGGCTTGGGACTACTACGTCGAGCGAATTCCCAATGGTGGCAACGTTGAAGGTTACCCCGCTCTGGGTCACAGTGACGGCACAGGGAAAAAGTCGGCTACGAACGCATTCGGCCAGGCTTTCAAGAAGGCACAGAACCAATGGACCGTGGCGCTGTGCCAAGTTGACACCGACGGCGACGGCCAAACCAACGGCCAGGAACTTGGCGATCCGTGCTGCGAGTGGACGCAGAAGTCGGGAGCTGATCCCCGATGGACAACCGGCGTCTCCCACCCAGCTAACAAGAGCTCCACAGCAGATCCGACACTTTGGGCGAACATCAACTGCGATGCAGACACTGCAGACACAACAACCACCAACACCACGACCGGCACTAGCACATCAAGTGCAGAACGCTCACAGCTGCCACATTTACTACTTGCACTCTTGTTCACCTCCGGCATTGCTCTTCTGGCCGTAGCAACCTGAAAACTAGTGTAGCCATGTTTGCACACGTCACACATATTTCTGATTGGTTGAAACTAAAACGCCTTATTTCATCCAATCATCGCCTTCCTTCCGTCCTTTCCCTTCAGTTCCCGAATGAACATGGCGGAGGCTAGTGAGACCCCCGATGCGTCGCTGTCTGCGCCGATATCTCCCGTCCTAGGGCCGCTGGAGACGCCGCAGAGGGCGCAACACGTAGACGAGACGCATGCGCAGGTATTTGACGCGGAATACGCGCAGGAAACGCGCAGCGAGACGTCCCACAGGAGCGAGGAAGACGAAGACGACGGCTGGATGGTCACGCCGCTCGCTACGCTGGCTGCGCGTCCTCGCACGCGCGTCAGCAGCGAGGACCTGACGGAGGAGGACGAGGCCGACGTGGAGGCGAGCGTCCGCGCGGCGTTGCGGCTTCTGGAGGACTCGGACGAGGTCCGGGAGGACGTGGAGAGCGAAGAAGAAGAGGAGGGAGAGCACTGGAGGGCAGGGAGAGAAGGAGGAGAGTACCTGGACTTTGTGCACGAGGTGATGGAGGACATGTGGACGCTGGAGGACACAGAGGACGAGAGTGGACGTCTGTGGAGGACGTCTCTTGAAAGACAGGTAGACTCGGAGGAAGAGCAGATGGAGGAAGAAGGACAACAGGAGGACAATGAAGGGCAGCAGGTGGAGGATGGAGATGGACAGGTGGCGGACCAGGAGCAGGACACTCAAGAGAAGCAGGAGCAGGTGCCGCAGGACGAGTGGCAGGAGGCTTACACGGCCAAGGGGAGAGTGTACTACTACAACCGGAGAACGCGCGAGTCGTCGTGGAAAAAGTACGGTACTGGAGTGTATGGGGTTCAGGTAGAAGGGAGATGATGCTGACGGTCTCTTGGTGCTCACGGCAGGCCGAGTCATTACAACTCGAGTAAGAACGAGAGCCAACCGCAGACAACTGCTGATGATACCGAAGAGGAGGCTGGGCTGCACCGCTCGGTCTTGCGTCAGAGTCTCGGGTATAACCCGTCGGCTTTAGTGTCGGCAGTTGCGACAATGGAGCGGCAGGCAACTTTGTACTGCTCGTTTTGTGGCGAGCAGCAGCCTGCTGATCAACTCGCGGTGCATTTTCAAGAGTGTGCGTCGGCAAAGTTTCACAAGCGACGGATGTCGCCGTTGTATTTGAGCTTTGAACGCGCTCTTGGGCTGATCTCTGAGGACGCTACGCTGCGATCACTTCACTATGCGGCTTCGTTCCCTGACCCCACGCCTCACGGTCGGTCAGGTGCTACGTCGATGCAGGATAGTTTGCTACTACTTCGCCCTTGGCGCAGATGTGCAAGCTTAAAGGAATCTAGCTCATTGAAAAGTACCCCTCAGAAGCAGCGCAACCACAGCAGAATTGTCGACTCGACTGACGCTGGTTCAAGCAAGTCACCGGATCGTCATACAGCTTCTGATGTTGATCGAGTTGCGGCACATAGAGGTGCTGATGTGAGGCGGAAGAAGAAAAGTGTTACAAAACGAAAAAGCGCCGAGCCTGCAATCAGTGCTTTTGCAGGAGGCCCCGTGGTTCAAAATATGGAGACTTGTCGGTATTGCAGCCGGAGTTTTGCTGAAGGTCGTCTCGAGAAGCATGAAGCAGTTTGCCCGCGCGTGTTCGGCAACGAAGGCTCCTGGGGCCGTGGTACTCCTTCAAACCAGCCGCCTCCGTCTAATCCTCGAAAGACTCAAGTAGGAACGCCACCGAGCTCAACAGGATCTGTCGCCTCCAAATTACACAAGCTGAAGGACCACACTCTACAGCAAAGCTACAAGGAACACCAAGCCACACTGGTGCTTTGCCCATGCTGCCGCCGGAAGTTCGCCCCGTCAGGCGCCCAGCAGCATATTGCAATCTGCAAGGGAGTCCAAAATCGCCCCAAAAACCCAATTCCGCTCCTTCGCGACTACGCTATTGCCGGATAATCATTGCAGCGCTGCAAAGTAAGGTGATGTGGAATGTCTTTCATTACGGAGTGTTTGCTAACGGTATGTGATGCTGCGATAAGATATATAGATGAATGCAACTGCATTTCTGCATTTCCTTTGACTTTCGGTGTTGTTATGCTGTGATTTAGGGACGGAACCCAGCGTACGCCTTCTCCAGAATGTCCTTACGGATTTTTGGGTAGTCTGGGTACTGGTCCAGTACCTTGTGGCAGACGTCGACAGCCAGCACGAGTTTCTTTGCCTTGAGGTAGTTGAATGCAAGCTTGAACCCGATCGCCGCGCTAGCCTCGCCTTCGCAAGTCCACGCTTCTTGGTAACACTCAGCCGCGTCGATGTACGATTGCTCTTTCTCCATCACCAGGCCAAGCAGCTCCCAAGCTTTACCAGACGATTTGTTGTGCGTCAGTGCACGTTTGCAGAGCTCCTGCGCGAGATCGAATTTTCCTCGGTTGATGTAGATGTCGGCCAGCAGGAGATAGCTGCGCTCGAAGTCGTCTGCGAGAGTTTGGTCGTAGTTCATTTTCGCGATACGCTTGAGCTGATTCCGCGCCTTGGGCTGCTGCTTCGTCAGCATGTAACCTGTGGCTAGTCCAAGCAACGCTGGCACGTAGTCGCGATCAACCGTCTCAAGAATCTCCATGAACAACTGAATGGCTTTGTCGTGCATGGATTTGGTGCGGACCGCGAGCACAGCGTACGCTTCAAGCACGCGAAGTTTGGCATCTCTCTCGTTACGAGCCACTGGCAACTCGTCCAGCAGTGTATTCGCGATACGCAAGTTCTCCGTCTGCTCTTTAGTGTTGCCTTCGCTTCCATCGCTTCCAGCATCCCAGAGATTCTCGTTGTCCGGATTAAGGTAGATCTCGATCATGTTGATAAGCGCTCGCTCACCCCACTCCGGATCACGTCGTGCAAGGTTGAACTCATCGATGGCTTCGACTACGTTGTTGCGGAACTGAGCGTAGAGGCCTTTGCAGAAATGAAGTCCTGGGGCATGTGCCACACGCACATTGGTGCTTCGTTCGGCTAGACGCAGGTAGCGCTGGGCTAAGTTGCCCTGCTCCTTGTCACTCGAGGACGTGTGGAGCTTTCCAGCGCGTCGGAGCATGACCAGGAAGCGACTGAGTGCTGCAAAATTATCGGGACGACTGTCAAGAAGTTGCTGGAAGTGGTAAATGGCAGAATCGTTGTCTTCTTTCTGCAGAAGCAAGTCGGCCAGCATGAGTGCAGCTTCTTCGTGGGCAGGATTGAGACGGAGGAGCGTCGAACAGCGCACTTGGCATTGGTCGATGTCGCCTATCTGTTGATACGCTCGAGCAAGATGAACCAGTGAAGGCTCGTGTGTTTCGTCCGAGCGCAGCGCCAACGTGCAGTATTTGACGACATTATCACGCTCGCTGTTGCCAGATGCTGACGCATAAATGGCAGCAATCTGGAAACAAGTATTTGCAATTGCGGCTCGCTGCTTGTTGAGCACGTCGGGCTGTTCATCCTTCTGCCGGTCCAAGATTACTTTCTGGATGGAATATGCCTTCAGCAAAGCTTGCACTGCCAGTTCGTCGCTTCCCAGGCCGCGGTGGATGCTTGGAAGTACCAATTGCAGGTCCACTATTTGCAAAAGGTGACTTAATGCCTCGGAATCGGTGGACGGGGCCTGCTGCACAACGCGCAGTGCTTGATCATAGTGGCGAAGCTTGGCGTACAGCTCGGCGAGGTCTTTGCGTAGCACGAGGTTCCCCGGTGCAAGTTTCAGAGCCGTCTCGTAGTAATCGACTGCTTTGAGATAGTCGTGCTTCGAGATCAGGACACGTCCGATACGCCCAGCAATGGTTGGGTCTCCTGGGCTCAGCGCCTTGGCACGCTCAAATGAATCGACTGCTTGGTCCAGCATTTGAATCCGCAAATACGCCTCGGCCAGACTCACATGCGTGGCGTGACACGGATTAATCGCCACGAGCTCCTGGTAGCAGCGTGCGTACAAATGCTTGTCCTTGCGATATTGCAGATAGATGTCCGCTTTGACCATTTGTGCTTTTGTGAATGCAGGAGAACCGACAGGCACACTACTGAGCATGGCGATTGCTGCATCGTAGTCTCCACGTTTAATGGCAAGCTCGCTGTTAGCAACCAGCACACGGACTTCTTGAGATGTGCCGCGGAAAACGTCGAGTGCCTCGCGCACAGTCTTGGTGGCCTCAGCAATATCGTTGAGCTGAGAGAAAACCTGGGCCATGTGGATGTACACAGAAGCTTTGTCAAAGAGTGACACAGTTCCCGGACTTTCAGCTGCTTGTCTCTGCCGACGGTTGCTGCTTCCTGAAGTGGACGCTCCACCAGCTCCTTGAATCATCTTCATTGCTGTCTGCAATGTTTGCAGCGCTTCACGTACGTCTCCAGAGTTTTCAAGAATGCGAGCCTTGATAATGTAGTACGAGAGCGATTGACGAACCGAGAAATCGTAGCTGAGAGCTTGATCAAGACATGCAGAAGCAGCACGATAGTGTTCGCGCTCGAGACTCACGCGGGCTTGCATCAAATGTGCTTTGGAGTGTCCAGGTTCCATTTTCAAAATCAAGTTGGAGACCTGATAGGCATCATCCAGACGCTGAGAGTCGAAATACGCCTGCGCAAGCACAAATTGTGCTCGCAGGAAACCCGGCGATTTACCAACGAGCTTTTCGAGGATACTGATTCCTTTATTGACTGCATCAGAGGAGCTCTCACTGGAACCATCTTGCTGACTATCGCCTAGCAAGAATTCGGTAGCGACCTCGACCAGGAAAATCGGATTCAGGAGGCTCATAGTGTCGTGTGTGGACACGTTTGGGCCTTGCAGCGTCTCCTTGAGTTTGTCCATGTGGATCTGCATCGCTTGCTGCAGCAATTTCACTTGTCTCGGACGATCACGGTCCTTCTCCCAGCTAAGGAGCGCCTGGAGGAAGGCGAAGCTTGCACTGGCGCCAATTGATTCCTGGATGACGCTGAGGAACTCCATTTGCTGTGAGGCGTCTTCGAGCTGGCCAAGTTTGATCTGACAGTAGATCATTCCGTGGAGAGCCATCTCATTAGACTCGTCTAGCTTGAGAGCTTCCTTGTACGACTCCATGGCTTCGGCGAAATCACCAAGTAATGCACGCTGGTAACCGCGTTCGGCGCGGAAGGCTCCGCTGTCCGGGTTAAGCTGAATTGCGTGCTCCATTAACGACAAGCTACACTGCAGCACCTCCGAGTCCCGATCCGACACGCGCGCAGTGCAGCGCGAAATATCGCAATACAGTTCCGGATTTGCTGGTTCCACGCGCTTGAGCGCCTCGAACAACTGATGCACGCGTTCAGAAGCTTCACGAGCGTGTCCTTCACGAGACAACAAGAGCAAGATCGTGACGCGTAAGGCTTCAATCTCCCGTGAATTCTCGCTCAGCGCACGCTCGACACTGTCCATACACTGGTCCCAGTTCCCCATCTTGAGCAGAACCAACGCCTTCTCACTCAGCGAGTGCTTGAACCAAGGGAACTGCACCGTGATCTCGTCGAAACACTCGAGTGCTCGAGGGTACGCCTTCTTCAGGTCGTAGTACTTGGCCATACCAAGTACCAACTCTGCATCCTTTCGACTACAAGCACAACAACAGCTCAATGTCAGAGCGATTCCCATAGAGGTGATAGATGGCAGGGACGTACTCTGTTACTTGGTCGAAGTACTGGATGGCTCCTTCCCGCAGGTCGGCCTCGCGTTTCATCTTGGCATCCACCGTGAGGTCTACCCATCCGCGAAGGATGAGAGCTTGTTGACGCAGTGCACCGTCAGAACTGCTTTTACCTGCACTACTTAGCAGCTGGTCCAGGATTTTGCGAGCTTTGGCATGTTCGCTCAAGTGCCAGAAGAAGGTGGCGCAGAGCATGAGACTGGAGCTGGACGCGTTCTCTTCGGCCATGACGAGCTGGAGTTCTAGTTGTGCGACTTCATCGTGATCCACGTGTTTGCACTGTGAATGAGCGTACACGAGCGCGTGGAGACACGGCAGCTCCACGTCTCGACCCGTTCGTTTGAGGTTCTCGAGCTCTCGAATGGCAGACGAGTAACTGCGTTCCAAGACGATGCCAAACGCGCGCCAGAACAGGATGTCCGAGTCGCTGCCCTTCTTCTCGAGGATCTGTTCGCACAATCGCTGGACGTGATCATACCAACCTTTGCGAAGGTAGAAGTTGATTAACACGCGCGGGTCCATGGAGCTGCTCATAGTGCTGGATCGAGGCAGATTTTGAGCGGACGCGACTCTGGAAGGTCACGCTGGAAGCGTTTGGATCGCTCCTCAAGTTGAAGTTGTCAGCCAATCAGAGACGGATGGATGTTGCATTGCTCGGGTCTTACACGATCTGTGTCTACCTGCTTCTCTTACCTGGTTAGAGCGGCTTGGTGGCCGTCACGAAGAAGCGTTTGAAGTTGAAAATGGTGCTCCCATCGCTCTGCTTGGGGTACGCGGTGGCGATCAACTCGCGGTATTTGTGCTCGAACTGCGTGGCCTCCGTCGACGGTTCACCCAGCACCTTCATGAATGGACGAAGTCCGGTGGAGCTCGTGAAATCGGCTACGGGGTTGTCGCCCTCAAGAATGTGGGCGTAGACTGTGACCCACATGTCGAGCTCGACGTTCTTGTCCGCAGACTTGAACAACTCGTAGTAGAAACTCGGATCCTTCTCACACGTGACCCACCGCACGCCAGCCACGCGGTCACTGAGCCCCAATTGCTCCGCCGCGTCGATCATGTGCTGGTGGCTTGCCTGAACACGCGAGTCCGGGATCTGTAAGGCCAACACACCGCCCGGTTTCACGAACGAGTACAGTCTCGGCAGAATCTCCTTGTGCTTCTCGGCGTTCACCCAATGCAGTGCTGCGTTGGAGAAGATGAGGTCCACAGGACGTTCGGGCTCAAACGTCTCAAAGTCTGCTTGGACGTAAGTGAATCGCTGAGTGTCGAGCGATTCGTTCTCCTTGTGCTCTCGTTGAGCGACCTCCAGCATGGAAGTGGACGAGTCGACGAACGTCACGTGAGCCTTGGGCCATCGCTCTCTGGTGCACAAAAGCAATTGTCAGCTAAGCATTTTGAATGCTACGATCGACTAGAAGACGTCGTACAGGAATGTGGGGCCCATGTTGCCCGTTCCGGCGCCAAGGTCGACGATCTCCACCGAATCTTCATTTGCACTTGGAAGTTCCGATACACGGGCGAGCAGATCGAGTGCCGGACGCAGACGTTGTCGCTGGAACTTGAGATACTTTTGCGGTTGCCAGTTTTGCGACGCACGGGCGACACTTTGCGCCATAGTAGGTCGTTCGAGATGGAGGTTGCTGCGAATTGGGGAGTTGGAAAGTGGTGCTGGGAGCTTTATGGCCGAGGTCACTAAGACGAGTTCATCACAAGCGTTGAGTGATGTATCAATCGTTTGCACCGCAAATCATCGTCAACTGCACTGTAGTTCAATCAAGAACTACCAAGGTGACCTCCTTCTAGAAAGCATTTCTCCCTTGCGAAGGCTATAATAACGTCCGAGCATTCCTCCATCTACGACATTGGAAATGTCTCGAGTTATTCAGTCGTGATCTCCGATAGCTTCCTGGTCATTTAGCCGCAGGTGTTTGCGTCGATGGCTATCTTATGTAAACCGATCACTTCATGTTCACCTGATGAGTAGCCATTCCCCAATTCCCCCACCAAGCAGCAATGGCATCTTCCAATCTTGTTTACCGCATCACCGACCGCACGTCGCACCGCAACTTGAAAGCTCACACGGAGCCGCTCTCCGCCGTTCGCGACCATGAAGTGCTCGTGGAAATCCGAGGCGTGACGCTCAATGCTCGAGACCTGCAAATCTGCAGTGGGTACTATCCGGCCGCCCCCGTGAAGGACAATTTGGTGCCGTGTTCGGACGGAGCGGGCGACGTCGCTGCGGTCGGACCGGCCGTTGACGATATCCGCGTCGGTGATCGGGTCATTATCAACATCGCTCTGGACAACTTGTACGGGCCATTGAAGAACCAAGATCACATGCTGGGTGGGGGTGTCGACGGCACCCTCCGACAGTACGCTGCAGTGCCGGCCCAAGCAATCATCAAGGTGCCCGAAGAGTGCAAGCTGGACTACGTCCAATTGGCGTCACTGGTTTGCACAGGCACCACCGTCTGGAACTCGCTGTACGGCTACGTGCCCATGAAACCCGGCCAGACCGTCCTCTTCCAAGGCACGGGGGCGTATCGATCACGGGCGTGCAGCTCGCCAAAGCTGCTGGAGCTGTCACGATCGTCACGTCCTCGTCGGACGAGAAACTTCAGGTCGTCAAGGAGAAGTTCGGCGTGGACCATGTCATCAACTACCACACGACGCCCCAGTGGGCCGACGAAGTGCGGCGTCTTACCAACGGAGAAGGCGCCGACTACGTGATTGAGATCGGTGGGGCCGGCACCATTGAGCAGAGCATCAAGGCCACGGCGTCGGGCGGCATGATCGCTGTCACCGGGTACCTGGCCGACATCCAGCAAGAAAACATGCCCAACGTCCCGCTCCTCGCACTCATCCAGGGGTGTGCGCTGCGTGGCGTCCAAGCAGGCAGCAAGCAGCTCACGAGCAACCTGGTGCGGTTCGTGTCGCGTCAGAATGTGCAGCCGTACATCCACAAGACCTTCGGGTTCTCCCAAGAGGAAGTGACGGCTGCGTTCGACCTGCTGAACTCGGGCACTCACATTGGAAAGGTTGGCATCGCAGTGAAGCAGCAGTAGGGTCCTAACAACACAAAGGAGCAGACTGTACTTGCTTTTTGTATACACTTAGTTGAAGTTGCCAGGAGTGAATGTTCGGAATCCAACACGTCACTATCCTGAATCCCCCTCCACATTGACTCTCTTTTTATTCTGTCCCACTCAAGATCTATCCAAAGAGGGAGAAACTCAAAGACCATGTTCCAGACCAAGTGCGTCTGCTGTCTGTCTGTATCCATCGCCCTCCTGCTCTAAACTCTCTCCTTCTCTCTCTGTAGCACCGAATACGACCGAGGCGTCAACACGTTCTCGCCCGAGGGCCGCCTCTTCCAGGTGGAATACGCCATCGAGGCCATCAAAATGGGCACCACGGCCATCGGCATCCGCACCAAGGACGGCGTCGTGCTGGCCGTGGAGAAGCGGCTCACGTCGCCGCTATTGGAGCCTGGCAGGTTGGTGTCTGGGTGCACCACACCATACTTCCTTCTATTAATAGAGCTAACGAGTGTTTGTTGACGCTGAATCATTGCAGCATTGAGAAGATCATGGAAGTGGATCGACACGTGGGCGCGGCCATGAGCGGCATCACGGCCGACGCGCAGACGCTCATTGACCACGCGCGTGTGGAGGCCACCAATCACTGGTTCTCGTACAACGAGCCCGTGCGTGTGCAGGCGCTGACGCAGTCGATCTGCGACTTGGCGCTGAGTTTCGGCGAAGGCTCGGACGAGAACAACCACAAGCAGAAGATGAGTCGGCCCTTTGGCGTGGCGCTGCTGCTCGCCGGCGTGGACGAGGCTGGCCCGCAGCTCTTCTTCTCGGAGCCCTCGGGCACGTATTGGCCCGTCAAGGCCCACGCCATTGGCTCCGGGTCGGAAGGCGCGCTCAACAACCTCAAGGACGGCTACACGGAGGAACTGACGCTGCAGGAGGCCGAGACGCTCGCCATTGGCGCGCTCAAGCAGCACATGGAGGAGAAGCTCACGAACATCAACGTGGAGCTGGCGGTGGTCACGCGCGAAAAGGGCTTCCACGTCTGCACGGCCGAAGAGCTCGAGGTCGTGATCGGACGCCTGTAGACGAGCAACAAGTTAAAGGCTGGGGGCAGGGGAAGACGAGTTTTTAGGTTAAAGGCTTCGTGGGAGGCACGCAATTGATGAAAGACTTGGAAGCTCGTTCTCGTGTGGTGACTTAGGATGGCAGATTGGTGTTGCTGTCTACGCTGGTACCTGATCGTTTCGCCAACGCTGCGAAGACCGACTGCGGTTGGGCCAACAACCCGGAAGGAGACCCGAACTCCGACACACGACCCGCATCCATGACGGCGATCTTGTCGCAATGCAAAATCGTGTTGATGCGGTGCGCGATGATCAGCACCGTCTTGGCCTCGAACGTCTCCTGGATCGTCGCCTGGATGAGACCGTCCGTGGCCGTGTCCACGTTGGCTGTGGCCTCGTCCAGCACCACCACTTTGCTGTCTTTGAGCAATGCGCGACCGATGCAAATGAGCTGACGCTGACCCACCGACAGGTTGTCTCCGCCCTCAGCCACCTCGAAGTCGAGACCGGCACCCCACCGACGCAGGTTGTCCGCCATGTGCACCTGCTTGAGCACGGCCCAGATGCGCTCGTCCGAGTACTCATGGAACGGGTCCAGGTTCTCTCGCAATGGGCCGCTGAAGAGCACGGGGTCCTGCGGGATGATGGCGAGGCTGCGGCGCAGTTCGCGCAGGTTGATGGTCGAGATGTCGACGTCGTCGATGAGCACGCGTCCGCTGTCGAAGTCGCAGATGCGGAAGAGCGCGACCATGAGCGAGCTCTTGCCGGCGCCGGTGCGTCCACAGATACCGACTTTTTCTCCGGCGGCGACGTCCATGTCGACACCTTTGAGCACGAGCGGGAGTTCGGGTCGGTATCGGAGACACAGTCCTTCAAACCGAACTGCACCTTGCGACGGCCTTGAATGGCCAGGTTTGGTTACCTTCTGCTCGGCTGTGACCAAGTCTGCAATGTGCTTGCCGCCATCGTCCTCGCGTTCAATTTCACGAAAGAAAAGCAATCGCTCGACACTCGTTGTAGCGTTATCAACACGATCAACTGACCGCATAACCCACTGAATGACCGAAGTGAGCATTAGCGCGTACGTGAGCGAAATTCCAGACGTCAACGACCCGATTTTTCCACGCGTAGCAACGAGGTAGAGCGTGACCACGAAAATGATCACCACCGATAGCAGATCGAGTCGAGTTGCCAACCACCGACTTGCAGACCAGTACGTCAAGTACATGTTTGCGTTTGTGTCCACGACATTCCGGTTCCGAGCTGAGAATTGGTCTTCCATACGAAAGGCACGAATCGTGGGCAAACCGGATAACGTTTCACTGAAGAGATTGTAAACGGGAGTTCTTGTGACGCCTTCCAGTCGCTTGAGCTCGCGCGAAGTCTTCTTAAAGTACTGCCCCGTCATGACAAAAATCACCAAGAGGGGAATATACGAGACACCAATCCAGTACGACGCGAAAGCTGAGACTACAAGTGAACCGAGAGCCATGGAGACGTTCTGGAAGAAAAGCTGGTACTCGAGCGGCAGTGTTGTGTCCATTTGATCCAAGTCGTTCGAGAACCTGTTCAAAATCTGCCCAACCGGAGTCACATCGAAGTAACGAATCACCGGTGCACGAAGCACGCGTCGGAAGAGTTCGTCATGCATGTGCTGGGACGAACGCATACACGATTCAATCATCGTCAACGCGCGAATCAATGTCAGGATCGAGCAGAGGACAATCAGTCCGAGATACCACATGCCGAAGGTTGTTCCCGAGTACGTTGGGTCCACGTCACGGCGAGGCATGTTGCGAGCCCAATGGCCAGGCCACCAGTCAACTGTGGTCCGCGCACCTTGGCCCACAGCGTACAATAAGCTGATCACCAGCACCACCACCCAGCCATTAATTCCAGTCTCGTCGAAGTACGCCTTGTACACGTGAGATCCGACAGTGCCTTTTACACGATCTTCAGCTCGAATCAAACGACCTGCTGAGGTTTTTGCGGCTTCGTCATTCTTGTCTTTAGCGTCTTCGTGAGTGTTATCGCCATCTTTCACCTCACTAACTTCCGGTAGCAGCGACTTGAGGCCATCACCATCAACTGTGCCAGCATGATCCGAGCTTTCGTTTGCTGTGTCGGTGTTTTCCAATGCAAGGTGTGGGAACTGGGTCAATACACTTTTGTAAGAACCGTGGCCAGCGATTGCGCCGTCTTGCATCACTACAACCTGGTCTGCATGCGTCAATAGGTCATAATGGCTATTCACAACCAGCAACCGAGTCTGATCACCCGCCAAACCAACGATGCACTTCTCGAAAATTGCATGAGCTACATGAGTGTCCACTGCACTCAGCGGATCATCCAAGATCAACACGTCCGTCCCAGTTCGATACATGGCTCGCGCGATAGCAACACGAGCCTTCTGACCACCACTCAAGTTGATGCCTCGCTCACCGATCTCTGTCGAGTCTCCATTGGGAAGCGCTCTCAGATCCATGGTCAGTTGTGAAGCGTCCAACACTCGCGCATACAATTCAGCATCGTATTCTTGCTCAAAGAGAATGTTGTCACGCAAAGTGGCGTTGCGGATCCAAGTGTCTTGGCTCACGTAGGCCACACGGCCTCCAATCTCGAGCATGCCCGATGTTTTAGACATCTCGCCGAGAATTGCGCTGAGAAGACTCGACTTGCCAGAACCGACCTTGCCTACGATCATCACAAGCGAGCCTCGCTCAATTTCTAGGTTGACACCTTCGAGTTTGAAACCATGGTTAGCGCTTGAGGTTGTTTCCGGGCTTTCCTTGCTTTCGGGCGTCACTACAACGACATCCGCTTGTGAAGTGGTGGGCCACTCGAAGCTGGCGTCACGAATTGAGATACAACCACGGCCGATTGATGAACCATGGGTATCGTTGTGATCACCAAGTAAATGCGACTTGTTTGATGGCGTTGTGTGTCCTTCTTCAGCTCTTGCCGCTAACAGAAGCGGTTGTGCAGCCACTTCATCACTGGTAAGGAAAGCGTCGAGGCGAGAATACGAGATCTTGGCTTTCGAGATGCCAGCGACAGCCTGCGGGAGCTGATTCAACGCCGTTCGGCAAATGTTCACCATAGCAACGAGCGTGAAGGCTTCGACAACGCTGATCGTGTGGTGAATGAGCACGTAAATGCCCAATGTGACACCAGACACAAAACTTGGCGTCAGGAAGAGCATCACGGTGTTGACCACTTGGTACAAGTGGAACTTGCGCAGTAGACCAACTTCCTTCACGCGGAGCTTCTCCACACGCTGCGCCAGCGATTCTTCCCACGCGTAGAACTTCATGACTCGGATTCCTTGCAGCGCCTCGGACGTCACTTTGACGCGCTCATCGATGACCTTGAGCAGCTTCTTCTGGAACCCGGCAATGCGTTGGCCTTGCTGGGCCGAGATCGTCATCACCACCACTAGCACGACCGCTCCACCGAGCGCTGAATAAAAGTCAAAGAGCAAACCGATGAGCACAACTGAGATGATGAAGGACAGCGGTCCCATGAGCAGCCACGGTCCCTGGATCATTAGCAAGAAGACGCGCTCCGTGTCGACGCTCATGAGTGTGAGCACCTCGCCGGTCGTATAGTCTTGTCGTGCAGCACTGGACAACTTGAGTGCCTTGTCGAACACAAGCGACATGGTCAGCGACCGCATATTGGCACCGATGCGTGAGGCCGAGAAGAAGACGTAGTTGAGAGCACACACCGCCACGAGCGAGCTCAGAGTCATCATGGCCATTAACCAGTAGCCGCTGGAGATGTGAAACAGGTTCTCTTCATCGTTCAGGAATTGCAGAATGCCTTGGGCCACGTACGACTGCAGGGCCAAGGCGAAGACGTACAGCACGCAGCTCACCAGCACGAACGACAGCTCCACTTGGAATGTTCGAGCATATGCCGCCGCCAGCGGAGACAACCCGAACACGTGACGTCGCTCCGGTTCATACACTTGATGGAACCTGCTTCGTAGCGAGTCACACGCATCACTGGAGCAAATGGGCCACACGTCCTCCTTCTCCAGCACTCGCTTTGCTCCGAGCGACACCATCGGCTGAATCCATTGGGCCAAGATGATGGAGGGCAGTGAAGCTTTGGCCAACGGATTTGGCAGATGACTGAAAGGTGTTGAGGCCTCGGAAGACTTGGCCCTCGGTGTGGCCGGGGCCTCCGCGTACGGATACCCTCGGCCGTTCTCGTCCATCGTAGCAAATCGAGGAATGAGGAAGCGAATGGCTATCGACAAGTCGCAGCATGATGGGGAAGTGAGACCGAACCGTCTACGACAAGCGCTGACGTACGTGACGTGGTGACACGCGAGTGTCAAGGTGCCGCGATTGAAATGATAGGGGACGGCGTCTCTAATTGTTGGCGGTGGAGGTCCTCCTTGCCTATTATCCTATTGCCTACGAGTCAAAAGTTATGTGCTACTGCATCTTACTCACCAACGCCTTGTACGCTGCTTGAATGGCCTTGCGGTCTCCGGTTGCGACCTGCTCCGTGTACGGGCCTGCAAGTTCGGCCGGACAGCCCAGCGACGGCAGGAAGACATCACGCACAAACGTCAGGTACTCGACACCAATAGTGCCCACCAGCACCGCCTGCATGTTCACGATCTCCTTCACCGCCAGCATGGTCTGCATGTCGTCGATGTCAAAGTGCCGCAGCTTCGTCACTGCGAACATGGCACTCGTAAAGTCCTGCACTGCGATCTGCGTGAATCGAGCATTGCCCTCGACAGACAACTCGGCCTGCAATTCAGCACGCAACGCCACCGAAGCCACCGATGTAGCAGCAGATGAAGCGCCTGACGCTTCGTTAGCAGGAGACAGAGCAGATCCGTTGCCAATCCAGCGCTCCACCAACATACTCCCGATCGAAAAGCACGCGCGGTTAATGTTGGCGTCCTGAACTTCAGCACAACCTTCAAGCACGAGACGCAGCATATTTTCCAGCTGCGCGACGTTCTGCGTGCTGATCAGCACGGCGTCCAGGCCGTGGGTAACGAGGTGCAGCAGGAATGTGTACAGATACTTCTGTGTGGCTTCACGCTCGAGCTGTGGCGCGTCCTTTGTCTCGCTGTTGACACTCGCACTCCGTTCGGGCATCAAGGAACACAAGTGCTGCACAAATGGCAGCGTCGTTTTGTCCAGGAACCCACCCAACGCCTGCTTGTGCTTGATAATAAGTTGATCCACAAGCTGCACGATCTCCACGACTTCGGGCTGTTCACAGCCCAGCATCAGCGTCTGCAAAGTCTCCTGCACATTCCCCAAAAAGTGTTCACGGTCGAGAACTGTAGTCAGGCGGTGCAGCGTGAAGATCACCTTGGAGCGCACACGCGGGGTACGGGGTAAAGCGCGAAGCACACACGCTGCAGCCGTAAGCACCTGGGTAAACGTTTCCTGGTGGTTATCCATGCAGTCTGTGCCTTTGAAAGCCTTCAGAACGTGCGCAATAGCGTTAAGGTGGGAGGCGCAGTGCTCGGTAACATATTCTTCGTCAGTCAGGGCACCCTTCGCAAGCTCATTTAGCGTCGTATTCAATCCCTGTAGCAGTGGGTCCAACACGGCAATTGTGTAGCGGTACCGGAGCTGCTTCGCATTCATACCAGTTTCCTCTGGAGGGAGCACCAGCGAAGCAATGATCTGGCCCGCAAGTTCGAATAGATAGAGCTGGTCGTCATAGGCCAGATAAGTGGGGTTGTGCAAGCTTGCCAGTTCTTCATGCTCGTTGGCGATGGCAAGTCGCGGCTGAAGCGCGGTGAGGATGCTGGACGCGTGAGGGTTAACTGAGGCACCGATTGCCTTCACGAGACGCAGGCACAGGTAACACACACGAGAACGCACATGGGCAGCAGGATGAGCAAGTCCATGTGTACCGAACATCATCTCGAGCACGGCCGGGATCAGTGTCGACTCATTCTGCAGCACCTTGCTGTATCGCACGACCAGATCGTAGTACGTAAGCAGCACCGATGGGTGCAGCGGAACTGAATTGCTGGACGCCGTAAGCATGCTGCTGTGAATCTGCACGACCATGTGGGTAAGTGGACTCGTTGGTTCGTTGAATGGAACTGCGACGGCCTTGAGCGCGGCGAGACCCTCCTTAAAGCGGTATACAAGTGACAGAAAGCTCTCCAGGTCGCGTGGGTCAATCTCCGCGAATTGGCCAGGCAGGCTCTGCGCTAGATTGGTAAGAAAGGAAAGTGTATCATGCGGTCGCTGACGCACAATGTTCAGGAAAATGGTGTAGAGGCTGCGACGGTACTCTTCAAACTCAGCGGCATCCGAATCAGAGTCCTCTGGGAACCGTGTCTGTCGATAGATTCCGTGCAGTACTTGGGGGATGTACTCCGAAGGTCTGAAAACCTCCGCCTCAATTTGTGGCTTGCCTGCAGCCTGCGTCTCCGTTTGCAGCAACGCACCACCCACTGCATTAACGATCTCAAAAACTTCCTCAGACACATCCTTGGACTCGTGCGCGAAGAGCTCCCACACAAGCGGCATCAACTGGCATAGCATAGTACCACTCGCCTGAAGCATGCCAGCCTGGTTCGTGTGGCGGAAGGCGTCCATGCACGTCACGAGCTCCAACCCTACGGCATTGATCACCTCTCCAATCTCCTCTGCAAACTCATCGTCCTCACGAATGGGCAAGGCTGCCAACATCTCAAGAATCTGTAGCTGCTGCAGCATCGCGAGCTTCTTCTCCGGCGTCATACCCTTGTCAATCACCTCAAACACGCAGTTGGCGGCTTGGCAGCGGAACGTCTCGCTCTCCCTCAGCAGCTTAACCAGCAGCGGCCACAGCGTGTCGTTCACTACGAGTCCAATGTCCACCCAGCTGATGTATCTCTTCAGGGTCTCGAGCGCACTCACACTCAGCTGTCGCATCACATCGCTGGCGTCCGCGTTTACCAACACGCGCGCAATAGCTTCGAAGCTCTCGCGCATGCATGATCCTTCGCGCATGGCGTCCTTAATCCTCATATTGTGCGCGGCTTCCTGTTGGGTCCTCTGAGCGTCAAACTCCACGATCTCCTCGTTGATGGCCAGCATAATTCTAAAGTACATCTCCACAATGGACGCGCCTTGGGGCAGTAGAGCCAACAGCTCCGTGAAGGCCGTCGACCAGCGGTCTGGGTAGTCTCTTTTAATAAGCAGGGTGATGACCACGGCCAGCTTGGTCTTGACGTACGGCGCCTTGCTCTCCACGTAGGCCACATGGCTCTGCAGCCAGGCCAGCAGCTCCACCCTCACGGCCACAGCTACGTCGTCGGCCACGCCATTGACCAGGGCCTCCTGCAGCGCCTGAAGGGCGTAGAACTTGACCTGTTCGTGCTCCGAGTGTTCAAAGAGCTGCAGTTCGGCCCGCCAGCCGTCCGTCTGGCTCTTGATGGCGGCACAAAAGCTCTCGGCCTGCAGCTTGAGCGTCTGCGCCTGTTGGTCGTTGGCACTGGCCCCCGCATACTGGAAAGCGGCCAGCACGGCGCGCTCGAACTCGGCGACGTCCGCCATTTCTTGGATCTGAAGGAGATAAGTATGCGTCCGGCGTGTTTTAGACGGCAAGACGAGCGAGTTAGCGAGCGGCCAGGGGTGCAATGTGAAGCCAAGACGACAGAGAAGACGGTGCAGTGAGTGGCCCGCTCGAGACGCACCTGACGAGCGCGCTGGAGGGCGGCGTAGGGCGGTCGACACGCAACAAGTCCGCGCCACCAATGCGATTCTGAAGTTCGCTTTCGGAAGTTCTGTCCTGAAATGATTGCACGTTCCAGAATAATTGAGTCATGGCTACAATTCAAAATGGCTACAAAGTGCGCTATACAACTGCACGATTTGCGCAATTGGGGACAAGTACGTGGTCTCCGTTCCACTCGTCAATTGGCCGCCGACACGAGACTTTGTGTATCAATTCATCGGCGTAAGGCCAATTTGCAAAATGGGCGACTATTACGCACAAAGTTCGCCAAGTACAAGGACCCAATTCAGTCAAGTGCCCAATCCGTTGGCCAAAGCTTCGCTACCATCAATTGTCTTGGCCCAATGGATTCAACCTTTGATCTCGCTCGGTTCCCGACAAATTATCGAGCTCGCGGATCTGTGGCCTGTGTGTGAAAGTGACGCGAGCGAGTCGCTCGAGATTCTGTTCCGACAAAAGTACCAACCGAATCGAAAACACGTTTTCGGACTTTCGCCGGTTTTCGTGGCGTACCTCAAGACGTTCCAAGCGCAGATTGTCGTGGTGCTCCTGGGTTGTGTTGTGTATGTGCTGGCTTTAGGGTTGCAGACGTATGTGACGAGAGCGTTGCTCGAGTTTCTGAATGAAGAAGAAAATGTGTTTCACATTGAGAGCGGGTACTGGCTCGTGGTGCTGATGACCGGCAGTTCGTTCGTTGCAGTGTGTGCACTCAACTATTTGTTCTTTGTGGCGTCGAGAATTGGAGCGAACATGAGGTCGTTGACCATGTCACTTGTGTACGAAAAAGCTCTCAAGTTGTCGAGCGCGGCGAGACAGGAGTACACCACTGGGGAGATTTTGACGCTGATGAGCGTTGATACTGAGCGCGTGTTTACTGCGATGGTACAGGGACCTTGGCTGGTTATGGGTCCACTGGCATTTGTCGTGTCTTGCGTATTGATTGGATTCCTCTTTGACTTTTACGCGGCGCTTGCTGGTGCTGTGGTGCTTACAGCCGTGATGGCGCTCTCAGTTCAGCAAGGTGATCGCATCGCCGACTTACAGCGCAAGCTGCTGCGGGTGATTGATGAACGTGTCAAAGTTACGTCCGAGGCTCTGCAAGGAATCCGAGTCATGAAGTTCTACGCGTGGGAAGACTCGCTGGCCCAGCGTGTGGAAAAATTGCGAGTGAGAGAGGTGGGTCTGCTGCGAAAGTTCCACTCGTACCAGGTGATCAACACGGTGATGTTGTTCATCACGCCGACGTTCCTGTCAGGTGCAACGTTGGGTGTATACGTGCTCATCCGACACACGATCACCGTTGTGGAGGCATTCACGCTCGTTGCTATGGTCAACATTGCGCGTGCAGCGCTAAATCAACTTCCACAAGCTGTTGGCGGACTGTCTAAAGCCAAAATCGCGTATACTCGCATCGATAAGTTTCTCTCAAGCAGTGAAGTGTCTGCTATGGCAGCGCTTGAACCGATTTCAATTGGAACAGAGTCGACACCAACAATCAAATCACCTCTTCTCTCTGCTGAAAACGGTGGGGACAATGCGGCAATCGGCCGAGGACGAATTTCCATTAGAGATGGCGCTTTTGAATGGCCTGTTAGCGTAAATGGTGGGGATGTTGTTGTGGGGACACCAGCACAAGAAGGCACGGAAAACGAGCAAAATGACCAGCTTGTATTAGTTGCGCTTGACAGCCCACTGCAAGCAAACGGAAGCACAGTTGGTCTGAATTCGCCTTCATCGAACACGCCCGACATCCAACGTTTTCAACTCCAGGGTGTCAACTTTGAGATTGAGCGCGGGTCTCTTGTGATGATCGTTGGCAAAGTCGGATCGGGCAAATCGAGCCTCGTGAATGCCATCCTCGGAGAAATGCCACGCACGTCCGGTATGCTGGAAATTGGAGGCCGTGTGGCCTACGTGAGCCAAGACACTTGGATCCGCAACGCCACTTTGCGTGACAACATTCTCTTTGAGCAAGAATACGATGCTGAATTGTATGCGCGAGTGTTGGACGCTTCACAACTGACCATGGATCTGAGAGCGCTTCCCAATGGAGACTCGACAGAGATCGGTGAGCGAGGCATCAACTTGAGTGGTGGTCAGAAGGCTCGTGTTGCTATCGCGCGAGCCATGTATCGAACTGGGACGGACGTGTTGATCTTGGATGATCCGCTGAGTGCAGTGGACACTCATGTAGCTCATGCAATTTTCGAGAAGTGCATCGTTGGTTTGGCGGGTGATCAGACTCGGTTGCTGGTTGTGAATAGCCATTATGACCTATTGACGCATGCAGACCAGGTTGTAGTGATGCAAGGTGGCATTATCGCTGGACAAGGAACATATAAGGAAGTGTGTTGACGCAGTTCCCGTATTTGGCGTCGCAATCTTCTAGTTTGGAAAATCGTACAAGTCGTGAGCATGTTACCGAAGCTGTTTCTCGACAAGAAGGGGCCAACACAAGTGAAATCACGAAAGCAGAAGTGGTGCAAGACACTGAAACGAAGAGAAACGAAACATCGGGACGCCTGATTCAAGGCTGAGGATCGTGTGAAAGGCAAAGTCGGTGGACGCATCTACAAAACGTACTTCGATGAGACCGGGTTTAACGGTTTAATTGTCATTCTCGTGATCGTTGCGACGTATTGTGCTGGACAAGGTGCGCGCACAATTGTTGATTGGTGGCCTGGACATTGGGCACGCAACATGCCTAGAAGAGATGTGGATCCAAGTTTCTCAAACACAAACTATGGCATGTGGTACATCGGGTTTCTTGGTCTGTGTACGGTGTTGTCTTTCGGCCGCGCGTTGATGATCATCGAGTCGTGTGTTCGTTCTTCGCAGCATATGCACGACGAACTGTTCCGACGCGTTTTGCGAGCACCCGTAACCCGATACTTTGACGTGACGCCTATGGGGCAGATTTTGAACCGCTTCTCGAACGACTTGGATCAGATGGATACGATGCTTCCTCAAGAGTACCAATTGCTGCTTCCAGAATGTCTTCACTCGCCCTTGGAGCTCTTATTGTGTCGGCATTTGCTTCTTACTGGATTGGAGTCGCGTATATCCCAATCTTCCTTATCTTCTTGTACATGACGGGGCAGTACTTTAAGAAGTCGTCACGTGAGATTAAGCGCCTTGAAGGAGTCACACGGACTCCGGTGTACAACCTCTTCAGTGAAACTCTGTCGGGTCTTGATACGATCCGAGCCTTCCGAATGGAAGACAACTTCATCAGCGCAAAATCGGCGTGTGGTGGACGTCAACGCCAACTTGTATCTCACGTATTGGGCTGCAAGTCGATGGTTAGCCACGCGGTTGGACTTCCTGTCCGTTGCCATCATATTTATTGTTTCGCTCTATCTCGTGGCTACTGCGTGGTTCAGTTGGGTCCTTGACGTCTGGACTTTCACTCACGTATTCACTCATGCTGACTTCGATGGTGCAGTGGGTTATGCGCTCAGTGGATCGTACCGATAACGCCATGACGAGTGTTGAAAGACTGCTCTTCTTCCGTCAGATCGAGAGTGAAGACTTTTCGGGAACAACTGTTGATGAACTACTCGAGACGGAGCATCAAGATACAGGCAAGAAAGCTCAAGCCTGGCCAACTCGAGGCACCATTCGGTTTGAAGGACTGTGTCTCCGATACCGACCCGAACTCCCGCTCGTGCTCAAAGGTGTCGACATGGACGTCGCCGCCGGAGAAAAAGTCGGTATCTGTGGACGCACCGGCGCCGGCAAGAGCTCGCTCATGGTCGCGCTCTTCCGCATCTGCGACTTCGACAGCGGACGCGTGCTCATCGACGACGTCGACATCTCGACCATCAACCTGCGCGAACTGCGCCGCAGCCTCGCCATCATCCCGCAGGACCCCGTGCTCTTCAGCGGCCCATTGCGAGAGAACCTGGACCCGTTCCATGAGTACTCGGACGAGCGCATCTGGGCCGTGCTCAAGCAGGTGCACATGGCGGACAACCTGCGTCGGTGGGGTGCCGGTCTCGACTTCGAGGTGGCTGAGGGCGGAGACAACCTGTCGGTGGGTCAGCGTCAGCTCATTTGCATCGGTCGCGCATTGCTCAAAGACAGCAAAGTGGTGGTGCTGGACGAGGCCACAGCCAACGTGGACACGGCCACGGACGCGCTCATCCAGGCGACGATCCAGGAGACGTTCGAGGCCAAGACGGTGCTGATCATCGCGCACCGCATCAACACGATTTTGCATTGCGACAAGATCGCCGTCATGGATGCGGGTCGTGTGTCGGAGTTCGGGTCTCCTTCCGGGTTGTTGGCCCAACCGCAGTCGGTCTTCGCAGCATTGGCAAGTAAGTCGGCAACAATGTAAGGTTGCTGGTTCTCGTTTTGAATGATGCCTGTTTAGTTTTCGTGAATTCATTGTTTCTGTTAGCAAAGCTCGGCCGAGAAATAGTGCCATTCGTCTACAGGTCGGTGCGTACTTTGGCGTCGTCTGCAAGTCTATCCCAGCTCCAGCGACGGATCATACGTACTGACATCGCAGTCACGGCCAATACGTTTCCTGATGCCATGCCAAGCCATAGTCCTTTGATTCCAAGGTCGCACTGGAACGCTAGCAGCGCACCAAACGGAACTCCAAAAATGTAGTACGCCAGTGCATAGTCGGTTTCCCGAAGGTTACCAAGGGAAGGCTATTTTTCCGGGATCAGGATGCGAGGACGACAGGCGCCCTCCAAGTCTCATCTTGACGACTCTCGGCTGAAACGTAAAGTAGTGCAGTCATTTTTGGTTTTTCTACGAGCCAAGTAGCAGTTAAGCAAGTAACAACTACCATTCAAGCCAAGCAACGTTCAACCCCGCTCCCGACGTTGAAAGATGCCAGCTCTTACGCTTCCCCGAGGTTCATTCCTTCTCGTCTTCCCGGAGGACGTCGACGGCGTAATTGCGGCACTAGTCTACGCCAAGATAAAAAGTTCAAGAGGGGCATCCGCGACAGCTACTGTGGAAACCGAGGGAGACAACAAGGGAATGACCGTGAAGCTACTGAGAGTGACAGCACTGGCGCGTAAGGTAGACAGCAGCGATGCCGAAGGATTGCAACTGGGAACGTGGATTCGACAGGCAGTGTGCGTGAAGCACGATGGCCGTTACTGTTATGGCCAAGTTACTGGTTACTCCGAGGCGGGACTCATTGTCAGTACGCTCGAAGGACCCATCAAGACGAATCGAGCAAGCATATGCGACTCCGTCTTCCCGGTCGTAACCATGATAATGGGCTGTCACGAACTTCCCGAGGACAATTGGGACTTTGAGCAGCTTGATCACATTCACGATGCGGTCATGGACCGGCTGCTGGCCCCTGTGGCATCCGACAGCGCATGCCAACCGTTGTCGGTGGCGAAGCTCATTTAAGGTCTTCTCCCTGCCGTGAACCCTGGATTTGACCGAGTCTGCTCGTGGATCGACCCTCGCACGGGCAAACTCAACCGCGTCTCCGTGCAGCACGTAGTCAACCACGTCTTCTACGTGGATGGAGGGAAACGGATCCCAGCCAGTATGGAAGGCTCTTTCGGGGCATCGTTCTGCGAAGCGATGGTATCGCAGCCCTCGCGATCCCAAGAAAATTCAGCTTAACTCCCCACCAAGCCAATCCATCCACCAGCAGCTCCAGTTTCTTTGACATGCTGGAGGTTGACGATGGTGACGAAGCCGCAGAGGACGAGGCTACACTCGCCATAACGGTGCTAGCAGGATTCGACGAGAGACCAGATAACCTGCGCCAAACAGCTCCACTGAACCGGCTCAACCACCCGTGTCGATCCGGGGAACGAGTGCAGCCGCCTACGCTGCGTGTAGCGTCTGCCACAACCAGCAACGTTAACACGGCAGTGCCAGCACAGCTCACTGAAGATACCTCAGAAGAGGTCGAGATCCTTGACCTGATCCGTACGCACAAACCCCACCTGCTGCCTTATCACTTGGAAGCACGGCGGCATGCAGCTCCGACTGAGAAACGGCCGGCGACCATCTCAGATGAGAGTACACCCTCCAAAACGAAGCAAGTTCAGCTTCACGCCAACGGCAGAACAACGTCGAGTTCACGATGCGGTCACATCCGAAGCGCAACGAGGTAAGTCCCCTATTGAGGTTGTGGAAGCGCTGGTGTCCGCGTGGGCGTATCCAGGTGTCGCCACACGTGCGTATGACATTGAATTCGGAAGTCGCGGACTTTCATTTCTTCACTTTATCCCGGTCGATGAGATGACGCGTCTCAAACGCCAACGCGAGAGCTTCATCAACATGAACGACTTCTCGGTGTCGGCGAAGTTCCTGTCAGCTCCAGATCCTACATCGTGGGAAGATGTTCTAGCCGCCGCCAACGGTTTTCAGCAATATTGCTTCACTCGATGCGATTCGGGCATGCAACATCTCGCGACAACGCTGTACAACTTTGTGGTCGAGCTCAAGGGGCGAAAATTATGGCCACAAGACATGCTGGCCACGCTGGCACTATGGATTGATGCGCAACTTGAAAAGTATCGAAATGCGGTGGTCGCTGACATCGAAAACGCGACAATGACCAGGCACCAGATTCCCGGTATATTCACTCCAAACCACATCGAACTCCACGGCCTTCTGCTCACGGCCCAGCGTAATCAAGTGGAAGCTATGCAGTCGTCGTCCGCCATTCGCACAACAAGTGACACGGAAGTCGCAGCACCAGTCACGTAGATACCGACACGGCAGCAACAGCACCCGAAAGGAGTCGAGCGAAACGTACCAACCACTGCCGCAACAGGACGGAAAGGACGTGTGCATGAAGTTCCTGTCCAGACGAGGTTGTCCGTCGGAAGACCCAAATATGTGTGTACATTTGACAGTCGAGCACACTTTTACCCAGCAGCTCTCTCCACCCAGCTCCGCAACTACATTCGACGCAATCTCGGAGGTGTCAACAGGAAATACGACAGCAAATGACGGGGTCCAGGGAACGCTGGTCCTGCGGACCTTGGACAAGGTAAATCGGGCCATCAAGACCCAGATGAATCAATAGAATCATCTTCACGTTACGAGTCACCACGTGTGGACGTTGCAGCTACCCACACCATGGGAATCATCAACAATATTCCAAACCGTCGATGGGTCGCAACTACGAAAACACCGGCAAATTGTTGCAGACCGCGGCAATTCGGCCGACAAGGAGTCGATCAAGTCGCAGTACAACCAGGTACCTTCGCAATTCGACGCAGGTCGCGCCAGTTCGGCCGACGAGGCTCAGTTTGAGTCACTGTTCAGTCGTTTGCAACAACATCAACTCGCAGGTCGCGCCGGCTCGGCCGACAAAATTCCGTTTGAGTTGCAGCATAATCCGGTGCCCTCGCAGCCCGACGCAGGTCGCGCCAGTTCGGCCGACACGACTCCGTTCGAGTCACTGTTCAGTCGGCTGCACCACCATCAACCCACAAATCCCGCCAGTTCGGCTGGCCCAACATCGAGCAAGCCAAAACGTGCCTCGTACAGCAGGGCTGGCAACAAGAGGCAGCCAAGTCTCGACAATCAAACAACCGGCGAGCCAAAACGCTCCCGGGTCGCGTGGGTCCAGTCGCCATCACGGGTTTCTACACCCTTGCAATGCGTGTGCACATCGCCAGCACCAGCTCAAGCCAATTCAGGAAGCAATCTAGTACCTGATCCACTTGTCGCGAGTGTATACAATGCAGCATGCCCAGAGTCAAACCGCGTCTTACAAAACCTGGCCAAGCGCGTAATTGCCTGCACAACTCGCCACTCAAATTCATTCGACGAACTGTGCACACGGCTTGGAAATGATCTCCCCAAAGTTTTCCCATTACGAAACGGTGCTCAGCAATGGCAAATAAACTCTGAAAAACAGCGCGTGGTCACAGCTATGACATTGGACCATGGCATGAGCTTGCAAGCCATCGTGGAGGCGGTACGAGGCCAGACACTCATTGACTTCCGCCCCAACAAGGCAATGCATCCGGGCAGGTTTGCGCGCCTGCTCGATGTGTACAAACACAAAGAGCTTCTGGTACAGATCGCGCGCGAGGGAATCACACCATCGTGGAAACAGGAAAGCCCCACACAAACCAAGCCGATGAAAAACCACGCGTCTGCTTCTCGCCATTTGAACGGAGTACTCAAAGCGATTCGGAAAGGTCAAGAGGCTGGGCAGTACTTGGTTCTGGAAAGCAAAGTACTCCAGACCTGGAAGAACATCCAAATAAGTCCACTTGGTGCAGTGACGAAAAAGGATTGTGATCCAGAAGAAGATATCCGACTCATACACGATCTCTCATTCTCACGAGGAAATTCGACCAATGACATGTCCAACATTGATCTATCTCCCGACATCGAGTACAATCATGTTGCAGCCATTGCCCGCAGAATTGTGTCCTGCCGTTCCCGTTTCAAAGGTGAGATTATCAAAATCATGAAAGGTGACGTGAAAGGAGCTTTCAGGCACCTCATGCTGGCAAGCGGACACGTCCAGTGGATGGCGGCCACAATACCGGAACTGGGGATTCTTATAATTGACATGTCGGCCCCCTTCGGCTGGACAAGCTCTCCAGCGTTTTACGGTGCATTCGGGGGAGCGATCACATGGCTAGTCAGCCGCGAAAGCCCGATGTCCATGGACCCACGCTCCACTGACCTTGAACCATTCTTTGCGTACGAGTGGGTGGACGACCACGTGATGGTTGAACCTGACGTCGGCAGCAGGTTAAATCTCGCCAACGAAACACTACGGTTGGCCATGATCGCAGTATTGGGACCTGGAGCGATCAACGAAGAAAAAATTTCAACTTGGCAGACGCAGCTTCAAGTTCTTGGGCTCGAATTCGACACCGAAGCATCAACCATCTCGATGCCAAGAGACAAAATCGAGAAGACGCTTGGTCGGGTTCAGGCACTAAGAAATCAACGACATACCACTCGAACTCAACTCCAGCAATTACTGGGCAGTCTGCGCCATGTCTGCTCGTGTCTGCGAGCTGCAAGGCCATTCTACCAACGTATCCACGCAGCGTGTGTTCGGGCATCACGGTACGGCAAGGTCGCGGTCAACGATCAAATGCTGCAGGACCTCCAGTGGTTCGAGTTAATACTTGGGAAGGGTCGACTTGAAAAGCTACCACTCAGCATGTACACAAAATCGCAGCCAGCAGAAATTCACCTGTACATGGACGCCAGCAACAGCGGCCTCGCAGTGCTGGACCCAGCGATGCAGCAGTACATCCAGATTCGATTCGACAAGGACGAGCAAGACTTGATTCGCACGGCCACCGGCAGTGAAGGCTTTAACATAAACGTCCGCGAGCAACTCTGTGTGGCTTTAGCAGTGTGGGTGTTCGGGCCGGCGTGGACTTCAATTCACCCAACCCCGTGTGTCCTTATCAAAGCATGGTCAGATAATACATCGGCAGTATCGTGGACGAACCGGCTATCAAGCTCAAACCCGATGGCACAAGAGATAAACCGAGCAATTGGTCTCGCTGAAGCTGTATTTGGATTTCGCGTTGAGTGTGAACATCTCCCGGGCGCCATCAATACAATGGCTGACGCTGGCTCACGCGCGTGGACACCACCTCACAATATCGTTTGGTCTAACCTATCGTCTGCGTGGCACCAGATACCGGTTCCTCCGACGCTACGCAAGATCTACACGAGCTTCTCATCCAACTTCAGTCTTACGCATTGGCCTCTGGATCAAGACCGAAGTACAACGCCACCTGGAGAAAATGGGCCGCGTGGTGCTCGAGGCACGGGTACGACGTATGGCTACCAGCAGAAGTACAACATCACTCCCTCCAGCTCGCGCTATTCGCAGTCCACTATTGGTATTCAGCCACGGCCTCGTCAGGAGCAACACTGTCCACGAAAACCGTGCTGTCCGCGATTAGCCATATCTCTTGGTATCATATGCGGGAACGAGGCTACTCAGTCGGCCTCCACGCTGGACACAAGCTGGCCATGCGTGGGATGCAACGGTTGTCTCCACCAACCCGACAAAAACAACCAGTCACGTTCGCAATTTTACAAGAAATCCGTTCGCGCTGCAATTTCAGAACAACCCACGACCGCGTGCTCTGGGGGGCTGCGGTCGTGGGCTTTTTCTTCCTGCTTAGAAGATCAGAGTATCTCGCAGACGGTAAGCGAGTCAAACCGTACATCATCCGAGCGAAGGACATCACGTTCCTAACCGACCAAGGAACTACCGCCAACCAACTCAGCTCGGCGATTGCCGTATCAGTACATTTTCGCGGAAGTAAAACAGATCAAGCTGGTTCGGGAACAACAAGAACGCTACACAGGTCTGGATCGCCATGGATTTGCCCAGTACTAGCTACGTGGGAGCTGATTGAAAGCTCTCGCAAGTTCGGCCAAAACGACGCTCTCTGTTCAACAGGACCTGGCAAGGTTCTCACCGCGAATGCACTCGGAAACGCCATCAAGAATGCTGCAAAAGCGATTGGTGCAGACCAGTCATGCTTTGGAACGCACTCCATGAGAAGTGGAGGGGCAACCGCAATGTTCGCAGCTGGAATCGATAGGCTGACCATCAAGCTGTTCGGGAGGTGGGCATCAGACGCATACGAGCGGTACACCAGAATGAACGAGACGGTGGCCAAGTCACTAGCCTGCCAGATGACGAAGGGCGCGATGTCACGTGTTAGCCCGGCTACGCCGGAGGGGCTCCGTCCTGCCCGACACTCGAGCAGGACTAGCTAACACTACCAACATGACATGACTGCGCCCCCATCGAATTCGCTGTAGGTTCACGGAAATTGATGATCGCCGCAGACTTTTGCTTGCCTGCACCACGAAAGATGCCTTGAATGACTGCGTTGAGGCCATCCGGGATCTTCTGCGGTGACATGAGAGCCATCACGTTCGAGGCTAGATCAGCACTGGCGCCTTTGTCCAGGAACAGCAGCGGGATATAACCACTTAGTGCGAAGATGAGGACCATGAAGAACAGAGTCAAGAGGAACGTGATCGTGATTGCGACGGTGCGTGCCATTCTCGCTGTCTTGGGCATGTTGGCGCCAAGACAATTGCCCACTCGAATGTTGGCAGCCACCGAAAACCCAGCAAAAGTCGTGTATACAAGCACGTCGACGTTGACCAACACGGAATGCGCTGCCACCGCCACCACACTGTCAGGTAGCAATCCGGCGAGGATCGACAGCGCTTCGAAAGCCCACATTTCCATACCAAGCATGAGCATGCCTGGGACGCCAAGACGCAAAAAGAGACCAACGTATCCCGCAG
Source organism: Phytophthora sansomeana (assembly GCA_032158285.1). Lineage (NCBI taxonomy): Eukaryota > Oomycota > Peronosporomycetes > Peronosporales > Peronosporaceae > Phytophthora > Phytophthora sansomeana. Next base: position 312,967 of record JAPDHH010000255.1, read on the forward strand.
CCGCTTTGAAGTCCCAGGGGTGACACCACCATTGGTGCAAGTGATGAGGTCTCCACATGAAGTACGGCACAAGGAGCAGTGGAAGGAACAAGTTGCCCACACTCCTGCCGATGGCAATTCCGTTGAAACCGATCGAGGTGTGGTAGGCAAGTGCGTAGCCGACTGCGACGTTGACGACGTTGCTGATAGCTGCGATGGTGACGAGTGGAGTCATGATGTTTTGAGCTTGCAAAACCTTGCGCGTGAGCTCGTAGAGGAAGAGACACGGCACTCCTGGAAGCATCCAGCGAGAGAAATGACCAGCTAGATGCGCAACCTCTTCATTCTGGCCGAGCCACAGCAGTATGGCCTCCGTGAACGAATTGATCAGTAGCATGGGCAGAAGCAGAACCGTGAGAACCATGACTCCAGTTTGAAAGTACACGCCGATCTTTTCCAGGCGCTTGGCTCCGTACGCTTGCGAGCAAAGCGTATCCAACGCTGATGCGAGCCCCAGCCCAACGGTTATCGACTTGATGTTGAGTAACTACAAGACAATAAAGACAAAGGTCAGATCACGTGAGGTGTCAAAACTTTTTGATGAATGATCCTGTACCATAATGGAGAAGGTTGCAGCGTTAATATAGTGCTGCGCGTATGGTGAATCAATATTTCCAGCGAGGATGATTGACATGAATCCTGGCAGGAACTCGAGAAAAGTTGTGATCATCTACATCAAATGCAGCGGAAAGATGTTAAACCGTGAAATAAGGCTCTTTTTGCCTTGAAATTGCTTCACTCACCACGGGGCCAACGAGCTTGAGCAGCGTCTTGACTTCCTCTGCAGTTTGCGGTGCTGGCTCATCGGAGCGTCCACGTTCACAACCGCTTTCGGGAGAAACAAGGCTCACAAAAGACTCGTCGCGGTCGCTTTTTCCGTTGTGCGAGATCTGCAGACTCATCTGATTGTCTCTGTGGTCGGCAAAAACGATTGTCAGAGTGATTCAGCGGCCTCTATTGCCGCGGTACAACGCGATCAGCTGAAACATGGGCCAGTCGCCTGTATTTTGCAATCTCGTCGTCGCGCCAGCGATGATCATTTGATGAGTTACCAGTAGACGACTTGTATCCGCGTCGACTATCTGCCCCATTCAACCACGACAGATCGCAATTTCCCAGTCATAAGCAATGAGTGGAGTGCCGCATCCACTCATCAATGTTGATCAACGAGGTGTACATTAGTCGGGATGCTTGCCTTAGCTCTCTAAAGGGGACACACCTGACAACAGTACACCGCACGTCAGTGAAAACAGTTTGCTGTAGTATCTACAAGGGTTTGGTGGCCATGACGAAGAAGCGCTTGAGGTTGAAAATGGTGTTGCCGTCGCTCTGCTTGGGGTACGCAGCGGCGATCATCTCCCGGTACGTTTGCTCGAACTTGGTAGCGTCCGCCGAGGGTTCACCCAACGCTTCCATGTACGGCCGCAACGCCGTCGAGCCCGTGAAATCGGCCACGGGGTTGTCACCCTCAAGGACTTGGGCATAAGTCATTGCCCACATGTCGAGCTCCACGCCACCATCGACGGTTTTGAACAACTCGTAGTAGAAGCTCGGGTCCTTCTCACACGTGACCCACCGCACGCCAGCCACTCGATCACTGAGACCTAAGTGCTCCGCCGCATCAACCATCCGCTGGTGACTCGGTTGCAACCGCGTGTCTGGGATCTGGAAGGCCAGCACGCCGCCCGGTTTCAGGAACGAGTACAGTCTCGGCAAAATCTCCTTGTGCTTCTCGGCGTTCACCCACTGCAGTGCTGCGTTGGAGAAGATGAGGTCCACGGGGCGTTCAGGCTCAAACGTCTCAAAGTCTGCTTGGACGTAAGTGAATCGCTGAGTGTCGAGCGATTCGTTCTCCTTGTGCTCTCGTTGAGCGACCTCCAGCATGGAAGCGGACGAGTCGACGAACGTCACGTGAGCCTTGGACCATCGCTTCCTGTAGTCATAAAAACACGTTTAAGTGGTGAATTGTTGTTTTTACGTGGTGGTTCATTGCTATTTGATGGTCGTACAGGAAGGACGGGCCCATGTTTGCCGTTCCAGCCCCGAGGTCGATGATTTCCACGGAGTCGTCGGCGGTTGGTAAAGAAGAGACCCGAGCCAATAATTCCAGGGCCGGACGCAGCCGTTGGCGCTGGAACTTGAGATATTGCTGCGGTTGCCACGTTTGTGTGGCGCGGATGACGTGTTGAGCCATGGTCTACTGTAGTTGGGTGTTTAACGCAAGTGGGAAAGTTGCAAAGTGAGGAAGTGTCAATTTGTTTGAGTTTCGGCGCTTTTAGTGCTACATCACGAGTTTTAGCTGATCGTTGATTGCGAATCGGTCTCAGCCAATCGGAAGCGGAGGAGAACAAGAATACCTGTCTAAGTCGATATATATTTGTGGACAGTTTGTCTTGAGAATTCTGACGTCTTCATGGTCTGTGGAGGTGTCAGGGTTAACCAGAACCGGAACTATGATGCATGTACATAGTTGCTCAGCAATAACAGCACTTACCGAACTCCCCATTGACGATTATAAGTAGGAAATTGCACGATTCAATTGAGAGATCGGGTTGCTGTGTCTCAAAACATTTCTTTTTTCTTCGTTCGATCATGCGTGCGCTGTTTGTTAGCCAAGCTCATTCACATGATCCAAGTGCCCATCGTGAAAGGAGTGACTGATGATGATGTACGAGTTGGGCGATGCACTTCGACTCGGCTGGTGTTGAAGTGTGTTTATCAGGGATCGTGACTGATGAGCACGGTTGGTGGGCGGGGTACTAACTATTTTTTTAGTCAACGCCGTTCGTTGCTCGATTTGCGTGCCACCTCCACCATGCCCGACGTCATGTGGGCCGAGACCGTCGACTACATCCCGGCACCACCCACGCCTTCCAGTAGGTTGTCCACGTCCGACGTGGCGGGATTGAAGAACCAACCGTTCTGTTGCCGCCCCAATCCGTTGGAAAGTGCTTCACTGCTGTCCGTCGTCATGGCCCATTGGATCCAGCCGATGGTGTCACTCGGAGCGAAGCGGGTCCTGGAATTGAAAGACATGTGGCCCATTGGTCCCAATGATTCATGCAGCGCACTGGAAGAGCGCTTCCGTCAAGTGTACGACCCCAAACTCGAGTTTCACGGCATCTCGCCCGTCGCAGTGGCTTACACCAAGACTTTCAAGAAAGACCTCGTCATTGTGCTCGTCGGATCCATCGTATATGTTGTGGCGTTGGGCATGCAATCGTACGTCGCCCAAGCGCTGCTCCAGCTCTTGAACGACAAGGAAAATATCGTCGGAATTTCAAATGGCTACTGGTTGGTAGTACTCATGACGATCAGCTCCATCGTCGCCGTCTGCACTGTCAACTACGTTTTCTTCACCACGTCGAGGATTGGCGCAAACATTCGGTCGTTGACCATGACACTCGTCTTTGACAAGGCCTTACGCTTGTCCAGTGCTGCACGACAAGAGTATTCGGCTGGGGAGGTGTTGACCCTCATGAGTGTGGACGCTGAACGGGTCTTCACTGCGGTGCTGCAGAGTCCGTGGCACATCATGGGACCACTCGCGTTTGTTGTCTCCATCGGGATGATCGGAGTTCTGCTCGAACCGTACTCGGCGTTGGCTGGCGCGGTTGTGCTGGTGGTGGTCATGTGGATCACGGTCAAGCAGGGAGACCGCATCGCACACCTGCAGCGCAGACTGTTGGAGGTCGTTGAAAAGCGGGTCAAAGTCACGTCGGAAGCTCTTCAGGGGATTCGAGTCATGAAGTTTTACGCGTGGGAGGAACCACTCGCCCAACGCGTTGAGAACCTTCGCGCTCAAGAAGTGGGGTTCTTACGCCGGTTCCTTTCGTTCCAGGTGATGAGTACGGTCATGTTGTTCCTCACGCCGACGTTCCTGTCAGGCGTTACCCTTGGACTCTACGTGCTGCTTCACAGCACTATCGATATCATCGAGGCTTTCACGTTGATCGCCATGGTGAATGTATGCCGAACTGCGCTGTTTCAGCTCCCGCAGGCCATTTCTAGTTTCTGCAAGGCGAGGATTTCGTTGTCACGGATCGATGCGTTTCTTAACAGCGACGAATTCGTCACCAACTACCCGCTGCTCTCGGATTCAACACCATCCAATGCAATGGCAGGTAGTCCAAACCGGCAGCCACTCATTTCAAAAGACTGCGCTGAAGGAGAAACCGGTTACATTGGTCGAGGGGATATCTCGTTCCGAGATGCGAGTTTCAGGTGGCCTGCAACAGCCAGCGATCTTGTTGTTGTCACTCCTGCAGTCACTGAAGGTCAACCTGAAACGGAACTAGAGGCGTTCAAAACAACCGCAGAAGCTTCCTGCTCCCGTCAAGAAGAGACCGAAGCAGACTCTTTCAGTCTTGAAGGGGTCAACCTTGAAATTGAGCGAGGTTCTCTCGTGATGATCGTTGGCAGAGTCGGATCGGGCAAATCGAGCCTCGTGAACGCCATCCTCAAAGAAATGCCGCGCACGTCCGGTATGTTGGAAATTCGCTCGTCCGAGTACTCATGGAACGGGTCCAGGTTCTCTCGCAATGGGCCGCTGAAGAGCACGGGGTCCTGCGGGATGATGGCGAGGCTGCGGCGCAGTTCGCGCAGGTTGATGGTCGAGATGTCGACGTCGTCGATGAGCACGCGTCCGCTGTCGAAGTCGCAGATGCGGAAGAGCGCGACCATGAGCGAGCTCTTGCCGGCGCCGGTGGGTGGACGAGTAGCTTACGTGAGCCAAGACACGTGGATCCGCAACGCCACTTTGCGTGACAACATCCTATTTGAGCAAGAATTCGACGCCAAATTGTACGCTCGAGTATTGAATGCCTCTCAACTGGCCATGGATTTACGTGCGCTTCCCAATGGGGACGAGACCGAGATCGGTGAACGAGGTATCAACTTGAGTGGAGGCCAAAAGGCCCGAGTGGCCATCGCGCGTGCAATGTATCGTACCGGGACGGACGTGTTGATTTTGGACGATCCGCTGAGTGCTGTGGATCCGCACGTAGCTCACGCGATTTTCGAGAAGTGCATTGTTGGATTGGCTGGTGAACAAACTCGGTTGCTGGTGTTGAACAGCCACTACGACTTACTGCCGCATGCGGACCTTGTCGTAGTCCTTGAAAATGGTGCTGTTGCTGCTCAAGGAAAATACCAAGAGGTTCTCGAACGATTCCCAGTCCTCGCAACGAATGTCGGTTCTGATACAAGTGAAAACTAAACTGTTGCTGATGATACTTTTGACGTGGGCAATGATAATGCGAAGTCTGGACCAGCGAATTCACCGGACGAAAGCGTGCTTGAGAAGGACGAACCGACAGGTCAGCTAATTCGCGAAAAAGATCGAGTACGAGGATCCGTTGGAGGTCACGTGTACAAGACGTACTTCGACGAGTCGGGATTCAATGGGATTCTTGTGGCGATTGTGTTGACTGTGGCGTACTGCGCCAGCCAAGGTGTGCGCACCATTGTGGACTGGTGGCCAGGTCATTGGGCCCGAAACATGGTGCGTTTCGGCGTTGATCCGACTTACTCTGGTACGAACTTTGGCATGTGGTATCTGGGGCTCATTGTGCTGTGCTCAACCCTGACTTTGGCTCGAGCGCTCACGTTGATTGCATCCTGCTTGCGTACGTCGCAAAACCTGCATGACCAATTGTTTCGCCGAGTCCTTGCTGCTCCTGTCACGCGATACTTTGACGTGACACCCATCGGACGAATCCTGAATCGGTTTTCCAATGACCTCGACCAAAAGCTGGTACTCCTCCGGCAGGACAGCGTCCAGTCGCTGTCCTGCCGGAGGAGTACCAGCTTTTGTTTCAGAACCTGTCGATGGCGGTTGGCACGCTGGTCGTGTCCGCTTTCGCTTCCTATTGGATTGCGGTCTTGTATATTCCTCTCATCGTCATCTTCCAGTCGATGGGGGAGCGCTTCAAGAAGTCTTCATGCGAGCTCAAGCGTCTTGAAGGCATCACACGAACTCCAGTGTACAACTTGTTCGGTGAGACTCTGTCAGGACTTGCCACCATTCGAGCATTCAAGATGGAGCGTGCATTCTCCACTCGAAATCGTGAAGTGGTGGACCGGAACGGTAGTGTCTTCTTGAGTTACTGGGGGGCTGGTCGCTGGCTTGCTTCACGTCTCGACTTGATGTCGGTGGTCATCATCTTCGCCGTGACGACGTACCTTGTGTCTGCAAAAGGCGAAGTCGGCGCTTTGACGTCGGGTATCTCGCTGACCTAATCGCTCGTGTTGACTTCGGTGGTGCAATGGGTTATGCGCTCTGTAGATCGCACAGACAACGCCATGACGAGCGTGGAGCATCTCCTCTGCATTTCCGAGAGATCGAGACAGAAGACGACACTGGCAAGAACCATTCCTGAAATCCTACAACGAGAACCGGGCAAGGTATCATCCTGGCCAACTCGAGGAACCATTCGGTTTGAAGGACTGTGTCTCCGATACCGACCCGAACTCCCGCTCGTGCTCAAAGGTGTCGACATGGACGTCGCCGCCGGAGAAAATGTCGGTATCTGTGGACGCACCGGCGCCGGCAAGAGCTCGCTCATGGTCGCGCTCTTCCGCATCTGCGACTTCGACAGCGGACGCGTGCTCATCGACGACGTCGACATCTCGACCATCAACCTGCGCGAACTGCGCCGCAGCCTCGCCATCATCCCACAGGACCCCGTGCTCTTCAGCGGCCCATTGCGAGAGAACCTGGACCCGTTCCACGAGTACTCGGACGAGCGCATCTGGGCCGTGCTCAAGCAGGTGCACATGGCGGACAACCTGCGTCGGTGGGGTGCCGGTCTCGACTTCGAGGTGGCTGAGGGCGGAGACAACCTGTCGGTGGGTCAGCGTCAGCTCATTTGCATCGGTCGCGCATTGCTCAAAGACAGCAAAGTGGTGGTGCTGGACGAGGCCACGGCCAACGTGGACACGGCCACGGACGGTCTCATCCAGGCGACGATCCAGGAGACGTTCAAGGCCAAGACGGTGCTGATCATCGCGCACCGCATCAACACGATTTTGCATTGCGACAAGATCGCCGTCATGGATGCCGGTCGTGTGTCGGAGTTCGGGTCTCCTTCCGAGTTGTTGGCCCAACCGCAGTCGGTCTTCGCAGCATTGGCAAAGCGGTCGGGCACGGCGTAAAAGGCTTCGAAAGAAGTTGGCAGGTACAATGAAAAATGGATCGTTACTTGGGATTACTTAGTAGTTTGAAGGAAAACTATCGTCCTGTCCTAACTGAAAACTCGAAATTTGACATCCCCAATGGTCATCGTGTTACCCTCGTCGGCAGTAGTGAAGACTCTGTTTCCGATGGAGATGGTCCCCGCCTCCTGCAGTAGCAAACTGCTGTCGGATCCGTCGTTAATGGAGTCGTTTGCATTCGCGCATGGCATCGATGCTGACCCATCACCGACTGGTCGGAGATAACGAGTAGCTTCGGCACCTCCAAAGCAGAGAATCGTGGTCGATATACCGACCAACGTGAAAAAAGCCTTGAGCATTTCGAGTTGGAACTTGAGCACAATGAAGCGTTTTGGGGAATGAACAACATTTTCCTTTCAACCTCAAACGAAAGCCGGATCGATTTCCGAGGTAGCAGCTTTCTCTAATCGAACTCCGTAGGCAACTTCATAACAGTCGAATGCTGGCGGAATCAACACAAGTGTCTGCACATGTAATACAGCTGTTTACTATTAAACATTACGTGTTGTACACCGCTCCATACAAATTGCAAGTGTAACTACAAATACAACTATACAACTAGTTTCCATGTAATCTATCCAACACGTGACGTACGTACGTATCCAATCGCCACGCCGCCTCGATGGACTTGGAGCTGCTGCGGCGCGTGGGCTTCTTCTGCGCGCTATGGTCGCTGCAGTGCTGCGCGTCCGTCCTGGGGGCCATCTCCAGAGACGCCATCTTCCTGCGCTCGTACGCGGCCTCCAGCGTCGCCCTGTTAACGCTCGCGCTGTCTCTCAGCACGGCCTACGCCCTGACGATGGCCACGCGCCTTGTGGAGCGGCTGGCGGCTCGGTCCGTGCGGGCCGGCGTGCTTTACGCCCTTAGCCCGTTCGTACTGGGCGCTGGCCTGCTTGGCCTGACGCTGCTGTCGCTGGCCGCGCCGGCCTTGGCCCGGGCCACGTCCGTCCTGTTGTACTTGTGGCTCGAGGTGGCGGCCCAGTGGCTCACGCAGCAGTTCTGGGACTTGTGCGCCAAGGCCTTCGACGTGGCCCAGTCCAAGAAATTCTTCGGGGTCATCACCTTCGGCTCCACGTTCGGCAGCCTGCTGGCCGCCTTCGTGGTGCTCCCCGTGATGCAGAGTCGCCAGCTGCCCACGGAGTTCAACTTGCTGGTCTCGGCCGGCATGCTCTTCTTCATTGCGGGGGTGCTGCTGCTCTCGGCCGAACACTTTGCCGCCGGGAATTCGGCCCAAAGTGCGGCGGCCGGGAGGAAGAGGGGCCGGGAAAAGAAGGCCGCGACGAACGACGCATCGTCCTCGGCGGCCATTATCACGGACATCCAGGCCAGGACGTATCTGAAGCATATTTGCTTCTTTGATATGTTGGCCACCGTCATGAGGGTGTTGGTGGACAACACGACGCTGTCGGTTGTGTCGTTGCAGCCGGAAGAAGAGGTCAAAGCCTCGTTGTCAATGATTAATGGACTCCAGAGCTTTCTTATGATCCCCATGCAGCTACTGTCCGGGCCGTTCTTCACCCACTTCGGAGTCATGTACGGGATCGCGATGCTTCCAGTGACCATTTTCATGTTCGGCGCGTCGACCTACGTTTCGAACGTAAGTGATTTTCTTTTTTTCCTACTTGTGGAAGACGCTGGTATTTGTTTAACGTTGCAATGGGCAGTCTGTCTACTCGTTGATTTTTACGCGAGCACTTTATAATGCAGTCTCGCAAGCAATCTTCAATCCGGCGAGGCAGTTGTTGTGGCTGCCGTTTAACGAAAGCGAGCGAGGTCGTTTCCAGAACTTCGTTTGCGGTCCATTTCGCTCGCTTTCGAGGATTTTTGGGGCCGTTTTATCCATGTGCCTCACAGCGAGCATTGCTGTCCAGTTTATTGGAACTTCGTCGTCGAGGTTCGTGTTGTGAAACGGAATATTTGCTTCAGTATGCTAACTGATCTCTAAATCTTGTTAATTGTGTAGCGTGTTGATGATTACAACCTCCGCGGCATGGTTTGTGGACACGCTAGCAGCCAGGAAATCGTATGCGTCCGAGTTCTACGCCTCGTTGCGGCAGGGCTACCTAGACTTGACGTCGCCTTTAGTTGACTTCACGCCTGATCAGGTATTTTTTTGCATGTTGGTCGGAATCCACTCTTTGGTATCTAATTTCTTGTGGTTGAATTCCTTCAGATTTTGCTGGTGAAGGAAACGTTGGTGAATGGAGAACAGAACCAAGCCAATTTTGTGCTGAGCTCGTTGTCCCACGAGCATATTGGCCTCTTCTCTCAGGTGAATTATGTTTTCTGGCTATCCTTTTCGTTTCTTGTTGTACCAACCGATCATTACCATTACTAGGAACTGCGTGCACTATTTTACAAGAAAAATCGTGATGGAATACCCCTCACTCCCATGCATACTAAGCTGCGATTATTGAATCTCCACACGGCCGCCAAGCGCGAATTCGTGCTTCACGCACAAGAGTCGTACTTGCTGCCTGATGCCAGCACGTTCCCCACTGGCATTTTCAACACGATGGACCTGATGATGCTTATGAAAGACAAGTCTGTCGCAGTGCCTCGCCAATTACGCGTGGCAGCAATTTTGGCATGTGGTTACGAGAAATTCAACATGAATGCTGATCAATGCTCTGAAATGCTTCATAAACTGCTTCGCAATGGAGACGAAGACAAATCCGTCGTGGTATGTGCTGCGGTGGCGTTACTGCGGCTGTCTGACTGGATGGATGAAGAGGCAAACGTTATACTTCAAAGATTACTTCATGAGGAAAAGGTGCTGGAGGCACGTGTAGTGGGCTTGAAAATTGTTGGCAAGGAGTTACCGGAGCTGCTTGGCGATGGATTTCTGGTGTACCTACTTCATCATTCATCAACTCAGATCGTCCAAGCTGCAGTTGAATGCTGCTCAAACAGTTACCGCAACTCTCGAATGCTTATCCCAGCCCTGATGAAGCATCTTTCAAATTCCGTTTTGCGTTCCCAAATTGTTGAGGCGCTAAAGGGGTTTGATCCAGCTGCTTTGTGGGGGCCGCTTTGCCAGTACACCGAAGAGATGATGCAAGTACGAACTCAAGGGTTGGCCAATTATGTTTTGGCTTCAGATCGAATCCACAACAAGAGAGAGGGACTTGCAGGTGCACTGAAAGTGCTTGATCTCGGAGATTTTCCGTTTGAAGATAAGCTGGATTTCCTGCTACACTTGATGGAGACACTTTTGGTGTCATCGAAGAACGCGGAACATAATGATTTAGCCAGCAATAAGATGGCCAATAACGTTGATGTCTTGCATCAACTCTTTGGTAAAGATGTCGTCATGGAAGAACTCGTTGTTGACGCATTGCTATCGCTGGTAATAGACAACCATTCCTGTAGAATGTCACGCTTACAAACGCTAACGGATATGATTTTTGTACGTAGATTGCATCGACTGACGAGAAGATGATGAACTCTTTTTCACAGTTGATGGACCCCATTCATCACGCTCTTAGCATCAAAATTCGCGAAGCCCACGAGATGCGTCATGTTCTGGAGCTCTTTTTCCGCATTTGCCCACGTACTGCAACAAACATCGAGGAGACTTCCCCGTTATTACTGCAACACGTTGAGCACAGCCTAAAAGACACACTCCGTCTTTTACTGAAGCTCTTGTCGACAGGATTTCCGAAAGAGTTCGACGTCGCTGTCATACTGGAAGGCTTGCAATCTGACTTGGGACAAGTTCACTCCGCTATCCAGGTGCGATTGCAACGTCTTGAAGGCACGATTAAGCGATTAAAACTAACTTTATGTGCTCCGTAGGAGGTGCTGGAGAACCTGCTTCCTTCGGCCTACAAAGGTTTGGTGTTACCACTACTTTTCCCGAAATTATCAGCAACAAAAGCGGCTACAAAGGTTCGCACGAATCACCTGACTTGTATCATAATAACTTGATTAAGTAACGTGCTGGTGTGTCTTAGATGGCTAAGAACATTGAACAAGTATTTGGAGGAAAGGATGGTGTTGATATACTGCTGGACGTCATGAAGCACCAGGAAACGGAACTGGAGTTGTCAGCCCTCGCTCTTCAGTATTTCCTGCACATTGCTGGTGATCATGCCAAGCACCTCAATGATGAAGCAAAGCTGGCCTTCCAAGATGAAATCATCCCAAGCTTGCTCACCCACGAGCTCACCAAGGAACTGCTGATCGAAACGTACCACAGGTACGTCTTTTTGCCGGACTGCTTCTGCCTTGATAATTTGGATACTCACTGGCACGTTTAAACTTTTCTACGTGTAGTCGTCCTGAAGTCCTAGCGTATGAATCTGTTGCGATTCTCCATGATTGTGAGCCCCCACTGCTGTCACGTATTGCGGTACGAAATACCATGAGGAGTGTAGATTATACAAACAAACTAACAGAAACCGTTTGCAGGTAGCGAACTGTCTTCGGGTGTCGTCGCTGTTTGAGAACGTGTGTGCGATCAGTATCTTGCGGGTGATATCGCATCAGTTCGTCCCAATGACTGTGAAGTGTGGTGAAACCTTCGCGGTTGAGGGCAATATTGGTACGAGTGTACTCCTGCTTTTGCTGTTCCTCGATATTGTCTAAAGTAATACTTCTTCTGGGTGATGGCAGCATCTGCTATGTATGTGGTTGCTACTGGTACTGTCCAACTTCACAAGGAACGCAGGATTCTGGCAGAACTGGGTTCTGGTTCATGCGTCGGTCAAGCGGCTTTGTTGCAGCACGCTCTTCATGCAGGAACACACATCTCCTCGGCAACTGCTCTTACTGACTGTACCCTACTCAGTATTTCGCGAGAAGGGCTTGATGCCTTAATCAAAGAAACCCCGCAGGTGTCGAGAGGGGTACTGAATGCGGTGGCGTCATCCCTTCAGCTACTGTACTTTGAGGTGAGCATTATACTAATCTTGTAGGCAAGTTGACGTTGTTCTAACGTTCTGGTGTTTATGTTTTGCCCAGCCACTGCGCGCTATTGCTCAGTCTGGCAGCCTTCCTCGTCGCGACCGAAGAGCTTCCTTGACAGCAGAATCTGCTCATTCCGATGGCGAATCAATTCACCCGATGCTCAAAATGACGGAGTCGCTCACGACCAACATCAAGGCTGCTCTCTCTGTCGATCGTGCAGCCAAGTCTTTCTTGTACAATGTTGGCCGATCGAGAACAGCTCCTCGCTCTGTACCATTATCGTTACCTGGAACGAGGGGAAGGCATCGAAGCTTTAGCAACTCCCAACCCATTGGACGGAGTCTGAGCTCAGGCACTCTGGCATCGAAAGGACTGCTCACACTCTCCGATCCTGCAGACTACACAACTTTTGAGAAAAGTATTCACCTGAAGGCATCGCACCTGCTGAGAAACCTCGACGACGAAAAGGTATCGTTGGTGGCTCAGTTGTCGCGGGTTGTCGTGCTCAGCCACGGAGACGTGCTCTACTCTAACGCTACAAAAACGGAAAGTGTGTACGTCATTATTGACGGCACCATGGAAATCACGAACACCCAAGGCGATGCTGGTGCAGACGCAGCGTCGGCTACGTCCACCAAGCTTCACGACGGCGATTGCTTCGGAGAAGAGGTTCGCAATTTTTTATCTGCTGTTTTAGGGCTCATTTCTGCACTAACATACTGTGTGTGTTTTCAGTCGTTCGTTCCTGGTGCAACTTCTCATGGCGTTGCCTCCGCGGTGGGCCGATGCACTCTTTTCGAGATCACGACGAAGGAGCTCATCGACTTGAGTGAGCTGCACCACGATATTATGCATGTCCTCTTGGCGTGGCTATCCCAAGCACTGGCTGAGTCGACCAAGACAATGATTGCGCCGCTCCTTTCTCCGACTACTCCCAGCGCCCCTACTGTGTTCTGGGAAGATGAAGAAGAAGCTTTCGAGTTGAGGAACCGAGCGGGCAAGTCGAGAGCTGAGACGGATTAGAGACGACGAAATTTCTTTTGGAGAGAACACCACAGAAAACAAATAGGGATGGTGGACAGCTTGGTACGATTCTGACGTGGGAAACATGTCGAAAGGGAGTTTGAACAGCGCTTTATCCGCCATGAGAAGAGGTTTAACAGCATTTGATGAAGCCCCGTCCCATTGTAAGTTGGCTCACTGAAAGAACGAGACTCAATTTTGCTTCGAAATGCTCTGTTCCTCCACACTCGCACAGCTTGTTTGACAATGGAATACCTTTCGTCGTCAGAGAATCCGAACAACCAGGATAGTTTACCAGCGGAAACGCTGCAAGCCCAGGAAGCAAATACAGGCCGCGCACAAGCCGAAGCTCAAAGCTCCAACACCGAGACGGATGAAGGGGATCTGGAACTGCGCACGCGCAAGAAGCAAAAGGTGGAGACTAGTGATTATCAAGCACAAATCGACAAGCTGGAGCAAGAGATCGCTGAGGTGCAGGAGAGGCTGGCTTCTCCACATCAAAGCTCCACGAAAGCGGCTTGGGAGCTTGAGAAAAGCTGTATCGAGATGAAGCAGAACGCAGCCAACATGCGACGCAAGCTGGCCGAGCATGCCCACTGGTTGCAGCGAGTTGGCAGCCTTTTGGAGACAGCGCCGCTTTTAGACTATGCTGTCGGGTTGAGTAAAAAGCAGAACTCGGAACAAGCTGGTGGAGACTGCGACTGCGATCCTCCGCAAGACTTGGACGAGTGGCGAGGGGAGTTAAAACCTCAGTCACATCCTCGGGTGATTTTGGATGAGCGCGTACGTGCAGCCGTGGTGATTTGCGAAGAGAACGCAGCGAGGATTTTGCACGATGCACTCAAGAGCGATTCATCCTTCAACCTGCCGATGAAAATCGATTCTCACGGTTGGTCAATTGCAACAGGGGTTCTCTTGAACGACCACATGGGGTTCATGTGTCGTCGAGTGCTTCCTGTAAGTCTGAAAGGCAAGGCCAATCTGGTGGCGACGACCCTGTGGAACTCTGTTGAGCGCGACGAAATTTTTCGTACGTTTGTGCCGTTAGTGCAGGACTCGATAATCACGTACCAGGAAGCAGAAAGCTCGCTTTCGTGCCGTGTTTTGCAGCTCTCCCAGGAGATGAACCAGCAGGCTGTAGCGACCGTGGAGTCCATCAAGTCGACTCGCAATGAAGATGGAGAAGAAATCTCGTGGCAAATCTCCGTTGAAGCCGTACATGACCATTATCTGTGCACCTTCGTTGCGGACGCGTCCGGTGACTCCGTCATTCAAAATACCGCACCGCCGATCAAACTTGATCTTGGACTTCAGATGAGCAAACTCAACATGCACAACAAGTTCGTGATGGGGGCGAAAGTGACCACAACGGACGAGGGCGTGGACGTCCTCATCGCGGGTTCCGCGCGCTTTGATCTCCCGTGTTACAGTGACCCAGTGTTCGACTTGCTCCAGCACTTCGTGTCTCACATGCCAGTGTACGAAGACCTACATCTGACGCCTCTCGGCGAGAGTAACGATACGCCAACAGTAGAAGAAGTGCGAGCGAATACACGAGTAGTTAGTTGTGCTTGAAGCTCTGGATCGATTGAATTTGCTGGGACACAGGATACATTTCGGAGTAGTCATCCAGCCGTCTGACAAGAAGATAAAGTCTCCCATTGCACAGGGCTGACTTCAGGTTGTCTGTCCTTGCTATCTCAGCTAATAATGCAGCTACTTGCGCTACCCGAAGCACTTAGCTTGGACTGCTGCAGTAGCTCTTCCACCTGTGCCTTGTCATTGCTGTTTTCCTCCTCAGTGGTAGCTCCACTGAGTTTTGCATCAAACGGCTGGGGTGGGAAGAGCTGTTCAATCGATAGCTGAGCGGTGTCTCGTCGGCGATAAAACAAAATGTACGCCATCGAGGATACCACCTCTTTTTCGTCAATGTCCTTGCACTGGTGGTCGTTGAAACATTTCCACTTGCCATCGTGATCGCTCAGCACGTATGCGAAGTAGTGTCCTCCCCCAAGCGCACCCACGTGGTTGACAACTGCGTACAAGTCGTAGAGAAACCCATCATCACCGCGAACAGCAGCCGTGGCCGAAGCAGGTGCATCCAGTACTGAGGATGACTCTCGGCGCGGGGTTCCTGGTCTAGCTTGTTTTGGGCTACCACTGACTGGTGACGAATCCGAGCTACCATTTGCTGCCTTGGTCTTGAGTTTCCCACCCAAAAACAACCAGTACTCCAAGCCAGACAATCGACCACGGGGCTCGCGCTTTCGTGCGACAAAGTCATCGAATTGCAGACCTCTCAGTGGAAAGTCAACAAGGTGGTGCAATTTACGGCGCGATACTTGCGTGAAACAGAATCGTTTGAGGTGAATCACCAAAAGAGGAGGTAGCCGCCATAAATCCATCTTTTTTGTAGCAGGGCGTAATGTCTTACAGTGCCCACAAAACGCTTCTGGGATGGTTTCCTTGGCAGTGAACATCTCCATGCAGTGTGCCAAGTTAAGAGGCTGATTGTCCTGTCGCTGATGTTGCTGCACAGACGCATCAAAATCCATTTTACTTGCCTGAATTGGATCATACTCCTCTTTAAGCGTGCGAATGTCCCAGTCGATTGCCACCGTTTCCTCCGCTGAGAGAGGTATGACTGTTTGAGAAGACGGCATAAGTACGCAGCCCAAACAACCATCGAGCCATTCACAACGAGAGCATCCAATTCCATGCGACGTCACAAGCCTCAAGCAAAATCCAAACTTTGTCAGAGGGAGGTGTTCTCCTAAAGCCAAAGATGACGTATCCGTTCGAGATCGTTTGTGACCCTGAGCCTTATCATCAATATCGGACGGAAGAGGAGGATTTTGCCAGTTAAAAATGCGGCGTAATCTGTTCCAGACGAGCATGTACAGATTGTAGGCTGTCGTAACTCGCAAAGACACCCGAATGACCAATGGCGCGCCAAACAATCGCGTGATATGCGCGTTTGTGAAACTATCTGTCGATCGCTCCACTCGTCGGTGGACAAGGAATATGAATGCATCGCTCTGACGGCGCTCGGTCACTTTCGAAAGCGGGATATGATACCTCCGGACGCCCGAGGGATACGCGACATTGACCGTTCCAGAGTTGGCACTGCTCCCAATCACGCGTGCAGTCACCATTTCCTTCGTTTTATCAATTTTAACGTAAACAGACGTTCCCGGTCGTAGGAGTTCGTCTTCATCCTCTTGCTCACTTTCAGCACTCTCCTTAATCGGACCAGAAGATTTCTGGTGGTTATCAGAACTTTCTTCCGTAGAGTTGGAGGCTTCCCCGCTGACAGAAACACCGTTGAGCACTTTACCTGGTGCATGTGATGTATCCACTGCTAGATCGGTTTCTGCATCAGCATCGCTTGCTGTCTGCTGAGCAACTGCGTCTTCCGACTTGATGAGGTTTTGGTTATACTCGTTCGTTTTCGAAGGCCCAAAACGAGGAGGAAGCAAGTCATCCTCGTGATCCAGCTGAAAAGCAGTCAGTTGATCTGTTTCATGTATCTGACTGAGCGGTAATTTGTCATCAAGGAGTACGTCCACTGTGTGCAAACTCGAGATGCGAGCGATTACCACTTTCTTCCAGTCATCTTCAATTGTGGCCTCGTTGGGGCCACTCTCCCCATCGGGTAAATCGGAGCCCGCATTTTCCCTGTCAGCCTTCTTCAAGAATGCTGCCACTTGCACTTTCATTTCCTGAACCGTGTCGCCATTTTGTGCTCGCACCGAGAAGCGCAAGGGCACACGATCGGTGCGAAAAATAATCGTCAGCACAATTGATCGCGAGTTGCTTTCGGGTAGCGACAGCTGCAAGAAGGTAAACGGTTCAAATCGCGCTGACTCATACCGGCAAACCGAGCACTCCAACAAGCTCTTGTACTGACCTGTAAACAGAGCGACAACCACCGAGAATTCCCGCTTCTGATGGTTTTGCCACCACTCTTCGGCCACCAGAGCGTCCGGTCGACCATCACTGTCGGGCTGCTCCGTATACGGTTTCTTTACGACTCGATTCAGATCTTCACTGAGACTGCTGAGCAAACATGATAACAGTTCTTGTGCGTCGTGCTGGTCGGATCCAGCAAACTGCGGACTGCATTTCGCCAGTACCTTTTTGAATTCATTTGGCGCAAAACGCTTCCGATCGGAAGTCCATAGCACTCGAAGTAGTTCGCCGAATGCTGCAGTTAGCTTTCCATTTGTACCGTCACGATTGCGCAGATTAATATCCTTGAGATATGCTTCGTTCTTGAAGTATTCAACAAGTAACCGCGTGTGGCTCAAGCACTGCAACGCGCTGCTCATGTAGCACGTATTACCGAGATTATCCAGTCCCACCAAGCCCGGGCCTTTAAACGCATCTTTTGAGAATCGTTTTTTCACGACGGGGGATGCAAGCACAGGGTCAACTTCTATTGTTGGAGAACCAGCCTCGCTACCAGATCCTACAATATCCAACACGAAAAAATTAGTATTTCATCATTTTTAATATTCTCCAACAATATACGTACCCCGCTGTGCCAGAGCCTCTCCAAGGTTGCCTCGGGAGCAAATGTCGGACGTTCGTAACGATGGTCGATGTTCGCGCTGCCGTTTACGAGACACACCACCTTCAGATGAATCGCTAACAGTAAATCGACCATTTCCTTGGGTTGGTTGGCGGACACCACTTTCTGACGGAGAGGAGGTGATTGTGTCGTCCGTCTGGGAAAGCGGCCACGACCCATCGTCATCTTGAACTTCTAGCAAGAACACACTACCTTGTGTCAATTTCTTGAGCTCAAGCGGGTACTCGTCACGTAAACGAATTTTGTGATCTGGCGTTTTTTCGTTAAAGTACCACAACCGCGCCTTATCCATCAGATTCAGCAACTGTAGAGCACTACAAGTAGCCTCAAGAAGGCTAGCTGGAGTACTCAATTCACTCAGTAAAACCTCTTCGCCTGACCGAATTACGCTGCCGTTGGCGGGATCAACACGCGCGACACGAACGACTAATGGGAACAGCTCGATTTGGAGTTCTGGTTCGGTCTTCGTGGGAACCTCAACGATAGACCGCACTAAGTCAGGACCTCCACTGTACCATGATAGCAAAACTGCATAAACTGACGATGGAATCATCTACAAACATCAATCGCAACAACATCAGGAACAAAAAATTCCCCATAGCACCACCGCCGCATAGAACCTTACATAAAAATCGTGAGCCAATACCAGCTTTTGCTTCAGTCGTCGACTCCCACTTTGCATAAGAAGGCTCCAGTTCGCGATTGGTCCTGGTCGAGGAGATCGATTGGCGGATTCACCTCCGAAACTAGAGGCACGTGAGGCAATGCTACCACGAATATTCCGAGCTGCCTCTACGACCGTGTTCGGAGGAATCAACGGCACAGGCAATGATCCATAAGGGCTTCCGTTCTTCGGATCCATGCCGACGTAGCCACACCATTTTCGCCACCAATCTGCTCCAACCAAGTTCCAGCTCTATTCGCATAACAATAACATATCCACAAAATACACATCTGCGTGGGTCAACCAGCAATAATAAATACATCGAACTGCAACAAGCACGTACTTGGCCGATACCGAATGCGCGAGTAGATTCCAGCCAGTGCCATTCTACTATCCGCTTTTCAAGATAGGCAGATTCCGGTTTGAGACCAAACAGAATACATGCTGAAAATGCCAATTGTTGGAGTAATTGGCGCACTGCGACCGCTCCAGTTGCCCACGTGGCAAATGCCTCTTCGTCCCAACCTGCTTCTGCAGTCTGTGTTGCTGAAATCTACATTAATAGAACAACCACGAACGTCAGTACGTGGCCTCACTTGTTGTGTGTAGAATAACATAACAGCAGCATTACCTCTTCAACCTGTCGCTCGTCCTCGTGTTGAACGTCGATATTAGGATCGTTCTTGTCGCAGTTCACCCCAACATGAATGAGCTCCTTCATCGCGGCAAAGTCCACCCTCACTGTCGTACTCCGATCGCTGTAAATCTGAAACAGATGGTGTATCTTCTCATCTTGTGAGCCTCCTCGGCAGAAATCCGACAAGAACTGGCAGAACTCTTCAAACAGCACCAACTCCGGCATGGCTGTGCAAGCACAAAACCTCTCCAGCAGCTCTGCCGGGAACAGTCCCCTATCACTCAGCACCTCAATAAACTGACTGCTCGGGATCCTGGTGCTCGCTCCTCCTTTCGTGTCAAACATCTTCTCGAACTGCCTCTCCAGCGTCGTCACCTCCGCCAACGAGAACAGCGTCGCCTGTGCGATGCGTCGTCTGATAGCAACAGGGTTGTACGTCTTCTCCAGCTCCAAGATCTGCGGGTCGTCCTCATTGCCGATCTTTGCAGCCAGCACCGCCAACCACTTGACCAGCAGCGCGTCTCCGCGTTCATCTTTCTCTTGTACAATCTGCCGGAACTCGGCCAGCGTCAACACCGCCTTGCCGTCAAAGACTCTGTCCAGGAACTTGACGGTCGTGAAGCTCCGGGCGCGTTTGCGGCCGTAAATGACGTCCATGAACCTGTCCAGCACCTCCCTCGAGACTTCTCCGGCGCCGTCCAGGTCGTAGATGATGAACAGCAGCTGCACCTGCTCCTCGTACGTGCCGTGCTTGAGCCAGGCCAGCCCACTAAGGACGTTCACGAGGCTCAGCTCGCCCGTGTGGTCCGTGTCCAGCACTTCAAACAAGCGGTCGGACAGCGAGTGCGGGATCATGGTGAAGGCGCCCAGCACCTTGTTTCGGAACAGCTTCTTGCTCACGAACGGGCCGTTGACCGCTTCCGTTGCTGCAGTGGCGCTCGTTAAGTTGCTGCTACTGCCGGTGGACGTGGAGGAACTGGAGCGATAGCCCAAGGACGGCGGGGGAAGCAGAGGACGCGCCCTCCACGCGGCAGATGCGGCGGTACCCGTCCGTGAACCGCTTGAGCTCGGAGTCCGACAGCCGAGAGACGTACGCGTCCACGGGGCCTGCGTCGCCCGGCGCCGACGCGCCCATACTCATCATGTTCCCCATGGCGGAAAAGAACTGATCTTTAGTATGAGAAGGAGGGGCTTCAATGCGGAAAAAAGAAAGTGGGTCAGATAGTGTTCGACACCGTATACGAGGGTGAGTGAGTCTCTATATTAGGAAGGTTGAGTCCCTATGTTAGGACACCTTGACTGTGTACCGATTTTAAGGTACCGATGTTAAACAGCTCCGGAGAGCCTCCCATTCCCATTCCCTCGTTCAGCCGCTGGATCGTGCAATATGTTGGCAAGAAGAGGCCGCGTGTGTGGCGTGTGGCACGTGGTGGGGGAGCTGCTGCATGCGCCCGCGCCTCGTCGCACTGCGCTCCATGTTCTCCGTGCTTCGCAGCGCTCCCGTCCGTTCCTCGCGACGTCGCTGCCGGTCCCGACGCCGTTCGGAGCTCGTGCGCTGTCCCAGAGTCTCATTAATCCGCACTACGACGAGGAAGAACCAGCCAACGACCACACGGAAGGAGCCAAGACGACGCAGCAACGAGAGGTGCGAGATATCAGTCAGATTCCCTCGGAAGAACTGGAAGAAGAGTACATGACGCGACTCTCGGAGGCAGTGGAGACCACGGACGGATCGGCCTCTTGGCGCACGGCGCTCGAGATCTTCGACGAGATTCAGCAAGCCAAGGGCCATGGACTGTCGCTCGGCCTGTCCTCCTTCTTGGTGGAGGTGCTGGGTAACAGGAGACGCGTGCAGGATTGCATGCGGGTGCTGGCCTTCTCTCGGGAACAGGGAGTTCGCCCTCGTATTCAGGCATACTCCTGTGCTATTGGCTGCTGCTACAAGGAGGAGGAGTTCGCACATGCCCTGCGCGTGTTTGAAGTCATGCGGAACGACGGATACATCCCCCAGTTGGTCACGTACTCGCACGCGCTGTCGTCGGCGCTTAAGTCGGGACAGCATGAGCTCGTGCTCGAGATCTTTGACGACATGATCAAGAACCGACTGGACCTCAACATCATCATCTACAACAACATCCTCAACAGCTGCGCGCGAGCAGCGGACGTGCAGTCGGCACTGGGCGTGCTGCGAGCGATCCGACAGCGTCGACTGGAGATGACCCAGTCCACGTACCATTCGCTTGCCATTTGTGCTGGCAAGACTGGCAAATGGGAGCTGGCGCTGGATGCCATGGCCACCATGAAGAAGGAGGGCTTTGAACCCACGGCGACCATTTACAACTCTGTTTTTTCGGCATGCGCGAAGGGGAAGCAGTGGGAAACGGTGGTCGAAGTGTACGAAGACATGCCGGAAGACCTCCGTGAGAACCTTCGTGGTGTGTACCTTGGAGCCGTTATTATGGGCCACGCCAAGTCGGAAGACGAGAAGCTACGACTTCGCGGCTTGGAAATCTTTTACAAGTACAAGGCGCGATCGAAGGAGGAGCAGCCCAATTTCTTTGCCTACAACGCCGCTTTAATTGCGCTTTTGGAGACCGAGCAGTTGGAGAAGATGCACCCTCTGGCCAACGAAATGAAGAAGAAGGGTATGAAGTGGGACACTGTGACGTACCAATCCCTCATCCTGTCTTACATTCGTGGAGGGGCCGTGGAGACAGCGGTGCAAATGCTGCAGAAGAATGCTAAGCGCATTGGCAAGACGACCATGTGCTACCGGGAAGCCATTCAGTTTTACGACGAGAAGCGCAAGAACCCGCGCGAGGCTGTCCGACTTACAATGCAGATGATGCAGGTGAACAAGCGTTTGAGCCGCCTCGACTGGCACAACGCGCTGCGGATCGCGCTCCAGTTACCCGAGCGTGCGCCGTACTGGAATTTCCGGAAGTGGATGGACATCCGCGCCAAGAGTATCATTAAGGACGTGCCCCCGCACCTCATGCTGCCTTCGCACGCGGATCAACATCGTGCGCTCCTGCAAGAAGACTTGACTAGCGAACCCCAGTCTGAAACGAAGAAGCAATACCAGGACGACTACCATTCGCGCAAGCGCCAGCTCAACCGCAGAAAAACCGACTTCGACGAAGAAAAGTTCCTGTAAAACGTTAGACATGTTGCTTATGTTTTTGTAACCCGTCTTCTTGGATTGCCATATTGAGATATCGGTGCTAATCCTTGGCTATTAACTTGCTATCGTTATTGTGCATTTGAGCCGACTGCTCCAGTTCGGTGAGGACCAAGACCAGGACTCAGGTACTGTTTGATTCGATCACTTTCTGTTGGAAATGGCTAAGGAAGGGCAAATATTGAACGCACGTCTCCGTTTAACTTGCAGATCAACTGCTGCAACGATGAAGAGCTCCTCTAAACCAAAGCACAGGATGTTTGTTTACCCACATTGTTATCTTGAAGATGCCGGTGTCATCCTCTGTAGTGAGCATGCTGCCAGTGTTGGATACTTTGAGTATTAAATGCTAGCCACACCCTAGCTACCTACAAAGGTTGTATCGCGGCTGGCAAAATGCGTGGACATCCCACATTCTTGTGGAAGGTGTTCCGCGACGTTAGCATTTCGATCTTTAACATGGCGACCGACTTTCTCGCTGGCTGCGAATTGTGCAAGCCCGTGCCACCCAGGACTCGTGTCGATTTCGAACAGCACGCGGATTTTCCTCACTTCCTTATTCGCGTCGAGCTTGGTACCTTCCAGTCTTCTTTCGTCCAGGTACTTCCTTCCTAACAATGCAAGCGAACGTGGTTGCCATTCTTCTGCTTGTGTGCATCGCAGCAGTGCATGGTCACAGCTGGATCGATTGTCTCGATACCGACCGCACCGTCGTCTACAACCGAGGACCAGAGTATATCTACGGAGGCACCAAAGCCAACGGAATGTGCAAAGGTTACATGAAAGACTACACCGGCCGAGGTGATGCCGACATCAACAACAAGATGACATTCAAGATCCTGATCGCCGACGTGGCCAAAAGTGCAGCCGTGTGCACTGCCAGCGCCTGGGACTACTCCGGATGGCGCACGCGTCTCAGTTTGACTGCCGGAGCTACCTTTTACTTCGGCTACACGTCGAACGGCCACATCGTGAAGGAGCAAGCTGCCGGCAAGACGTTCTACGGTCTTTACTGGACTGGAGTGCCAGGCACGAGTCTGCAGACGACGTCGGACTTGACTACCGACAAACTCATTGACGGTCAACTGCACAACTTCGACGATGGTAATTGTGGCGAAGCGTTCATGGACGAAGCTCAAACGATTCCGTCAGGACGTTCTGGAGACGGACACCCTTGTGTCGCAACGTTCACGATGCCTGCTGGAACGGCTGCAGGCGTCTACAATCTCGTTTGGTTCTGGAAGTTCTATGACGCCGCCACGAACACTTCGATCCCTACCAGCAGCGGAATTTATGGCGGTGCAGCATACACAAGTTGCTTCCAAGTGGAAGTCACCGATTAAGCAGGTAAGAACAAGTCGCCGGTGATGAGTTCGTGACCGTGCAGATAACCTGGAGAGCAGTCAACGTCGTGATCGTCAAGTTCAGTAAGAAAGCATTAGCTGTCCATTGAGATAAGCAATATCAATCTACACCTCGCCAGAGATTCCTCTAGCCGGAGTGCGCCTTGCGTAGCGCAATAGTAGCCGCACATGTGCAAATGATGGCGGCGCCCACGACACTCCAGTAGTTAATCTTCTCTCCAAGTAGCAGGTAGTCCCAGATGAAGACGCACACCACATCCAGATAACGCATGACCGAGGCGATACCAGCCTTCTCCAGCTGAAACCCCTTCGTCAGTAGTAGCTGACCAACAAACGTGAACACACCGCTGCCGACAACTGCCGCCCACACACCGAGCGTCGAAGGTACCACAAACACCTACAAACACAAATCCTCATTAGTTCCTTCACCTCACACATTGGATGCATAGAACTACATACCCGCTGCACCAGAAGCATGTACGCAAGCGATCCAATCATGCTGAAGAGCATGAAGTAGTGCACGATGACCATGAAATCGATGCCCTTCAACTTCCTCACAGTGATGAACACGAACGCCTGGCCAATCGCTCCAAGCAGAGCAGAGCCCACTGCAATCCATGAACCATCCGTCTCGGCCGTGGCATGGTCGTATCCAAAGATGAAACCAGGACGGACGACGCAAATCAGCCCTCCGAACGACAAAAGTGCACACGCGAAGCTGGGGATGTCGATATGTTCGTGCAGCAGGCAGGCGCCCAAGAAGAAGGTGAAGACGGGAGACGTGAAGACGATGACGCTGCTATCTGCCAGCACCATTTGAGACAGCGCGTAAAATGCGAACGAGATGGACGAGAACCCAGCAAGACAGCGGTAGAAGAGCATCATGCGCTCTTCCGGCGCCACGTAAAGTGTCTTGCCACTGTACCAGATGCACGCCTGCATTGCATTTTACATTTTACAAAGTCTCCGTTAGTTCAGTACAGCACCAACCAATGCGCAATACGGTACACGTACGTAATTGAGTGTCATGGCCACAATGGAGCGCCAGAAAATGGCCTCGATGGACGTCATGGTGTACGTGTTGAACTTGACCATCGTGGACATGAGACTGAAGCACACGGCCGACATGGCCACGCACGCGATGCCCAAAAGAGCATGAGGACGGTCTTCACCTTTACCATCGAACGACTCCGTGGACCGCGTAAGCAGCAACGGACGCTTCACGTCCAAATGTTTCTCCGTTCCAATGGACATGGCGATTAGTGCGTGTGGGGTGGAGAGCGTTTTGAGTTGTGGGCGCCGACGTCAGTGCATTTAACGGCTGGCGATCGTTTGCCCAATCACTTTTCGTTTTGTGCATCATTCGAGCTCAATGAAGTCTGCGAGGAAGAGAGTGCAAATCTGTCGCACCAGCCATGAGCGAGTTTGAGTGGCGAGAACTGGGATTTTAGCAAATGTGCGTGTGGTATGTAGAGTGAAGGTCATGCACACGAAGGTTGCTAGTGTCATTCAGCCAAACAATGTTTCTAGTCTTGCATTGTCGTTTGGATCTTGCGGACAGCGATCACAATGGCGCACGAGAGGATAATAAGTGCGCCGACGATGCTCCAGTGGTTGATGTGCTCGCCCAAAATGATCGAATCCCAGATGAAGACGAAGACCACGTCCAGGTAGCGCATCACGGATGCGATGCCGGCCTTTTCGAGCTGGAAGCCTCGCGTGAGGAACATTTGCCCGCCGAACGTGAAGATCCCCGTGCCGATAATGGCTCTCCACAACAGGAACGTCGACGGAATGAAAAAGGACTGTGCAAAAACGTCATGCACACGTTAGCTGGAAGGAATATAAGGGTGGAGAACAGCATAACGGTACCTGCTGAATCACCGCAAGCCACAGAACCGTTAAAATGACGCTGGCGAGCGCGAAGTAGTGCACGATGACAAAGACATTGAGGCCCTTGAGCTGGCGCACCGTCAGGAAGACAAACACCTGGCTCACGGCTCCCAGCAGCCCCGAGCAGATTGCAATCCACGACCCATCCGTCGCAGCGGTGGGGTGGTTGTACCCAAAGATGAACCCGGGGCGCACAACGCAGATCAAGCCACCGAACGCCACAATGGCGCACAAGAGACTCACGGGATCGATCTTCTCATGCAAGAAGAGCGCGCCCTACCACACCAAACCCATCAAAACAACCATCAGCATTTGCAAGAACTCTACAATTCAAAACTCGCAACGTACGAAGAAGAAGGTCAAGACGGGAGACACAAACACGATGGAACTTGCGTCCGCCAGCACCATCTGTGACATGGCGTAGAAGGCGAAGCCCATGCACGCGAAGCCTGCAATGCAGCGGTACAGCAGCATCTTGCGGTACTCGTGCGGCACATACAGAGAAATGCCCGACGCCTTGACGACCACCTACTCCACCAACCTTCCGTCAGTTACGTCTCTACCACTTCTACATTGCCAAGAAGCAGTGAAAACGTACGTAATTGCACACGAGCACGCCGACCGAGCGCCAGAACGTGGCTTCCATGGACGAGAAGGTGAAGGTCATGTACTTAATGAAGGTGGACATGATGCTGAAGCACAGCGACGCCAGCGCCACGCACGAAATGCCCAGCAGCGCGTGGTGACTTGATCCGTCGTCCGTTTTGGCCGTCATTGGGTCCGCAGCTGTCGTGGGCAGCAGTGGCGCATCTTCACTCGACTTCTTGACACTCATCACTTGCTCGGCCGGCGGCCTGTTGTCCCGGTCTCAGGACAAGGCAAGCATTCGTACTTAAGTGGATTAGTGCAAGTGGACCACCCAAACTGAAGCTGAAGTGAAATGAAAAACGCACCTGGTTCTACCTAAGCTGCAGTCATTTTAATCTTGCGGACTGCGATGAGTACGGCGCAGGAGACGATGATGAATGCGCCGACGATGCTCCAGTGGTTGATGTGCTCGCCGAGGATGACCGAGTCCCAAATGAAGACGAAAACCCACGTCCAGGTAGCGCATGATGGACGCGATGCCTGCTTTCTCCAGCTGAAAGCCCCGAGTGAGGAATGACTGGCCTAGGAACGTGAACACGCCACATCCGACGATTGCCCCCCACACGAGCGGAGTCGATGGGACGGAGAACGTCTGCAGGGAAGTAGAAAAAACAACGTTAGATTGAGCAGAGATACATGAAACTTTGCAAGGCGTACGTACCTGCTGGACGAGCACGATCCAGGCCAATGCAAAAACGAAGTTAGACATCGTGAAGTAGTGGATGATCACGAACACGTTCAGTCCACGAAGCTGTCGAACAATCAGGAACACGAAAACTTGGCTTAAGGCGCCAAGCAATCCGGAACACACGGCGATCCACGAGCCATCCGTCGATGCAGTCGGGTGGTCATATCCGAACAGGAATCCTGGTCGCACGACGCAGATCAGCCCTGTGAACGCCGTCACGGCACTTGCAAGGCTGAGTGGGTCAATTTTCTCATGCAAAAAGAGAGCACCCTACGAAAATCATGGGTTAGAACGTGTTTGAAAGCCTCCTGCATATTTGTATTCACCATGAAGAACGTCATGACTGGAGACGTAAAAACTATCACGCTTGCGTCCGCGAGCACCATCTGCGAGATCGAGTAGAAGGCAAAGCCCATGGACGATAACCCGACGAGCAACGGTACAGCAGCATCCGACGGTGTTCTGGAGCAACGTACAGCACTTGACCTCGGAACTTCACGACAACCTGCTCCACACATATCACATCAGTTCATGCTGGTTCAGGTTTTAAAATGCAAATCGATAGCACGTACGAAGTTGCACATGCAAGCGACAATTGAGCGCCAGAAGATAGCCTCCATGGACGAGAACGAGTACGTGAGGTACTTGATGAACGTGGACATGAAGCTGAAGCACAGCGCCGAGCAGGCAACACACGCCATCCCCAGCAGAGCATGTTGCTTGGGCTCTGTCTGGACGTCCACTTGGACTTTAACGGCAACGGCCCCACTTGGAGTGGACGATAGTAGCGGCGCGTCTTCCGTCGCCTTCGTGATCTGAGTGGCGCCCATGGGAACTCTCTAGGAGATGGCAAATTGAGGAATGAAGCACCGGCTCAAGCATTTTTGACACACCTCGGACCCAGCAGGTTGCCCGCTCATGTCACACACTTCAGGGATTTGATGTGTGTGCATGCAAATGGGCTTGCCGCTGCCGTGCCAACAGACTTGTGTGTGCTTGCTTCACTACGAAGTCTGTACAGTTCACAAGCTATAGTATGGATGCTGGACGTCGTCTACAGTTCGCATCTCCGTGGACGTTAGTGATAACTCGGCTCCACGTCACGTTCGTGATAGACCCACGTCAACTCGTGTTCATCAGACACCGGAAAAAATGTACAGGCCCGAAGGCACGTGCTCCAAGGTCTCCGATAAAACCGGTGGTGGGCAGCCAGCGTCCACCTGTCTAAAAGTTCGGTGAGGTGTTGTCCAGTAGGTCCTCCATGCTCTTCCGTCGGCGCATAGATCGAGACATTGCTGTTGGTCTGAGCTCGGACCGCGTCCTTGGAGGCGATGGACTGCCTTGTGCTGTAGCGACTGCATCGACGGGAGATGGCACGCTACTCAATGCAAATTTCGTTCTGCGTGTTGCACGTTCACTACCAATACGTTGGCGCTTCGCAGGTGATGAGGATGATAAAGCTGCGTCCTCCAACGGAGCAAAAATCTCTCGACATCGAGTCTGCGATGAAGCACATTGCAAAAACTACGTCGAGTTCGAAGAAATCCAGCTTCATTGACAACGAGTCCGAAGGAATAGTACACATGTGGCAGCATGCACGTCAGATCGTCCTCTTCGACCATGTCGGTGTCGAAGCAACCACGCACCAGGCTATTCGCTCGCGCAGGTACACGAAGCAGCTCTTCTAACGGCAGTCGATGATACAGTTTTGCTCGACGATGGACCAATAAAGGAGCTGTCGAGTGTTGTTCAGCTCTTCGATCGGCTAATATGTGCTCGTCGATATTGTCGAAGTCCACAACTGCAACTGAACTAGCGGAATCGCGCTCTTCCAGCAGAATTCGACGCCGATAGAACACGAATTTTACGACGAGCACTAGTGCAATCACCAGTAAACTTTCAAGAACGATTATTTCCAATGGACCAAATAGTTCGTGCAGCATTCGAGGAGTTGTCGTCGCAAACCCATTAAGTTCTTCACTGTAAGCGTTGGCAATTGCCAATCGACCAGAAAAACTTTCCCTGTCAATAACTTGCTGGCCATCGAGCTGGCGTCGGGCCTCAGCAACATTAAAAAGCCTCCCCTTCTCGAAGACGACCACAAATGACGATGCCATAAGCACTTCGAGGGGTGTCACGAATGTGCAATTAACTACGTTGTATGCTCGTCTCTCACTGAGGCGGACTAACACGCCCCAAACCGTGTTCACCAAGCAGAGCACAAACATCCAAACCCTCATAACCGACAAAATCGCGTATTCTTTTCCATTGCCATCATAGCACCACAAGTGAGCGAACGGAAAACTCACAAGCCACGAAAGGATCGAAGAGAGCATCGTCAGAGCAGCAATGGCGCTGCTTTGGTACAATGACCGATACAGCAATATCCAATTCTGCTTCTCCGTGTTACCTTTTCCACTGAATCCAAGAAGTGGTCTCCATCCAAACATTCGAACAGTCTCAAACGCTGCACGGGCATTGGCAATGAGCAAGAAAATGTCGACAACAGTTAAAACGACGTAGAAATGCCCAAAAGAGGAGAAATTGACGGAGCTTTTCTCCACAACCACAAGTTCTCCAGCTTCTTCACGAATTTTGAACTCGCTGTGAAAGTTTTGTCGCGTTACAAGCTCAAACCCCATGATGTTCAGCTTGTCAACTGCAAGCCACGACAGCTTCTCATGCAACTCTGCAAATGTTCGTGCGTACACTCCAACAAAAGCAGTCTCGAAAACGTTTGGGCTTCCACAAGCAAACAAAACGGCATCGTAGTGTCCTGGACCTGGCGTAGACTCAAATCCTTGCACACAAACTACAGTTGACATCGGGTGGCTGCGACTGAGGAGGCTCAGCATTTTCAAAAGCTCTGCTTCAGCCATGGAATTGATTGGAGCCATCGTTTCGTGACTCGTCTCGCCTTCAGGAAGTAAATATCGTTGGGGAAAAAGCGTGACGAGGTTTTCTTGACAGAGCGGTGGACGTCTGTGGAAAAAGAGGAGCTGGCAACTCACCCAAGCTACGGAATCTGGACGAACACTAGCAGAGAGGATTAACTCTCCAGCCAAGTGCGTCTCCGTCGCAAATGTTGTTCCGAGGTTGCAGTTGACCGCTTTTATCATGTGGAAGCGATCGCCGGACGTGGTTGCGTACAACTCGCTGCATTTCTCGTAGATCGATGTCCATCCAGAAGCACGAAGTAGTTCTGCACCCACCCGATTCAAGAGGAACAACTGATGCATTAGGGACTAGAAACTCCGGTCTTGGAAGTGGTTCCTGCTCGAAACCAAATTCGTGCACAACTTGAAAGGAGAAAGACTCGGTGGGCCCGATCCACGCAACTTTGCCGTACAGGTCCAGCACATCGAGGCTGTACAGAGCAAGCAACGCCGCAACTCGAGCCAACGCTGGCACCTTCGTCAGACGCCCCATAATGGCAAACGATTCGCACTAGATAGCGTCCGTTCAAGAGCGTCTTTTCCAAGACAAGAAGCTCACCAAGATGCTGGTTGCATTTCAACTTCACCACCGACCGATGCACATTGAGTCGAGTGGCGACCGTCGAGGTGTCTGCAAGACGGAGTAAAGGAGCGCTGTCTACCTCGAAGTTGCAAGCGGTTCTTTGCTTCCTGCGTGGTTTGACCGCCGGTAGCACTGCAGGTGGTTGGTCTAGAGCTGAACCATGAGAGATCTCGACAACTCTCATCGAAAGACAGCCGCACGATCAGCGTGTGTCATTGCCACCCGACCCGCACAACAGCACGAAATCATGGTCTCCGGTATCTTCTGCCTGTAATTCTTTCACGGGCACGCGTCGATCTTGCCCAGTCGCGCGTGGCATCTCATTCTCGAATTGCTGTCGTCACCTCATTGTCTGGTTTGAACTGACGCGACCATGGTGCTGTGTTTGGCGACGAACCGATTCCCGACCATCCACCTCACGGACCAGGAGCAGCGCTACTACAACCAATTCTCCAACGACCTGCTCAAGCGAACGCTGCATGCGTTCCACGACGAGAAGCGTCCGGACTTGCGTCGGAAGCAGTGGGCGCATGTGCGACGACGCGGGAAAATGGACGTGTACAAGAACATTGAGAGCTCTGCCAACCCGAGAGTCACGCTCTACGTCGGCAAAGGATTGATGCGGGGCACGGTGGAGGACATGATGGACGGACTGTATTGTGATACAACCGAAGATCTGCGCAAGGTCAAGACGCTGCTCAACTACAAATTCATTGATGGAGCTGTGTTCCAGGTGAGCCAGACGCGCTCGCCGGATGCGCCGTATCGCTTCGCCGGAATCAAGTGGTTCGCAGCCAAGGCGCCACTCGGTCCGCTAGTAGCGGATCGAGACATGCTCAACTATGAGGTACGAAGTTCACGAGAATTGGTGAAGATATCGGTCTCTCATGGTTCTAATGTGCCCGGTGCAGGTCATGGGGCAGGTTATGGATGAACACGGCAATGAGTTTGCGTTCCACAGCTACCAATCTATTGAACGTCCCGAGTGGCCGGCAGACAACATGAAAAACATCAAGCGTGCCCACACAGCAACGTGCTACCTCTACCGACAGCACTCGCCCGAATACGTCGAGTGCTTTTTCCAAGGCGACTTCTTCGCACGTGGAAAGGTGCTGCAGAAGGTATCAGACTACGCCATGGCTGGGAAATGGCTAGCCGTGAGCAATGCAATCCAGTGCGCTCAAGCAAAGAAGTTTTCTCGCCTCATGCAGAGTACCGAGGTGAAGCGGAGTTGCCCCAGGTTCGTGCGTCACAGCAAGCAAAACTCAAGAATTGAATGGGTTTATCCACATGTATTAACGCTCGTTGCTGTTTCTGAACCTAGCGATGTTTGCGATGTGTGCCATACTCGTGCGAAGTCGCGCAATGGTGTCACGCAGTGTGGTGGCTGCACGCAGGTGAGAATACATTGAATTATCTGTGGGCTGATAAACTGTGACCTGACACTTTGGTTTGCTGCTTGCTTTGGCAGAATATTTGCCGCAACTGTACGCTGGAGCAGACAATCTTTCAGACCAGCGCACGCACCGGGAAACCTCTCGTCGAACACTTTTGCGTTCCATGCGTGAAAAAGGTGATAGGAGGTTTCTATCCTCCGCAGAAGTTGACGAGTCTCAGCGAGGATATGGATCCGTCCCAGGGTCAGAGTTCGATCACGGATTCAGGGCCTGATGACACAAACGGTGGGGCGTTCCTTGTGTAGGCTCCTGCTCGGAAAAGTGGCGTGAATTTTTCAAGTAGTATATATCTCGAATCGTATACAAGCGGATCACTATCAATGCACGGGGTCGAGAGTCTCGATCGATCGAGCTTACCAACCTTCAAAACCCCGACAGTTCTGTGCAAAACGTATTATACACTGTAAAAGCATTATCGGATAGACTGCGTGCATTAAGAACGAAACAAGGCTGCGTGCATTAAGAATGGAACAAGGCTCCAATTGACGCAACAAAAGGAGTAAGATCGTAATTCAAATTCATTGATCTGTGGAACGGATCGCGTGAAATGCATTGATGTGTCTTTCGACACTCAACCGAAGTACATGTATTTTCTGTTCGTCCAGTTTTCGTGGATACGAGATTATGCTAATGCAAAATGCAACTTCAAGGTATCGAAGCAGAAACGCAGGCCCAGAACGCGAGCATTCGTCTTGACGCGCTTGCAATTGAGACACGATGGCGGCCTTGAGCGCGGCCATCGATTTATTTCTTGATTGCGGCCATCGATTTATTTCTTGATTGTCGACACACGATTCTATTGAGCACCGCACGTTTTCGAACAGGAAAAAGCTGTACACAAAAGTTTTAGTAAGAGCGTCCTGAAGAGATGTTGCGATTGTCATTCCTGTGGGCGGAGCCCATCTTCGTCGCGTTTGTGGCCACGCTAGTGGACGAATTCAAATGCTACTCACGCAGTAACACCGCAACTTGCGGTCCGCAAGCGCTCGAAATGATCGAACACGGACGAGGAAGCGAAAATGAGGTGGAGTTTGCACTACAATCGGTTGAAACATGGAGTAGTAGTGCAAAGAGTTTGCCATCCTTGTCCGACTTGGTGTCAATTTCGCGGTGACCAACTTTAGGGGCATTTCCCTGATTCCATGTGGACGCTTTACATACAGTCCCCAGTTGGCATGCTGACAGATGAAAGCCAAACACATGCGTGATTTTTGCTCCGGTCGTAAACTCATTTCGGGTTGGAAATCGAATGTTGGAATCGAGCCCGAACGTTTGAACAGCTGCACCACGTTGCAGTGTCCGACCGAGGACGGATTTTTCTGTAAGATGCGTCTTCCCCTCTATTATAGAAGTTCCCCTCTATTATAGAAGTACTGCAGAAGTCTAGGCTATCCTTGTCGAATGGGTCCGTTGCTCATGCTGATAGTGTCTTCGAGCGGCGGCAACATCATCAAACTACATGTATTTACTGGTGGATCGATAGTGCAGGGTCAACTCGATGGCGCAAGCATCGTAGCTGTACAGGCACGAAGAATTGGCCCAGTCTTCAGCAGTATGCGCTGCAAACTTTCTTGAGAAGCTATTCACGCTGCAGCTCGGCAAAGTTTGAAGTTGCGAGTCGCAAGCAAGGCATGGTGAAGTCTGCCGCAGCCGGATGCAGCAATAACGCCTGCCACCCTTGTGAGCGCAGAGTAATGCACTGTATCCTTAAAGACACCCGTAGCGTCAACGTGGACTTCGTCACCGCAAACGTAGATTCCCACCCAGCTCAGGTTCTACCGACGCTGTAAAAGTCTTGCGCTGACAAGGAAGGGCGCCGGACGCCGTTCTGCCAACCCGATTTCGATGGAGGTGGCTACGGACCACATTGAAGTGCTCGCTTCACTGCACCGAGCGTTGGATCGAGCGACCAATTCTCTCTCGCACGTTGATCTTTGGGATGCACTTTGGACTCCGCCTTTGCTGTTTGCGCGGGGATTTGAGCCTGGCAAAGTGCTGAAATGCCATTTCAAATGCGGCTTCACGATGTTCCGATCCTGCATCAAAAAGTAGTCGGAAAACCCTCTGAAAAAGCGTTTCTGACTAGTTTTTAGCAAGTATGTATTATTGACAGTGAATAGGAATATAGAGGCTTAGGAAACAGCGGTTGGCTCAGCCTAACACTTTTCGCGTCGTCATGAGCTGACTCGTATTAGTTGCTGCAGTGCTGCACCGAATCTATGTTCGACCGGCGAGACGACAAACGTGAACTAATGCTGGGGACGTAGAGATACTCAAGCTGCTTGGAGGCGTTCCACAATGGTGGCTGGTTGCCTGTGGCGCGATCCCACCTCGTTCAACTACATTTCCCACCGAAAAGTGCTTGCTGAGGCGGAGGTGGCTACACGCGCCGCCGATCTCGTTCGGCATTTACATCGGCCACTCACCTCATCTTGCAACATCGTTGAAGCTGCAGACCGGATCTCTATCTGTAGACTCGAGAGTCTCCGATAAACGCCTCCCAGACGAGCCCTCGACTCGGCACAAGGCGCTTGTTGCTCGATACAGGCTGTCTCGTGTCCCTCGTTGCAGCCCCTCCCCATCCACGAACTTGCCGACTCGGATTTGGTTTTGAGATCTGCCAGGCTACAAAAGACGGACCTCCCGGTCTCAAGATTCCGGCTTTGAGCAGTGCTTGTGCACTTGCCGTCTCTCTGGCAGGTCGAGTTCGACGACGTCGCCCTTGCCGCCCCGAATACTTCACTGAGCTTGAGAAATACAGACCGCAGGCGCCGCTCACAAAGAGACTTGCCGACTTGGACGCACGTCGGCTCATTGAACACACCTCGCTTGCCACCGAACCGCGAGAGCTTTCGGGGCCAGCAGGTCAGCCATGACAGACTACACCCCGCCATTCCCACAGATCGAGCTTACGCCGGAGGAACAGGCCCGCTACGACCGCAATGTGACCTCGTTTCCTTTGCGACGCAGTGGCCGAGTACTCGGCGCAGAGCGGTCACACCAATGAAGATGCTTGGATCCATGTACGCCGTCGCAAACAGCTAAGTATCTACAAGAGTGTGTACGGCACGCGGGACCCGCACGTGATGCTGTTCAAAGGCACAGGCTTGATTAACGGACCCGTTGAGGACGTTATGGATGGACTCTACTGTGACACCACGGAGGATCTCCGTGCGTGCAAAACTCTTCTCAAGTACAAGTTGGTTGATGGCAGCATTATGAACGTGACCGAGCGACGAAGCGACGATGCGCCGTACCGCTTTGCCGGCATCAAGTGGTTCGCTGCCAAGGCAGCATGGGGACTATCCAAGCACCGCGATGTGCTCGCGTACGAACGCATGGGTACGACCACCGATGCCAACGGCAACGAATTGGCTTACCACGTACTGCACTCGATCGACCACCCAGACTGGCCGATTAATGCGATCAAGGGCATTAAACGCGAGCACCAGGTCACGTGCTTCCTGTATCGTAACCACGACGACACCCACGTCGAGTGCTTCATTTGGTCCACAGTGTATAACTTGGACTCGGTGGCACAGCGTCTTGCCGAGTATGTGGTCGCAGGAACGCTGCTGAACGTCACCGACTGTGTCAAGAGTGCTCGAGCCAAGAAATACTCGCTGCTCATGAAACATGCCCAGCACAACAAGTGGCCGGCCAGTTCGCTGTGCCACATTTGCTACGGCCGGTCTTTCATGTCGACCAACCGCCCGTGTGCAGGCTGCTTTCAGAGCGTCTGCAAGTCGTGTTCGGACTACCGGTTCGTGTTCCACATCGACGCCAAGACCGGGCGTCCGCACCAGCAGCGATTCTGCAAGCTCTGTATCAACAACACGGTGATCATTGACTCGCTGAACTTTGAGGCGTCCATCAAGAAGGCGCGTGATGCCAACGCCGACACGGACACGGAAGTGGAGCGTGTTGCTCTTCGAGGACCCCGCACCAAGTCGATCCGACAAAACGCAGCAAAGTCTCCGGCGAAGGTGAGTCAGTCGTCACACTCGGTTGCCGACACGAGCTTGCGCTCCAACTACCTGGACTGGGCGAGTGACTGGAGCAGCCAGGACGACGACGATGATGAATATCTCCGCGAACGTGGTGCCGCTGCACGGGATCGCGCCAAGAGCAGAAGCAACCGTAGCGACACCGTGTCGTTGTCCGACTTGGATTCTGAGGACAAGTTCTCGCCGTACCCGGCCGCTCCTCAGAAGCACCAGCAACAAACGGAAGGCCGCAACAAACGCGTTCAGGAGAACCGTACGCACCAGAAGCGCAGGGCTACGGCACTTGAACAACCTCGCCAGTACCAGTCACCATTGGACCAGTACACGGCCCCACCTCCGCGATACACGCAAACGCAGCAAGGGCACCAGGAACCTCCTCCTCGATACACCCACGTGCAGCAAGGGCACCAAGCTCCGTTGCCTCCTTTCCGTTCTCCGTACCAGAAAAGTGAACCGAGGACACCGAGCTCTGCTCGTAGCTTCACCGTCATCTCGAGCGACAGCGATGACGGGGCAGAGGTTGCTGCACTGCCGTTGGACGAGTCTGGTCTCGGTCTCAGCAAGTTTGATCTTGGAGTGGTGGAGGCTGCTCCCGTCTCGGAGTTTGAAAACCTTGACATCAGCATGTACTCTGACGATGGTTTCCGTCCAAAGTCGCACAGGCGAGCACCGCGATACGGACGCACGAGTCACGCGGACAAAGACGGCTTCCTTTCGGACCTGTACTCGTTGTCACGCTCCAAGATCCACGGCGAGCACTATTAAGCAATGCAGACACTAAGTTAGCAGGAAGTACGATATCATTTAATGTAAGCACGCCCTCGACGGTAGGGGCAGCGCAATGAACACGAAACATGAATCACAAACACATTTTCTCAATGCGGTTGTTGTATTAGCTACCCAGGTCCGTTTTCGGGGCTATGGACCTTAGGAAATGATGCATTCGGGTGGCGGGTGCGTTTTCTTGCCATTCGTGCGTCGCTTGCTAGGCTGCAACTTCGGTGTGTCTGACGAATCCTCATCCTCGTCTTCATCATCGAAGTCGTCTCTTTCCTTATCGCGGGTCGAGTCGGCTCGGCGTGGAGATTCCTCGGTATGGTCTACGACATCGCCTTCATCTTGTCTCGGGTTGCGTTTTGCAGAACCCCGCCGCTTGGTTTGCTTCGAGTTACCATCTCGGTCATCGTCACCAAGATCATTTCTCCGACCTCTTCGAGGAGAATCGGGTTCTGCTTCGTCTCCACTGTCACTAGCGTATTCACGGTCAATTACGGTCGGGAACGTCTTCCCAAAGTGAGATTGGGATGTAGGCGATGGAGCTGCCGTCGATGTACGATCTGACTCGATGTCCGAGATATCCGATACCTCCCGCTTCGTCCTGGGCTCCGGTTCCAAGCTAAGACGCGAAATGTTTGTAGCTTTCAGTGGCTGACTGAGCGTAGAAATATCGGTGACAGCATGCACCATTTCGTCACCATCGTCTCCACTATTTAGAAATCGACGACAGAGGTACCGAAAGACTGCGTACAGAGGAAACGTGAATTGCTACAATGAAACACAAATTCAAGTGCAGCCACCAACCTTCTCCAACGTTAATGTTGTCTTGGACACACGAGCGGTAAAGCCGCATGTTCAAGTAGTCGGCCATGTCCTCCACTTCGTCACGCGTCATGGCCGCATCATTCTCCAGATCGATCTTGTTCTGGACGAGAACGCTGCACACTTGACCGCACTCCCCTTCCACTTTGCGCTTCCACTTGGGCAGATCGTCAAAAGAAGCTCGATCCACCGTAGAAAACACGTAGATGACTGCTCCAGCACCTATTCATTCAGACGTTGATTAAAAATCTCCTCCTTCAGGCAACTACTACAACCAGAGCCACCTTTATAGTATCTGCTCGTGAGCGTATCGAACTCTTCCTGGCCGGCTGTGTCCCAGATCATGAGGTTGATGGTCTCGCCCAGATCGCGCAGCTCCACCGTCTTCTCCATAAAGTCCACGCCAATGGTCTTCTTGTACGTGCCTGTGTACTTGCCCTTGGCGTACCTGGTGGTCATACTCGTCTTGCCAACATTTCCATTGCCCACCACAATGACCTTCAGCGTCTCTACAATAACAAACAATATACAGATGAGTTCTTCCTTCTCCCCATTTTTCTTGTTCACCAACTCACTCTCGAAGTCGTCACAGTCAAAGTCCTCCATCTTTCACGTTCGTCTCTTTCTCCTCACTACAGGTCGCCCTTGTACTCGTATAATGCACCCCTAATAATAGTGAAGACAGCAGAATCTGCAACCCATGAAACCACTAGAATGCAAAAATGCATCACAAGAATGCTAAGTGCTAAAAATGCATGCACGTCTGATAGCTCCCTTTGAACTTTAATCTCTGCCTCGGATCCCGTCACTATAAAGTTTCCCCTTCCTTGACGTCTCCCTCCATCTTCTTATATCTAGTGCAGGAGGCCGGCGACGTGGCTGCCGAAGCTGTACACGTAGTAGCCCGTGACGCTGGTCACGAGCAGCAGGAAGCTGTCTGTCATGGGGGGAGGCAAGACTCGTGAGAATTTATAGCCACGAAATGCCACTGATACAGAGACGTACTGAAGATGGAGACCTCCCACCAGCTCAGCATCGTGAGCCCGAACTCGAGCTTGTACCAGCGGTATTGGCGCGCCACGTAGTCGAACATGTTGGCTGAGCTCCTCGCGATGACTTGTTCACTGCTTTGTCGCTCCCAGCGCTCGGCATTAACTTTAACGGGTACCGAAACTTTATCGGGAGTTTATGCGACGTGTGATGAAATGGCACGTTCTGATTGGTCTATAATTGTACTCTCCATCCGATTGGCTAAAACTACTCCATGCGCTAAATGTAGCCATTTCAAGTCCAGCATGGTGTCGTTGCAGGAGCGTCTGCGGTCGATGGTCGAGGTCCCGCGACGGCGACAACGGGGCCAAGTTCCCAAGGATTTAGTCAATGCGGCGCAGAAATTCCAGCGAGATTTCGTGCACCGAGCGGCGGATTTCAATACTTCAGAAATTTCCGACTGCGCCGACAGCCTCGAGGAGCTGCGCAATGGCAAACGCGAAGCTCGCGAGAGTCGGCAGATGATGTGGGAGGACCATTTTGCAACGCAATTGCAGGCCGAAGAGACGAAGTTTGGGGCAGCCAAACAGCTGAAATTGCGGCAGGAGACGTCCATGTTGACGCAATTGTGGTCCGACTCGGACAAGTGGAACATGGCCATCGAGCTGAGACTGCTCGAATACATCGACGCCAGTCTGTCGGTCGCACCGGAGGAAGTCAAGAAAGCGTACTTTATCAGCACCAATAAGGCTGGGTTGCCACCATTGCATCGAGCGTGTAAGGCCAATGACATGCAGTTGGTGCAGCTCTTGCTGAGACTCGGAGTCGACTTGACCACCAACGACGCGTCGCAAAAGGTAGTTGTTGGTTGTTGTTTGATTCTTTTGCTTGTTATTTTCTGACGATGGCTTGTTGTGTGTAGAATGTGTTCCATGTCGTGGCGGAGTTTCGACTCACGGATTTGTTCAAGTTCCTTGCAGCGAAGTTGACGACTGAGACGGAGAGTGTTTTGCTGGGGATTGACAACAACGGGTACTCGTTGATGCACATTGCTGCCGCGAACGGGAGTGACGGGATTTTGGCTGAGCTACTGCTGCCGTCTAGACGAGATATGATGAGACCGCTGGCGAATCTTGTGACGCAGGACGAGAAGCGGACTGCACTGCATCTCGCAGCACTACGCGGCCATATTTCTTGCGTGGAGATTTTGTTAAAACTGACTGACGCAAAGGCGGGTTTACGTGACAGAAGAGGTTCCAACGCGGTTCACCTTGCGCTGCAGCAGACGTTCGATATTGAAAAGCTTGTAGCGGTCTTCTTGACGCACACACCTTCCGAACAAATGCACGCCACGTTTAGCAGTCTGGACGAGGTGACCGGCCAAAGCTGCTTGCACACTGCAATCATCAAGAACTTCCGGAACGTTTCGATCGCCATGATTCGCAGTGGTAAGGTCCAAATCAACGCAGCTACCAGAGAAGGTGGTTGGACTCCTCTTCACTTGGCCGTGATCACAGAAGAGATCGTCGTGGTCAAGGAGCTGCTAACGGCAGGAGCGACTCTGGATGCTGTCGATACTGACGGCCAGACACCTCTGCTGCAGGCGTGTCTTGGAGGGCACCTCAAGATCGTGCGTCTCCTTTTCAATGCAGGCTCGAATCCGTCGCACCAGAACAAGCAAGCGCACAGTCCGCTTCATTATCTTTCAGCTTTCTGTCGAGACCGGCAGCTTCTGCGAGATGTCATCGCCAATGGGGCAGATGTGAACGCCAAGTCTATGAAGCTCAACACCCCCATGCACTTTGCTGCGATGAACGGAAACGAGGTGGCTACCCAAGTTCTTCTAGAGCATGGTGCGAGTGCCAGTGTGATCAACGAGGACAAGAGGAGTGTCGTATATTTGGCTAAGAAGTGGCGACAGCGCTCCGTCGAAGACCTCGTCCGGCCACCAGAGGACGAAAACGATCGAGACGAAGCACGGAGTTTGAGTCACCATGCAAAAACGAAATCTCCGCTTGCCATGGCCTCTCGCCAAGCTCAACTGCGATCGATGGGCCACGCGCGTGGAGCTTCGCACGCTCGTCCACGAACAGCGGTCACCATGACCACCAGGTCCGAGGAGTCCGATTCAGACTCCTTGTACGACTTCGAAGACGACGAACTGATCCTCCCGCCATCAACTCCGTGGCCCACTGCAGTAGACAACAACAACAGCAACGAAAGACCCAACAACCCCAAGCTCCCAACCTCTGGAAACTGCAGGAGTTTCGGAGAACTACGAGATCGCTACATGGGGCAACGGTCTCCGTTAAAGCCCGTTGTGCTAGCTCAAGACCGACAGAAACTTTTGATGGACGAACTCCTAGCTGCTCGTGCAAAGAGAGAGGAACAATCTCCTGTCATCGCGCCTATGACGCGCTTCTCAAGGCATTTAGTAGTGGAGCCTGTCCGTATTCCGTGGGAAATGACCGTCCCCGTTTCGCACGTAGCGAGTGCCGACGCTCTCTCGTACCAGCGCAAGTTGAAGCCTAGTATCCGAACCAACATCGGTCTGCTACGTGACCACCTCGCCCATGCCCCTCAACTCCATTGGCCTCGGCACGCAGGTCACCCGGTCTATCGAAAGGTGAGCAGTCCGTAACCAATAGTACACTGAAGCGTTCCTAGCCGCACGTGTCCACCTCAGGCCGGAAGGACACAACGTGCGGTCACCCTGTTAGATCAAAGAGGCTCTTCACCTCATGACGCTTGCATGCACCAGTGAACAAAATCTTTGGATATGAAGATGGTCGATATGCGGCCAGCAAAGCTCAAGCTGAGAGCTCCGTCCACCAGAGAGTGAAGAAGGTTGATCGAGCTCACTTCTCGATTTCCGTACAGGGGGCGCACAACGAAAGTGAGACCAGGGCCTTGGAGTTTTTTTGTAGTGGGGTGCTAGCGCCATGAAGTCTCCCTCCGCCTACGGGAGTCAGAATGAAGAAACGAGCTTCATTCGCCGCGTTGCCGCACCAGATCGTACCAATTCGAATCGCCGACAAACACCTTGGTCATGGCAGGAGCTGCTTTGACTTTGATCGGTGCGTCAGCAGTACGAGCTGGTCAGTTGGACGCTACAGCAACACCAGCAACCCAGCAAATGGCGGCGAGTTTGGAAGTTCCGGACTTTGTCGACTCCATGGGTGATCCGTACTACCCGAGCTTTGAACTACTCCGGGACGGAGACGGCATCGTCACGTATGAGGAATACATGGCGGACCTCGAAGAGGTTTGGGCCAAGAACAAGGAGGATATCGCCAACTCGGATCTACCGGAGATCGTCAAGGGCGATCTGCTCGACCAGCTCGAAGAAAAGATCACGAGTGACACTGCCTGTGTCAACAAGGCTATGGTTCCGGTACGTCCAGACCAACGCCGTGTGCTACATTTTGGTCTAGGTTTCTAACTCTTTGTTGTTGGTACATTTACAGAAGAAGAAGCGGGCGTTGACTTTCGATAAGAAGACCATCGACTCGCTTTACTACTAGAGCTGTCGACGTCGAGGGGGCGCGGTGTCGTCCTGACGTCGCTGACGCCCGACGTCTGTGGGTGTTAGCAGACATCCGGCTGACACCTCCCCGACATCCAGTTTTTTTCTAATGCTGATTGGTCAGAAATGCGATATTAGAGCCAATCGGAGCGCACAGCCAGCTTGAAGCTGAAGATGCCTCAATGCCTCATTCAATATGTTCCGCGGTACTCAAGTAACTCGATTGGTTGAGGGGAGGGGGCAGCACGCCTGGAGAATACTCTTGAAATACCGATGATAGGTATCGCTCTCAATTCTTGGCAACTCCGATATTCAGCAAGCAGATGATGAAGACCTAAAGAAGGCGTGTGAGGAGATTTAGGATTATTTTCACCTATCAAGTGAAGCAAAAGTGGACAAGAATGCAAAAGAAATCGCCGTCACTACTTGCTTGGTGGATACTAAGCGTGGAGCTGCTCTCAAGGCAGACTCAGTTCGGGATCTCACCTTCATGGCACACAACGGCGACTTTTCCTAAGAGAGGTGGACAAATTCATGCGTTGTGGTGCTAAACTCTGTAAATACATTTGAACAGGTTCCTCAGTCTTTAGCGAGACATTCAGCAGTAACAAACATCAATTCACTTGCATGCACATATTGCTGAATTTTGTATGTTGACACACCGACGTCTTGGCGCTGGCGCAACAGAAACGGTATCGACACGAAGATACTCGCGATCCAGCTCGTGCTCGTCTCATCATCGCGCATGACTGTGCCGTGCACGATCTCGGCACCCATTACCTTGCTGTGGGGCCCCAGGGAGCCAAACCATGGGCCAAAATGTCGGATCGACTACAATTCAATTGCGTACCAGGTAGTTCTTGCTCTCCTATTAGACTTCGACTTGAGCTACTGCGCCACCATGCTGGCGGTGCTCGAACCAGACTCCGGTTGCCTTGAACGGCACTCGTACATAATCGGGAAATTTCTCTTGGAGCGAAATTGTAGCGAACTCGATGTAAGACTTGGTGAAGCATTGATGAGATGGACTGTATTGGGTGTGCCGATACATTCACCACTGTCCGTGCCTTCGGCTCGAGCGTTAGGCGTCCCGGTACTCGGGCCCAAGGTCGTAGTATTCGTTTCCTCTGTGTACGCGGTGGTGACATGCATCTGCATGTCGGTCTTGCGCGTCTTGCCAAAGCACAACGCGGTCGGACGGCGCGCGGAACAACCTTCAAATGCAAATGCTGTAGTATGCCTCAATGAGGTAAATGGCTAGCAGCGGCAATGTATCCTAATTCGAAATAGTGACATACTGAGCGACGTCCGCCCCTTTGGACGTCTGGGCGTTAACCGGCCCGACGACCCGACGTCGACAGCTCTATTTACAACATGTTGGAGCTGTACTGCTTCGAGACTCCGATAGAGATCCCGCAGAAGTACATCAAATGTTCCCGGATACGCAGGCACCCGTTGCTCCTCCTGAGACTTCGCTGCCTGCTGCCTCAGCTTCGACAACCGTGGACGAAGTTTCCAAGACTCTTGTGATCGATACGCCTCAGGGCCCGACAACCGTGACTACTGGCGGGCCTGTGATTGACGACAAACAAGTTGTAACCATCACGACGGCCGATGGTAGCAAGTCGACGACGACTGTGGATGTAGTGAAGACGACGGACGGTAACACGCAGTTGGAGATCCCGACGGGCCCTGGAGGGGACACCACGACGGTGACAGTCCCGTCGACCTCGACCACGGGCAGCAATTCAAATGGATTCCCGACGGTGCCTCAAACCAGTGTCCAGGCTCCACCGTCGTTCTCGGGCCCGGGCGGAGCTGGAGAGCCGTTGCAGCTTTGCCATTCAAACACCGGAGGGTACTGTATTCCTACTCTTTGTTGGTCCCATTACGGATGGC
This sequence comes from Phytophthora sansomeana, assembly GCA_032158285.1. NCBI lineage: Eukaryota > Oomycota > Peronosporomycetes > Peronosporales > Peronosporaceae > Phytophthora > Phytophthora sansomeana. Next base: position 356,821 of record JAPDHH010000255.1, read on the forward strand.
AAAGAAAAGGTGACGCTCATCAAGCCCGATGACAGCAAGATTTCGCTTCTTCTTGACACCACGAAGAATTTCCTCGGCCGGTACACAGCAGCAGCAACTGGAAGACTGCATTGTCCAGGCGACAAACAAGGTATGTTGGTTTGATTGGGGGCAGTACTGATCGAGAGCACATAACTGACCTTTCGTGCTTTCGTGTTTACCTAGCAGCAATGTGCTGTAGATGGCTTGCATATTCAATTTCCGTTGCGTGTAGCTTGGAACAGTTTGTAGGCAGCTGTACCAACAGTAACCTGTTTAAGAAAAATAAATTCTTCCTTTACCAGTTAGTACTACTTCAGGTACTAAGTATTCAACTCCTCGAGCGAGCACTGCAAGGCGCAGATACACTGCGGCAGTGCTGCGGATGGTCGGGCCATAGTCATCTTTGCTCCTTTCAACGAAGTCTTGAAATGGTAACCCGACAGCTCGCGTCAAATATCCCAGCAATGTACTTGGTTCTTGTAGCACAATTGGCAAGTCAAGCACAAACTCATTTGTCGCTAGGGGTATCGGGATGCTCGCACGTCCACCTAACAGTCACATACACACGAGAAATTGTTGGATTGAGAACACTATTAGAAGTATGACCGCCACGTACACAATGTTTCCAATTGAAAACGATCCAAACTCCAGACCTAGATCACTCGAAGCGTGAGCACTGATACTCCCCAGCTATACCATTGCTGCAGTGTCAACTTACCTGAAACTCCAGTCTCGGCCAACAACTCCACACATCCATGTTAGTCGCAGCGAGGTGAAGCTCGATCGGGTGTGCCCACACCGTATCCATCTTTGGTAGTAAAATGTGTTTCTGTTTGCCACTGGCGTGACGGCAAAGATCTGGCATGGACAGACTTCCGTCACTTGTTCTTGCATGAACTTGGGTTTGACCACGCGTCTCCCCTTGAATCACCTTCCAAGACGAGTCCTCGTTTGAGGACTTGACTGGATCATCGACAACTAGACGCCACTTGCAGAAGTAGCTGAACTCGGACGATGGGTGCAGTGAAAGCAGATCTAGCACATGAGCGACCGAGAATGCCTCTTGACCTGCTGGGCAAGAGAGACCGGATGCACCGAGGAGCTCCCCAACAATGTGGATCGACGCCATTGTCCAAAGCTTGGCGACGCTTTGCAGCAGTCAGTAGAACACCTAACGGACACTACGCAACACACGCACATAGTTTCAAAGTAAGCTTGTTCACATTGCAGAGTGTAGCATACCTAAGAGCTCGACGAACTCAGCAGCGGCACGTGGTCACCTCCGCGCGAGTTGTCGTTAACTCGCCCGATTGGATCGCCTATCACGATCCCGGTAGGTGCTTCCTCTGAACCAACAGCTCGGTATCCAGGGCCTTCGCTACTTCTTCTCTTCATGCTGTACGTGTCGTCATCGTCAGCTCCAACGCCGGCCCACATTAAGCGGAAATCGCCGTTCCGCTTCGATATGGCAATTAGTGTTCCCAGTGTAGTTGGCACGAGGTACATCAGCGCCGGCTGACCCATTTCCGTGACCATGACAGCGATATTAGCGAGTGCCAAGCCAACACCGTAGCCGACAGCCATGAACTGGAAGTAGTTTGTGTTGCCCTGAGAATAGTCGAAGCGCAGCGAAAACGAGAGAAGCATGCCTGGCAAAATAATGTCGCCAAGACCAAGCATGCTGACACCTCCCGCCCAATCTAATACTCGAGGCAGCACGAGTAGCATCGGCATCGGCTCCGGATCTACACACGCTGGATACTGTGGATATCTTTCACAGTAGTCGACGCCTGGATAGCCACTTTTCGTGTAAGCTGCAGGACCACCAGTTGCTACGTCTTCCATCACGCTTGAGCCGAAAAAAATCGGAGACAGGAACACGAAGAAGACATCGTAGCAGAACGCCAGCGACAGCAGCACAGTCGCCACTTTGAGGTTGGGCAACTGTACCGTACGTAGGAACACGAAGCAGAGCGAAATTCCCATGATGTCCTGCAAAGCCCAATACGTCCGCCGATGCATATACCACACGAGAGCAAGCGCACAACTTGGTAGAAAGCCGAGAAGCTCCGACAACCGTACAGTGTCGCCGAGCAAGGGTATTGTGACGTCCCGGGAAGAAGAGCTCGGCATCAACCACTCCACTGCAGGCATCGTCACCACCTGCGTCAGCGTCGCTGCACCCGACACGGCAAAAAGCACAGGAATTGCGCCGCCAATTTTCACGTAGTAGAACACCGTCAGGAAAACGCCCGCAAGCACAATGAAGCCCACTGCGTGTCTCGCATCCAGCTCCCAAATCTCCTCTCGACCTTTGCTCTCGTCTTCCCCGTGATGCGAATCCTGTTCGTCTCGCATCTTCTGCTGCTCACGAGTTGCGATCTCCTGATCCCGTCGACGCAAAGAACTAGTCGAATAGTACGCCGCCCCCAACGCCGTCGCCACACCAATCGCCCACAGCAGCATCGACGACACGTCAATCAGCGGCAGTTCGCGTCGATACGTCCGCGCCACCAGCGTCGTGGGGTATTTATTCATGGCCTTCTGCAGCTTCTGTCCATTCGCAATGGTCACATACACCACCGGAATCGCGAGTTCATTGGTCACCGTCCTGTTGGTGGCGCCCATGAGCACGAACGTGTCCCACATGCAGCAGACCTGGTGCTTCCTGCCGCTCTCGTGCTTCTCGGTTCGTCCCGTGAGCACACAGGACCTCGACGCACACCTGTGGTCCGCACTACACTCCTCTGCATCTGTTTGCCACACAGGAGATGCCAATTCGTCAACGAACGCTTGTCCTCGACTGCAGTCGTACTCGAACACTGGTTTGTCCAGCACTTGCAATTGAGTAGCAACAGCGATCCCTGCACCTGTTTGTTCACTTGTAGAGCTCAAGACCGACGACGTATTTGTACTATTATGACTAGCTACAGCCTCGTACACGGCTCTCTTGGTGCCTCTCACAATTAATCCTTTGGCGCCTGCCGCTTGAGCTTTCTGCGCTTTCACGACGAACGAGCAGTTGCCTCGATCCACCACCACCACCGCGCCATGTGGTGACGTCGTCGTGTCACTTGGGAGGCGGTAGGACGCGCAGCCGTCGCGGTTTCCGGCCGGTAACTGCACCAAACTCTTCCAGCGCGAGTCGTAACGTGCAGGCAGCGAGACGCCCCACCCGGCGGCGGCGCTGGGCGCGCACAGCTGCTCCGCGAAGGCTGGCGGCTCGTGCGCGGACTGGGGCAGCAGATCCAGCGACAAAACCCCCGTGGGGAGCACGCCGCGAGCGCTCGGGAGCGACAGCAGCAGCAGCAACAGACACTTCATGCGTAACTTGGATACTGAAAGAGGTCGGCGTTTGTGATTGGGTAAAAATAGATGGGACGGAAATAGAAACCTAATTTTGGATTTCTAAAGCGGATGTATCGTCTTTAGAAATCCAAAATTAGGTTTCGAATTGGGTATGTTGAAGAGAAGTTGAAGTTTTTTAGTTTGTTTTTGTTTGTAGTGCTGGTTTTGATTTATTTAATCACGATGGATTCGAGGAAGAGTGACAAGATGAAGTTGATGAAGACGAGGCAGGCGTTGAGTGCGAGTATCTCGGCGGACGCGTTGTTGATGCATCAGGAGCAACTTTCGAGAAGGCCGGTGCAGTTTGCGATTACGGATATTTTACCAGAGAATCAGAGAAATGGGAAGAAAGTTGATAATGTGTTGCCGACATCGCCAGTGATGTTAGGACCTTTATCACTGCCTCGACCGGCCAAGAACTCTGTGCTGGCTTCGGATCAGGCGCCTCCGGTAGCACCAAAATCGGTCAAGAAGGAGATGCGATCACCGCCTCGGTCAGTTGAAAGCTATGCAGACCGATTGGAGCAATCGGAGAACACGGAGCTATTTGCATACACTAGTGCGTTATGCCATCGTGTTACGGGAAGATATCTACCTCGTGCGCTGCTGCAGAGTGACCCCGAGGCGCAGCAGCGAGAGCTCGAGCGTGTGCAGCGTGATCCTGAAATTCTGCGAGCTATTGATTCTGTACGGGTCCTGTCAGCTCAGTTTAAGGACGTGGCGCAGAATACATTGGGGCACCGTAAAGATTTGGGTCTTTCGCTTTTTCGGATCGAAGAGAATTATCTGAAGCTTTTTGAGAAGCTGCTGGAACTTTCGCTTAGATTGTATTGGGACTACGAGCAGCGAACTGAAGCGCAACGAAGAGAAGATCGGGCGGCTGCCGAGCGGTGGCGTGAAAAGTATGAACGGAAAAGTGTTGAGTACATCACACTCAACAAGAAGCTGGCAGCTCGGGAAATTATTCATCGAGCCCGGGAAATCGAGCTCCACGACTATCAAGGTCAAATGAAAGAGGTTGAGAAAGAACTTGGGTGTCAACGTGAGCTAGAGGATCAGATATTTCAGCTCCAAGACGCGGCCGCTCTCCAGCGAGTCCTCGAAAGCAAGTTACGAGAAGATTTTGCATCACTTACAGTAAGACTTTCCTGAATTACTGTGTGCTGGTGTCGTACGCTGACACATTCTATCTTGCGTAGAAAACTCATGAAGACACGCTCGAATATCAAAAACAACTACGTGAAGAGGTACAACAGTTTTATTTCCGTGTTGACTACGAGTTTTCAAATTGCAAGACTCACGCAAGGATGGATGCAGTTGCAAGCTCAACACAGGCAGCTTATTAATGATCTCAGGTACGCTTGGACTCAAGCAAGTGGATAGAACAAATGTTTATGAGGTACATGTAGTATCTGATTGTTTGCTACCATATCAGGAGAACCGTTCGAGAAAAAGACCGATGCATTATCAAGCAGGAAGTCACGCTTCGTCAACTAGAAGAAATTGTTTCTGTTCCCCCGGCTACATTTGAATCGCGGACAACACAAGCTGAAGTGGACGACGACGGTCTATGGGATGTTCAGGTTTGAGATTAACTGGGCTTTGTGATTACCTTTGGACATCAAAAGCTTACCAAACGATTTGTCTTTCTCTTGATAGGATGGAATCCCACGATTCGTATCGAAAAGCGTATTACACAGAATGATGTGGCGTCGATTTAGTGCTTTTGTCTCCTGCAAAAACTGCGGTGGTCGACCATTTCCTAAGACAGTAAAGATGAATCCATTGGGAGCGGGCCCTCATGATGGAAATGACCAGGTAATGCACTAATACGGCTTATCGAGGTAGAGCTGTTACTTATATGTATGCGTACAGGAAGTAAATATTTGGTCTGTTGATAGAAGCAAAAAGCACACCAAGAAAGCTGCTAGGCGATTCGAGCGCATTGAACAGCAGTGGTTCGTATTCAGCAGATATCTCATGCTGTAGTGTTCCCACTCACCAAGTAAGAATCGTTGCTACGTTACGGCAGGGAGCTGCCGAGTCATACCGTGTTATTCCTTTCCAATTTGCCCAAATCGGTTGTAGCATTCCCGTTCTACACGCTTGAACAAGTGATTGAAACGATCGAGGCGATTTACGACGATAAATTCGCCTCCGATAAGGCGGACGAAGCTGACGGTGTAGCTCGAGAAGAGCTGGTACGTTTGAATATAGATGAGATCATAGATTTCACTGAAGCAGACGTTGTCTAACATTTTATACTTGTGTTTTGGACAATTGACAGTCTCGGTTTATCTGCGAGTACTTCCTGAAGACTCACGGCTTACGTCAAAGCGCTGAGATTGGACTATATCGTTTCTTAGTCTCGGTCAAAAGCAAGTACCAGCGACACTCACATGTCCGATTATTTGCTCGTTTGGCTAACCTGCTTAAGGTGCAAGACGAGGATTCAGACCCCCAAGAATCAGCGTTGGCATCCACATCCAGCGTAGCTGGTAAGAAGAAAAGTACTGACAACTCCAGCCAGACAACAAACAATGAGATCAACCTCAAGGCTAAGAATCGCTCCAGTTACCTGGATCGGAGCTTCCTTCATGTTTTCTTGGAGGCTCGACATTATTTACTGCGCTCGCCACCACGCGTACTTCCAAAAGGGAAGAAAATACACAAGCAAGAAGATGGCCATCACAAAATGCAAACAGAAGAGCACATCATTCAAGTAGAGCCTACGAAGAAGTGGGTGCCACTCGACCACGCCATCACTGTGCTTCGGTGGTTTATCAATTGTTTGCCCGAGGAAATCATTTCCGCCTACTGTCGGCAGGTACGCTGGATCGAAGTTGTCGTGTGTGTATATTTCACTAACGGGGTCATTTCGACTGATAGGTCGAGTACAACACGGCAATTTACGATGGGCGTACAATTACTGAGGTCGCAGGGAATCGCCTCGCAGTTAGAGCTGAGATGCGGCGTGTTATGTTGGTCAACGAAAACCTAGACTCCTCTCAAACTCACAACGGAGATAGCAGCAAGAATCAACCGAGAACTCCTCGCATTGTTGCAGATGTCCATAAGGTGCTCAAGTTATTGATGGATGCACTTGAACAACGCCGTGAGGGGATCAAAAAGGACTTGACGGCACTCTTTGATGCAGTAAGTGATCATCTTTCGTTGTAAGTGCTTGCTTTTTTCATTCACGTGATGTTGCATTTGTTTTGCGTAGGGTGATGTGAATCACGACTGCGTTCTCAACCTCGACGAGTTTGGAGCGATTATCCGAAAGCAAAAACCTCATTTCAGTGATCGGAGAATCCTGCGTATGTTTCGCGAGGCTCTCATGGGTGGCATTGACCAGTCATTTGCATTATCCATGGAGGCCTTTGTGGTTGTTTGCAACGATCATGGGTTGGTATCGCTACTTCCTGATGATCGAATGGTAGATCCATTTGCTTCTCCTGAAGCAGTACCTGAAACCAGTCGACGGAAAAGAGATTCCATATCCAAAGAATCAAAGCAAATGGATGGCGAGCTACCAAAAACTACAGACGCAAAAACTACTCTCCTAGAAATCCCCGAAGATATTAACTGGGAGGAAAGCACACTCTTGTCTTCAAGAGCGGAAGAAGTTGACGAAGATGAAAACCTTGTTGCAAAACACCCGGAAACAGAGTTTGAGATGTAGATTAATACCAAAACAACGTTGCGTGCAACCACCATTCATTAGGATGCCGCCTCATGTGTTTTACCTGAACTGCCATTGCTACTCGAGCGTTCTTCGACTGCATCCTTAGTCCTTTCAGGCATAGGCTTGACTTCTGCTCCACCCGTAGCGCTTGATGTTTCGCTGACTGCTACATGGTTGCGATGTTTGGCGCGGTTAGCCGCAGTGATAGCATGAATGCGCTGCATACTTGCGACGGTCGCGATCTTGGCCAGAAGATTGAGAACGAGGGTGAAGAGAGCAAATTGGTTTGTGCTACAACCTGGAAAGTGGTCCGACGCACCTCCACAGCTCACAATCGAGACGGCATTTGCATTACAAAACTGGTCAAAGAACACTCGGCCTGAAACCCACAAACTCATCCAAACGATGTCGGTGACCACCGAAAAGCTGATAGCAATCATGTGCAAAGGCACAAGACGCGTGTACTTTGCACTCCATGACGGGGCGCACGCAAGTAGACACCACAGCGCCAGTGAGAAGTTATAGGCCGGAAATGCCACGTATGAGAGCTGCATCAGGAGACTGCAGCCAAGTTGGATCTGAGCCAGGCGACCCACTGCTTTCCACCATTTCTGCTCTGGCGTGAGTACTGCAAGCGGGGTATTAGCAGGAGCTTTCTTCTTCGTACGACGCGTCAGCCGGGGGCTCTTCGTTGGCATTCTTCAAAGTCTTCAGCTCAAACCTCAGATTCGAAAGTGTCGGTCGACTCGAGGAAGCGCGAAAATAGTAGTCTTGAAACTCCTTTGACTTGCCAAGGTGCACCTTCATGCCCCCAATTGATCACGATGAGGGATATTAGTAGTGCCTTGGCTTTCGATATACTCGACGTACTGAAGAGTCTTATCAGCAAGCTTGGCATTCTGAGTCTTTCGCCAATAATTCAAGATCAATTCATCCAGATACACAAGTTGCTGTGTAGACACACCACCTTCGCCATCAACATTATCTTGGACGTGCTCTGAAATTGATGAACTCTGGAGAGAACTGGCGGGTGTGAAAAGCAACGGGTTAGTTCCACCTGTCTCTCCTTCCAGTTCAATCTCGCGAGTACTTGCTTGAAGCTTCCAACCTCGAGCTTTGGACCATATTGAGCAGGCAACACTTTCATCACCTTTTCTCCATAGCAGAAGCACGAGATTAAACTTGATAGCAAGGCAATTTGGATATTGTTGTAGTCCATCTTGTAGAAGCGAGATAGCAGTGTCAACACCGTTGCGGCAAGCCGTGGCAACAGCCAAATTGTTCAGCAATAGCGTGTGACACGACATTATCTCTTCGCGAACCGACATGGAGACGCTGGATTTGTTGATCTGTCGCATTGCATCTTGCATTTTTGGTTGGGAAATCTGGTTGAGATACTTGTAACATTCATCAACATGCTCCAAGCATAATTGAGCGTCAGCCTTGTACAGATGGAGAAACAGCAGGGAAACCACGACATCAGCTTCAACGATAGCGGCGCGTTGGCCGAGCTCCACCAGGTATTGCTCGCATATACGGAGCGCTAGCGTTGGGAGCTTGCACTGAAGGCAGAACAGTACATATACATTAATCGGTGTCGCTCAAAAAGATGCAGTAATGCTGTACGATTGAGCGCACCTGTAGTAGCACGTAGACATAATTTCGTGCAGTCTCCGCTACCACGCTGCGTGAAACATGCAGGTCCTTGAAACTGAGGTATTTCTCAAAATGCATCTTCGACTCGTGCCAACTGCCTGCAGGACAACGAGATTGGAAACATCAGTTATTATACCTCTTCAGCACAAAGGGCGTCATCAACACAAACATTGCTTACCATTCTCCATAGCAGCTCGAGCCAAGTGTAAATAAACCGCCGGTGGGTCCACATTCGTCAGCTGCGAAGGAAACAACGGTATAAGACAGGATTTGGGGAATATACACGGCGATACCTCCTCTGCACTAGAAGACCCGGGGGCGACACCCTGGGTGGTTTTCTTTTGATCTGCACCGCTACCATCCGCTCGAGTCTCGAGAATATATTCAAGTAAATGCTGCTGTCCCTCGAAGTTATTCATACGCTCCAATACGAGTGCGTAATTGAACAAGGATCCCGACAGCGAGGTATTAATCTCCAGCGAGCGTTGCAGCTGCTCCGACGCAGCGTGGAAATCCTGAGCTTGTACATTCACCAAGGCTTGCAGTGACAAGCAGGCTACCGGTTCATAGTTCACTCGAATGGACTGATCAAGCGCAGCGATCGCGTCCGCCGCCTGTTCATTGCGAATCAACGCCACCGCGTACCAATAGTAAATCACTCCTTCCCTTTCATCGTCCACACAGGACACCACCGCTTCCCTAAAGCACTCCACAGCTCTCGCAGAGTCCTTCTTCTCCACTATCTCTATCATCCCACGTAGAAACAATGGCCATTTGCTGAAACGCTTCGTTTCTTCATGCTTCAAACAGAAATCGCTGCACACCTTCAGCAGTTCCTCCACCTTCAGCAGCTTCCCCACTCGGTCGTACGACAACCAGCAACACGCCAGCAGAACACACAATTTTGTGAGCATTGAAATTACACCCACAGCTTGTTGTGGTGTCCCTGCCATCTCCCAGAGCCTCTGCAGCAGCATCTTGTAGACGTAGCAAAAGTCCCTCCGATCTTCCATTTCGAGCTCGAAAACACCACCTTCCTCACTTCCAGCGCAGCCGATACCCACAAAGGAACTCGCCACTGCTGTCTCCAATAGAAACACACGTTTCTGCCACTTGACACTCGCTGTTTGCGCTGTAATTGGCCCATACTGGACCAGGAACGCCACCACTTGAGTTGTCACGTGGCAGACGGCGATTGCACTCACTTCTGGGCCGATTTCGGCGCTTCCAAGGCATTGCAACCGCTTCCGGACGCTCTCTAGCTGCTGGACGAGGTCGTTCTCGCTCGGGTGCGAGCTGTGGGCGCCCCCAGCGGCGTCGCGCACGAGCTGCAGCAAGGATGCGACGTCCATCGAAAACAGTTTGTTAGTGATCATGTTAGACAGGGTATGATCCACATGGCAACATTTCGAAATGGCTACATAAATCTTGATGAAAAAGTAACGGCTGAAGGTTTACTTGTTGCATTTTGCTGTCGTTGGTCTCCGTTATGACTGGCAGCTACTTGCATTTGGCTGTTCGAGGTCGTAAAAACATGGTCGCGTCGTTTCTTAGAGCTGCTTGGGCTTTTTCGGGCTCTCGGGGCCGTTGTCCTCCACGACGATGGTCTGAATGCCGATGCACGTGTCAAGGATGCGAACCTTCTTCTGAAGCTGCTCCATGCGCACGTACTGCATGAAAATGGGGCCGTGGTAGGTCGAAATGCCCATGAACATGTGCCACCTGAAGCAACATACAGTCAACCAGTTAGCAGAGAACACGAAAATGCTCTTCCAACTCCAGTCAAACGTACCAAGCGTGACCCTGTGGGTTCACAGGCAGTCCTCGGATAATGTGGCAGTAATGGTAGTCCATGAGCCAGAAGGCAAAGCCAATGAGGCTGGACGTCACGTAGGACCTGGCCACCGCCCGAGCTCTCGGGTCCTTGACCTCTGCGTAGTGCACGCAGAGTCGTCCAGCGCCCAGCACCGCCAAGATACCGAAGAACACCTGGAAGACAGTCGTGAACCGGTAGATGGCGTGCACGACCGTGAAGACGACGCCGATGGTCGTGAGGAACACGATCATGTAGTTGCTGGCGTTTTTGACTGGGAGCTGCTCGATCTCGTTGTTGTACACGATGTAGAGCCACGCCAAGATGGACCAGACCATGGGCGTCTCGTCGCACTGTTGGTACACGTGCTGCAGTGTACCATGGAACATGGCCGACCCAAAGCCTGTGACCATGACGCCAATGAATTGCAAGTGGAATCGAGGCTCGAAGCCCATCTTGATGCTGCGATAGAGGCCGTAGAGCCCCAAGAGCACGAAGAGCGAGTTGCTGATGGTGTTCCAGAACTCGGCGATGTAGTAGCTGTGCTCATAATTGTTCTCGCACCAGTCGATGGTGGATGTCGGAGGGCCCCAGAAACCTGGTGTCCGCATACTGCTGGTCTGCATGGTGGCCATGATACTGCAAGTTCCTCTGCGCACAAGTCGGCGAAAGTGGAAATGGCTTCGGAAGGGGCGTGCGTTTCGATCTCAGCTGGGAAGGCCGGTTGACTTGCGCTTTGTATGCCAACGCCTTTTCCACCCCACATGTGCATGTTGAAGACGGTCTTGCGATAAGCAGGTGGCGTTTTCTTGCCAACGCAAAGTTGGCAAAGGCGACGTCCGAAGTGCATGAAGCAAAACGGCCAGGAGCGGCTCCGACTGCATAAGACTTCACGAGCTATAGATTAAGGCTTATACGATGCAAATAGGGACGAGCAGGAGCATGTCGCTCGCCAGACGTGTCCCAGCGAGGAATTACAACTGCTTGGGCTTGTGCGGGCTCTCGGGGCCGTTAGCCTCCACGACGATGGTCTGGATGCCGAGGCAAGTGTCGTGGATGCGCACCTTCTTCTGAAGCTGCTCCATGCGGACGTACTGCATGAAGATCGGCCCGTGATACGACGACACGCCCATGAAAATGTGCCACCTGCAAACGAGATCACATCAACAGCACGTTAGCACTTCAACGGCAAAGAACAGAGGACCACCAAACCAAATCGACGTACCAGGCGTGGCCTTGCGGGTTCACGGGAAGTCCACGCAGTGTGTGACAGTAGTGGTAGTCCAACATCCAGAAGCCGAAGCCGATGAGCGCCGACGTCACGTAGGACCTCGCCACAGCTCGAGCACGCAGATCCTTCACCTCCGCGTAGTGCATGCACAAGCGAGCGCACGTGAGCACCGCCAAGACGCCGAAGAACAGCTGGAAGACCGTCGTGAAGCGGTAAATGGCGTGGATGATCGTGAAGACGACGCCGATCGTCGTCAAAAAGGCGATCACGTAGTTTTTGGCGTGTTTCATCGGGAGCTCTTCAATCTCATTGTTGTACACGATGTAGATCCACACGAGCATGGCCCAGACCATGGGCGTCTCGTCACACTGCTGGTAGCTGCATCAACAATACACAGTTAGCCATCTCTCCACCTCTTCACCAAAAGTCTGAAGCACTTACACGTGCTGCAGAGTACCGTGGAACATGGCGGACCCGAAGCCCGTGACCATGACGCCAATGAATTGCAAGTGGAAGCGAGGCTCGAAGCCCAGCTTCACACTGCGATAGAGGCCGTAGAGTCCCAAGAGCACGAAGAGCGAGTTGCTGATGGTGTTCCAGAACTCGGCGACGTAGTAGCTGTGCTCGTAGTTGAGCTCGCACCAGTCGATGGTGGACGTAGGCGGGCCCCAGAATCCTTGGGGCTCGGACATGCCGACAGAGCGTACGTTGGCGTGCTCGACGATAGCCATGGGGTCTTGTGTTGCAGTCGCTCTTGGGTCACGCGGGATGAAATGGCGAATGGGGGCGGACAGCCTCTGCTTCAGATTCTGACGGTGTTCACGGACCGCAATCACGAATGCATAGAAAACCCAAGTGAAGGCTGTGACAATGGAGATTGCGCGCGCTCAGCTGGTGCATTGTGCGCCGTCCATCAGCACTCGAGCTGCACGGCAGTAGGCGAAGGAAGCGGGTGGAGAGAGGAAGGCTGGTGGCGAGATGGAGGAGAGCTCAAGGCGCTGCAGCATTGCGGTATGTCTTGTGATGCCTGCGATGGAGTTCGACTTGAGCACTTCAACGTGTTGGCTTTCTAGGTGGAGCAGCGGCATGCTGGTTTTCGTGATCAATAGCAGAGTTTGCGCCTGTGCTCGCGTCTAGAACGCGACACCCAAGACTTCCAATGTGGAATCCTCACAACTTCTTGGGCAGATCCCAGCGCGACGGAGACTCATGACTTACTTTCGTGGTAAGGAGACAAGTGCGTTAGCAGTATTGCTAGTCGTTCTCAAGATCGGGGGTCTCGGCACGCACACCGACCTACAGTTGGTTTACTCCAGCGTAATGTTGAGGTGGATGTTGGTCCTTAAGGAGAAATTGTGCCCCAGTCACTCTGTGCACACCACGCAGTCGCCTAAGTTCCTCGTCTCACAGGGTAGACCTCAAAGACCAAGCTGCTGTGCGGCAGTGAACCGCTTCGACGCAGCAGCGACTTCAACGCGGTCAGCACGCCTTTGCTGCTTTCCCAGCGATTACGCTGCAGTGTCGTGCAGGACTTTGGCAGCACTCGTCGCAACTTGCGACGAGCAAGTGATCTGCAGGGCTTTCAGACCTGACCGGTATGTATGCATATCGGCATTGCGAGCTACACGTACTAAAGACATCACTGTTGAAATGCGTTGCCGCCGCAAAGGAAACATGCTGCCGCTTCCAGCTCCACCTGCACCTCGACCAGCTCGATGTAAATTGGCGATCATCACGGCATGCATCGGCTCCATTCAATGCAGTATTGCTGCCTGTGCAGCAACACATTTCCAGAGAGGCAAGTACGTGGTGGAGATGGCTGGGTGCCACACAGCCATCTCCACCACGTACTTGCCTCTCTGCGATTGGCGGAAAACCCGTCTCCCGTCGGAATCAATCCGACGCTTCCAGCAGATACCAATTCAACTCGAACATGGCGCTGAGTAAACCCATGGAGATGATGGCGGCGGCCACCGCGGCGGGCGTGGGCGGCTTCCTGTCCACGAGCATCCTGTACCCCCTGGACACACTGAAGACACGCATCCAGTCAGGCGCGCCGCTGCTCCCAGAGGACGACGAGGACAAGGCGACGCCCAAGAAGAACAAGCAGGTGGCGCTCCTCAAGTCGCTGTACCAAGGAATCCAGTACAAGGCCGCCGAGTCGTCCACCTCCAAGTTCCTCTACTTCTACGCGTACACGATGCTGGCTCAGATGGTGGCGCCCAAGGACGGCAAACCCATTGGCACGCTCACGGATCTAGGTATCGGATACCTGAGCGAGCTGTGCCATCTGCCCATTACGATGCCCATGGAGCTCGTGGGCACGCGGATGCAGACGAGCTCCGAGTCCGGCAGCATCCTCCAGATCCTGTGCTCGATCGTCAAGGAGAGCGGCGTTGGGGGACTGTACAAGGGGCTCGGCGCCTACTTCGTGCTGTGTCTGCAGCCTGCGATCCAGTACACGGTCTTCGAGCGGCTCAAGGGAATGTACCTGCGCAAGTTCAAACAGGCTTCGCAGGCGCTTGGCGCGCTGGAGGTGGGGAATCATAGTATATTGTTGAGACGGTTGTGGTGTGTTTGCATGAGTTTAACTTTCGTGCTGTGTTCATTGCTGCTAACGTAGGCGTTCGTGTTGGGAGCGATCGCGCGGTCCATTGCGACGCTCGTGCTGTTCCCGTACATCCGCGCGAAGGTGCTGATGCAGACCAACAAGAAGAAGCAGACGGCAGTTGCCGACGTGGAGCAGGGACCGTCGGACACGTGCGCAGAGCCCAAGAAGGAGACCATCGCGTCGACGCTGCAGCGCGTGTACACGGAGGAAGGTCCGCTGGCGCTCTACCGCGGTCTTGGACCGGAGCTGACGAGGGTACGAGTGTTTGCGGCGGCCTCGCGCCGATTGACGCGCTTTGAAATCTAACCTTTCGCTGTGTGTTGGTTGATCCAGGGCGCGCTCTCGTCCGCGCTCATGCTCATGATCAAGGAGAAGATCCAAATGTACATCACGCTGGTCATGGTGCTCGTCAACTCGGCCTAGACTCGGAGAGACCTTCATTCACTAATGACAAACCGACACGTTGCCTGGGCCGATTTTTCGCATACAGCGGATATGTCGGCTTACGCCAACAACGACAAGTTGGGAAGTGGTCTCTGACGACACCTCGGGCCACCGAAAGACATTGCTCGAGCTGCAGCTCCTGTCTTGGCGATACATTGCCTCCATGGCGGGGCTACAGTAGTGATGATAGCAGCGAACACAGTTATCGTAGATGCGGAGGTGAGACCCGACCAGGTGATACTTTGCATCCATTGTGCGTGATTTGTCATGGCAGAAACGTGGCCCGACTTCAGGGTTTAACACCACTTTCCGTGTTGCCCCGAAGTGCGACGAGCGCAGTGCAAGTGCCAAGTGCGAACTGCACGGCCCCCGCTCCACGCCGCCGTTGCGTCGAGCCAAACTGGTCATTACGCGCGCGGAGCACGATCGCCGCTCGTGGAGCGTAAACGGCCAGCGTAATCGGGACTTTCCCTGGCAATTGAAAGCGCGGCCGGACAAGGCCGGACAGCGCTGGCATCGGAGGCGCCGGTGGCGTTCTCGCCATCTAAAGGTAGCGCCGATGGCTGACGAAGGCCAACAACGAGGGCCTAGCAGGCAGGAGCAGGTTGCCTTTGCCCTCAGACGTCCGTTGCCGCCGCCATTCCGCGGAAGGGTGACTGGCCCTTTTCTGGCCGCACGACGGCACGACACGGACGGCCGAATTGTATGCCGCATAGAGAGCGCCAGTCAGATGCAGAGTGCATGCGGAAAAGAAGCAAGCCGCGCCAAGCCACGCCCAAAGCCATACAAGACCAGTCGCTCTAACTAACCTTCGGCTGCCAGGTAGGGGCCTCCGCGCTCGGCCTCCGCATCGACCCATCCTCTTCCGCACTCGACTTCCGCACTCACTTCGCGCGCCATGTGCTGGTGGTGCTGCATGCGCGTGCTGGAAAAGTGCCTGCCGCGCAACGACATCGTGCGCGAGCTGGCGCCGTATCTGCAGCACGTGCACCAGGACGACACACTGGACGACGACACCCGCCGCGGCGGGGAGCAGGGCGGGCCCTGGGTGCGCTCGCAGAGCCCGCGCGGGCTGGACAAGGACTCGGCCACGTCCAGCGACTCGCTGCGCCACGTGAACGCCAACTACCCGCTGCGCCACAGCCTGGACTGCGAGCTGAGCCTGCAGCCTGACAGCGGCGCGGGCGCCAGCCGCCCGCTCGGCAAGATGAGCGTGCGCAAGCCCGAGGCGGGCGCCAGTCCGAACTACGCCAACGTGGCGCTGCAGAAGGAGCAGAGCGTGGCGGCGGAGCTTGCAGCCGTGCAGGACGGACTCAGATCGCAGAATCAGACTCAGAATCAGGAGCGGCCGTCGCTGCTTCACTTGACGAGGCTCGAGGCCGAGAGCGGCGCCGGCAGCAGCACACAGAGCCTGGAAGTTTCCGGGTCGGAGTATTCCGGAGCAGGCTCTAACAACACAGCCATGGGCAAGAAGACGGCGGTGAACAAGATCAAGACGGACCTGGGAGACCTCACGCCCGTGCGCTGGGAGAAGGTCGTGATCGTGCAGGTGTCGGTGCAGGGATTCCGGGACATGATGACGCAGGCTAAGGATCTGATGGAGGACGCCAAGCTGCTGTACGAACACACGGTGCTCTCCCGCTTGGCGTCCGAGTACGGCGGCCAGGAGATCTTAAGTCACTCGAGGTCGGGGCTCTTCGTGATCGCCTTCGCCTCCGAGTTCCACGCAGCCAAGTGGTGTCTCTCGCTGCAGCTCAGTCTCGTGTATGCAGCGTGGAACGATAAATTACTCAAGCAGTTTGACGACATGAAGGAAGTGTTGGTGACGACCAACGGAAAGACCAAGAAGAACATGCTGCTGTACCGCGGCTTTAGGGTCAGGATGGTGATTCATACAGCGGATCCAGATATCACGCCCGAGATGTCGCTGTCCGAGGCCGTACAGTGGACTAAGACAGTGAGCGAGTATGCCCACGGAGGACAGATCATTTTGAGTGACAATGTGTGGGATCGACTCAAGGAGCAGCTTGTTCAGCTGGGCAACCCTGTAGTGGAAGACCTAGGCTGCCATGCTGTGCTTGGTGACGAAGTGCTGCTGATGCTGCTATTGCCGCGGGATCTGGAGCTACGGCGGTTCCCGAGCTTGAAAAGCCCACACCAACTATCGCTCGGCATGCGAGATGCTCCTTCTGCACAGAAACCAGTGACGATGGTCTTCACGTTTATTGAAGGCGCGCGTCCACTTGTTCGTTGTCACGCCGAAGAACTCGCAGATCGCATCAAGACGTTGTGTATGGTTGCCCGCGAGCTGCTACGAAAACATAATGGCTACGAGTGCCAGGAATTGCAAGGAGATTTTATGCTGGCATTCTTCACACCTGCAAGCGCCATTTTGTGGTGCGGTGAATTCCAACTTCGCATCCGGCAAAAGTTCCGTGAATGGGATTTGGAGAATGAAAATCAAGAGCTGCGGTTTTCCATGTCCATGGGTATCGAAACCGGCGTTCCTGCAAGTGTAAGCCCCCACAAGACGAGCGGACGAGCTGATTACTTTGGCAATATTGTGAACCAAACTGCTCGTATCGCCAAGGCTGCTCACGGTGGTCAGGCCCTTATTGGAGGCGATGCCTGGAGCGCCTTCTGCGATGCTCAGGCTGTGTGCCAGAGCCAGCAAATCATTACAAAGTCGGAAAAGATTAAGGATCTTCCCGGCACTACAGTTTTCCAATTTAAAGCACATGGCTACTACAGTTTCAAGGGTATCTCAAAGCCGATCGGGCTTATCGAAGCCATTCCAATTGATGTGCAGTCGCCCATGTTAAGCTTGGAGCTCGTCACCCTTGTGCGGGGTCGTGCTCCGAAGGCTAAACGGATCGAAGATGGTCAACTCGCAAACCAGGCCAAGACAACTGTGCCGGATGTTCCTGCAGAGTTAGTGCGGCTTCGTCATGGCGGTGAGCTACCCAACAACTCCATCCGTGAGACGGAGTTCGATCTTAACCTGTCATGGGACGACAGTATTTTTGTGTTTGAGGACATTGATGAAGAGGATGGAGATGTGGACGGAGAGAGTCACGGCCGAGAGTCAGCGGTATGCGGGAGTGTGGCGCTTGCAGAGCGCTCTGGTTTGCGAAATAGCACCCTCAATCATTCTCAACTTATGGCACTACTGCGGTCATCGGGCACGGAAAGAAGCTCCAACACACTGTCACAGCGCAGCTCCGCCAATGCGACGCGGACCGAAGACATGGATAGAGTATAATCACAAGCAACCTACCGACTTAGCTTGCTGCTCGCTTATGGTTTCGTGTGAAGCCATCGTGTCTTGATTCGTCGTGTGATTCTGTAAGACTGGTATCGCCTGAACTGATTTGGAGAGGCACTCGCAGTCACGTGGTAAGCTCAGTTGCATTCTAACGCCGCTAATAAATTAAATGCATTGATGTTGTGGAATAGTACTGTGGCTAGGAGCCACTTTGTCAGGAAGAGTTTGACGTGGTGGTGGGAAGTACCGACGATGGCAAAGATGCCAACGGGAGATTCCCAACTGTTGACTTTTTCAAAATGCTGTATCTTGGGGATGGAGATACTGTCACCGATGTTGGTTGCAGTGCCGCCGTAGCTGAAAACGACACGGAAGGCCGACGAGAAGATTGGTGTGGAGATTGTAATCGGTGTTCTTGCTGGCGTACTACGAGCGCTCGTAGTTCTGGATCGGCATCAAGTGTGAGCTGCACACCTCGCCGAACGAGTGCTTCCATCTCGTTGTCGCCGTTTGGGTTGGAGAAGAGCAGAAAACACGGAGGCGGAGGCACAGCATGATTCAAACTGGCCCTGTGGGAAATGCCCTTGTTGGTGCTGTCCGTTGCTCCATCCCAGTTCACGGAACTCTGTACGATCGCGCGAGCTTCCTCTAGTTTGACCTCTCTGCATTTTTTAAAACCACAGGGTAAGTCCTCTATGGCCTGTACGCAATGACCAGCTAGAATACTAACCTGGCGTAACTCGCACAAAGCATCATTTCTTTGTAGGTTTGCTGTTTCCGCCGGAATTCCTTTCTTGACTGCGTGAGAAACTCTGTCAACAGCCGCATTTTGATGCTGAAAAATGGTCCAGAGACACAGGTGAGCTGTCGGCCTGTGGATAACCAAGTACCATTGCTAGTTGCCCACCTTTTAGGTATCTTCACGACCTGAACTGAAGTCTGTTGCAGACGCTGCAACTCAATTGGGGTTAGAAGCATCTGCATACTGGCCAACTTCTCATCCATCCCGCCTAACATCGCGATCGAACCAGTCCGGCTCCGGTGTTTGCCCGCAGAGCCAGGTGCACCACTGCTACCCGTTGATCCGATGCTACTAGAAACCGAGTCTTTCCGTAACGTCAATCGCCGCCCATCGTCGATGTTGCTGTTGAGTTGGCGATCCATGCGTTGGCGCTCGTGATCAACATTATCCCACCACATTGACAACGTTTGCAATCGAGCTCGGTTGCAATGGATAAAGGACCTACAAACAACAGAAATCATCACTATTGGGCCACAATGGTAAATGGTGACAAAAGCAATCTTACATGGCAGCCTTCTGCGCTTGGATGACTTTGCTTCGCCATTGAACCATCACCCGATTAAAGTTTCGAGCGGCGTGACTCTCACTAAAGTGATCAAGCATGAATTGTTGTATGATAGCAGCATATCGAGTTTTCCGGCGACACCGTACTCGCAAAAGGAGCTTCCACAAACATTTACGCAGCCATGAATACACAATTACGGTGTGCACTGATGCATGTTTCCACTTCCACTTCCTCCAAATTCGCTGAATGGTGGACGCTGCATGGCTTTTGACTCTGGCCATCATGGCCAAGTGTTTGGTCTGGACAAATCGCTGATGCCAACGATGCGAGATTGCTGCGAAAGAAACCACGTGGAGCCAAACTTTGCGTCGTCGATAACGCACCGTCAGTTCAAGTTCAGCGGTTGGTAGCTGCCGAGTAGGATTTACTCGCCGCAGATATGCCTCGCGCTTGGCGATTAGCCGTTCATCTTCGAGTTGAACAAGGTTTTCTCGCTGCCGCCGTGTGCGCCCCATTCGCTCTTCAGCTTGTTTTTTCCTAGTGCACCATTGCGAATGTCGGTGATGGTCAGTTCAGTGCTTCAGTAGAAAAACAATCAACATGCTTGCTACCTTAGTTCATAGTCCTCTGTTGATCGAGGTGTTCTTGCGCGCTCCTTATTTTCCCTAATTTTCTGAGGTAAACAATATTGCGATAAGCAGACAAACTTGTAGCTGCCACGAGAAGCTGTGTTCACGTACGTCGCTTGAAAAGTTTGTCTGGAAAGCAAACCATTCAACGAGTGTTAGCAATACCACAAGATTAGCAGTACATTTATCTTTGAAGAGTTGGGAACTTACAAGGCGATATTGCTGTTGAATATGTTCGACATCCCGCTGCATAACCACATATTAGTGTCAGCACGGTAGACATCACCTTTGAAAACATGTTCAAACACCTGGAATACTGCCCACAGGGCTGGATCCGCCCGTAGCTCAGCAATGAATTTGTGAATCCTGCACAATAAAAATGAGTGTCAGCCTCGTCGTGGCTTTCATCGTCGAAGTATCACAAATTTGTTACCTCTCTTCTGACCGCGGAGTCATCCGTGGTGTTCTTGGATTGGATGGTCCAGTACCAACCTTGACACTCTGAATCCGTGGGCTCATACGTCCATCTTTTCGAGGACTTGACGAATTGCCATTTGCTTTGAATGGACTCCGAGGAGGGGATGGCGCTCGAGGCGATGAAAGTTTCTTTGCCGTCACGGTAGGCGCATGAGCCAGTGCGTTAGATCTGGAGGAATATGTTGCATTCAGTACAAATTTTCTACGAGCGTATCAATCACAACCAGCAAACGTACATGACGCGCTGCAATCGTGCAGCTTCATCTTCTTCACTCGGTACTGCTTCCCATCCCCCTACGCGTCGAGCAGGATTTCTAGCAGACGAAAAGTTACATATTGACTACAAACGCAATGAAATCAACAGAATACGTACGCCCAAGACGACGGAAGTACCGACTGGCGGATGAAGTCAAGAATGTGCTCACGAGGCAGCCCCCATAGAAACAGCGGAGACTGGTCCTCGTCGCTCTGCTGCTGTTTCTTCTTCATATTATGCAGCACCTTGGTTCGATCGATATGTTCACCTTCGACACACGGTCGGCGGCGGTCGTGGAACTGAGCGCGCCACATTTTCTCAACGCTCTCATCCGGATCCCGAACTCTCTGAAAAATATCTGCAGTGTTGGCAGCAGGTTGATAGGGAGCTGAACGAGGTGACTGAGCTGGAATGATCGAACACATTTCCTGTCCTGCAACAGCAGTGACCGAGCGGCGTGACGCAGCTACGCCACCACTCATCCTTCTAGGTGTCAAAACGGAAGGTCTCGTAACTCTAGCCGACAATGCGGCAGGTTTTGAAGTTTTTGGTGCTGGTAGCTGGATCACCGCCTCCTTGGCCAAATCGGCATTTTCAATTTGTTTAACCATCCATCCTTCGAGACGACTTTGCTGCATGCTGCTGGAAGCTAAATGCGAACTGAAGTACAGACTTATCTCCACATAACTTCCTTGTTTTGAACGAGCTGCTGCCACCTTGAAAACGCGCAACTAAAAATATGAAGACGTCGAGTATCGTCAAGTACATGGAACCAAGGACACGTGGGCCTGGCTCACTTCAGTAGTTGAAGTGAAGGTCCACCCTACCTGAGCTACATCCAAGCAGTAAGCGACAGAACGCAACGCAGCTTTGATCGGCACAACTCATTCAACCAACACGTAGCCAACGCACACGCACAGCCAGACAATCAAAAAAGGCGCGACGGGGTCGCAAAGCCTCCTCTCTCGTCTTCTACCTCGCTCCTAGTGAGCGATCATAACTTTGGACAAGGACGGCGGAAATCTAACTACTCCGAACGAGCGCCGACTGACGTGTTCGTGTGCGTCGAGAACGTCTTGGGGAGGCGGATAGGGAAAAGAGGGGTTGGCTGGAGACGTGGGTGGGGCTGGAGGGAGTTGAATTGGGCTGTAGCTGTGAGATCGGGTTCCATTCTTCTAGTAGATATTGTTGAGCAGACAAACGCGCTTACTCGGTCAAGCCCATGTTCACCTCGCCGTTGAAGATGGCGGCCGCGGCCGCGAAGCGCTCGGCCTGCTGCTGCTGCAGCTCCGTCATGGCCATGAGGAAGGCGGGCTCCTGCTGGTACTTCATCATGGCGGCCTGCAGCACCTCGCGCGTGAGGCCGTGCTTGGCGTGGATCTCGGCCGACAGGTTGTCTGCGCGCTTGACATATCTCTGGTTGATGGCTTCCTCCTTGTTGTCCGGGTTGAGCTCCTTGACCTCGAGGCACACCTCCTCCATGGCCACGTTGAGCGACTCCATGGTCTCCTGCATGATCTCAATGAACTTGGTGAGCGTGAGCTCGGCCGGCACCTCGACGTCGCTGAAGCCGCCGCCGGTCATGACGCGGTAGAGCTCCTGCAGCTTGGCCACGGCGTTGGCCACGTCCTTGTCCTCCTCCTCCTCAAAGTACTCGGTGGCCACCTTGACCTCGTCCTCCGTGGTCTGGAACTTGGCGTACACCTGTGACTCAATGGCCTTCATGGCCTCCTCGAACTGGCCCATGAGGTACGAGGCCAACTGGTCCTCGGGCAACGATCGGCCGCTCTGCGACGACTCCTGGCGGATCTTGGCCTCGAGCTTGGCGAGCTGCATCACCACCTGGCCCATCTGCGTGCAAATGGTCTCGAGGATGCTCAGCAGCTGCTCCTTGTGCAGGTTGGGCACCTCGCGCACGCCGTCGTCCTGTTTGCTCTTCTTGGCGTCCTGTAAAATGGGTACAAAGAGCCTTCATCAGCAAGTGTACCATTCCGCTTGGTACATGACCACCAAAACGTTCCCAGTCGGCCACGAAGACACGACGGTAAGCGATGGCAGGAAACTGGCCACGTACGTTGGAGCTGCCGTTGCGGGCGAGCGCGAAGATCAGGAGGGCGGCGGCCGCCACGGCCGAGACGCCGGCGATCACCAGGGGCTTGGTCACCTGCACCATGCTGCTGTGTGGGGGAGGAGAGGAGGGGAGGCCTGTGGTTGGCGTTCTTGGTTGTGTGTGGCGACGAAGGCGGCGAGTTTTTATTGGCGCGGTCGAAAGACCGGTACAGCACTGGTACAATGCCCATCAAGCCAGAAAAAACCTCGAACCAATGAAAAACCTTGATTGCGATACCGGTGTACCGGTCGGACGTCGGTACTTGGCAAGCTCACTTGGCTGGACGTATCAGTCACTACGCAGCGGAAGCTTCTTGCCGTAGCGTTCGTGACCAGAGCCCGTGGCAACAGTCCATACAACAGAAAGCAATATGGAATCGTGCGCAGAAGACTCGACGGCGTACTGGAAGGGACTGTGGCATGGATTGTTGCTCATGCTGCCTGTCCTCACCTTCCTCTACCGGAAATGGACGGTAGCTGCAGAGAGATCGGCGGTGCAGCAGCCAGTGCTCGGGTACGGACATCATTTGCAATGTATTGGACGCTGTGGCTGCGATACTAACTGTGTTGCGTTCTGTACCTGTGTTCTTATGTCGTTTAATGACCAGAACGTACGTGGTTGCTATTTCCTGCCTCGGGTATTGCTATGCTTGACAAGTGTTGTGTATTGCTGCTGATGCAGGTCCTTCATGAACGAGCTGTTTGCATTTGAGGTGGTGCTGGTTGCAGGTGCAGAGCTCAAGGCCGTGCGTGACCAGCTCAAGAGCGCGGAGGAGGCGACGCCAGTGAACGACAAGAAGGTGCAGGCGCTCAAGGAGCGCGTGGTGGACGTCGCTACGGTGCTGCAGAAGAAGCTGGAGACCATCACGCCGATTGTTTCGTTCTTGCTGGAGCAGAGCGTGGGCGTCATCAAGGACCACCACGCCGACAAGACCACCGAAACACCAGAGGCTCTAGCTGACAGCGAGTCCAAGAAGGACAAGTAGACTCATTAGAGACTCTCCTGTGTTTCACAATCAATTCACTTCAACAGAAGAAGTAAAGACACAAGAAGATGAGGTTGTAGTAGAAGACGCACTTGCTTTCTTTGTATTGAAGTCGCCCAGGGTCGACACCTACGCACCGTAGCGTCGCCCCGACGCTCTCCCCGAGCCACTATCTCTACAAATGAAGGAGGTCCACACCGTCGCACCGTAGCGCTTCAGATCCACGCTTTCCTCCCTCGCTAAACCAAATGGCGCTCCAACATCGTCCGTTGCTTGTTCAGAACAGAGTTCACTGCCGAGTCGGCTTCAAGTCGTTCACGAAGACGCTTATTTCTTGATGGCAGTCTTGGCCAGGAAGTCGCTGTGCTCCTGGTACGGCGACGGGCCGAACGTGTGCTGCTCCCAGAGGTCCGGGGTCAGGTACGCGTAGGTGGCACGCAGGGCGTAGAAGGTAGCCTTGACGAAGTTACCCAGAGTACGCGTGTGGCCACGGGCCGAGGTGTAGCAGTCCTCAATACCGGCCATACCCAGAAGCTTCTTGGGCACGGGGGCGGCACACAGACCGGTACCACGGGGGGCCGGGATGAGGCGCACGCGGACGGATCCGCACTTGCCCGTCACCTTGTTGGGCACAGTGTGCGGGGCACCGACCATACGTCCCCAGTAGCCACGACGCACGGGCACAAGGGAGATCTTGGCCAGGATGATGGCGCCACGGATGGCGGTGGCCACCTCCTTGGCGCACTTGACACCAAGACCGATGTGGCCGTTGCTGTCACCCACAGCCACGAAGGCCTTGAAGCGCGTACGCTGGCCGGCCGTGGTCTGCTTCTGCACAGGCATGATCTTCATGACCTCGTCCTTGAGCGACGCCTCCAGGAAGTAGTTGACGATCTCGCACTCCTTGATGGGCAGCGAGAAGAGGTAGATCTCCTCGAGCGAGCTGATCTTGCCCTCCTTTACCAGACGGCCGAGCTTGGTCACGGGGACCCACTCCTTGGACTCCTCACGGCCACGGCCGCGACCACGGCCACGACCACGGCCACCGCGGCCACCACGGCCACGTCCGAATCCTCCACGCTCTCCAGCGGGGGCAGGTGCAGGTGCAGCGTCAGCCATTTTCTTCGGTAGGTTCTCTGCTTCTTTGGGGCGAAATGAACGAATACCGGTGGAAGAGATCGACGGAGCCAGGCTCGGGCGAAGCACCGCCAGTCAACCGGAGCGGACTTAGGAGGGAACTAGTATAATGTGGTTGACATTAAATGGGGTGGTACACTGCAAATGCGGAATGATGGTAGCGTACCTTCGGACGACACGCAGGGCGGACAAGGCCTCCTTCTCGAATTTCGAGCCAATAAACGTGGGGCTCGCGCGCTGGAGGGCTTTATTGGATAAGGGGGGAACTGAGGCGCAGACTTCGTAGGTCAAGATGATGCTGGCGACGACGTCGACGCAGCGGTTGCGCCGCGAGGCCGCCTCCGTGCTGCGCGATCCGCTCCAGGCCCGACGTCTGCACATGCTGCAACAGGTGCGCTTGAAATCCCGAAGATACGCTGGTGGTTGTAGCGATTAATTGTTGATTATTGTTATTATTTGCTTAGCAACTGGGCAACACGCTGCAGCGCAGCGGTATGCAAGGCTTTCTACGTGGTGCACAGCAGAATCCGGCGCTGATGCGTCAAGTGCTGCAGTCCACGAGGCCTCACTCGTTCCGTACGTTATTGTTGACACCAAATGCACTTGCAATGTAGTGCAAAGATCGAGTAAACGGTGCTAATAGTTGGGTGTTTTGTTGAGTAGTGCGCAAGACGAACGCTGAGAAGCCGCTGAGCTGGGCCACGTGGCTGTCGGAGAACGTCCCCAAGGGCTTTGGCCGCTTCTACCCGAAAAACGGCGGAGCATCAGGCGCTGGAGGCAAAGTGGGGCCGCCCAAGACAGCCCCCAAGACAGGAGAGAAGGGAGCGGCGGACGTGAAGAAGCTGAGCTCCAAGACTGCAGAGAACAAGACTGGCGGTAGTGGAGGTAGCGGAGGATCGGGAGGCAGCGGCGGTCCGAGCGGCAAGGATGGCATGGCGTACCTTGTCCCGCTGGCTGTGGCTGCGCTGTTCCTGTCCGATATGGCGTCGATCGACAAGCCGATGCAGGAAATTACGTACCAGGAGTTCCGAAACACGTTCTTGGAGTCTGGACGCGTGGAGAAGCTGGTTGTGGTCAACAGGAAGTACGTCAAGGTGTTTTTGAACGACATGGCTGGTGCTTCATCGCCCGTGGCGTCGAGCTCTGTTCCGGGTGGAAGTTCCGACTTTTCGGACTGGCAGGACCCCAACGCTAAGGGTCAGCACGAGTACGATTTCAGCAATGAAGCGGGCCAGCACGCTAGCAGCGGTGGTCGTGGAGTGAGCCTGCCTGGTATGGGATCTCGTGGTGGCTCTACTGGACGTCCGATCTCCAGCCCTACCTACTACTTCAACATCGGAAGTGTGGAGGGCTTCGAGCGACAGATTGAGCACGCACAGCATCAGATGGGCATCCGCCCGCACGACTACATTCCAGTGCAGTACAGCAGCGAGATTAGCTTCACGTCGGAGCTGATGAAGTTCCTGCCGACTATGGTGCTGATCGGTTTCCTCCTCATGAGCATGCGTGGTATGGGCGGTGGCGCCGGAGGTGGCGGCGGTGGTATTGGCAACATCTTTAAGGTGGGCAAGAGTCCTGCCAAGAAGATTACCAAGGAGGACATCAAGATCTCGTTCAAGGATGTGGCCGGTGTGGATGAGGCCAAGAAGGAGATTATGGAGTTTGTGGACTTCCTTCGCAACCAGAAGCGCTTCACGGAGCTTGGTGCGAAGATTCCCAAGGGTGCACTGCTTGTCGGTCCGCCCGGTACAGGTAAGACGCTGCTGGCGAAGGCTACGGCTGGCGAGGCCAGCGTGCCATTCTTCAGCATCTCTGGTTCGGACTTTATCGAGATGTTCGTTGGTGTGGGTCCGTCGCGTGTGCGTGACCTGTTCAAGGAGGCTCGCGCGAACGCTCCTTGCATCGTGTTCATCGATGAAATTGATGCTGTGGCGCGTGCACGAAGCAAGGGTAACTTCTCGGGAGGTAACGATGAGCGTGAAAACACGCTTAACCAGTTGCTGGTCGAAATGGATGGTTTCAACTCGAGTGAGGGTGTGGTGGTGCTTGCTGGTACGAACCGCGCCGACATTCTTGACAAGGCTATTCTGCGTCCCGGTCGATTCGATCGGCAGATCACCGTGGATGTCCCGGACATCAAGGGCCGTCGCGAAATCTTTAAGGTTCACCTGAAGGGCCTTACGCTGGATGGCAAGGTGGATGACTTTGCTCGCCGAATGGCTGCGCTGACGCCCGGTTTCGCCGGTGCTGAAATCGCCAATATTTGTAACGAGGCCGCCATCGTGGCTGCTCGACGGAATGGCACAAACATCTCGTTCAAGGACTTCGAGCAAGCCACGGACCGTGTGATCGGCGGACTGGAGACGAACCGCATCATGTCGCCCGAGGAGAAGAAGACGGTGGCATACCACGAGGCTGGACACGCTGTGGCTGGCTGGTTCTTGGAGCACGCTGACCCGTTGCTGAAGGTGACCATCGTTCCCCGCGGCAAGGGTTCACTCGGCTACGCGC
Organism: Phytophthora sansomeana; assembly: GCA_032158285.1. Classification (NCBI taxonomy): domain Eukaryota; phylum Oomycota; class Peronosporomycetes; order Peronosporales; family Peronosporaceae; genus Phytophthora; species Phytophthora sansomeana. The sequence continues at coordinate 384,310 of JAPDHH010000255.1, forward strand.
AGTACCTCCCCAAGGAGGTTGCTTTGCACAGCCGCGAGGCCCTCACTGACATGATGTGCATGGCACTGGGTGGCCGCGCTTCAGAGTACGTGAACTTCGATGGCCGCATCACGACGGGCGCCTCGGATGATCTGCGTCGTGTGACGCAGATTGCCTACTCGATGGTGCAGCTGTACGGCATGAACGACCGCGTGGGTCAGCTTTCGTTCCCGAGGGAGGAGGGCGCGTACCCGGACAAGCTTTACAGTGACAAGACTTCGGAAATCATGGACGAGGAGGTGCAGAAGATCGTACACAACGCGTACGAGCGCACCAAGCAGCTTCTGCAGGACAATCAGAACCAGTTGCACGAGCTGGCCGAGGAGCTGCTGCAGAACGAGACCATCAACCACTCGGACATTGTACGAGTGCTGGGCCCACGTCCGTTTGGCGGCAACAAGACGTACACAGAGTTCGTGGAGGAGTCATGGAAGGATGCAGACAAATACGAAGCAGACAAGGCCAAGGCGCCCGAGGCAACACCCGAGGCGACGATCGAGACGGAGGCTAGCGAGGAAGAGACCAAGACGACATCGTCCACCGAGGACGACGACGCCAAGGACGACAAGAAGTAGCTGCTGAGTCAGCCACGCCAACCATAAACGCAGCAATGCAACAATACACGCGCGATGACTGTTATACATGTATTGCCCGCAAGCCTATATACAGCTGGCACGGAGCGCCATCGCTTGGATTTATCCTTACACTAATGCACGCGGCGGCCTCCTTCGTTGGTGAGCGACGCCGGTCATCTCCATCGTCAGCATCCTTCTCTTCTTCCTCTCCCGCCTTGAACCTCAATTTTAAATCCTTATAAAGAGCACATGCAACGGCCTTGGGTCGAGTCTTCTGGACGGGGGACTCTTCTTTTCTGTACTAACCTTCTGCCGCCACCTCTCACATGGAGTTGCGGTGCTGGAATCCGTTTCGGAACGTGAAGGCGCGCTCGAGGTGCGACGACAAGTTGAGCGTGCGGATGACCTCCTTGAGCGGCATGCGCGTCACGTCGATGTCGTTGATGGCGCACAGCACGCTGCCTTTCTTGACGAGGCCGCTGTTCTCGATGGTGCTCTTGCGGCCGTCGTACTTGCGCACAAAGCCGTCCACGACGGTGGCGCCGGAATCGTCGCGATCTACTTGCAGCACGAGGCCACACGGACCCGGCGGCACGATGATGGTAATGAGCGGGTTGGCGCGCTGCTTCCAGTCCTCCTCCGTCACGGACTCGTCGTCGTCCACGGAGCTGTCGCCCTCGTCCTCTGGGAACGCGTACGAGTTCCAGGCCTGTTGCCGTTGCTTCCTCCTCTTGGCCGCACCCCCTTCTGCGTCCTGTTCGTCGTCCTGCGAGTCGCCGCTGCTCTCGGTGGTCGTGAGGCTGCTCCCCAGCGCCAAGCGAGAGCTCAAGAGGTTGAATTTACTGCGCGGACTGAGCGGCGGCTCCTGTAGCTTGGCGCGGAAGGCGTCAGCGTAGGCCTGCGCGCTGCCGCCGTGCGTGACGTCGCCCGCGTCGTCGTGCGCGTCGTCCGACAGCGCGTACGTCTCTCCGCGGCTGAGCAGCAGCGAACTGTGCTCGGGATGCTGCAGATGCTGGTACTTGGGCGGGAAGGCGCCGTATTTGCCCACGACGGCGGCCACGCGCCCGGCCTTGAGGCTGCCCAGGCGGTCGTAGCCCAGGCCGTTCAGGCCCTGGTCCTCCGGCCCGCCGCACGAGCACAGCGCCGCGCCCATGACGTCGAGAGATAGAGGCGTAGGATCTCGCTTTCGGTTATGAGTTTTTGAGCCAGCCGGAATTTATAATTTGGTGCAAGAGACAAGAGGGGCGCGCGGATTGGGCGAAAAGACGGACTTTGGACGAATGGGAATACTGTAGCTGGGATGAAGAGACGGAGTTTTGACGAATGGAAAGACGGCGGCGGATGAAGACTTGTGGTCCCTTGGCAATGCCAAGTTGAAAACGGTGGCATCGCCAAGTTGCCAAGTGACACAAGTTGTGTGGAGTCGAGAGTCTGACATTGAGACAACCGGGATGAAGACGCTGGTGACCGGAAGAGTTCGGGAAGGCGTTTTCAGAAGGGACGGACCAAAAACAAGATGACACCAAATGGGAACGTATAACCTACAAGACTAGATAGAACAGAAACTCAAAAAGGCCTCAGTTGCACTGTAAGATCGCATACTCCGCCTGAATGAATGCGTTTACGATTCGCTTTTATCTAAAAGTGTGGTTGAAGTTGCTGACCAATCAACGATTGCCCTTGCAACCAAGTCAATGGTGGCAGCGCTGCCAAGACAACAGGACAACGTGCAAGCACCAAAGAAGAGAGCTGCAAAGTGGGTTTCTCACTACAGAAGTTGCGTCGAATTCATTAGGAGATACCGCCAGCGCACTGCTGAATTGATCATTTTTGGGTGCTGGCACCTACTGGAGGTTTTGACGTGCAAACTTCGTCCGCAGGTGCTTCGCTTTCATTGTTGAATTATTGCCACACTGGGAACGGATGCGCTTCCGTGTTGAAGACAATTTCGTCGAGGGGTAGAACGTCGTCGTCGGAGAAGAGCAGGAACAAATACTTGAGCGTCTCGGCAATGAAGAAACTCTCCATGGGACCAATCTTGGTGGACGGCGACCCGTACCGGACGTTCACCGTGCTGCGGTATCCTCCTTTTGAAACCTGTGACGGAAGGTGTAAACGGTAGTTAGTGATGCGGTGGCAGCATTTGCAGTCACTTAAAATCCATGAACGCACCTTGCTGTGCTTCTCAAAGGCTTCGATGTTGGTCCGCCCGTGCTCGCGGTAGATCTCGTCTCCCGTAACACGATGAAGGATCATCAAACTCTCCACAGTTTCGGGCCGCAAGATATTGTAGTCTTGCGACGGGTACGGGTACATCTCGCCGTACTGTGTCCTGAGTGCTGGCTTCAGAATTGAATTGGGTGATCTCAGGAGCCAAGTGCGATGCCGATTGCAAATACATCTACGTTTTGTGTCAGCACAATGGTCATATCCGTGCACAGATATAAGAGAAAGCATACCTGGGCACACATTTCGATGAGCTCCTTCGCCAACTCCAGGTGAGAGGTTGGCATGCCCTGATAGTATCCTAGCGCCAACATGCCAGGTACAAAGCACGTCAAGTGTTCCATGGCAGAGTCGAGCTCTCCGCTGGCCGCTCGTTTTCCAAAAACGCGTAGTTTGACGGAAACGAGCGGGCAAACAGCTCCGCTTCCATCCTTGCCACAGCCGTGACGTACATATCTCGCATGTTGTCATCTTTTTTGCCAGAAAGCAGCCACTGCTTTAGAAGGTACTCGTAGTGGCTGTCACCTAGAGCCCCAAACGAGATATCCGACCCTGGATAGCCCCTAACACATCCAGTAGTAATGGTTAGTTTTGAGCTCAACGAAGAATAACTGGTTGACTTACCGCATGTTGTTCCAGTCCACCATAACAGGGATTAACCCATTCGGGTAGTGTGTTCTAACCAGTTCCGACATCTTCCCATGTCAACAAGGTCAGTTCATATACAGCACTTCTCTCATCAACTTTGGTGCATCGCTTACGATGGCATTGACGTGGTTCACCTGGAGCAAGAACGAATCATCTTTTGTGGCGTGAGCAAGGTACGCAAACTCGAGTTGAAAGCTTCCTGCTTCAGATAGCAGCGGTTCGTCGTAGCTCAAGTGGTTCTACAAGAACAAAGGACTGGTCAAAACCTTTCACAAACCATTTTCACATCGACGAGTTGCTTACTGCGAGATCAACCGATCGACACGGGACGAAATTCCCACACGTGAAAGCCATTTGAAGCGCTTTTCCAAGACTGTGAGCAAGAGTTAAAAAGTGCTGCTCACCAGAGAGATAGTACGCCGATAACAGCCGTCCCAGCGACCGGATTGTGATCTCGAAAAAGCTCACTGTGCTCTCCCGGAACATGGTATCAGCTAGATTTGCTTTCGCCCAGGCGCTAGCCTCGTCAAACTCGTCATGTAGCCCCATCACAAACAAAGTGTCCAATGAATCGACCGTCGTGAGTGCCATATCGTGGCCGTAGACGTTCCCTCCTTTGAGACTTGGCATGGCCAAGTAGATACTCCACCCTCCAAATTTGCGGTATCCGTGCCAAGCGTGACGCGTCATGTTGACCACTTTTTCCTGGTCTTCATTGAAATTCTCGGACTGTTTTTTGTAGAAAACTCGCAGACTCGTGTCCATTGCAGCAGGTTGGTGACTACCAGTCCGTAAGAACTGACGGTATTCCGGTTTTCTAGTCATCACAGGCAGGTAGATGAGGTGTGCGCACGACAGCAAGAAGAGACTCATCACTGCCATCGCAGCTACCATCGCCCATAGCGACTTCTGCACAGCTCCACTCTTTGCATTCCCCACCGAGTCATCTTTCATGGCTACGTACGCGTCCTCCGCACCTCGCATCGGCCAACACGTCGAAGATTTCTAGGCGACGTCTGAAACTGGTGCAGCAACTGTCCAGTAGTAGGGAATTACAGTGATGCTGGAGGATCCAAGACAACAAGTTAAAAGCGATCATTAAATTCAACCTCCTTTAGGATATTGTATCATCAGCATCCTGTTCAGCGTTGACTTCTTATTGTGTAGCAATCGATAACATCAAGTGACCATCACTCTTGCAACTTCAACTTCCGGGTTCTAATTGTAGTTGCCCTATTTTCCGCTTGAAGGAATGACTTGCTCTCGGCTGGCCACGCTTAGAAGCTCTCATCTCTCGCCAACATGGCGTCTGCCCGTGATGGTTCAACTGCCGGAGCGGTATCGGCTCGCGCGCGTGATTTGCACCGGAAACTGTTGGAGCGTGTGCTCCTGCGCAGTGAGAATCAAAACGTTAAGGACGTTTTCCGGCGCTACGACCGAGAACGGGCCGGTGTCCTGACAGTTGAGCAGTTCCGAGCGCTTGTACGCGACCACGACTTCCTAGATGTCGATGCAGAGCTGCTCCTGCGGCATTTGGGCGCCAAAGATCAGCAAAGCGTGTCTTTCCACGCCTTCATGGGCGACGTACAGCTCGGAGCCGAGCAGAATTATCTGTCGTCCAAGAACGGTAATGCCACTAACTCGCCTAAGAAGGTGCAACAACTTGCACAATTATCAGAGACGCAGTCCAAGAAGAACACGCAACCACAGAGCAAAAACAAAGCGAAAGGAGGAGTGAAAAATGCCAAAGTTGAAATGACGCAGGACCCGATGGAGGCTATTCGCACCAAATTGCGCGAACGAGTGATGGGACACAGTAAATCGATCCGAGAGGTGTTCATGGAGTACGACGATGATGGCAATGGACAGCTCGACTACGAAGAGTTCGGGCGCTTTATGGCCAAATACAAATTCGCTCCGGACGAGACGCAGACCATTGTCGACTATCTTGATCGAGACAGGTCTGGTACGATCGACTACGACGAGTTTGCAGCTGGACTGCTTTTCTATCGCCCACCGGTACCCGTTCCAGTAGCCTCTGTGCAGACGGTGGCGGCCCCCTCACCTACGAAAAGTTTTGATAAAGCAGCTCCTCAAAAAGCACAACAGTCTTCTCCAACTCAATCTACACGAAATGCTCAGACTTCAAAACAGACCGACCTTCAACAGATAATGAGCTCAATACGGAGCAAGTTTGGCGAAGCGCTGAAGAAAACAAAGCAGCGGACAGGACGCCCACGTGATCTCCGAGCAGATTTTGACAATTATGACGTTGACGGCAGCGATAGCCTCGACCACCAAGAGTTTGGTGCGCTGCTAGTTGGACTTGGTATCAAGCTGAAAGCTCAAGAGTTACGGACAGTTCTGCAGGAAATTGACCCCAACGAGGAAGAAACAATCGGTTTCCAGACTATCGCGAACCTTTTAGGCGTGAAAGAGGCTACCGAGCGGAGAAAACCTAAAACCTCGACGGAGGTGAAGCGATACCAGAAAACGATCTCGGCTTCAGAACAAGAAGCTCTTAATGAGTTTCACAAGTATGATCAAGATGGAAGCGGCGAACTGGATTATGCTGAATTTCGGCGTTTGATGCACGAGTCTGGCGTGCAGGATGATCGAGAGATCGATGCGCTAATAGACGAAATTGACGCCGACGGGAACGGATCAATTAGCTTTGACGAGTTCGCGCGTGTACACGACCGCAGGTTAAAACTCTCCTCGAAAATAAACGACGAGGTTTCTGCTGCGTTTAGCAGGCATGACCAAGACGGAAGCGGCGAATTGGATTACACAGAATTTCGCCGCTTGATGCACGACTTTGGCGTGAAAGACAACGAGATGATTGACGCGTTGATCGATGAAATTGATGAAGACGCAAGCGGGTCTATTAGCTTTAAGGAGTTCTCTCGCGTATATGACCGCAGGATAAAACCTTCTCTCAAGGTTGATGACGAAGGGCTGGCCACTTTCAACAAATTCGATCGAGATGGCAGCGGTGAACTTGACTACGATGAGTTTCGGCGGATGATGCACGAATCGGGGATGAAGGACAGCGAGGCTATCGACGCTTTGATCGATGAAATCGATAAAGACAGGAGTGGTGCCATAAGTTTGAGCGAATTTGCTCGCGTATACGATCGTAGGATAAAGCCTGCGCTCAAAAGCAACCGGCAGCGACAAGAGCAAACATCAAGCCGCCGTAATGCTGGCAATACTGACTACAATTCGCGCCCGCCGAAGGCAGTGAGGAAAACTTCCCAAGCAGAGAATGATCAGAACGCAAGATCACGATTAGTAGCTCTGCAAGAGCAAGAGCTGCAGTTTATGGAGAGGGTGCTTCGACGACACAACTCAATTGAGAATGCGTTTCTGGAATTTGACAGGGAAGGTCGGAACGAAATGGACTTTGAGCAATTTCGTGACTTCATGGGCCATTACGGAATCACAGATGAAGCTAGTATTTCAATGCTGCTAAAGCGATTAGATGCTGACAACTCAGGGATGATCGATCTTCAAGAATTTCTATCTGTTTTCAATGCTCAGCGTCTGACTCGACACAAAGGATCTACCAAAACAAATGTGCGAGGAGATCAACGACAAAATGGATCAACCACAGCAGGACAGCGAGTTCCTCGGCGTGAAGTCAAACAAAATGCCTCTAGTGATTCTTCAGTCATCAGAACTGACACTAAACCTAACAAAGCAGCGAGGCTGCGAGAGCTTGAAGAGAAGTGGATACGTGGGGCTTTAGCTGGATGCGACTCAATTCGAGCAGCATTTACAGCCGTGGATCGAGATCAGGATGGCGAAATTACTCGCGATGAATTCCGAAAGCTAATGAACCAGTTTGGAATCCGAGACGAAGACGACATTTCATCATTAATGAAAAAGCTGGATGCTGATGGCAACGGATGCATTGAGTACGAGGAATTCGCAACCATCTTTCACGACGCTCGAGTAAACAAACACCAGGAGCGTCGTCGGAGTTTCACTGCAGCAATTCCTCGACGAGCTTCTGTCACTAAACCCGCAGCACCATTGGAGTCGAAGAATGCTCGTGGTGCTCGCTTGCGAGATCTCCAAATCAAGTGGATGAAACGCGTTCTAAGCTGTCATGACTCTATCGAGTCTGCGTTTTACCAATATGATAACGACGGCAATGGTGAACTTGACCACGAAGAGTTCCGTCACTTTATGAAGCGATACGGTATCGTTAAAAATGACGACATTGACGCGCTGATCCGGCGACTTGATACGGACGGCTCGGGGACAGTCTCGTTTGAAGAGTTTTCGGTGGTGTTTAACCCTCTGCGAGTAAATCCAGGGAGTAGTACTGCGGAAGGAATTAGTGCAATGGCTGCAGCCGCACCCGAGGATATCTTCGACCCTGAAGAACTGGAATCCATCTTGGAAATCGAACGCGAACTTGCTCAGAGGATGGCACATCAAACGCGAGACTTACGTCTCGCATTTCGGAAGTTCGACACGAACGGCAATGGTTTGCTAGAGTACAAGGAGTTCCGAAGCGTTTTGAAGTCGTATCGTCTACCCGAGATGGAAATTCGCAAGGTCATTCGCCATTTGGACCGAGATGTGTCCGGCTTCATCGACTACAAGGAGTTTATCGCTGGTTTCGGAGCTTTTAAAGAAATCGGCGCAGCAGCAGCAACTGCTTCGACTCAAAAGAAAGTTGGTAAGCGTTCATCTCCAGGAAAAGGGAATGCGAAGCCAAAGACTCACTTTCGCCGTTCCCCTGCCAAGCCACAGGGACAACCCAAGACTCCTTCGCTTGAAGCGCTCAAAAAGACGATGCTGGAGCGGATCCTCCGAATTCACGGAACAGTGCAAAGCGCTTTTCGGGACTATGACCTCGACAAAGAAGCTTGTCTGAACGAAGCTCAGTTCGTGAAACTGGTCTTGGACTGTAACTTTTCGCGAGACGAAGCAGCTCGACTACTTGACGTGTTCGACCAAGACCAATCCGGGACAGTCGAGTATCAGGAATTCCTCGCCCAACTCGTAGTAAAAGGAGGTTCCTGAATAGAAAATTGAGTTCTACCAACGTAATACAGTACTATAGTCACAGCAATGTGCTCTCCATTCACCCTAAATGACATCGTTCACATGGCTACATTCGACTTTCACATGGCTACATTCGACTTTCACATGGCTACATTCGACTAACTGCCGCAATCTTTTCAGCACAATCAAACAATATCACAATCACTCGAAAGTCTCCTCTTGAAGCGAATGTCGCGACTGTTGCTGCGCTCTTTGCGCTCGTCCCCGGCCCTTGGGGCCTTGGCCGTGGCCGGCAGCTTCTCCGCCGTGTCCTGTTCCCCCTTTAGCCGCTCGGAGGGCGCCCACTTCGACAAACCCACCTTCTCCGAGCGCACTGTGGGCAATTACGAGAACCGATTACGCAAATTCAGTACTCCCGAGCGCGTTTTCGAGTATTTCTCGAGCGTGGAGATCGACCGTCAGTACTTTATGACCCGAGACGACTTGGCGCGAGCTGTGACGCCCTACACGTACCGCCACGGGGCGCCCACAGGCTCCAAGAACCCGAAATTCAACGCCAAAGCCTCTGCGGACAAGACGCCGCAGGAAGTGGCTGAAATGTACTTGAAAAGGGTGCAACAGGTGTTTCTGGAGATGTCCAATGTGACTAAAAAGGATGTGGAGGAATTGCTGGCTTTTCGAGACCAGAAAGTGGACTTTGAGACGCATGTCAAGACGCTCAAGGAGCTGCAGATCACCAACGCAGAGTTCGAACAGTTTGTGGTGGTGAGAGGGAGAAGGAGAGGGGTTTTGTGGAGATTTAGTTTTTACTGAGAGGGTTTTTGGTTGTGGGTAGATGCACGGCGGACCGCAGCGCGAGAAGACGTTCTTTGACTTGGTGGATGCAGACGGAGACGGCATGATCTCGTACCCCGAGTACATTTTCTTCAACACGCTACTTGCGAGTAAGTACTAGCGTGCTGAGAGAGGGAGTTTGGGGACTAAAGGCTGGTTTGTGCAGTTCCGGAGCGTCAGTTCGAGCTGGCGTTCAAGATGTTCGACGCCGACGACAATGGCGAGCTCGACCATCGCGAGTTCAAGCAGGTTGGACCGTGCTGAGTTTTGGAGATGAACACTTGGACTTTGATTAGTTGACCATGCTACATTTCGCTAGATTATGGAGCTGCTGCGGTTGCGTACGCCCGCCGGGCGCCAGGACCGCTCGCTGCACGACGACGAAGACGTGCCGATCTTCAAACACTTGTTTGGCGAGCTGGCAACGAAGACGCTGTCTTATGAAGAATTTTGCGCCTTCCGCCGTGACCTGAAGCAGGAGATCATGCGCATTCAGATATCCTTTTCACATTCCATGATTGTCGCTGGGGAATTTTGTGTCATATTTTTTTGGTTTCCTTAACAGCGAATTACTTCGAACAGTATGATGTTGATGGCGACAGAACGCTTTCGCCGCGCGAGTTTGGCATGTTTCTAGTGTCACACGTAGACCAGGTTCGTTAAATAACGGTGCTCTCTTTCGAAAAATGTCGACGGGGCCTAACTGGTTATCACTGATTGCCAAAGCATCATATCGAGAAATGGGTCGAGCGTGTCGATACATTGCAGCATCTGCAGGTTTGATTCTACTTTGTGCCAGGACGTGTCTGCTCGATCCTAACTAACTCGTGCTTTCAGGGCCACATCACGGAACAAGAGTTCATGGATTTTAATGTTTTCCTGGAGCACCTAGACGAGTTGAAAGTGGCCATGGATCTCGTTATGCAGGACCGTGGAGTAAACAAAGGTACATTTGTCAGTTTGATGTTCTGTTTTATTTAGTATCACCTAATAACTAGGCTCGGTGTTGCTGCTATGATCTACGTTTTTCAGAGCAATTCCAGCGTGCCACAAAGGCTGCATTGCGCGGAAGCAAGACCACGAAGCCGGTTACCCCACTGCAAATCGACATTCTTTTTGCGCTATTTGACCTCGATAGTGCGTTAAAAGAAAACTTATGTGCCGCTCGAACTAGCTATCAGCTAACTTCTTTTGTGTGCTTCTAGGCGATGGACACTTGTCGACGAGGGAGTTTATCGAGGTTATGCAAACGCGCAAAGACAGCGGGTTTAACGAGGTATTTTATGAATGTTTTAGTATTGAAAAGGCCACAAAGTTTACCAAATATTGTGCTTGCAGCCTCGTGACACAGGTGCTTTCAACTTGATCCAGCGCATCAAGGATTGCATTGAGTGCATTTTGTAACTGAAAATCGGTCGGCATCTTCTCCTCGTTGCATTGGAACAACAGAGGTTGAATGGGTATCGTGAACAAACCTACGTCGACGTCCCAGAGTATGGACCAAACAACACTTGAGCATTGGCAACAGCAGTGTCTTCCTCCTGTTTCTTGGTTTTGTCTTTTTTGGCATCTGTAGACGAGGATGATGGAGTCCACTTTAACAATTTGTTCTTGAACTGTGACAGTCCCGATGAAGCGCTTTCTTTCGTGATATACCATTTCAGGTGAGACTCAAACTTCTGCAATAGTTTCTTGGACGTGCAGAGTTTGCTTTGACAGACATACGGCGGCAGCTCAAGGTCGAAGTGGCTCAAGTTTACGAAAAACCCGTTGCAGTTGATGCGCAGGCGAACGTTCCCCACTCTGACGTATTTGACGTAAAATAATTCGCAGTCGTCTGCAGTGGAATCGCTGTCCTCAAACACCGAAACCTCTTCAGAGCCTGATGCAGAAGTGGGGGAATTTGGTCCCCCGGCAAGGTTGTTACTGGAGTCTGCGAGGCTGGCCGTTGATCCCGAAGAATTGGTCTTTCGAAGTGGACGGAGTGAAGAGTGTGGTGGTAATGGGGAAGTCGGAGGCGCTCGAGACTTTGTGAAAGGCGAGCTAGAACCTCTTTGGCTGGGTGTACCGCTACTGTTTGTTGCTGTCGGTGAAACGGGGCCGTACGTTGACTTCCGACCGAAAAACACTTGCTCGGAATTCTGGCTGCTGGCGGGGACTGGGGATACATTCTCGAAGAAGAATTTGTAGATGAGCTCATAGAAGTCGGATGCGAGCTGAATGACAATCATGTTGGATATCTCTGGGAACATACTGACCTCCAGCACTTCCAAGACACGAAGCTTTTGGCCATGAACTCGAACAATAGGCCCGCTTTCCGCTCGTACCACCAGCATACCTTTTTGGTTACCCGGGGTAAGCTTGGAGCTGCTTTCGAAACGTTTATCAACGAGCAATTTCGCCTTCAATACCGCTGTCGGGTCTTCAAACGCGGCAGATGACGGGCCTGGATGCAGGTTACTCACCTCAAGCCACTGCAGATTCAACGTGAGTTTCGTGCAGTGATTCGTGAAGTATGTATGACAACCTGCGAACCCCTGGATACGAATTCCGACAAATTCGTGGTCATTCCCAGTGATTTCAGGGCTCAACCGCAGTCGCCATTGCATCCCAACAGCTTTGAACGAGATTGCTTTTAGCGCCGTTGCTTTGGATCGAAAAGATGCTCCTCTTGTGCGGACTTCTCGATTTCGCAGCTCTTCTTCGAGAAGTACGTGCAGCTTCTTAGTGGATGTGGAACCCGAGAGCGTATTAGTACTACTCGTTGGAGAGGGCGGCACGAACACCATTATGTCACCACCATTATGGTTTTCGTGCTGTGTCGATGGTGGCGACTCGGTGGAGTACGTTCTCGGCGTGTATGTTCGTTTCGGTCGCCTCGCTACGGATGGAGGAGCAAGAAGCACATGCCGAATAACATTCATGAGCTGGTAGAACTGATGTCGATCAGTTGAAAGCTGTAAAAACGACAAGTCGACCTCCGTGCTGGTGGCACCCGTAGCGCGTGTGTGCCTGTACGCACTGGTGAGACTGCACTCGTCCATGATTTGTTTCAATAACGTCGAGCTAGAAGCTGATGGAGAACCAACATCCGAGTGAGAATACCATAACACGCCTGCTGTAATATCCACGTCGATGGGGGCCACGTGAGCTGTTACGTTGTCGAACGTCAGCTTTGCAATCGTGTTGTTCTCGCCCGCGTCCGTGCCAATTTCAAAGTGAATGTGTTTTGACGCTAGCAGCATGTTGCTCCTAGTATTTTCTTCGCGAATGTTGATCTGTGCGTCGTGTATATCAACAGTGTACGCTTTCATAGCGATGGATTTTGGAGCTTCGTGGTCGGCAATGTCTTCGCCAACGCTTCCACGTGACGAGCTGCTATCCTCGTCAAATGATGTTGAAGATGCTTCCCGATCACTATCCTGTGCCATGCCTAATTTGCCTTGCTGTAGCAAGTCGAGAAGCGTATCACGGGTACTTCCTCTGCGATTAAGGATACGAGGAGCTTCAGCTATCGGATCGCTGTTGTCAGCATCCGAAGCATTTGAAACGAATGAAGGAGACCGAAAGCTGTTCCGCTTGACACGTCGTGGTGAATATGGACAAGCATTTTCTGCGTCAGTTTGTCCCTCAGCACCGTTGGAGTTGCGTTGAGCATCCATAAGCAGTTGCAGACTATCCATGGTGGTTGTAACCATGTAAAATATGCTATCACGAGTTTGGATCGTCCAGAGGAGCCTCATTGAGTCAACTTGAATTGGGCACGAACCATCTTTGAGGAACAAGTTATCCATGGACGTCGACCTGCGCTTGAGTCGGGATAGTCGATTCCGTATGTTCTGGGTCCAGTTTTTCGCTGACCGAGGCGACTTTGGTGGAGATATTGCAGCAGCTGACGTCCGCACCGACACAGGAACATGCAGCAATGGAAGTCTCCCCACGGTCGTTTCCTGCTTTAATGGAGCTTTAGGAAGGCTGGCGATTGCGAATTCGTAGTCAATCACTACAAAATCGTCGTGCATTTTCTCAAACATGGTCGAACTGGATGGAGCAAACGTAGCTGCCACCTCATCGTCAAGAGCATCCCAGTCTTCACCTTCTTCCGGTGTGTACGTGTTTCGATAACTAGTGCCAACCGTTTCCAGAGAGAAATTCGAGGCCATTTCCGATCCGAAAGGAAGTACATCGGGTGCCATTTCCTCGGCAGACGCAAAATCATCTTCAACATGAAGCAAATATCCTCGAAACAAGTGTAGATAAACTGTAGCTTCCCAGAGTTTCCATCGACTTTGTCCCTCGAGATCCAAATCTAGAGAACTTGACGAACTGTCAGTTCTCAAGACGCCGTGCGTCAGGAACTCGTTCAAGATGATAAGCATTCCTGTTTCCTGTGTTGCTGTATCCCACCACGCGATCTGGACCAAGCTGACGGAAAGATCCCATTGCACTCCGATACACTGAAGTAGCTTTGCATCATCAGCTTCGTCTTGCTCCTTACCAGCCACATTTTCAGTTGGGTATTCATCATCGTCATCGGTTAGCACACAGATCAACCACGGATAAACACAGTCCCAGTTGATCGCTACGAGAGCTTTATGGGGAAGAGGAACTCGAGCTGGTTGATCACGTGGATGCATGTTTCCAATTGCAATTTCCAGCGACAAAGCATATTGCAGTTGTCCGCTGTAGTGGATTCCATGTCTCCAATGAATGACCAAATGCACACTGACTTCTGGAATAAAGAGAAGTTGTAAAGAGTCCACACCTCGGTCGATCCCTGCTTCAGCATGACCAATTGAAGCGGCATCCTCAAGGAAGACCCGCAGAGGTGAGCACTTAAAATTCAAGACCTGGAATTGGCGGAGATTGAATGCAACTTCACTGAGTAAAACGCGTGTTACCCGGCTTCCGATCTGCTCTCGACCGTCCTTATCACCATAAGGATAAGTGAGTTCCGCTTCTTGGAAAGCAACGTCGAAGTTACCAACGTATCGTAGTCGAAAACTAGGCTGGTCGGATGTGTCGCTGTCATTCGTTTCGACCTCTTTCTTATCAAACGCTTCCTGAAGAATAGGAACAAGTCGCAGTAAGGACTCAAACAGCTTTCGTTCCAACGCCAGATGCATTCTTTCAGACAACAAGCTTACGTCGAAGCCCAGAGTTCGTGATATAATAGACTCCTCTTGGCCTGGCTGATCCCATGATAATAGTTGACTCCACTCCACGTCTGTGATAGCAAAGCGTAGTTCGGTATCATGTAACTCGACCAGCTTTTTGCATGGTACAGCAGCACTCACTTCACCAGCGGAAGCAGTTCCAGTCATGACCATAACTTTATCAGCAACTTCTGTAAACGTTCGTCCGCCAAACCCCTCCTTTCCCAAATTGTTGGCGAGTCGATTCATGGTTTCAGTGGTTTCTCGCGGCGTGCATCTCGTCATCTTGATTCCGAATGTGTTTAGTTTAATGCAGGCAACGTTTTCATTCTGTTGTTCGCCCTCCAACTCCATCGTAAAAATCCCACAATTGAAAGAAATGCCTTGGACTGAAGAGCGCTTCGCAGTATCGACATTTTCATTCGATCCACTCGTCAGTTGATCAAGATGCAGAAACAAAAGCAGCATTCGACTACACGGACGGAGATGCATTTTCAGCGAGTTGCATCGAATGTCGCTTTGAATCGGGACTTTCGTGAGGTACCTTTGTCTACCAAGACTACTTCGGTTTTGAAAAGATGCATCGGACATCTCAATTGTCGACGGCACCTCTCCCCAACACAACTTGGCGCTGGCACAATTGAAGGCAGTGGTTACCGAGAGTTGTGTCGCTCGATGGTTTAGTCTGGTGTCTGCCAAACAAAACATAGCGGATGCAGCCACATCTGGAATATCGATCACCTCTATCGTGGTGTCTTTCGAGTGCACGTTAGTACCCACGATTTTTGGCGGAGGTTGTTCAGTTTGACTGTCTTGAGTGCCAGTTGATCTCTTTTTCTTTGCAGACGAAGTGCTCGCCACCAACAGATCGAGCTGGTCGACCACACTCATGATCGCAGCCCATTCTACGAGAAATGTTTTGTGACGTCGGTAATCCCATTTCACGTTTGTATGATCGATAGCAACGTCCAGATCGATTTCAGTGGCTTCGCAAGAAGCTTTTTCTTCTCGGTCAACTTTAACGTCATGGAGATACATCGCTGGGAATTGGGTCAATTCTCCGCTACTCTCCGGTAAGAGTCCGTTGATCGAGGCGTATTCAAACTTGATCGATGTTCCAGTGGTTTTTGTGTTTTGTGTGGGGTCTACCACATTCGTTAGAATCACTTTAGCTGCCCCAAATGCTGCTGAATGTGGACTTAGACCACTTGGAATGATATCAACATTGATATGCTGAACCACAACGCAGCGCTTGATAGATGATGATCCGTTGTCAGATAATACAGGGGTCAAAGGTGTTTGAACCGAAGTAGCCGTCCCGTACGCAGTAAAGTCGTGAACTCCACCATCCTTGGCCATAGCCTTGAAAGAAAGCATCCACGAAGTAACCTCAAGCTCGGCATCCCAATGGATACGATTTTCTCGTTCTTGCCGCTTTGATAATGCACAACTTATCATTCTCTTCGCCTCCTTTTGGCATTGTTCAACTCGCTCTTGGGTTGCCATGAGAGAGTGAAGTATCTTTTCCGAGTGATGACTCAAGAAAAAGTCAACTTTTTCAAACGTGCCCATTACAACTCCGCGCGTTTTGGCTGTTTGCTTGGCCCGAACGTCGACAGAACTCACGGAAAGTAGCTTTGCGCCCGATGCAATGTTACAAACCTGTACGTTCTGGACTAATCCTTCCAAACAAACCCGAGCTTCATCGTTGTTGCTGCCACCGCTAGTTTCAATATCAGACGGCGAATTCTCATACTCGTGACACGGTACAAGATGACGGGAGTACGTAACTTTGAGCACGTCAGCACGATACTGGAGAGGAACGGACCCTACAGTGTCCACGTTTTCAACAACGGTGACGCCAAGGTGAAATCCAGATATTTCGATCTCTGTTGGAGACACTGCCGGATGAAGTGTAACCCCAGATATCTCCCCCGAGGACTTCGTATCCGCTAATGCCTTCTGAATGAGTTCGTTTCTCGTCAAAAGCAAACGCTCCAAAAATGCAGTAGAGACGACAACGCTAGTCGTCTGCTCTTCGCACCCAACCATTTTACACCCAAGAAATCGTTGATTCCTCAAGTGGAGATCCAGAACAGCGTTTGTATCTGGCACTTCCAAGCGCATTCCATTACTGCAATCGCTTTCATCGAGGCCTTCACGTTGAGGAGAGATTTGCATCGTCATCGACTTTGTTTGAATTTTCAACTGCAACATTTCTCGCTGCACAAAGACGTCTGTGATCCCAACGTAAAGCTTCTGGCAGACGAACTGACTTGTGGTTTCTAAGCAATTGATGCGAAGACGAATACTCTCCACTTTAAGATCTACAAACCGCATGTAGCAGATCGGATTCGTCTTGGCTAGTGTATTTACCCGCAGCACCAAGAAAGTTAGCAACCTCTTTTTAATACCATCCAACAACATACAAATCTTACGTCGAGTGGTCCCCACTGTACTCTTTGCCTTCATTTTGCTGGGCAAAAGCGCGTCTCGAATCAGTTCTTCATCCATGTTATCCACGTCCCCCGTGACTTCCTCAATGGCCAAGATGCAAATCTTCACGAGTCCAAAAGACTCGAAAAACTCCTTCACGTGACTCTGCACCTCCACTTTTGAGAGAATCACCCGCCAAGTGGTCGATCCATTGGTACTGAGCTCCACATTAAAGAACCTCAGAGGTTGCAGTGAGACTCTTTCCACTCGGGCAGTGACTGGAGAGAAGTGGGAGCTGGACGAGTGAGACTTGGACAGTTGGTACGTGATGACTTTGGACAACAACCAGCCCATAACCCGATACCGGTACAGGAACAACCAGCTCAAAAGTCCCAGCAAAACGACCCATTTGCGATGCCAACCTGCAGTGTCCCCTCCCTCCATCATGGATTAAGGTGCAATGCAACCTTTCGCGTCCATCGATCTTCTGTGTCCCGCTCTGAAGTACCCCAAGTTGAAGTATACCATACAGTCGTCAACATGTATTTTTGAGAAGGGACAAACGAAATGGAACGACGTCGACACTTTCTCTTCTGCCTAGTACACGCAGTGCATTCCCATCTCCACTCCCATTGACTCTTCTTCACTTGACTTTCTTCACTCCAGCTTCGCATAGGTTTAGGCAGGCAGACCTGCTTTGTGTACCAAACAACGCAATACCCATCTCAACTGTGTCTTGTCACCGTCTTGGCAACGGCGCGTTCAAGTCTCGAGTCGAAGATAACGGCATGTGGGAGCATCCTGGGTCCAATGTTGAATTCGTGACGAACGGTAGGAGAGTCCCCCACAACCAATCCGGTGCGTACGTTTGTTCTTGACCGTCATGACCAGGACCAGCAATCTCCGCCAGCCCTACAGTAGAGCACTCCAGAGTAAAATACCGTCAGATCTAGCCATGTAAACGATACGGCTACACGAGTTCGTAGACGAAAATGATTTACTGAACGGAGTTCTAGATCGCTGCCTACGTCTAGCTCCGAGGATTATTGTTAGAGCACTTGCCCAAGTTAATCAGCAGCGACGTGAAGCCGCTGCGAGTCCAAGATCACCCTCAGTCGTCACGCACATCGCGTGCCAACGCAACGACGTCGACTTCAATCGTATCTTGTTGCCTTGTTGGCAATTCGGCATTCGCGGGCAACCCAAGCACGCGCCTCGAGTCGAAGACCACGACATGAGGTTGATCGACCGTCCCAACGTCGAAGCTGTGCCGAACAGCTCTGTTAAGAAAAGCAGGATTGGGGGCGTTTCCGACGTCGTAGAACTCGTACGACAAGACATTCAGTTGGTCCGACATCTTCACGCAGAAAATATACTGCACACCAGGAAGCTGCCGATACATTTCCACCTTGGGATAGACCGATTCCCATTCTTGGCGATGCAGGACTTCCACAATGACGGTCACCCACTGGTCGCCGTTGACACCTTGCGGCACTTGTACCCCAGCTAGTCTTAGTCTAGGTCTACATGAGTAGTCCGGCGCATAAGTTCTCGTCTAACCATTAGAGTCGAGTCCAGTGATTTCTGCCTGCCCCGTATGGTGACAGCGCCGAGGGAAGCTTGTACCAATGTACCACGTAGCCATTTCGTGGGGGGCCCCCATCGGGTACTCCACGACCCAAACTTTGTCGTCATCCCAGACCAATTGTCGGAGTTTAAGACCCCGAGGAAGCTCGTCCAGCTGTGCGAAGCGGTTCCACGAGTCCAACGGGATATGCTCCGCCACCAAAAAACCCATGTTTTCCACGTCGTCCAGAGCAGAATCCAGGCTCGCCCTCCCAAGGGAGCGACATAACCTCACCATATCTTCATCTACAGCTCCACGACGACCCATTGCGAATAGAAAACGTGTGGAATTGATGTCAAAGGACTACAGAGAAGACCAACGACGTTGAAGTTGCCTTTACTATACTATACGGTCCACTATTCAGCAGATGTCGGTTCTCTAATGTTATGTACCACACACCACATTCGGCCATTATTGCCAACGGACACAAGACTCGAGCGTCTGGAGCTCCTGTGCCGACCTTTGGCGTCTGCTGCTGCTGCATGGAGCGCGCCCACGTGCTCATCCGCTTGCGAGGTGATGCGTCTGCGTCTGCTGCTGTGGGCATCTGCCGCACGAGCGCCACCACCGTCCGCTTGGAGCACAGCGAGATGTCTCCGGGAGTGGCCAGTATCACGTTCGAGAGGGTCTTTGACACGACTGACAGCAATTCCAGCGTGTTCCAGCAGAGTCTAGCGCCGGCAATCGACGCAGTAGTCGACGGCAAAGCTGCGACGCTGATAGCTACGGGCGCTGCGAGTTCAGGCAAGTCGTTCGCGTGTCATGGCGACCAGCACAAGCCCAGAAATGGACAGGCGGGGCCAGGGCTTATTACGCTGGCAATACGCCGCATTTTCAGTCAGTTGGAGACGCGAGTGAAGACAGGAACCAATTGCAATGTGTTGCTGAGCTGCTGGGGCGTCGGAAGTGGTGCAAATGAAGCTCTGGTGGACCTTTTAGCAACTACGAACAGTGTGGACGTGGAGCCAACGGAAAACATGGAGAGCGTGTTGCTGGAGCACTCAGTGGTGGTGGAAGCGCCAGCTGGAGCTGTGCATTTGTACTCGAGAGCATTGGAAAGAGTGAAGCAAGCGGAGAAGAAGGACTTTGTGCTGGTAATGCACGTGGAGACGCTGTCACCCAATGGTGAGGCCAGTAGAGGACGGTTGATTGTGGTGGACATTCACGGTGGCTCTATTGTGGAGCCACGGGGAGGAGATATTGTGAATCAAGCTGAGAAGGAGCGTGGTCAGCAATATTTGTTGGACACGCAGTTCCCAGTCCATGAAACGTTGAGTGCTGCTTTTGGACAGTTCGTGGGCTATACGAGTGCTACGTACCTGCTCGTTGCAATACGGACACCAGCGCAGTTCCAGCAACAGGTATGAGTTGCGCTGCAAGGTGTTTTGTTTGCGAGAAGTTTTGGGCGAAATGACTAATGGAGTGTGTGCTGCAATGGGGAATTAGGCTATCCAGTCGCTTTTGTATGCTTGCAAGACAAAGGAGATCAAAACCTCCAGCACAATAAACTACCTACCACGTTTTGTTGAGAAACACAGCACGGACGAGCTTCCGAAAGCGCAGAGACGACTATCGATAGGCTCTGGAAACCAGTCACCAGGCTGTCGTGAAGACTATATCGCTCCAGAGGCCCCCAGCGCACACGCTCCTGCTGATCAGTGTGCCACATTCTATTCAAGCAGGCCACCATCACCTACATCTCCACCTTTGTAAGTCTGTACCTTGTCCGGTGCTCTCGAGTAAATGCTCTGACCATATTCCTGGTCCGAATAACAGGTCTGCTACTTCTAGCGATTCAACGTGTGAAATCCAGGTTGTTGCTCCACGTTCTCCAGGAAAGCCCGCAATGTCACCGATTTTGAGTCCTAGCACTAGTTGTGAGAGCGAAGAATCGCAGAAGCAGTCAGTCGTGTCGAGGCGCGTACGCAAGGCCTATGAAATTGCAAAAGCTGCTACCAGTTCGCCTTTAAGGGCAAGCTCCCCGTTCATTGCAGGATCCAACCAAAGCGACGATACGGCAGTCAAGAAGGTGATTGCTGAATTACTGAATCACCTCTCACATGATGCACTGGATGGACTGAGCCTGCAAGCTAAACTTGAGCAAATACGCGCAACCCAGCTTGATCTAGAACGCGCGTTAGTTCATGAGACCTCGATCAAGGACAAGTGCGTTGACCGCATTTCGCGGCTCAGTCAAGCGATGAGCTGTCAGGTGGTTGAGCACGAGCATCAACTGCAGGAAGCTTTGACAGCAAAGCACACAGCTGAGACTAAGCTCGAAGATCTCAGCATTAAGTTTGATGGTGTTGGAAGAGAGGTGGCACGATTGCAAGAGGAAATCAAAGCACTGAAGACTTCTCAAAAAAATGCCGCAGAAAATGAGGATACTCAATCGTCAGCCAGCGAACGGGCAATGCTTCATACGCTGTCCGCAAGACTTGAAGAGGCAATGGTCCAAGCTAAAGACGTGATAACGTTCAAGGACAGCGTCATTCAGTCACTGGAGGAAAGACTTCAACTCGCGAGTAAGCGTGGGGCCGACGCAGTGAATTTGCTTGAAGAAGCGAAGCATCGATTTGAGCGGGAGAAGGCGGAACTACTTAATCAATTGCAGCAGAACAAGGATAACGGCACCAGTGAACAAAACGACGAGGTGTCCAGGTTACAAGCGGAGAATCTGATTAACCAGCAGCAGAAGGCTGAGCTCACAGTGAAGGTGGCACAACTTACATTGGAATTAGAGACAGCGAGATCACAATGGGCACAAGACGCTCGTAAGCGAGAGGACCGAGCTGAGCAGCGATGCGCGAATCAAGTAGCTCAAGCTGAGCAACAACTTGAACAAGCTACAGCCTCGATGCAACAGCAAATGGCGCAGTTTCGCCACGAGCTCGATATGAAGATTGCTAGGCAGCGTGTCGCTACACAAGTAGCCTGCAAAGCTGGCGAACTGAAGTGTGATAACTTGGAGCGAGAGCTGCAGCGTATGAAACTGAAGTTGGCCAAGCAAAAGGTTAAGCTGGAGAAAAAGGCGCGCGTGTTAGTGGCGAACGCTAACAAGCAACACGAAGAGCCTGTTGCAGTTCTGGAATATGAGCTTGACAATCTATCTGTTCAGCTGGAAACGGTATTGGAGCGAGAGCAAAATGCATTGGCACAAGCTAAGAAGAGCGAGAAGAAAATTGATCGGTTGAAGTCACAAGTGCATCAACTGCAAGCATCAGCTGCCGAGTTAGAGCGTGAGCGAGCAGCTTTGGGGAATCTATGCAAAGAGCTTGAAACAGACAAAAGTGCACTCAAAACTGAGCTGGAGCGGCGAATACTTGAGATGGAGCAATCACTAGCAAAACAGATAATGGCGGCTGAGGCACGAGTTCATGCAGAACGAGAGCAGCAAATACAGAAGCTGATGGAGCAGCACAATGCCGAGATTAGTCGATTGAAGGCCATCATAGCCGAAAGAGACACAGCAGCTGCGAAGCCGATCCAGTTATCAAGACAGCAATCCTCATCATCAGTGTCGTCACGGATTTCGTCGTCCGGAGAAGATGGTTCAGTATCATCAGATAGCAGCCACCAGCAAAGTATGAACGAGTTGGATGCTCTCATCAATTCGAAGGAGCGACGATACCGGCATCTGGAGAAGCGAAGGAGGGCTGGCGGTTCGTCACGATCAGTGTCAACTCCCTCACCTACTAAGAGCTCATCGTCGTCTTTGAAAAGAGTACTGACACAGAAGCAAGAGGAGATCACCGAACTCTCGGCGCGCCAAAAACAACTTTTAGCGGCGTTGGCGACCGCAAACGAACAAGAAATGCTCGCCAAGAAACAAAACCAAGAGATGGAAGCGCGGTGTCACAAGGAGCTCGCTCGGTACGAGGAGCTTTTGCAGCAGCTCAATAATGTCAGGCAGGAAAACTGGAACCTCAGCCTCGCGCTTCATGTTACGGAAGCATCAAGCCAACAGCAGCGCCGATGAATTCCTACGTACTTCAGTACTCAACAATGACGCCGAGAAACACTTGGAGTAACACTCCATTTTTGCTGGAACGCGACTCAAGTTTGCCCAGCCATTCCGAGTTCTTCGTTGGCAATGGAACGGCGGCAAGGAGCTGCCAATGAGAGTAGTCGCAGTACGTGCATAAACTACTGTGGAGCGAGACTGCGCGACGAATGCAATGCAATGAGCGAGCCAAGTGTGTACAGCAGTTGCATACATGTAGATTATGCTATGCCCTAGAACTACGCAACAGCCCGGTCCTGAAGGAATTCATAAACTATTTGGTACAGTACAAAGAGAGTGTTTCGAGCAATAGAGCTCCACACGTTCGTTGCTGTCAAGGGCTGCGAATGCGACAACATCCGTGTGTGTGCTCCAAGGTATGGTTATTAACGTGAAGAAGGCACTGAAGGCCAAGGTCGCCGTCTTTGGCTGCGGTATTGAGATCTCGTCCTCGGAGGCCAAAAGCACCGTGCTCATTACGCCGACGAGCTCATGAAAGACAACAAGGGCGAGCAAAGGCGAACTTCGCATTAATGAAGTCAAGCTCACAGCAGCCGCTGGCATTTTAATATCTTCTTCACCTTAGTCAGGAGACCCTTGCATCGGATTTCCACCCTTAACTTTCAGCTAATAGCACTTGACTAACTCCTTCGACCAGACGATCCAGCGTTGCTTGAGTAGTTCTTGTGGCGTAGTCGTCGATTAACTGATCCAGGTTTACACTGCTGTAGAACAGCCTGTACTCCCCCAGGATGGACCGAGTGAGAATTTGACAATCCACTCGTTTCATTGGGGAGGTTGCTTCCAACACATCCACAAGGTCGATCCACAGACGAGTTTTCCCATTCAGGATCACATTCGGCACACGAGGATCTCCATGGGCGAGGCCTGCCATGTGTAGCTGAAATAACATTTGATACAGCTCTTGTACTTCTTGTGTCGTTGGTTGAACCAGAGTTTTCCCAACAGGAGTCAGCAATAACGCGGCAAAATCAGAAATTGCGATGTGCTCCCCAACAGGACTAATCGTCAAGCCTGTGTTCACGGCTCTTGCCAACGCCGTCGCCTCTCGTTGAAGTCGTGCAACAGACTCCACGATTTTTAACGCTAAAATCGCCCCATCTTGATCTCTCACTTGAAAGACTCGTCCATAAGCGCCACGACTGAGAAATGCTTCACCCTCCACGACGTCAACGCCCAATGCAGAACATGCATCGGATAAACGCGTTACCCACCGAGACTTGTTCTTAGCAATAAAGTTTTGAAACAATAGTTTCGAGCCGTTGTCCACCCACTTCGCTTTTTGAACTTTAGCGAGAACACTCTTGTGGCTGTTAATTAACCAGAACTGTTCGCGATCAAACAGAATAGCGCTTGCTGGCGACGTGGGGCAAAAAAACTGAAAATATCGGGCCACTTGACCATGTGCACTCTTCGTTATCTTGATCTTGCACTCGAACAAGATGGCGCAGTCGTACAATTCTTCGTTCGGCACTCCAAATCGAAATCCTGCCGGTTGGATTTGCTACTCACCGTGGGATGCATCGCCGCAATGAGAAAGTAAAAAATTGTCCGGGTTGAAATCTGTTTTCCTCGACACAAGTGGTGACTGAGAGAGCCATTGAATGCTCTCACTGTTGACGAATACCATACCACAGCTTTGCAGAACTTCGTTGAAATAGGGGGTAATAAATGCCACAAGATCAGCCTCCTTTGTCAAGGACCTGACGTGATCATTCTGGAAGTCCTTCGACCAAAAAGCTTCTTCGCTCTCCGTTGGCTCAGCATCAACGATCGATTGAATACTTTCCAGTCTTGTGTACTCAATTTTGCCCTTTACCCCATCCGAGAACGAACTCGACGGTTTGTGTGGTAAAGAGGACGCGAGTTGCTCAAGTCGCATTTCCATCCGCGATTGGCGAATCATAGCTTGTCGAGCCAGCAATACATGTAATGACTCGGGGACCATGTCAACTTGCGCCTGTACATGTACTGGATCCGGAATCACCACCAGCACGTGAACTTGGCCCTCATCTGGTTTGAAAGTGGTCCAAAGTGCTTGGGATTCTTGACAAACAGCGTGGGATCCATCGGCGTGAAATGTCGAAGGTCATCGGGCACCACAGCTGCCGCGCTAGCCCCATCCAGCCACTTGCCATCCTTCTTCGCCAAGAAGAGCTGCAGGTCCTTGGCGTCACATGTGATCGTGTTTGAGTTCTTGAGTTTAATCGCCTTCTTCAACACAGAAACCTATATGCCGTCGTCGATATTCACGTCAAACGTGCCTGCCTGCCCCACGATCGCACACTCCAGTGAGATTTCAACCATCTTTCCTCGAGCTGGCAGGTTCTGCAATGAAGAAGAAGGGGAAGAGAATTCCTGGCGAAATGAAGGCAGAAATCTCGGGAAGTTCCAATTAATGATGAGCCGATGTACAGATGTCGATCGCTGGCGGTGTAAGTTGTCCCGACTCGGCTCCTCCTAATACAAAAAAAACATTGTGGAGTACAGTCAATTTCATATCTTGGAGCTGCGCGAGTTGCTGCTGCTCTCGTTATTATTGCTAAATAAGATGAAAGTGGTGCGCTTGGTTGCCGGCGCTAAATAGCAGCTCGAGGCGGTGGGTGGTTATGCTTGAAATCTGTCAGCGCTCCATTTCCATGAAGTGTTTGAACAAGTTTGTTCACTTGGGTATCACGTAACTTCGAGGACGTCAACTTCAGTCCACATCCATATCCACGGGCTCGTCGTTATCCGACGGCAGTTCCTCGAACCGCACGCCGGTGTCCTCGTCGCTCTCGGACGCCGTATCCGACTGTCTGTGGTCCTCCACCAGTTCCACTTTCGAAGGCGCCAGACTAATCGATTGGTACGGGTCAAAGACCACCATCGCCCGACAGTTGGCGTCGTTGAGGATCTCGATGGGCTGCTCCTGTCCCAGAAACTCCTTTTGTCGAGGCATTTTCCACCGTAAATCAACGGCGTCCGTAGCAAACACCAGCGGCCTCTTCTTGCCTGCTTTGGGCGCTGCAGGGACGATGGCTTTGGCTCTCCACGTGTTTCTGGGGGTGGCTGCCTCTTCGTCCGTCATGTCCGAGTCCACGTCGCTCGTTGGGGACGTCACGCGCAGGCGCTTGATGCCGTTGAGTACGGGGCGTTGACTGTCGCTGTCGCTGTCTTGCTGGTCTCGAGAGCGCTTCAATGGAGTGCCCATGAGCCCTCGTGCCCGCCCAAAGGAGCGTTGTCGATGGGCATTCTGATTGCGTTCAAAGAGGTATCCGGCTTGGCTGTTGACGCCGTACGTGCACACGCTTCCAGTGTTGAAACTCCGCATGAGATCGTTGAGTGTCTTGACTTGCGAGGTGCTAATTGAGTTCTGTGCTGGCCACTGATCACTGTCACTGCAACGGGTGTATCGAAATGAACGTGACAGGTGTTGGATATGCAGGCGGGGCGACGTCTGCGTTTGTGTGGAATGTAAGGGGTTTTATGGAGTAATCAGAACAGGTCGGCGCTCCTGTATCGCTTCGATTGGGATGCACCATAGTGAAACCAAGTGAAACGGCAGTGTTCCAGACTCACCAGAGACGAGGCACTCGACCTTCTCGAATAATCGCGATGTACCCGATAGATGGTACCGTTCGAACCCACCAAACAGCCTATCAGCCACAACCAAATGGCGGATCCCAAGCTTCCTCTGTCGGCGCCGGCGTCGGCGTTGCAGCCATGGCGCGAGCGCCTCGTGGACTCCAAGGTCTTCATGCGCTACGATTACGCTTGGTACGTGTGTGCGCTCTTTGTTCACGTCGGTTGTCATGCATTTACGCAGTTCTAACCCTTTCAAAACGCATAGGAAAGAGGCCGAGTTCCAGCAGGCTGAAACCCGCCTCACAGGCATCGGCTGCCGTCTCCTGTACCTCCATGCGTCCTGGGTGGAGACCTACAACCACAGCAAAGGTCTCTCGTCCTCCTCGCCCAGAACCAAGGCGTATATCGCCTCCAATGGCTTCGTAGAGTTCCAGGAACGACTGCAGAAGGCCATTGAGCTCATGAAGTACGAGCTGGTGGCCGAGCCAGAGGCCGCAGACTTGGTGTTTGTATACGTGGCTCCTTTGGGAGAACGTCGCAGTGACGAGAGCCCTTACGCCACCTTTAAGACGGTCGTAGAGCACTCAAAAGCTCGAAAAGACGACGACAAACCCATGTTCTGCCTGTTATTGGGCGACGCTGACTTTTTACCGCTCCCCAAGACGGAGGAGGACGCGAATTTCAGGAGTTTGAGCGACTTTGCCATCTCGCAGGAGTTTGCGCCTCTTGCAAAGGACGCGGACTATGGATCTGTGGCTCAATTCGCAGTGGAGTTCGTACCCCCCAGTGTGGAGAACTTGAGCAACCGAGTTCAAGAAGGTGAAAGACATGAAGCTCGACTCGCTCATGAACAGGTTCGGCTGTGTGGGGCAGAACCTCATGCATCACACGGAAAAGTGGGAGTTCTACGCTCCCTGTGAGAGTGTCTTTTGCCATGGAGAGGACGACCCGAAGGGGGTGACCCACCCGAGTGAAGACGACACCATGTTCTGGTTCCAGGAGACCAAGGGCAAGACGTGTGATCATTGCCATGCACCCAGTGAGAAGTTGTCCAAGTGTGCGAGATGTCGTGATGCAGTGTATTGCTCAAGGGACTGCCAGAAGTCGGCGTGGAAGCTCCACAAACGATTGTGCGGCAAGACGCCCGAGCAGATCAGCGCTCCGAATGAGAAGACGAAGTAGACGAATACGAGACGTACTAAAGTGAAATGCACAAATGCAGCATTGGATGGATAGTGTGCAGCTTTGATGCATTTGCTTGTGGTTTTGACCAGGTATTCAGCATAAATGCAGCGAAAATGGATCGATGAATGGACTGCGGACCTTTTGCTGCCAGACCACAATAAGAAAACGTGAAAAATGCGTTCCGTCGCCTTCGATTGCATCAATTAAAAACGTGAACCTGGGTTTTCCAATGTAATGGTGTTCTGTGTGTGTCCTGCCTTGGAGCGATTGTGCACCTCGACCCAGAGGTTGCACTTGCACTGAGTTTTTTCGTGGACTTCAATTTTGGGTTATGTGGCAGTAGCCTTCGTGCCAGACGATTACAGACGCTCATCAACCACAACAACGTCCAGATCAAAGCTTACATGTAGTCGAGCCAGTGGAGTGTTCCAATCTCCAGCAAGACGTACTGTGAAGTAACTTTATCGCCACTCTCCGTATAGTAATTGTATTGAGGGACTTGGTTTACGAGCTTTCGTGAAACCAGTTCTCAAGTTAGTCTTTGCCACTCAAGTCCCCGCTCCAATCTCAATGCCTCCTTGCAGTGATCGCTATCGCTTTCTGTGCTGTCACCAACGGGTCCTCCATCGACCCGATCAAGAATTCAGCGGCTACTATGACCGATCTCGCGACCGCTACTTGAGAGGCAGCGACGACCAAGAAAAATGCACTTAGCACGGGAGCAAGTACTGGTAAACAGCAACAACAATAGTCCACCTCTTGTCGCTCCATAACACGCAGGCACTACGAATTCCACACCTCTCCTCATTATCGCAAGTCGTATCCATGAGTTGACACTTGCGGCCGTTTCCGCGCCACCGACTGTACACGTATGCGTCCCAACCGCATCCGCTCCCTTGTGCGTGGCCAGCACCTCGTCATTCCCGAATCTGCCGCGTCGCGCACAAGTCGCTCCCGCTCGTCATCATGACGGACTCGTACGTCGTCGTGGGGTCGCTGCTGGCCATGCTGGCCACCGCCGTGCTGTTCCTACGAGAGCCAAAGCCCAAGCAGGACAAACTGGCCGAGGAGATGCTGCGCATCGGCCAGCAGATGAAAATGTACAAGGAAGCGGCCGAGCCAGCGGCTTCCACGGCCCACGCGCGCCGTCCCAGCGTCGAGGAGAGCCCCGAGTTCCCTGGAGGACGTGTAGCCATCCTCTTTGGCTCTCAGACAGGCACAGCTGAAGGTTTTGCTGAAGTTTTGAAGAAAGAGGGACGCAAAGCGGGCTTCCAGACGCACGCCATCGATCTGGAGGACTACGACGCGCGACCCAGAAGCTCAAGGGCGAGACGTGCGTCATCTTGGTGATGGCTACATACGGAGAGGGGGACCCGACGGACAATGCCGTGGACTTTATCGACTTTCTCAAGGACAAGGACGCCGTGCTGGGCGAGGACGCGCTGCGTGGCGTGCACTTTACGGTCTTTGGCCTGGGCAACACGCAGTACGAGCACTACAACGAGATGGGGCGACTCGTGGACCGGTTGATGGAGAAACACGGCGCCCAGAGGATGTTCCACTATGGAGAGGGGAGATGATGACGCAAGCTTGGACGAGGACTTTGACGACTGGAAGGAGCACCTGTGGAAGGCGCTGAAGAAACAGTTCATTGGAGAGAGTGACGACGTGGCAGAGGAGAACGGAGATGTGAAGGACGCAGAAGGAGAAAAGTTGACGGCTCCTGAATACGAGTATCAGGTGGTGGAGATCCGTGCGTCGGAGGCGCAGAAGGCTGCGAACAACCACAAGGACGTCAAGATGAAGGCTTCGACGAAGCAATTTTTTACGGCCAAGAGTGCCAAGGTGGTGGTGAACCGCGAGCTGCGTCCTTCGACAGAGGGAGGATCCACCGTTCATGTGGAGTTGGATCTGCGCGGCACGGGAGTGACGTATCAGACTGCAGACAACCTCGCGGTGCTGCCGGAGAACGAGACGAGCGTTGTGGGGCGACTGGCGAAGCGTCTGGATTATGACTTGGACCAGTGGGTGTCGGTGGAGCCTGTGAGCGCAGACGCGAACGGCGAACTGCCATTCCCATCGCCGTGCACTCTTGGCGAGATCCTCACGTGTTACTTGGCCATTAACAGCGCGCCTCGCAAGGGACCGCTGAAACAACTTGCATACTTTGCGTCTGACCCGGCGGAGCGTGCTCAGCTGCTGCGTCTATCGTCGAAGGAGGGCAAGGACGAGTACCAGACGTGGATCTTGGAGGAAGAACGCTCGTTTGTCGATGTCTTGGAGCACTTCCGCTCCTTGAAGATGTCCATGCAGGGGCTGCTCTACATCGTACCGTTCCTCCTGCCTCGTTACTACACCATCTCATCGTCGAGTCTTGTAAACCCGCAGCGTGTCCACGCTACTGTAAGCCTCATTGAGAGCAAGAAGAACGATGGCCGTGTGTTCCGCGGTGTGTGCTCGAATTACTTGGGAAGGTTGCATCCCCTGGAGGCGCACGCGGATGATAAGAAGAAACGTGATAGCCGACCTGGTGAACAGGGCTCCAAGAAGCCTCGTGAGTGGCCTACTGCTCGTATCTTCATGCGCGCGTCGACATTCCGCCTGCCCAAGAACCCGCTCACCCCTATTATCCTTATCGGCCCAGGCACTGGCATCGCTCCTATGCGTGCAATTTTGCACGAGCGTGCCAAGCAGCAGGAGGACGGCGTAACTGTGGGCAAGTCGATCATGTACTTCGGTTGCCGTCGCCGCGACGAAGACTTCATCTACAAGGATGAGCTTGATGGTTTCCAGGAGAGTGGCGTGCTTAGCGAGTTGAACTTGGCGTTCTCGCGCGAGCAGGAGAAGAAGGTGTACGTGCAGCATTTGCTCGTGCAGAATGGCCAGGCTACCTGGGAGCTCATTCGCGACCACGATGCGCACATTTACGTGTGCGGTGCCACGAGCATGGGCAACGATGTCAACAAGGTGCTGCACGAGATCATCGAGAAGTTCGGCGGCCAGTCTTCGGAGGAAGCGTTGGCTACTTTGAAGAAGCTGCAGGACGACCACCGCTACATTCAGGAGCTGTGGGCATAGAAGTAGAAGGCTGAAGAGTGAGCAAGGTGTCCAAGCTGCCAAGGAAGTACAGACTCGGAAGGACAGCCACCATCCAGTTCGAACGATCTGGACTGGTCTAGAAATGCTGCGTGATAGCTAACCTGCATGCTTTGTTTTACGCGGGCCTTGCATTTATTGTTTGTGTGCTAGTCGATCGTGCCTGCAGTCGTCGCAAGTTTCTTACGAACGCTCAGAAAGCGTGAAACATTAGTGTCCAATTCTAGCGTGTTCCAAGAGGGTTTAGCGCCGGCAACAGACGCAGTAGACGACGGCAAAGCTTCTACATTAATACCCATGTGTGCTGCGAGCTCAGGCAAGTCGGTCGCGTGTCATGGCAACCAGTAGAAGCCAAGCAATGGACACGCGTGGCCAGGTCTTATGACGTTGGCAATACGCCGCATTTTCAGTCAATTGGAGACACAGAAACCAAGTGCAACGCGTTGCTGAGCTGAATTCTTTAACGCTCATGGCTGCACTTTGTGAACTGCAGTCTCATTTATCTACTGTAGAACGGATTCAACGTCGCCAGGTATCGTATGATCTTCACACTCGCTGCCAGGTTGCTCAGACAAGCGGTGCTCCTTCATTGATGGAGGTTCGGGTGATCTCGGTACCTCATTGTTATTGCCAGCAGCTTCGTTCATGGACTTTTTGCAGATGCTGTCGCTGCTCCGAGAGCGTGGAGCCATTAGCCGCAGCAAAGCTCGCGTTGACGGCGTCTTCTTCAGTGTGTTTGCATCGACTGTCGTTGGTGGACTGCCAACGTGGACATTCGCATTCGCAGACGGTAGATCATCCTCTGACTCTGCAATGCGTCCAAGTGCCATCTCGGTCGATCTCCCGTTGGGAAGACTTTTTCTCGCTGATGGAGACACGGGCAGCGGCGACACCATCGATCCACTTGTGGCTATTGTCATCTCTGCTACCCAGCTTAGTACGCGCACGGACGCTCTCCACTGCCGTTCATTTTTCGGGCTTCGAAGGAGTCTGGCAAGTGTTGCCTCGAGCTCGGGGATTGGTTTCCACGCACGCTTCATGGTTTCTTTTCGCTGGAGCACATCACGAAGCAGTTCTTCAAGCACCACGAATACGAAGTCGGAGCGTTCACTGTTCAGGTCTGCCGAAACTTTAGACGTCTTCCTGGGTTGAGTTCCAGCGGGCAGCGGCAAGCTTGCTACGAGGACTTCCAAACTCAGTTTCAAGCCGTCGAACTCAGCATTAGCGAGGCTGTCATCCTGCTCGAAACTATACAATGCAGAAACGAAGACCGTCACGAATTTCGCTGCGACTTTGTGGTTGCTTCCTCGTTCGGTCTGGACGAGATGACGAGTCTGGAGTAATTCCAGCATTTGTTCGTGCGCTGCCGAAGTTCCCACTGTTTGCCAGAGTACGATCAGATCGTCCCAAGAGTAGCGATCCAACTCAGCATTAGTATCCTCCACTGATGGAATGACCAGTGCCGGCAACAGTGCAAGTGTACATATCACCAAGTGTTCGCGACGTGTTACACCAAGAAGGTCGAGTGGCACCAGCAGCACTGCCTTCCTCAGCATATCCATGGCTCGAGTTCGGCTTTGGAGGTCATCATCTGAATAAATGCATCGCACGATTTCCAGCAGGACGGAGTTGCGAGCAGTATTGGATTCCCACTGAGCAGGACGCGTATAACGAATGAGGTCCTGGGCTACAGTATGGCTGGTGAACGGCGTACGATTCCAGAGAATTGATAAAAGCTCCAATGCTCCATCGTTCAGTGAAGCGTTGCTACTTGGCATATTATCTCGTTGCTGGCGGCAATGTGTAAGAAGAGCAAGTGACACCCAGAACACTTGCGGATACAGCACAAGTCTGGATACTGGCATGCTTCGTATCAGCATGGCTATCAGAGCTAAGCATTCTCGAGCAAGAGACAATGATCGTGATAGTCGACCATCGTCAACGCCGGCTGTAAGTGTTTGGCGTAGCAAGGTCAGCACTGAGAGAAGAACATCGCCCTGGAAACGTGGGCATAGTTGAGTGTATGCCACCAAGGCGAAGCGAACGCAAACGTCATGCGGTGGTGAAGGTCGTCGTAAGTTTTCTTGGCTCTCGAGTGTTGAGGGCTTGTCCAGGGAAATTGCCAAAGCGATTTCTTGTACACAGAGTTCACTCCAGACCTGCGCTTCAGCAGATGATAAACACACGGCTAGAGCTCGTACAGCTTCCAGAAATTCCTCCGATGATGGCTTGTTCTCTTCGCTCGTCTTCAATGAGATTGTTTCATCTGCCGATGTCGTGGCTTGGATTAAGGTGAGTGCAGCAGCCAGTAACCTTCGCGGAGTTTCCAGAAGTGGTAGGACGGAGTGAAGCAGAACATGGCAATGCTGTGTGATACTCCTAGACATGCTCTTCTCCATGATCGCATCGCTGCCCAGCAATGCGAAAAGTGTCGTGAGTGACATGTGGACCAAGTGAATTGCTAACGCTCTCACGTCGGTGTTGGAAGTATTCGCACCAGCCTGAAGAAGATGGCAACTCGTGTCGCTTGCCAACATCACAAGAGCCCCAAGCTCGTCCAATGCACAAACGGCTTCACTTTGGTCTGGATCATTTGCTGCTGAGAGCGGGAGCTGGAGTAGCAGTAAACGCAGCACGTCGGACGCTGCATCCTGCCATCGACAAAGCCACCACATGATTGTCTTCGGAGTCTCGCAAGTTAGCTGGCTTTTGCGTTGCTGTCGGAACAAGAAGCCCACGATCGCTTTGAGATTCGCGTCATCCCCGCCAGTGCTTCCAAACGCCAGCGTCAGCCAGATGTGATCAAACTGCTCGCTACAACTATCTCCAAGAGTAGTTGTGAGACCGAACAACAATTCCAGTAACTCTGCCGGCCTGTTAATTTGCTCATTGGATGCCTTGAGAGGTACTTCTGCGAGCCAAGGCAGTACTGCCGCTAGCATTTGTCGTTGCTGAGTCACATCATCGCGACTTTGAAGAGGTTTCGTTGGCATCGAGCGCAATATCGCAAGGCTCACGCGCAAGCTCAGCACCGAGAATCTTGAGGCTAGCAGCGCTGACACGCTCACTTGCAATCGACCAGCTACCATTCCTTCAAGACTTGGGCTGTAGTATCCTTGCAGTCCCCAGCGAGTAGCTGCAGTCTCGTCATCATCACCACCAGCGTCAGGCTCGCAAACCAGAGCTGCAACCATATCAAGAGCCACCTGACGGTGCTGCTGGACTAACCTGTCATCGAGCTGGATACCAACATGAACAAGTAGAGCGTGAAGAAGACGCACAGCAAGATATGATTCGTCCTTATCTTGAGTTTCTCCGCTTCGCTCCTGCAGTCGAAGGAGAAGAGATCGAAAAAAGCCATGACTTCAGTGGAAGCTCCGAGTGCGTCGAGATACTGTCGCGCCACCCGCTGCTCACATTTGTCTGCACTTGAAAAAGCGCAAGTGGCTTTCTCAAGACAACGCTTGACCACGTGATTGAATCGTGCACTTCCAGGTGGAAGCTCCAGGAGAGCATGCAGTGCTCGCTGTGCAAATAGATGGAGATCGGTGAAGTGTGGGAATGCTACGGCATCCACGCTGAAGCAAGCGTCCAGCCACACAACAACGCTGTCTCCATCCCAGGTTCCCGTTCCATCAGAAGCTTTCAAACTGCTACGAAGCAGCTCTGCTAGAGCCGAGAAAGCCCGATGACAAAGGAAGTATTGTGCCACCCTTTGAGACGCAGTGCAGACATCGCTAGCTGATCCAGCCGCACCAAGTAGTTGATGCTGGTTGTCGATCCAAATCCACGGGAATACCAATTCACCATCTCGGGCGGCGTGAACATCACACAAGTGCATCCAGTGAGAATACAGTCCACAGCCTGCTTCCTGAGATACAAAACCTGAATGGAGATATCCTGCCAACGGAGTTACTGCCAGATCCTTTTCAAATGAGCCACTCCAGTTGAGCAGCAAAGCTGCTAGTTTATCATGCGGTAGCTGCAGTACTGGCTTCGTGGCAGCATTTGAATGGAGAAGCAACGCTCGCAAACTTGCGATAAAATCGAGCTGTACCATGAAGAGCACTGGGTTTTCTTCGGGAATCTGCGTCGCGGAGGTGATGGTCAACGAGCCCTCACTCACCTCATTGCTATCACCTTGAGGAATTGTGGTCCCTTCGAGCGCAGACACCATTTTCGCTAGAAATGTTGATACAACTTGTCGAAGACGTTCACCCATGGAGCCGCTCGGTTCCAGATCCGAGTTGTCGTGCTGTTCACGTGTTCGAGACTCCAACAAAAGCCGATAACACCGTCCAATTGCCCACTGCAGAGTCAGTTGTGCAGTCCGTGCGTGCTGCAACTCCAGCAACTTTTTTCGTGGCAACTTGGCTGTCCTGACACTGCGTGACCTTGGCAGTGAAATATGTGATGGCGAACTTCCTTCCGTTGACTCTTGATCTCCGTTGGTAGAAGTTGTGGTGAATGCTTCTCCTTCAAGTCGTGCCAGCACTTCAAGTAGCGTTGGTAGTGCCATGCTACCCGCGTGACCCAACGCCAATACTGCAGAATTCCGTTGTGCAACGCTGGTACTGCGCAGATAACAAGCGAGTTGGCGTATGAGCGATGCAACCACAGTTGATGGAGCTACACTGGGAGCGATTGACGAGCAGTGAGATGAATTTTCAGAGCTGAACGAAGACACTTCCGTCTTTCGCGTTTGCGTTTGCAGGATCGGACATGCCGACACCGTAGCCAGCAACGCCAAATTTCGCCACCGAGCAAGTTCTCTTTGGTTTTGAGAGTCAACAGCTACAGGAGTGACCGAGAGCACCGGTTCCAGTTTGGTCACCTTGTCAGCCACATCAGCCCAAATGTACGCCATCACATCAGGAGCTCGCTTCGCCAGACATCTGAAAATGCGTGCAAGACAGAGAGACCATCGAAAACTGTGACGCTCGGATGTATCGAAGATCAGACGTCGGAGCGCTGGATGCTTATCACCAAAGGTTTCAAGAAGGTTGGGGTTGGAGTCTTCAGCTGCAGTCGCTCCAAAGGTAAAGAATGCGCTCTGTAGGTCTGGGTCAAGGTCGCCAAGAAGTGTCCACACGCTTGGGCGATCAACTAGCGGTAGTTGTACCGAAGTCCTGACTGCAGGTAGCTCACAACATGCCACACGCGCGTCATGCGCGACTTCGATGGTCTCCAATGCAGCTAGCCGAAGTAATTGTTCGGCTTCGACGTTGTCATCACCTCGAGCAAGAAGGTAGACGGCAATGGCCTCAACCTGGATTAACGCTTCGAATCTGGCCGGAGGACTCTCCCAACGCGTCACTGCTGCTCTCAAAGGCTCAAGGAGAACACTTAGCAGCCGCAAGATGATAATTGCCCCCGTTGCATCGCTAACTGCTATGGTGGTGCTGACATGCATTCGCATGATGTAGTCGGTCAAGCCTCGGACAACCATTGCTGCACCAGGAGGAGGAGGCTCGGTCGAATGCGAACCTTGAGGTCCGATGAGTGCCAGAAGAGCTTCGTGGGCGTGACGATGCACCGTACGCTCTGCGTTGACGCTGGTACGGACAAGTAGCAGCAGCTTTTGTTCATTGCTGAGGCCGAGGTGTGCGTACAGTGGTGGCATCAACGACAATGCCGCTGCAAATGTCGCCACTGCAACAGCATGCGTTGGGTCTTTCCAGTGCTCTTCGTCCTCTTCGTCTCCACCGTCACTTCCCAGATGCCGTGGTCGCAGTTTATCGTGCTTGTTCATGGTGAAGGGGATCTCCGTCAGAAGTTTGTGCCCGATCCGTGTACTGCACTCCAGAAGTACTCGACCCACGAGCTCACCAACCATTTGTCTGCTGGCAATCAAGTCCTTGCCGTTTACTTGGAAGCTCAACTCGTTATCATCTGCATTTCCAGGATCATCCCGTGAGGTTGTAAGTAAATCTGCAAGTGCTTCGAGACCGATGAGCTTTTGTGGATCACCAACACCGACGGGTTCTGCTAAGAGTCGACGAAGATGACTCTGGACGGTGTACGCCATGTTGTACGAGGCGATCGCACGTGAAACATGGACTAAAGCGGGTAAGGCTATGGTTTTAAGAGCTGTGAAGTTGCTGATACTAGTACCATTCGAAGACTGCGGCCGTAAGCGTGGCAGTGAGAAGAATGCCCACGCCTGTGTGGTGTTGATGACCTCCATGCAGTCGGAATCGGATGGAGCTCCAGCTGCAGTTGCTCCGGAGTCACGTAGCAAGAAATGACGATGCATCAAGTACGTGAAACTCAACTCCAAGCTCGGCAAAACATTGTACGACGTGGCACCTCCAGCACTTGCATCTTGGTTAAGATGGCACTGCAGTCTCAGCAACGCAAGTACATCTTCACGCCAGTACCGAGCAAAAATCTCACCAGGAGCTAGCGCCAGCACAACAGTTCGAAGTGCCCACGATGAAAATTCAAGATGCTGCTGTGAACGACTTCGACTTTTCTTCTTGGCACAATCGGTTAGTCGGAGTGCTGCGGCGTGGAGGTCACTGATGCAACGGCTCCAATCGCTGCCCGTGGACGTATACAACGCGTTGAGTTCCTCTCGAGTGAATGAATTGAGTTCGTGGATGAGCATCTGAGAGATGAGGTGTGCACAAGCACAACGAAGGTGTGAACGATGAGGTTTAAGCAACAAAGGCATCACCACACGTAACCACCGAGAAGCTTCCGACATCCGTGAAGTCAAAGTCGAACTGCAATGCGCCCGCGCGTGAGCAAGTCCGAGACGTAAGCAAGTCACATGCTTCAGATACGGGTGCTGGAAGTTGTCACCACTGGCAGCGGATGGTTTTGTTGCGTTCCAAACTGCCGCACGAGCAAGTATCTCTTTCTGAAGCAGCATACGAGAGACTTCCGGTGCGAAAGGTGCTGCAAGACCGAGAACGTGGCCCCAAACAACAGCAGCTTCCGTTGTGCAAGCCAAACACATCGCCAACGCGTTCGGCGGTCCCGAAGTGATCTGCGTCTTCGGCTTTGCCTTTCGCATCGTCAAGTACGAGAACA
The DNA here is from genome assembly GCA_032158285.1 of Phytophthora sansomeana. NCBI lineage: Eukaryota > Oomycota > Peronosporomycetes > Peronosporales > Peronosporaceae > Phytophthora > Phytophthora sansomeana. The sequence continues at coordinate 421,783 of JAPDHH010000255.1, forward strand.
ACGTCCCGGAGCTTTCAGCGCGAGCTCGACGCTGAGCTTCCTCGTCTGCTTGCCACGCTCGCTGGAACGCCTGCAGACATCGACCTACGACGTACGCGACCAGTTCATCAATTGGCGCGCGTTCCACAGAGCTGAGGTCAGCACTTGAACTCGTCCGAGAGACTTGGAATGCAACCTGAAGCAACGTTGCTACGAGCCACGACGCCACAGGATCAATTGGAGACTGTTGCTGAGCTTGTTCTGCAACTCGCGCAGCTTCCACCGCTGACGGTGGAGGCGAAGCTCCACTCCCAGAACTCAATGAAGCTGCAGCGGCTGCACTGGAGCTCTCGACAGTTTGCAACCACGCAAGTAGAAGCCTCCCGACACTCCCGATACTCGACGGTCCTCGTCGTTGTCGTGTACTGGTGACCACGGAGCTCAAACACTGCAGTCGCCTCAAGTCTCGTTGGAAGGTTGCAATCTCTTGAGACGTCTCATGTTCAACTGGTTCATCGTTGTCCTCATCCAAGAACGCTCCGAGTTCTTCCGTTCCGTTCTTACCAGCGACCGTCGCTAATGAATTGGCTGCGGTGGTGACGTGAGTCGCCATGAAAGCGTCCAACGCTCGTTCAAGCTCCCGGAGAGCGGCATCGCTGGTGGAATCTCGACTGGTACTTCGATTCATCGAGTGGTTGGAGTCTGCACCACAAAGTCTCAACTAATTGGGGAGGAGGCGCTGCATCCGCTTGCAAGAGACCAAAGAGACGCGAGTCGAGTCCAGCGTAACGGGAGATTGGTGCACGTTGTTGTCTGCTGTTTGCCAACGGCGCTGTGGGTATGAGCAGTTCTCCTCCGTCTCGACCATTGCCGCGGACATCTCCAGAAGATAACGATTCGACCTTGTTGTCGCCGCTGATGACGTTGATGCCGACGGGGTACCGCAACATTCAACCGTTCCAGAAGGGCAAAGGCTGGCACACGAATGGCAGGACGTCAAGACATCGAGCTGCAGCCACTCAAGCTTCCAATGATGCAGATATGGACCAGCATGGATCGTCTAGTGAGAAGGAACGGGGTGTGGTGTTTCCACTGCTACCAGGTCACGAATATGCGAGACAAGGTACTCAAGGACCCGATGCAAGTGCAGTTGAAGGTGTTTCTTTGGTATCAACTGGGGATCTGGTGGATGACCGACAGGAGAAAGATGACGTAGCTGCTGGGTCCGTGCTCATGTCCCCGAGAGCTCCTTCGACTCCACCAACGAACGGAGCCCCTCGACGACCATCCAGGACGGATGTACGCGTTAATACTGGTGGGAGTTTTCGAAGTCGTGCGTTGTCTGGGTCTCCTAGTAATGGTTCACGACCAACGTCACCTGCGACTGTGGCTAGCAACGAGGAGAATCCGAAGATACGCTCGAAGGAAGAGGTGAAAGCAATCCCAGGCCCCGATCCGGTGATAATGCAGCAGCTTTGGGAGGAGTACGCGGCTCGATCACGTGCTGCCAACCGCCAAGTTGATGCAGCTACGTACCATGAAAAAATGCATCGACGATATCGAGAGCAACGAGCTCTGAAGGAACGCATTGCGCAGCTTGAGCAGGCTCTGCAGTCGATGGAATATGAGCGCGACGAAGCTCGAGCTGAAACTGAGAACGCTACCAAGCAACTGGAACTTCTTGCTCTAAATCGCTCGACATCCGAGCTGTCAGAGTCCACTGCTACTTCACCGACGATGCGAAGTGTACGCAGCTCGTTTATTAAACCAACTCCTGTTGCAGAACTAGAAAACCCTGAAGAGCGATCGTACAGAGAACGCAGCTTTGCATTGGAGCGAGCTCTGGCACAGACGAAAGTCTCACTTTCGGCACTTCAAGATCAGCTTCAAAAGCAAACAGCACAAGCAGAGGAACGGACGCAAGCACTGGAGGCACAGCTAGTGTTAGAGCGGAACACGAGTCTAGAACTTGCACGTCAACTTAGCGAAATATCTGCAGGCTTCACACGTGCCTCCGCAGAGTTAGTGGAGACTCGTGTGACTCTGGAACGCGAGCAGCAGCGGTCCCAGGAGATTGTGGAGCAAGCGCGTCTGCAAAATGCTCAGTTACTGTCCGACTCACGTCGAGCTCAGCTTGAAACTCGGATGAAGCTTGCAGTTCGTTCTCTCGGGCGCGAGGCTCTCAGGCACAAAATGGAGGCGTTGATGAGTCGAACAATGCGGGCCGAACAGAATATGCGGGTTGCTCAACTGGAAACGGAGCGTGTTAGCCGGGAACGGGATGCCACACGCGAGCAGCTGGAGCAAGTATTAAGCAGTCGTGCTCTCAAGTATCACTCGCTCGGAGCTGCTGGAGGCATTCCGGGCATTTTGAGTCGGAGCACTCAGCTCTCGAACAGTTCTCGGATGGTCACTGATCAATTGTTGCTGTTGCAAGTGCTCTACGAGGAGACGGAAGAACCAGAGGACCCCGACGATACATTTTGCGTACATTTTGTGGCGTACGAACCTCGCTCGGCTCAAGACGACTTCCTCACATTCCGCTTGCGTGACATTGAACGACTTGTGCCGAATCACGATAGTTTCCTGGCTCGGCATTCCGTTCGACGGCGTGAACGACTTGAAGCACTGGCCGAACTCCTGCTAACTCACGTTCACGCAGGCTACAAGAATGGTCACCTGGTGTTAGCGGAGACTAGTGGGCCCGAGGCCGCTACGCGACTTCCTCGAGAGCAATTAATGGCACAACAGGAACAGCAGCATACTCATAAAGTGACGGTGTATAGAGGCACAAGATATCTGCCTCTTGTCGGTGCTGGCGACGATGATGCTGTACTTGCTGAACTGGATGTGACCGAGGCATTTGCTGCGTCAACTTCGCAAGTTTGGTGGCTCGAGATTCGAGCAGTGGTGTTGGGGTGCGAGGGTTGTTGGGACAGCGAGTCACTGTCTTCCAAGGTCGATCTGCGTCAGTTGCTTACATTCTGCGCTACCTTTGCAAGTTATCGCCCGAGTGAAAACCATGCTGATGGGAACAATGACGATGCTGAGCTTTTCGCAGTGCATGAAGCGCTGCTTGAGCCGCTGTTTAATAAGCTTCGGGTTGTGCTATCGGAGCCTGGTGGAGCTGCTAGACTGGAAGTAGCAACAGAGGTGGAAAGTCGACCACCTTCTGGTATTGAGCCGCAAAATCAGCGACGGATACTCTCAGTCGAAAAGCAAAGCGAGATAAATCGTGAGATGCTGGAAGACAAGGAGGATACGATGCCACGCACGACGTCAGTGCCAAGTACACTTACCCATCAGTGCGTTGTGAACGTTGGTGATGTGTTCTACTGTGTACGATTACAAGAGTTGTGGGATGGCGAGTTGTTGCTGGATATCACGATGGATGATCCAGAGACGCAGCAGCATTTCCATCGCATTCTTCACGAATCACAATTAGCAAAATTAGTGGAACGGTTGGTACACGATGGAGCTATCGGTTTTGCTGAGGACGACGAAGATAGTACCCGCGAGGAGCCGGAAGCTGCGGTTCTGGAAGTGAAGTACGGCCTCGCTTCACAACTGCACCGTCCATTGTGCAAACTCGTGGAGAGCAACGTCCACCCAGTTCTGCCGCACCCCAGCCAGGTCAGCAATAAGGCGGTGACAGTTGCGGGAGATATTTCTCTTGGAACGCTTTTCAACGAAGAAGTACCGCAAGAGGAAGCGAAGGAATACGAGACGCGGACCATGGTTCTCGACTTGGATTCGCGTGTATCACTAGGGTGGCGCTATGATCGCGAAATTCGAGTGATTGCAACTTCACAAAACGTACTGACGGATGAACGTGCCGTTCACCAAGTGCTTCGGAGTCTGTTGGTAACGCCACAGCAAACTGGTGTGGACTTTAGCATCAACCGACAACGGTACGGTGTTCACTTCCAAGGTAACGCAGGATTTGCGTTCGTGCGAACGGTCTCCGCCAACCTGTCAATCTGTGGACATGTAGCGATGTTCGATGTGCTATCGTTGTCAACAGAACTCAGCAGTTCCAGCTACCTACCTCTCGTACTGGTAGAAGAAGACCCTTCGATTGAAGACCCACCATTGCAACAAGTTTTTGACGCCCTCGGACTCGAGGAAGGCGGTGCCGAGTTTACTACGAGCGTTTTCGCTAGTGATCGAAGAGGAAGTCGAGCAGGAGATCGAACTCCATTGTAACTGGAAATCTCGCTTTTTCCCTCTTGAATAAGCGTTTTCCGGCCTCGGTGATACTTTTCCCTCGAAAATAAGACCCATTCTTATTTTCGAGGGAAAAAGTGTAGCTGAGTCTTATTCAGGATCACCCATGTCGTCTTTTAGCTAATTTTTACCCTGCTTTTTAGGGATTTTGCTAAAATTTACCCTGCCCATTTTTAATTGTAACACGGAGGTTAAAAACCGGCAGATTTCGCTCCACAATAATTGCAATTCCTAGCTCATTTTTCGCAATGGCTGGCCTGGGTCCGCGCGTGGTGCAGGTGCTGGACTTCGCCAACGCGCGCGCGCCGGAGCTGCAGGCGCTGCACGAGCTGTCGCAGCATGCGCCGCTCTCGTCTCTCTCGGACGCCAAGCTGGAGACGCAGAAGAACCAGCGCCGCCGCCGCGCCAACGCCTTCAAGTCGCACCAAATGCCGCAGCGGCTTCGAAAAAACCCACGCAAAGACCCAAAAGACCCAAAAGACCCAACTCGCTGTCGGAAGCACGAGCGCCGCCCCCACCACCTTTTATCCGTGCGCATTGTTGCAAATTGCGAGCGGCCGCTCTGGCTTTCGACGCATGTGTGGCACGCCAAGCGCATGCACATGAACGAGCACTTTGGCTACATTTTGGCCACTCGTCGAGCAGATAAAAGCTCCTCTGCAGCTTTGCAGGCGCTTCGGAGCCACGCGGTGCTGCACGACGCGTCGTATTACGGACTTATTGAGCTCTTCGGACTGCCTCAGATCATTTTGGAAGCGCTGCAATTGATTTCGGACCCGAACGGATCCGATTTCCACGGACTCAAGTTTCTGGCGGGAAAGGAGGAAGGACGCAGCTTTCTGTACCGTGAAGGGCAATTCCCACACGGAGCAATTGCACCGGTGACGTTCATGTGGAGACCGCTGAAGGCGGACTATGAAGGAGACGAGTTCAAGCTGCATGAAAACTGGCAGAGCACCAAGAGGCAGCTGTGGCTCTGGGTGCACCCGGCGGCGTACATGGAGGCAGCAACGGCCATTGCATCGGCGTGCCAAGCGGTGGCGCAGGAGGAGCAAGAACAGGTGCAGATGCTGGATCGTCGTGGACAGTTGTGTCGTTTCAAGCTGCGAGGAAGAGTGGCGGACGAGTTGGTTGAGAGCCTGGCAGGTGCAGCGGTGGAGGACGACGGTGAGTATGAGGATGGAGACTCGGACCATGAAGATGGATTCGTGGAGAAGGACGTTGTTGAGAAGTGCCGTTGTGATAACCGGCAGAGTCTGCTGCGTGCACTGAGCAAGAAGGGGTGTGCAGAGAAGAAAGATGCTATGTATGCTGTCGCTGTGAAGGACCCGCGTCTTGCACGCTGGAAAGAGGGCAAACTTTACTATCCTTCTGCTCGCTCGGAGACGGGATTTTCGCTTCTACGTGAACCACCGGCGAATACTGTTTCGGAAGTGGGCTCAAGTGTGATTGAAAGTCCGCTGTCTGGGCTCAGTCTTTCGTCGCTTGGCAAGGATGCCGTAGAACCTGAATCGAAAATGATTTTGAGGGAGATGCATGCGTTGCTGGCGTGGACATTTAGCGGGTCAAACACGGCTGCTCCTGAAAGCGAACTTGATAGTGCCACGTACCCGAATAAAATTGCAAGTGGAGACCAGACAGAACCAACCGCAGCTGAGGACGGGAATGCTACGGAAGTGAAGACAAGTCCTAGTTCTCTTTTGTGGTCACTGTCCAAGAGAAAGAAAATCGAGAGCAGCTTTCTGAAAGACCACAAACTGAACGAAGAGATATACCGCCAGCGAAAGGAGGGTGTGCTAGCCAACTCTCCCCAAGAGCTGACTGTGAAGTCTCAGCCTCTCCACCTCCTGGCCATTAAAAAGAGCGAGCCGTACCCACACACGAGCGGTTGGGATATTGTATGTCCACCGGCGAGCGCGTCTAGTTTGTTGAAGACGTTGGCATTCGGCGGGGCGTTGGTTGTAGGACTTGAGGAAGATGCTGCTTTGTGCACGGTGCTGAATCAACCAAGGTACGCTGGTGCAATTGCTGTTGTGTATTTGGCCCCAGGTTAGCTAACATATTTCTTTCTTGCTGTTGAATAGCTTTCCTTGCGATTATCCCGATACTCAAGCTGGGCAGGCATACTGGGAAGCCCGTGCACGCAAACTGGAAACTGATCAGGCGAAGAAACCCAAGGGAAAGCGCGTCGATTATAAGAAACGCGGTGTTTCGTCACCTTTCCAGCCGCTGTGGGAGTCGTTTTTTGACTTGCAGAACCCCGAAGACGATATGGAAGATGAGGCTCCTCAAACGCCTTGTGTTCTTCGCGGAGAAACATACATGGAGCCTTTCTGCTTCTACCGATCGATGAGCAAGAGCTCTGAAGATGATGAAGCCATGTCCTCGCCAGCTCCTGATGCTGGGTCTGTGGTACCTACACCGATGCCGACTCTGGTTCGTGTCACTATTGTTGTTGCAAGGCGAGGGAACATCGATGTCAACGCCATGGTACGTTGCGGATTGGGGCCACCTGCGTTAATGCTGCTGGTTCTGACAAATGGGTTTCTTGGTTTGTTGTCATGATTAGCTTTTTGCTCCTTCGTCTGACGACCAGGACCTATTCCATAACGACAAAAGCTGGAAGGGCTACAATATTGATCTGAGCAAGAAGAAATCCAAGACTTCTGAGGCTGAAGAGGTAAGGCTCATTCATACTCACTGTTGGCACCGCAAACAATAAACTGATGGCGATGTTGTCACTTGTGTTACTAGCGATCTCTCATCGGATACGTGGCATCGGCAGTGTACGACCGACCCAAGGGTGCCTTCCGTGCTGTTGGCTTTATCGCTTGCGGACCTCTCCAGCAACTTTTTGTAGCAAGTCAAGGCCAGGGATACAGCAAACAGGGCCGGTATGCGCTTGCCATGCTCCGGTCTCCGCAAGGTAGAATGCTTCGCCCCGTTCTCGTCCAAGCCGAGGCCTAGAGTACCACGAAACAAGGAGGCGAGATGGTTGTTGTGGCGGAATGTTATCTTTTTGGATAGATGCAATGATACAGCGCACAACAAATCTACTTGCAAACAGGCCCGTGAAGCAGACGAGCATATATCTTGTCTACGATGATGTTCCGAGCGAGGCCCTGGCTTGCTCATAGTTTTTGGTTGTACCAGGGAATATGTCAATATTGACAGGAGGGGTCCGCACAGCATCTCTCAAACATGGTGCTGGTCCCAGGAGAACGTGAAGCGAGGCATTGCCGTCTTCAGCCTGGTAATTACTTGTAGGGAAGCATGTCTGGCCAGCTGAGTTCGATGAAAGCGCTGGATAGCGACTAGCATCCCAAATTTGAGTACTGGACTCGTTTGGGTGACCATAGGCTAGGCATTATCCGGCAGTTCAATTGTCGTCAAAGCTTGGAGCTGCTAGCAACTCGTTGCCGCTCCCCATCAACTCGTCTTGGTCTTCCTTGGGCACGTCGTCGTTAGGTGAAGAAGTCTTCTCGTCGTCCGCATCCATCGCAACCGCCATAGCTTCTGTATCAGCGTCCATGTCACCTTCAGCACCAGTTCCGTCGTCACTGGATGAACTACTTTCGTCGTCGCTGGAACTGCAATATGTAGATTTGGCGCCGTTGAACATATGCCTTGACGGTGGAACAAACTCGAATGACAGGGGTGCGAGTGTGCTTGTAGGTACCACAGATGGCGGCGGGAGGTTGGACTGGCCAAGGAGTACGGGGTCGGGCTGAGGGATCTCCCACCCAAGCAACCGGCACAACTCTTGCACGATCTCATCTGAATATCCTAGCAGCTCTACGTCGAACTTGTGCGGTCGACCCACTGGTTCTCGGTTGATCAGAATCATGGGTGTATCCTTTTTAAAGCGACCAACGATGCTCCGCACAGGGTTCACTTTCAGAGAAGAACCCATAACAAGCACGAGATCTGCTTCACCTTCGTCACTTTTAATGGAGTCGTGAAATCGACGTGGCAGTGATTCACCAAAGAACACGATGTCGGGCTTAACAATTCCATCCGGGGAGTTGCAGGCCTTGCACATTGGCACCCGCTGGTTCAAAACATCATCGCGAATAGCGTCATTCGGGTACATCCGTTTACATGCCAGACACGTCGCAGTAGCGAAAGATCCGTGACAAAGCACGCTGCGCTCATGAGAAATTCCAGCTGCGTGCTCTAACATGTCAATGTTCTAAAAAGCAAAACCACGAGTGATCGTTAGTCTGTGCCAAATGAGTGCTATCCGGGAAAATATTGCTTACCTGGCTATAAATTCGAAGCAACTTGCCCTTCTCCTCAAGCAGCTTCAAAAAGTAGTGACACCGAGAAGGCACGAACGTGAAGCCGCTTGACTTAGGAAATAGCTCCTTCGCAAACGCGAAAAACGGTTTGGGGTTGGATCGGAAGAATTCGATGTCTGCACGATAATTAAACAAAATGTTAGCCTCGAAGCTTATCCAATTGTGATGTGAGCAATTGCATTCCGTACCGAACATGCACTGTGGGTTTGGGAGGTTGTACTCTCCTAGTCTCTGCGCTCACACAAAGCAGAGTACAGTCAGACCTCTTTGCCATAAATCTAACATCGTCAACAACCGCAATAACGTACGCTGTAAATGCCATTCTCCGATCGGAAGTCAGGGATACCACAGGACACGGAGATACCCGCGCCCGCCAACACCACAATCTTCTTGCTCGAGCGCAGCAGCGCCGCCACATCCTGCAGCGTATTAACACTGTCCAGCTTCTCTCTCGGCCTCTGCAACAACACAACAACAACAAATTAGATAAATAACCCTGCACAACTGAATAAAACTTGAACCACGTACCGAAGCGGAAGGTTTGATCAGTCGGATGCCCATGGAGAGCATGGCTTCCCACAGCTCGTCATCATCCACTGCGACTCCATCGGACACGCCCAATCCCAACGCATCCAGCATCTGTCCAGCAGGCATCCCGGCCGTCTTCTGGTCCATGAGCCAATTCATAAAGGCCTCTTCATTGACGTCACTGTCGTCATCGGACGAGTCTCCGTCTCCTCCGAACGGAGGCACCGGCGTGGGCAAAGCAGCGGATTCCGAGTCTGCAGCGTCCTCATCCACATCTGGAGCGTCCGTTTCATCGCTCACTTGGTCTCGAGCTTCTGCAATTGCAGTGGCAGTGTACACTGCGTCCGTACTGGAGTAGGGCGACGTGGAGCCAGGGACTGGAGCTGGAGGAGGCGTCGCTTGCTCGTATTCGTCGTCCGACGCTCGCTGTTTCTTGCTGGGCGGTGCATTCGAGTGCATGTTCATACTCACACTGCGATTTCGATTGCCTGCCGCGCTGGGGCTGCCTCCGCTGCTGTTGCTGGGACTCGTGGGCTCGACCATGGTGGGTGGGGGGCTAGTATTAACGACGGCTACGGTACTGCTGTCCGGATTGGATTGTTCCATTTTAAGAGTACAGTGGGCTCTTGTGGGACTTTAATTTCCGGACAGGGGTGGGGGAACGGAGACTTGGCGTTCTGCGGTCACTGGGGAAGTGAACAAAGCCGAGTTGGACGTGGGGGCTTCTGCAGCGTCGAGTCTGTCTGGAGGATCACTGCGGGAGTCGCGGAGGCGCCTGCACGGAGAGGGAGAGCGCGTGCCGCCGCCGCTTATTTCGTTCTGACCCCAAAGAAGCGGTTAAAGGTGGGGGTCGCGCGCCGATTGGGTATAAATAGAAATGTTGGCCAATGGGAAGCGAGGGTGTGCGCCACACCACATAATGAAGAACCCTACTCGCTAGGGAAGTTGAAGTGGGTGGCCAGGAGCGCCGAAGTTTGATGAGGATCCTCACGACGGCAAGCGTGACGTTGGTGCCCACTTGTCGGTGGTGCAGAGCGAGACGTAGTATAGAGGTTGCTTTGAAGCGTTGCATCTGTCTTGATCAATTGCCCACTTTGAATCTTATTTGCAGTAGACGAATGATGGGACCCAAGGGCGATGGGCTGCAAGTCCGCAATCGGAATTGATCACGCCCGCTAAAGCTCCGGCACCGCACGCTCGTCTACAATGGCTACACTTTTGGTCTACATGGATGGATCTGCGTGTCAAGAGCCCAAAATACCAGACCCTTTTATGGCGTCCGAAACGACCAAAGGTTCGCGGCATTGCTCCTCTACGATGCCGACGTCGCCTGCCCAGCGCTCCGTGAAGAAAGCGAATGCCGGTCCTGCCCCTGGCTCAGGGTCCGGAGCTCCCTCGCCGCCTGTCTCCTCCACGCGAGCCAAGAAACTCCAAGGCGGCCACATCGACCAGCAGTTGCTGGTGCTCGAACACGACGACGGCAAACGCCACGCGCGTGAACTCACGCTGTGTCTGAACGAGTACGCCAAGAAGATCGACGAGTTGCAGGAGAAGAACCGCCGGCTGGAAGAGGAGGTGAGTAATCACACGTAGCAAAGCGCTGTCCACCCGTCGCTCATCGTTTTGTTGTGCAGCTGTCGTTCGATGATCACGTGGCGCGCGATGATCCGTTCTTCAACGAGCTGACGGCCGAGAAGCTGTCCAACCTGTACCTGCAGGGCAACAACTTTATGATCCGCCTGGAGCTGGAGCGCAAGGAAGTCGCTCGCTTGAACGCGCTCATTCAGTCGCACGAGTCCATCCTGGCGCAGCAAAAGACCAAGCTCTACGAGCTGGCGGCGCTGGACCACAACCACGCCATCATGCTCGGACGCGTGCGAAAAATGGAGCACGACATCGACCGCCGTCTCGTCAAGATGAACGAGAAGCTCAACCGCAATCGCCAGCTGCGCGAGGCGATCGACGCACATCGCACCGAACGCGCTCGCATGGACGACATTTTCACTAAGATCTCGACCGAAACGCTGTCCAAGCGGCACAAGGTAGCGAAAGTCAGCGACGAAGTGGACAAGCTTCGCCAGGAGATTGAGGCCATCGAGCAGGAAATTGAAGATGTGCGGCAGGAAGGCGAAGAGTGGGAGATGAAATGCGACCGGCGCGCGGTAGTCCTGCTTCAAGAGCTGAAAGAGATCGCGCTGCATCAAAAAGATGCCGAAGAACTGGTCGATGTGGAGAAATACAAATACTTGGGCGAGAACGACATCATGAAGAACGTGTCTGAAGCGCAGGAAAGCGAAGTGCAGTCCCGTGCCAAGCGCAGCAAGTGGAAAAGTGGTCAGGTGAAGGTCACGACGGACGCCATGCTGACGAGGTACCAGGAAAACCGCAACTACATCGAAAAGATTCACGAAGTCTCGGGCACGAAGACTGTTTCGGAGATGATCGACGCCTTCAACAACCAATATCCTTTCCTGCGAGTTGTAGATCTTAGTAGCTCGCTGTTACATTTTCCATGTTTGGTCGCATTCCTTAACTACCTGATGCTGCGCTCAGCTTGCTTCTGATTGTGGTTCCTTACAGAAGCTGAACATTTTGATCGCATCCAACACGTGAATCAACTGGCCGAAGAGATCGAAAACCATCGACAAGTCAGCACAAAGCTCCGCGAGGAGATCGGGAAGTAAGTGAAGTTGGAATTGTTGGTAGACAGCACTAGTCTAACTCGTAACATCGTGCAGATTGAAGCAGCGCAAGGATTCTGTTGATTTCCAACGCATGAACCGCATTGAAGGGCTCCGATCAAAGCTTCAGTACACAAATGAGCAAAAGAAGCTCAAAGAGGACGCGAACCGTGAAATGCAGACGTTCTTGGAGGGGATCAAGCCAGCCGTGTTACTTTTTCACTCGCATATCGGCTGCTCGGATCTCCACAGTAAGTAGCATTTCCATTCTGGTGCTCATTTCCCCGTACTCACAACGCATTCTTGCTGTTTGGCAGCTGATGACATGAAACAGGTACTCGGCGACATCGAAGAGCAAATTGTATCTGTCTTGCAAGCGTATCATGCGAAGGTCGAGGCCACTAAGAAGGATGAAATCCCAACGCAAGTCATTCCAAGCTCCAGTCTCTCACTTCAAGCAGCATCACCTTCCAAACGCAAGAGTTCTGTGGTTAGTTCACGCGCCAGACGCAGCAGTGTGGGCTTGAAAGCAGTGACTGAGTTCATCAGTGAAGCAGCTCGTACACGGTCGGCAACAATATCCGCTAGCGGAAGCCCGCAAAAGGCTACGAGCCAAGCGCCGGTTGCTGCTGCAACTGATAGCAACAAATCACCAAATACGAAGACTGCCAACGCACCGCTGTCGAAACAACAACCGTATCGCTACGCTGGTCTTCGGCCTCCTCACATGTCGATGGAGGAACTGCGCAAGAAAGACAACATGGAAGAAGAGTATCCGCTCACGTACCATGAACTCAAGGTCAAAGTCTGGCACAGTGATGCGTCCCAATAATCCCCACGGGCAGGATGATTGCTCTTCATTGCGAGCTTGTACGCGCAGGCCCCAAGCAGTCTATTACGCAGAAAATATATGGAGAGGGGCTTCCTTGTCTATTTCGCGTTCGCTTCACTTACTCCGTCTTGGCCTTCTTTGCGTCCGGTTCCTCTGTCTGGTCTAGAGCAGTGATAGCAAAACAATACATCAACATGATTAAATAAATAATCCACTCACAGTCTTCACCAGCAATGTCACTTACCCTCGACAAGAGTCGCGTTGTCAGTCCTGTTACCGACAGCACGCGCCTTGGGTCCCCAGTTCGGCTCCGGGTTAAGTGGGAAACGCAGTGCCTTGGGCTTGTCGTTGGGACCGGGGCGCTTTGAAGAGAAGTTGGCCTCGAATTTGGGCTCCGTCGCCAGGATGCGGCTGCCTGGGGTTTCCTGGCCGTCACGCTTTTTGTTCAGCGGGTGCTTCTTGACCCAGCAGCGCATAATATCCCAAATGACGTCGTTCGGCGCGGTGGTCTTAATAGCCTCGGGGACCTTGTGGAATTGCGAGACTTCGTAGCCAGCGTGGCGAATGGCGCCCTGGATCTGTGACATACGTGGGTTCGAACAGTGCAGCACCTTGCTCAAGCCCGGAAGAGTGTAGTGCAGAGGAGCGTCCACAAGTTCCTCCGAGAGCGTAGTCAAAAGTCCATGAAGGCGAGGCTTCGTGGGGAACTCGGTGGTGCTCTTTTCCACGCGCTCGCGGATCTTCAGCACGACATCGCGGCTGTGGAGAGGCGCCGACCAGATCGGCCCGGCCATTTTGTACTTGCCCTTGCACTGGTCGCACTCCTGTCCAACAATGGGTCCACGCGAGGCGTGGTAGCTGTTTCCACTCGACACGCCAAGCGGCTGCAGGTGGAAGCTCTCGCACTGGACGCATTGGTACACGTACGACAGCTTAGTCATCGCCTTCTTGACATTCACCGGCGACTTGTACACGCGGACAAACACTCGCACGTAGAAATCAATGCTGCACGACGCGATGGGTACAATGTGGCGCGCGTAGCGGTTCGCCGACGACTCGATGGTCTGCAGCACCATGCGCAGCGCCATCTCGTGCAAATAGTGCGACTTGTTGGGCAAGGCGCCATACCGCGAGAAGCACACCTCCGGCTGCTTGCCAGACAGCACGGGCATGTCGGTACACGTGACGCATAGCAGTCCTCCATTGGTGACACTCTGCACGGCACTGTCCAAGAAGATGGACGCGGATCCGTACGGGTCCAAATCAATCACATCAAATTGGTCCGCGGGCTTCCTGTGGTTGTACATGACGTCCGTCGCATCTGCTTCATTGGGGATCACCCGATCCAACGGCAGCTCATTGAACGCAACGTTGCGTTTAATCGTGTCCACTGCTGCAGGGTCCATGTCGTTCACAAGAATGGATTTAACACCGGGAATCTGCTGGAAGTAGCGGATTGAGCGCAGTCCTGACGCCGACAGCGCTTCAAAGATGCGGATTCCTTTGTCCTCTGCTGTATCAGCCAAGTGCTTGTCAATCTCCTCGTCCGTGTACTCTTTGGGCTGGAACGTCGCGCCTTCTCCCTTGGCAATGGCTTCCTTACGCGCCTCCTTGACCAGCTGTTCCTTGGCTCTCGTGCGTGCAAACTCCGAGATCATGGCGATACTCAGATCCCGATTGAGCACTTGCACGGGGTTGTAGAAGACCTGATTCTGCTCTGGGAAGAGCATGACGCCGTTGCCCTCGCGGATGATCTTGTGGCCGGCAGGCGCCGCTTTGTTCTGCAGCGTCTTGGCCAGCGACGCAGCGGAGGAGGAGGACGACATGGCTCTGCGGCGGCTGGAGACGGGAAGAAAGACGCGAACTCCCAGGCGCATCCAGTGGTGATACAGCAAGGAGTGACCCAGTTGACTGGCCCAAAGGAGTAACCTATGATCTGGAATATATGTGATGGTGGAGAGGTTAGTGGTGTGGTAGTGGTGTATATGATTTCTGGGAGAACGGAGATAGCCCAGAAAGCATCAAAGAGACTTGGGCATCAGCGAGCGCTGGAGCGACGTGTACAGCAGCGAGCGAGTGGTTCATGGATGGAACGCCGAGTGCAGACGCCCACCGCAGAGGTAACAAGTGGAATCACGCTCTTGGCGCGCTCTGAGGCGCTCTAGAAGCTGCGCAATAACTTGGATCTAGCGATGTATCATAACCTTTTATTGGCGTACAAACAATCAATATTGACTGCATTTCAATTTTGATGGAATTGCAGGTGGAGGTCGTGGCGGAGGCGTGGGACGCAAAGGAAGCGGCGGAAGAACCGCCTATCGCCGTGTGCAGACCTCCGTAGGCGACGTAGAGGGGATTCCAACACGAAGACGAGTCCTGGAGCCCGTCGCTCCGTGCAGGTGGTGGAGGACAATGGCAAGCAGACAGAGACAGCTCCGTCTGTCCCCTTCAAGTCCTCATTGCGGTCCTCGCTGCAGGATTCGAACGATACGCCGCCGGCGAAGAGGAACGAGCGCTCGGTTCGTGTGGAGAAGGACAGAGCTACCAATAGGGACCGCAGCAGGGAACGACCTAGGAACGCAAGGAGCAGGAGTCCGGCGCCGCAGAAGAGGGATTTGCAGGTGCAGACGAAGGGGCCGCGACGCGTGATTTCGCTGTCGTCGCTGTCCCCACAGAAGGAACCAGGACAAACCAAGCGGTTTGTGAGCAGCTTGACGCAGTCGATGGATCATGGCAACGACCGTGGGTCGAGACAGGACAGGGATGATCGCGGTGGGAAAGGATTACAGGGGTCCTCGCTGCGTCGATCGAACAGTAGGGAGCCGAGGCAGTGGTCTGGCGAAGCCCAGGGATCGTATCGACACGCAGAACGCGGATCTGGGACTCGTTCTGTGTCGAGAACGAGGCTGACCAGGAAAAACAGCACAGACAGCGTATCGTCACAGAGATCAGACCGCAGTGACGTCAGCCATCGTAGCGAGCGCTACAGCGAAGAGTATCGCTCAAGTCTTAACGATGGGCCGCAGCCTGTGCGTAGACTTTCTAGTGGCTCAACTGGACAAGCGCCGTTCAAATCGTCCCTATCAGGGTCGTTTTCAGCCACAAAGAGTTCGCAAGACGTACGCGTTCGTAAGGAACGCCCTTTGTCGGGGTCAGTTGGCCGATCATTTGGCAGGCCAGCGCAAGATACAGCAACACGGCGGTCGTCTCTTGACGGTGGAGCGTCTTCGCTGCGAAGGGTAAACCCAGATTCTCCACTTGGACCATCAACAGACAAGGCTACCTCGCAGGATGCTCGAATGGGAGGCCCTTCGGACTCACATCGGTCTCCGTCAGCTCCTGGTGGACTAAGAAAAAACGCTCCTGTTGGAGACTCAATTTCACCAAAGCCGCAGAAGTCAACTGCGGCACAAGATAAGGAGGAGGCTTCTGTGAAAGCAGCCCCTGTCGTTGATGAGGCAGAGCGCAAACGCCTTGCTGAGACTCTGAAGGAGCGCATGGAATCGCGGAAGCTAGAACGGGGCAGTAGTCTAGCTCAGATGATGAAGGCACCGTTGACTCGCAAGGGGTCAATGGAAGACGAGTCGCGGCGAAGTCCGTTTGGTGCAAGAAAAGAGCTCGAAAATGACAAAACCTCAAGTGGTGCTAATGCTGATAAGGACGCAAGAACCCGTGAGTATTATGCTAAGCTTGACAAGGAAAATGAAGAAAAGGAGGCCACCCGACGTGCTGCTCCATTCAAGTCCTCATTGACGTCATCGATTGAGACTGCTCCACCACGAACAGTCCAATCTTCGCTATCAGCATCGATCGATAGGGCACCAGCCCGAACTTTGAGGTCTTCCTTAGCAGCGTCTATGGAGCCCCGGACGTTGAAGTCATCTCTAGCGGCATCACTGGCACCATCTCGACCTGTTGTGACGCGTATTAAGAAGATCCAGTACACGCTGATGGAGCTGAGAAGGTGACCGAAGACTGTCATGTCGATATGATCTCTGTTGTTGAACTAATGAGTAATATGTTGATGCATTGCTTGTATGTGACGTAGACTCGTCGCTGCTGCGCTTCCTAGGCCAGCGGATCTTCCAGACATGAAGATCGTTGATGTCATTCAGGTTCGTGACCCCAGTTCGGTTTCTAAGCGGTCATCTGGGCGACTTGGGCGTGGCATCGGAAAGTCGATTGGAGGCAGCATTCGAAAGGGTGATCGCCTGGGATCTGGCGGGCGCGGTTCAAGAAGCCAGGGTGGTTCAGGCGGTGGTAGAAGAGATAGACCAGGTCGTGGCGGTGGTCGTGGTGGTGGTCGTGGTGGCCGCGGCGGTGGCGGTGGTCGTGATTACGGCCGTCCACCTCCACCACCGCTTTACGATGGTCCTATTGAGCCATTGGTTGTGACAGAGAATAGGTGGAAACCTACAAAGGAGAAGGACGTGACCCCACTGGAGAAAACGCTGAGTCATGTGAACAGTCTGCTCAACAAGCTCACCAGAGAAAAGTTTATGAAGCTGACAAATGAGCTCTGCGCCGTTGAAATCGACAGCTTTACCTTGTTGAGGTACGTTCCTTTTTATCATGCCCAAGGAATAATATGCGTGCAAGAGAGTCTAGTTCTGACGGACAACTTGTTTTTATTCTTGTGAAGCTCGATTGTTTCCGTTATTATGGACAAAGCTTTGGAGGAGCCAAACTTCGCAGATGTATACGCTGATTTGTGCAAGGAATTTCACACCAGAACGCTTAAGAAAAGTTGGAGCTTTCTGCATGTGCTGAGCGACGAAAAAAACGTACGTTTTCTCAAAAAATGCACACAAAACTGTCCGCTCAGCTAAGTAATAATTGTTTGTGTTGTGGGTAATCTACAGTCATTCTTCTGGTCTGCAATTGACAAGTCAACCTTCACATCATTTGCTGGGCCGTTCGACAGGTGCGATTATTTCACCACTCCGATGATATATCATTTTATCATTTTGACACGTTCATTTGACATGGTAATAGCCCCCATAGCTGCCTGGAGGATACAGCAGCACATGAAAGTGCGGCTACTTTGATGTGTGATAGTGGTAAGAAGATTACTGTGCATTCGTCTGCGTAAAGTTTCCTAACTCCGCGTCTGTTGCTTTAGACTCAATTCCTACTGTTCAATTCCGTCGCCACGGCGACTATTTGGTTGCAGTGGGTGAGAAGAAGGCTGGAGCTTTCTATTACTCAAGTATGGATTCTACTGCCCTGCTACCAAACTTCACTTTGTGACATATAGTAACCTGTTATGTGTGCTGAATGAATCAGAGCGAAAGATCAGCGAGATCGAAGGTGACGAGCCATTTGGTGGGCCATTTGAATCAGGTATGGATTCCTTATATTATCGTGGAATTTGGTTAAGAGTCCTAACATGAAATTGGACATTATTACTTGACAGCTGAACTTGCACGCCATGCGGCTGAAACCCAAGTTACATTCACTCGCCTTCTTGTGAATCGTTGCCAAGTCGAATTCGAAAAGACGGTATGCACTGTGCCTGGTTGATTCGTGTTGGAAGTTAGTTTGCTCACTCTAGTATGCCTTGTTTCAAAATCAGAACAAACATACCGGGTCGCAGGAAGAAAAGAAGGAGGACGAAGAGGTGGACCCTCGCCGTCGTGAAATTGTGCGTGCTTTAGACTTCTCGTGTATGCTGCATTGTTGAGCTGTTGTTCTAATTAATTTATGTGTTATTTCACAGCTCGCTATGCGCGCAAAGGCAAAAATGCTGGGGAACATCCGCTTCATTGGTGAATTGTACAAGGTGGATCTAATCAAGGTAGGAGTCGCCGTGTTCCATTCTTCATTTTTTCGATGTGTTTGCTGTGTGGGCTAACGTTGGTGTTTCAACGTGGTTTTTGCAGCAATCCGGCGTGCAAGGGTGCATCTTCTACTTGTTGGGACTGGAGTTAATCCCTGGAGAGGCTGGCCAAGAGGTTCAAGCTCAAGCAGTGCGTTTTCCCGACGAGCAAGATTTGGAGGCACTGTGCAAAATGCTGGCCACGGCGGGCAAAAAGTTCGACCAACCGAAGACGAAGACTATCATGAAAATTATTATTCTGCGTATGGTGGAGCTTTCGGAGGACCAGAAATTGCCGTCGCGAGCTCGATTCTTGGTCAAGGATGTACTAGAAACGAGAGATCACATGTGGGAACCTCGCCGCAAGGAAATGCAACAGAAGACGTTGGAAGAGGTTCGCAGGGAGGCTCAAAAGCTCCAGCAGCAGGGAAAGAATGCTCAGCACGATGATGTGCAACGTCGTCGTCACAAGACACGGATTTCAAGCGCTCAGCTTGCGAAGCAGAGCAGTAATCTTATTGTGGCGAAGAAAGAGGAGCCTGACGAACCTGAGGAGCTTGAGCACGATGACAAGGAGCTGTCGCCTGCACAAATGTCTAGCCGCATCAAGAACATCATCCAGGAATACATCTCCATTGTGGACCTGGATGAAGCTACTACGTGCGTTCAAGAGCTGGCCGTGGATCCGTATCACATCGAATTTGCCGAACAAGCGATTAATACGGCGTTGGGAAGGAAAGACAAGCGAGCGTGAGCATGCCGTGGATTTGCTTGTGGGGCTGTACGAGCGTGGTGGGCTGGACGCTAACTCGATCCAAGCTGCTCTAGTGAATGTCATGGAGTTCCTCGAAGACATGCGCATCGACTTGCCACTTATCCATCAGTATTCGGCGCTAATTTTCGGCCGCTTGGTCGCTGCAGGCTGCTTTGGCCTGTCGTGGATTATTTCCGAAGCTCTGGCCCATTGCGTGGAGTGCAAACTGACCTCGTTGGTGTTCCCCGAGGTATTGTCCGTGCTGGAAGTTGAGAGCGACGAGAGGACGGTGATCCGGATGCTCACAGACGAGGAGATCACTCCGGAGAGTGTGCTACCAGCAGCGGTGAGAGCCAACGAGGCTGAGGTGGAGGCATATCTTCGCGAAAATGGCATCGAAGACTTCTTTGGCGGTGACGACAGCGACGAAGAGGACGAGCTTGACCCGGAGATCGCAGGCAAGATGCGTAGCACACTGGAGGAGTACCTTTCCGTGAAGGACTTCAACGAGGTGGTGCAGTGCACCAATGAGTTCGAGACTGATCCGGATCGCTGGCGGCATTTTGCTCACATCGTGCTAGCATTTAGTCTCGAGTCGAAGCAGTCTATCCGCACCGATGTGGCCGGGTTGCTGGTACAGCTTTTCACTGCAGAGCATCTTACATCCGACGACATTGAGGCCGCGGTCGAGTCCATCCTAGCCGATTATGACGACTTGCGCGTGGACATTCCCCAGCTCGCCGTCAACTTGAGCGAGCTCTGGACGCCATTATTCGCGAAGGAGGCTCTGTCAGTTCAGTGGCTAAGTGAGGCTTGCTCTCACCTGGTAGAAAGTGGTCGCGCAGCCGACGTACTGGACGCGTTGTTATCTGCCTTCGCGGCGAGCGACGGCCAAGAAGCTCTCGTTACGTGGTGGAAGAAGCAGTCAAACGTGGACGCAGTGTGGACGCAAATGTCATCTACTACTAAACCCCAAGACGAGCGACTAGCGAAGTGGAAGTTGCTACTGCAGTGAGCCCAACATTCAACACAAAGAGATCGTCAGCCTCCGATGTACAAAAAGAGGTAAGAGTCACCTCCACTGGAACTCAGGAGCAGCTGCTGCAGGTGTGTAAGTGCGTCTGGTGTGAAAATGTCAAGGGTTGATGCTGCACTAGTGTGTGTGTGTGTTGTGTCTCTCTGTGTCCCTACTGGATTGTGCACAGGCAGCCTTGGCCTTTGGAGTCCGGTCCGCAGCCTGGCACTTCCGTGTCCACTGCTGCTACTTCACTGGGCTCAGACACTTGCTCTTTCCCGTCCGCAGCCTTCGCCACTTGGTAGATCCGCACTTGGTACGTGCTCGTGGGGTTGAGATCGTCCAGAACAACTTGAGACGCGCCTGGAGCTGCGTCCACGCGCTGAGCGCCGTCCTCCCACGTGGAACCTGCTTCTTTGAACTCGTAGCGATACCAGGAAGTAGACGACGAAGAGGGCGCCACCTCGAGCGTCACGGAGAACTCGGAGCGCGCCTTGAGCTTGGCCGGCGCAGGCCTCGCGACAGACGACGCCATGCTGAGACCGTTATTTAGACTTGAGTTGCACTATGGCAGTAATTCAGTGTGAAGTGGCGGCGAAGTGACGGTATGAAGTGGATTCAACTTCAACTTGGTCAAGTGCAGCAAGACCCCCACGGTGCACAGTCTAATCTGTTGCAATCGGCTGAAATGGCATGCATATCTACAGTAACATATCTTCAGAACTGTCATTATTGACGGTAGATTGTGATCAATGGAGCTGTTAGGCTATCACGCTTTGGTCTTCGCACCGTACGGCTTTGCACAAATGCACAGTGTGCCAACGCGATAATGTCTTTCCCAATTGTATCTTGCCATGTTGCTGGTGACGGCGCGTTGTCCTTCGAGTCGAAAACAACATGATCGTTTTGGACGGGTTGGCAGTCCTAATAAGCACACGAAGCAACCTGTTCATAGTTGTCCTCACCTCCATACGAGAAATGGAAACGATCATCTGGGCGAGCTGGCTTCGCGACCCAGAAGTAATTGACCTGTTAGCAACAGTCGTTTTTGGTTTAATTGCCGCATGTGTATTATTTAAGCATCTCCGTCGCGTGCTGAGTTCGCGCCTGCCCTCGGCTGCAACTCGACTCTGCACCGCCGAGCGTCTGGTCTAGTTGTAGACCATGTACTTGGGCGTTGACGAGAACTTCTTGTATCCCTTGATGACCTTGTTGACCGACTCGAGGAAGTCCTTCTCACTCACGGATTTGCGGCGCGCGCGGATCGCGAACATGCCAGCCTCTGTGCACACACTGCGCAGCTCTGCGCCCGTCGTGTTGGGGCACAGCCGACTGACGAGCTCGAAACGGATGCCGCGGTCGCAGTTCATGCTCTTGGCGTGGATCTTGAGGATCTGCGTGCGGCCCTCGAGCTCCGGCAGGTTGAACTCGACCTTCCGGTCCAGTCGTCCGGGACGCATGAGCGCCGGGTCGAGCGTATCCGGCCGGTTCGTGGCCATGAGCACCTTAATGTTACCCCGCGGGTCGAAGCCATCGAGCTCCGTCACGATCTGGAGCATGGTGCGCTGCACCTCGTTGTCGGTGCCTCCTTCCTCGGAGCTGCTACGCGCTCCACCAATGGCATCCACCTCATCAAAGAACACAATGCAGGCCTTCTTGGATCTGGCCATGGTGAAGAGTTCACGCACCATACGGGCACCTTCGCCCACGTATTTCTGCACGAGTTCACTGCCAATGACGCGGATGAAGCAGGCGTCAGTGCGGTTAGCCACGGCACGCGCCGACAGCGTCTTGCCCGTGCCCGGAGGTCCGTAAAGCAGCACGCCCTTGGGCGGGTCAATGCCCAAGTTCACGAAGCGTTCGGGATGCAGCAGCGGCAGCTCCACGACCTCTCGGAGCTTCTCCAGCGCGTCCTTCGCTCCTCCGACGTCGTCGTACGTCACATCGGGCTTGTCCTCGACCGTCATGAGTGACACAGTGGGGTCGATCTTGGGGGGCAGCGGGATCTGGATGGCGTACTTGGTGCGGTCCACACCAACGCGCATGCCCTCCTCAATGTCCGTGGGGGCCACCTTCTCGCCTAAGCCCACGACGAACTTGGCGATCTGCTTGACGTTGATCATGTACTTGGCGTCCTCTTCGCCGGCGTTGATGATCTTGGTACAGCGCGCGACCTGCAGCGGCTGCTCCTCCTGCATCATCTGCTTGTCGCTCACGAGGTCCCATAGACTGGGCAGACTGAGCCCCGTGTCGCTCTCCTTGATGCCGATGAGGTCGTTCACGGCCTTCTGCGCCTTCTTGATGTCGTCCTCCACCTGCTTGATCACGCGCGAGTACGGGCCCAGGCCGTACGTCTTGAGCAGCGCGATGTCGCCCTCGTCCAGCACCGTCTCGGGCCCGGCCAGCAGGTCATCCTCCTCGTTCTCGTAGTCCTTGCTGTTGCCCGTCTGGCACTCGCCCGCCGCCATCTTCGCTCGGGGGTTGGATCGCTTTGTAGGGGGAGATCTTCCTCGCTCGGAGGTCGGACCTAAGCGGGAGCAGTTTTTCATCTTGACATCCTGGTAGTCAACTGGTTATGTCACTTTCCTCTACCTGGAAGTCAATTGGCGTGTCTCGACGGTGGCTGGTTCAAAAAGATAGCAGCAGGATGGCGGCGCTGGGGATGATGGCGGAGGCGGCCAACGCGCGGCTGCTGCAGGAGGTGCGTTTGCATGCATTGGCTCTGCTGTATCAGCAGACGTCTGACTGTGTTTGCCCGTTGGTTGCACGGCTGTAGCGCATCGAGAGCGTGCGGGAGCAGCTCACGAAGCTGCAGGACCAAGTGGAGCGCTACGACGCCGTGGCTGAGACGCTCACGGAGCTGCCCAAGAAGCTCTCGCACCAAGTGATGGTGCCGCTGGGCAAGCGCGCGATGGTGCCGGGCAAGATCGTGCGCTCCAACGAGGTGCTGGCCCATCTGGGCGACGAGTTCTTCTCGTGGCGCTCGACACCGCAGGCTCTGGAGATCATTGAGCGCAAGAAGAAAGGTAGCTGAGTAGCTGCAATTGTAGAGGCTATGAGGACGGGTGCAGGCTGACGGTTGTGTGATTTTTGCTAGCGCTGCACAAGCAGATTGAGACGCATGAGGAGAATCTGCGCGAGCTGGACGCCAAGAAGACGGACGTGGGCAGCGTTGCGCAGTTACAGAAGATGTACGAGGACGAGAATATCCGCGAGATCCAGGAGACGGAGGCGGAGAGCGAGCTCGGACCTGTGCCGACCGCTACGGAGGAAGGTGGGAATGGTCTTTGGGTTTCGTGTTGTTGTCTGGTTTAGTTTTTAATAGTGTTGATGTCATTGTGCGCAGATATTAAGGAGTATTTTGAAGTGGAGGAGGAAGAGCGGCTTAAGCAGGAGCAGGCGTCGTGGAGCTGGGATGACATGATGAAGCGCATGGAAGCTCTGGAAGCGCGCGAGGCGTCTGGAGAAAGCACGGAGGGTGAAGACAAGCAGAAGGAAGAGGAAGAGTCGGCGGAGGCGCAGGCTGCTGCCTTGAAAGCCAAGGGTAACGATGCTTTCGCTAGGCGGCGTTTTCAGGCGGCTGTCCAGTACTACACGCAGGCCATTGAGCTGGACCCGACCTCACACGTGCGTACCCGCCGATGTCGTAGTGCATGGTCGTTTGCATTGTCGACTGATTGTCATTGATATCCCCCAGATTCTATACGGCAACCGCGCGGCAGCGAATCATCGTCTGAAGAAGTACAAACTTGCCCTGGAGGATTCTGACGTCGCCGTATCGCTGCACGAACCGTGGGTCAAAGGACATTACCGCAGGGCGTGCGCTTTGGCAGCACTGGAAGAGTATGAAGAAGCTGCCGAGGCTTATGAGCGTGCTATGGAGTTGTCCCCCACCGACGAAAAGCTAGGAGAAAAGGCAAAGCAAATGCGTGAAAAGGCCAAGGCCAAGGCCAATGGCAATGAACTAGAAAGTGTTGCGAAGGCAGTTGAGCTGAAACCCAAGCCGACACCCGCACCATCCACTGCAGATGCTGTTCCTCCGACGTCGCCGTCGCTGAAGCCCCCAGTACCAGAGGCTGCTGTTGCTTCTTCAGCATCGTTCGTTTCGACCTCGTCAGCGTCAACAGCATTTTCTGGCAGCATCGTGGAGCATGAAGTCAAGGAAAAGGTGCCAGCCCCCGTATCCACGCCCGGTGCGTCCTTCACGCAGACTCGGCAATCTCGCTTTCACGGTACTAACTACACTGGCCAAACAGTGAGCTTTGAGCCTGTTGGTGAAGCGGTACGTTCATGTTGAGCTGCTTTTCGTGAGTTTGAGTACCGTTCTGACATTTACTTGTTTACTTTTTTCAGCAACCTGTGAAGCGAGTATCTCGCTTCAAAGCAGCCAGAGCGGCCAGAGAATCCAACTAAACCCGACCTGGATCAAATGTCTGGTGTTAAACTCTCCACGCTGCAGCCATGGCAAGTCGCACAATTCAGCAGGGCTAGAAAGTTACGCCGTAAAGGCACACAATATATTTACCCACTACAGCTGAGCTTGCTTCACGGTGCATTCTATCACTCACCGCTTCATTTCGCTAGCATGCTCCTTCTACCAGTCACCAGTCATCGCAGCGTCGCTCTCACGGGCTTCGCGTTCTTTTCGCTTGGCAACTACAGCCAATGGCTTCAGGAAGGAGGATTCAAAGAAGTCCACGTACGCTTTCATGCTCGTATCAGGTGCGTCGGAGTCGAGTTCCTCGTGCAGCTGACCTAGCGTTGGCACCTTGAAAGGGTCGAACTCCTCCATGGACTCCACATCAATGGGCACACACACGCGACCAGTCTTGGGGTGCACAGCAAACGGACTCTTCAGCAAGTGATTCCGCTGCTTGGACACGTTGGCATCCAATCGCGGGTACAAGTAGGCGAGTACAATCTCCTGCAGACACGTGCGCAGCTCTGCCGCCGCAAAACGTTTGTTGGCTTCGCTGTTAGGTGCCGGTCGCTTGAGACTACTGCCACTGCGGACTGAGTTAGCATTCTTAAGCACCTGCTTGTCCACAGCGTCTCTGAGTTCACGCCACTTATCGCTCGGGCTGGTGCTGCAGTTTGTAGCACCCCAACGACGAGTCATGTTGGCGCGGATATCCTCATCCGGCACCATCGCCAGCAGCTTACTCCAGTGCTTCTCCGAGCACAAGATGCCCTGCCCCTTCTCCGACAGAATAATGTCCTCAAACATGGGCTCCAGCAAGCGGTACGCACGGCTAGTTAGCAACGTGCACGGTGTTAGTGGTAATTCCAACAGCTTCCACAAAAAACTACAGCAACTCACTCGAGTGACGGATGCAGCGGCTCACGAAGCTTCACCTTGCGTGCAGAGTTCTCATTGCCCTCCACGAGCCCCAGGTATCCCACCACAGCTGACCGCGCTTCATTCTCGAGCGCGCGAGCTCCTTCGTCCGCGACCCAGCAATGGATACCACGACGTCCAGAGTACACCCAGAGCAAGTTCTCGAAGCCAAAGTCCTCGCGCAACGCGGCGTTGAGCACCTCCACCGCCGCGACCATGAACTGCCAGCAGCGGTTGCAGATGGCAGCTCCTTCACAGCACGTTCGGATGTCGTCGTAGTCCGTAAGATCGATATCGAACACGAGCTCGCGCTGCTCGGGGGTGAAGTCTGCGGCGCTCACCTTGCCCTTATCGGCGGGTGACACGGAAAACACAGCTCCGATATCAATTTTGAAGGGGCAGCGTCTTGCTCATGCTGCTCTTGAGCTCCTCGGCATTGTGGAAGGCCTTGTAGCGGATGTACGTGTCGTTCTCGAGCGTGTAGGACAGCTCCCGTCGGAAGAGGAACTCCTCCCCTGTAAATGCATTCAATTAGACCTCTCTACTCGCATATTATGCACCAATAAGAGAGAGGAACACGCACCGCCATCGTAACTGAGCCACTGCGTCATTTGCTGGTACGGGAAGAGTCGATCTGCATGGAATTCAAGCGGTTAGAGTGAGCGGTGGGAGGCGAATGAGGGCTCGTTGGATATGTGAGCGTCTGCTCTAGATGAATGAAGCAATTGCACTTGCGTACGTACCATAGTAGAGCTGCAGCAGCTCCGCGGAGAAATCCTCTTGCGGCATGGTGCACGGTCGGTTTTGGCGGGAATGGCGGTTTGGGCTCTCGTACTTATTATGGATCGACCCAAACAATAATTGGTGCATCGCCGCGACTGTGTTGACAGACTGGATTTCAGTATACCATTAAATGGGCGCGTTTCGCCAAGGCGGGACCCATTTCCCTATAGTGTTCACCACATCAGTTTAGGATTCTACGTCCACCACACCTTCTTTGTGTCCGCTACACGTATTTCCTCCGAGCCACCGTTTTCGACTGACTGGCTGCGAAGGCTCGACGCCTCCGCCAGCTCCACCGTCTCCACAGTACCGAAATTACTCCGTCGGAATCATGGGTAAGCATCGCGGCCTTCCTCTCTTCGTGTCTCTCGCCTGGTCCGCCGTGGAGTGCTCTGCGGGACGAAGACGCAGCTGCTAAGTGCGCGTGTGGCGCGTCGGGTCGAGCTGCTTCCTGCACTCCCCACGTCGCCCCGCCCCAGACTCTCTGCTGTTTCCCCTTCGTGCAGCATTCGAGTCCGCGGGTGCTCCGTCCCGCGTCGTCCCATGTCTGCAGTCCGACGCTTGAGTTACTGGACCCTTTTACTAACTGCCCAGTGCTCTCTCCATTGCAGGTATCTCTCGCGATTCGCGCCACAAGCGCCGCGAAACTGGTGGCAAGCGCAAGCAGTTCCGCAAGAAAAGGAAATTCGAGCTCGGCCGTCAGCCCGCTGCCACCAAGCTCGGTGGCAAGCGTGTGCACACTGTGCGTACGCGTGGTGGCCACCTGAAGTTCCGCGCTCTGCACCTGGAGACGGGTAACTTCTCGTGGGGCACGGAGGTGTGCGCTCGCAAGACGCGTATCCTCGACGTCGTGTACAACGCCTCGAACAACGAGCTTGTGCGTACCAAGACGCTCGTGAAGGGCGCCGTGGTGCTGGTGGACGCCACCCCGTTCCGTCAGTGGTACGAGGCCCACTACGGTGTCAAGATTGGCGTCAAGAAGAACGCTGAGAAGCACGAGGAGGAGGAGGTCAAGAAGTCGGACCACGTGCTCCGCAAGCTGGCCGCTCGTCAGCGCACGCGTGAGCTCGACACGAAGATCGACGAGCAGGTCATGTCTGGCCGTCTGCTCGCCGTCATCTCGTCGCGCCCCGGCCAGTCTGGCCGTGCCGATGGCTACATCCTGGAGGGCAAGGAGCTTGAGTTCTACCAGCGCAAGCTCGCCACCAAGAAGTCGAAGAAGTAAACTACTGCTTCCTAGTCTTTTGCTGTGGGTCGCCTTCCACACCACCACTAATGAACAACGGAGTTGATTTGTCTAAACCATAAAACCTCTTGTATTCTTACCTCACTCTTCTTCTTCTTGTAAGTCTTTAATGCAAATTCTCCTCGAAGAGTGAAATTTCGGAATTAACATGAATTTTACTGTTAAAAAAACTCTTCAAAGTATCATACCGGTAATGGGGCGGTCGCAGGTCAAGTATCGCGCGACGCATGGGCGTGGGCGAGGAAGAGGACGAGGCGATGCAACTGGCGGACGCGGCAGTGCGTCAACAAGACGCCAGCCTTCGCACTTGCGGAATTTGGGCTCCAACGCGTTCCGATTCGAAGAGCGCGCGGCTGCAGACGACGAGCAAGCGACTGGCAGTGAACAAGTGGAAAACTATGGCGGACGCACGCAGTTCTTCGCGTCCGAGAGCAACTACAGGGAGCAGATGGGGGCGGCGCCTGGAGAATATTTCCAGAGCCGCGTCATGAAGCAGTGGGAGGAGAAGGACGAGGCAGCAGATGACAACGGAGCGATGGGAGTGTTGGTACGTTTAAGACCGTTCATGTTGGAGATGTTGGAGGAGTTTAACGCTCGTGTTGGACACTGCAGGACTTGGATTGGATTGCCGCGCAGCTGGAGCTTGTGGCGCCCGAGATTCGGTACCGGATGGACCCCAAATACTGCGTGAGTTAGGCTGTGGACAATCTTTTAAAGAAGTGGAAATTGATGTGGCTGCTGGTTGCTGTAGATTGACTTACCATTCGAGTCGCAGGAGGAAGAAGCAAGTGAGTCTGACGAAGAGAAGGAGAAGAGTGTTGTTGTTGCTGAGAAGACGGTGGAGCCAATAGCAGTGACGTCCAAATCAACTCCGGGAGACGAGGATCTTGACTTCTTGCTCAATTTGAGCGCGTCGACTTCAGGCGGGAACAAAGCTGCTCCAAAGCCGACAGTACCTATGGCTGCAGCATCAGCTCCTACAAGGACTCCTGCGGAAACTGAACAGCTCGAAGATTGGCTGGATGATGTCCTGGACATGTAGCAACTTTATCAAAGCACTGCATCGTATTGAGGAATAAAAATCTCGATGCACACCATATACCGGCCCTCTACTGCGTTGCCTTGACTCTGGCGAAGTAGATCACATCCACACCCTTGCATCTGCCCCAACGCTTGGCTCCTTCAAGTCTGCACAATGACCCATCAGCACTCTGACCAACCCAAATGCCAGCAACAACTTCGTACCGGATTCGTAGACTGTCCTCCTCTTCAAACAGAAACGTCCACTTGATGCCGGAAGTGTCTCCATGAATGACGATCGCGTTCTCACCCTGCAGTGCGTACGAGCCCTCGCTCGGGACAACATGATGAAAGTCCGACGTCACATCCTCGTCCTCTTTCGACACCAAGCGGAACTTGTACTTGCCACCAGACTCGAACGTCAAATGCACCTGCACACGTTGGTCCTTCACAGCCTGTGACCAATCCAGCGCTGTATTACCAAAGGCTTCGTTGCTCTCCCAAGTCCCAAGCAGCGAAGGCGCAGATGCAGATTCGCCAGCTTCCTGCGCCATTTTGCTAATCAAAAAGATACGCGACCTCTGAAGACTACGGATGAAATTGTATGATGTCTGCGATTTTATAAACCTGCTATGCATGTCGACCTACGAAAGACTGGACTGGACTCACTACTGCTCGACTTGTTCGCTTGTGCTAGTATGGTAGGTGTGAAGTGGTGGTGCAGCTTGAAGCTGATTGCTGGAACCTCTCTGCGTGGTAGTCGCAGCTCGGCACTTGAGGTGGTCATGTTCCTCTCGTTGTCCTCAGATTAAGCGGCCGAGGAAATATCGTTGTTGGTACGCACTGAGGCATTGGTACGCCCCGAGGCGTAAGTGCGCTGGTCCTCCGCTAGGGCGGCGTAGTGCTCGTCCAGCTGGATGTACGAGTTCTGAGGGTACCGGCCCGTGCCGTTGCCACACTCGGACTTGTCGAGAACACGGTCACGCAGTCCGGACGTGTGGATGTAGACCCAATGGCCAATGCAGCCAAGCAGACGGCACGAGTTGATACTCGCGACGAAGATATACAGCACCGGCATGTACGTCGACGAGTCCGAAAAGTAGACGACGAAGAGCGCCAGAATGAGGTTGGAGAACGCCCAGGTGAGCAGTACGTTGGTACGGAAGGCCTCGAAGTGTTTCTTCCTGTTCTCCATGCGCTCCTTCTCTTCGCGGCGACGCTCCTCCATCGCACGGCGCTTGGCGATCACATCCTTGAAATCGCCCTTCTCCGTTTCGTCAAGCGAGGCGGCGAGCAGTGGATCATCGTGCAGGCCCTTGGTACCCCATGACAAGTCCTGGAGGTTGCAAAACGAGTAAATTGTGAAGATGTTCACAAAACTCGGAATCAGCGCCGTGTAGTGCGTGAAGGTCATGAAGATGTGGTGCATCTCGCCGTGCAGTGCCGAACCGATAAAGTACACACCAACAGTGAGAATTGAAACCACAATGGAGTGCGTAGTTGCTGGGGTTGAAAAGAAGATGCCGAGACCCACCAGTGATGATAGCATCATCATGACACCAAACACAGCTCCGACGAAGTAGTACGTGAGCTTCATGTGCTTCGGGTTGTTGCCCAAACCAATGATGATCAACATCAAGAGCCCGAACAGGTACGCGAAGTTGTAAATGTAGACGGCGCAGTCGAGCACAGTTTGCGAGTAATCTGACGTGTCAATAAACTCAAGGCGGTTCTGCTGAAAGCCCTGGAACACAATGAAGAACAGCGCGAGGTACAGATTTGCCGGGAGGAAATAACCAAACGCCGTGTACAGCAAGTGGTAGACGTAGAAAAACAGGAACGCCACCTTGCGCGTGAAAGTGTGCGAGCTCTCGGAGTAAATACGCCCCCAATTCCAGATACTGAAAAGTGTCGCGAAGAACGCTCCGTTGAGCCAGCGCTTTCGCTGCGAGATGAGGCCAACGAGATCATGCGGGACATCCGTGCGAGCCACCGCGTCCTTGATATAGTGCATGGTCCAGTTGCAGTTCTTGCGCGCCACCACTTCAAACGACAGGATCCTGTCCTCGGCAAGGTACATGTTGCCAATGAACGGTCCAAGCACATCCAGATCAATGTTGAGCGTCTGGAAGTATGCATCGAGTGGGGCTCCACGAATTGCCTCATATCGATAAGCCGAGAATGCTCCTGGGAGCACACTGATAAATCCAAAGCAGCTCTCCAACGACTTGTCGAGAATGTTGGAGATCTTGTACTCAAAGTGCTGCGCTGAAATGACCCAATTGCTCAAGTTCTCGAACGGCTTGTCCACCGTCAACTGTCCGCACGCTCCTCCGATCTGGTGGTTGCGTTCAAACGCGAACAGCAAATGGTACAGCGCCGACTTGGTGAGCATCGTTCCGACATCCATGACGGCCGTAATCTCCGGCTGGATCTGCTCCGCAAAGGCGTTAAAGTACCAGTGGTGCGAGTCAAGCTTACTAGACTTTGTCTCCTTCAATGCAAACACCGTCTGAATAGGCAGCAGACATTTCCCATTCACGGAAAGCTGCAGTGTGTGCTCGAACAAATGGCACTGCGCTCCAATGCCTGCACTGTTGATGGTCAGCAGGTCTTCATCGTACAGCCCAATAGCCTCCAGGTAGTCGAGCATCTTGTCGTTCACCTGCTCGCGTCCATCTGCCACGATGCAAACCAGCACGTTCTGCCACACATCGTCGCCTTTGAACGTCCCTGACAGCGCTTTCTCGTCCTTGGGCTCCTGCTCCCTAAGGTACGCCAAGTTATTGGCGAGTTTCTTCAGTGTCTCCTTGAGTTGCTGCGGTCCTTCGTTGTACATGGTGATGCAAATCATCAGTCGCGGCCGTCTGCCCGTCTCCACACAGCGCAACCGGTAACCCAAGTTGGAAAAGTCGATCGGGTGGGGGCAATACACGGGCGTGTACCACATGCGTCGAGCCTCCTCCTCGTCCAAGTAGGGGCCCACCCAGTCCTCGTCCCAATTGCTCACTGGGATGCCGACCTTGTGCACGCCTGGACGCGGGTGTTTCTCTTTCACGCGGCCTTCGATCCAATCGCACAGTCTGGCGCACCAATTGAGCGTCTCGAAGCCTTTGCTCGTGAGTAAGTTGCAGATCTTGGGGTTGGCTTGGCGCTCGGCCACGTTGGCCATTGCGTAGCCTCCTTCCAAGTACAGTTTCAGAGCGTCTCGGTACCGCCGCGCATTGAGGGCAACTGCCGCTCGGTCTAGCGTCACAAGCGCTTCCTCCACGGACGGGATCTCGCTGTACGTGCGTACCAAGTCGGTGGCGCTAGCGTACGACTTCATACTGGAGATCATGTCTTGCACGCTGCCTGGGGGGAAGGCGGCGCCCGTGGGGATGTAACTGGTGACGTATTGCTGCGAGCCGCACGAGCGGATGCTGGGAGGAGGCAGCGGGATGCCGTCGTACTCGACCGACATGATGGAGGAGCGAGGGACGTGCGAGTTGGGCTGGAAGCCGAAAGCTGCGCGGCGCAAAGCCAGAGGAAGGCGGCGGGTTTCCGCTCATGCTTGGGGGCTACGTGTCCGTCGTTTTGGTGGGGACTTCTCTGCTTGCGGACAAAATGCGAGATGAGGGAGCGGAGTCTCGGGGAACTGCGCACTCTCTTCAGGCAGGTGGGTGGGTTGGTTGTTTCCGATAGCGGCAGAGACTTCGGTTTCCTTTCCTTTTGCTTGAGAGCAAGCGATCGATGGTAGGCATCTGGTTCATCTTGGAGACACAAAAGGCAACAAGTGGTCGGTAACCGACGGATGGAGTCGGTCACGGCAGAGAGCCCATAGTTGGTGTTGACCCGCATCGCAGACTCAAAATTCCTCACTCAAAATTCCTCTTCACTCGATGGCAATCAGTCCTTCTCCACTCGATTGTCGGGGAGAGACTTCGGCTTGAAGTGCAACGCGTTCGTCCACAGACAGATCCGACCTTGGATTGGAATGGGTACAGGTACAGCACTGCTGGGTAACTTTGCCTCCAGTGCGATGAGGCTGCGAGCTCGGCGGCATCGTCGGCAGTCGATTGAGCGACCGAGTGGAGGCCAGCGGATCGATGCAATTTTTTGCTGGGCGGAGCCTTCCGGCCGAGACAAACTCGGTGCAGATGTCCATCCAATCGCGGACGGCAGATCGGGCCATCCAATCTCTGCCATGTGGCTCCTTCGCGTCCTTCGCGTGACGCAAAAATGCGAGCGCTGAGCAGCATTTTCCAGGCCCGAAAAGTATCTTCTCCTCGAGAGTTGAAGACCGGAAACGCGATGCACCACAATCGACAGCCCCTGCGATGAAGGAATCCGTTGCTCGAAACGCTCCGTTCAGAGGTGTACGACGAAGCGGCCGATGCAGCATCACTTAACTGCACTTTGACTTCGGCCACGTGAGCTGAGATTGGCGGGATGGCCACCACGGTGAAGAACATTTCGCTCCCGCAGTGAACAGTGTGGCAGATGGCTTACAAACTCCACACGGCCTGTCAAACCGGCATCATTGCAAACGCATTGTCATGGCGGCTTCAACGTAGCGCTGCAGTCGGTTGAGCTCGAAGCGCGATACCGTAGCAGCATTTGATCACAATCGGTCGTTACAACCACAGCGCACTGCACAATCGCACATTGCGATTGAGTACAATTGGATTGGACACGCCAGCAACAGACCGAGCGATGCATGCGATCCAGACGCGAAGATGGCCACCACCAGAAAAAAATCCCATTGAAGGGACCCATTCGTATGAAGGTTTTCACGTCACTGCAGGTGCATCCCGAGCGGTCTTGACGTGCAGCAAGTTCCCACGCGCAAACCAGCCAGGAATTACGCCCCCGCAAAGCCGAACACACGCGAACTTTCCTGTCAAGCTGCGGTGAATTCTCGCCTCGTATAGCACTGCAATTCGTCAAGATTGTCAACGCCTGCTAGACACATTGAGCAGCGAAAGCCTCCGCGAGACACGTGTACGAGGCAATGATCCGCCCTGGGGGCGCACCACGATGTCTGCAGCGGGACCAGAGCACAAGGGTGAGATGCCGAAGGTTGCAGCTCGCAGTGAACCGAGCCTATACAAGCAGCATTGACCCCAACCGGGAATGGAGCCTTCATCGCTGTTCCGGTGTCACCAGCTCGAGCTTCTTGACCTCGTCTGCAGCTCGCAGTTCTCATGACGGAGCTCGCAATCAGGAAAATGAAGCAGCAGCCGCAGTATCATATCTCCACACGAATGGATAGGTCGCGCTCGCAGTCTCCAGTGCCAGCATAGGACACGTGGCCGCTGCCTGGAAGTTCCTCTGGAAGTGCGATCTGGAAATGGCCGTCGTGGCCAGCGCCGCCGCCTTGCATGCTCGCGGATGGCGCGTCCAGGACGACATCGGAAAGTGGCCGCGATTTGGCCAGCGCCCTCGAGCCAGTTGCAGGATCAGCAGCGCCGAGGCAAGCAGGCCACTTGACCTGCCTCGTCTCTGGCCGAGTCTGAAGCAGGCATAGCCGGGCCGCTGAGCGCATCCCCCCCAGAGCTGCCCTTTCTAGACTCGAAGTTTGCGACCTGACTCGATCACATACTGAACGCCATATACTTCTCCAGGTTAAACGGCAAACTTCAAGATACACACGAGTCGTGCAACCGGTTCTCGTCAACGTCAGCACTGGTGCTTGGGTCGACTCGACTGCGAACGAGCAGCCCGAGACATTCGGAGCGGGAGCTCCTCTTTGAACTAGGCTGCTTGGCGCTGCCGGGCCGGCTGCTGCACTCCCAAGTCTGAAGCAAATCCCTGCGCCGTGGCCATCAACGTTGCTTTAGCGGAGACTAGGGGCGTGGCGAGTCCTCGACAATGCTGGACTCGTCCGAGCTCGGACGTCTCGACGCGTGGCCGCCCAGTGCGACTGTCGTACGGCGCCGGCGGCGTTGCGCTTCCGCGGAGACGCTCGCGGTCATCTGCGAAAACGCAGCTCGGAGGCAGCTTCTTCAAGCTCTGCGCGGCCCGACCGCACGTTAAACGCAGCTTCGCACGGGATGCATGACCGCTCCAGCTGGGGCCGATGCCGTCGAGGGCGAAAGCGCGGCCCGGGCTTGCGTGTCACCGCCGGCCAGAGTGCAGGCAACACCCATCACTCCTTTTACAGGGCAACCGCAAGTTCTGGACCGGCCACGTACGTCGGCGTCCAATCAGCGCGCAGGGCGGAATTGTCCGCCTTTATATTCCGTCTTCCCCGCCATACTCGATGCTGACACACACTCTGCGGCAATACAAGCCTCATTGTTGCTTTCCTGCCATACCGTATCTCCATCGGAAAGCCGATATGGTTGAACCATCGAACTGACAGGGGAGCCGGGGCCCAAATGGTCGCGCGCGCAGCCACAGACTCTCGGCATTTCGCAATCTCCCGAGCGCCGCACACACCTCCGTCGTCTAAGAAGCCTCCACTCCATTTTCCAGGTGCGCACCTCGCCGCCGCCACGCCGCCATCGGATCGCCTTGGAGCTGCTCCAGCTGCTGCTGGTCGGCTGGGAGGAGGATCCGATGCGGACGCATGCCATCGCCACGAGTTCTCCGTGTCTGACTGTATGTTGCTCTTTGTCCTGCAGATATGAGCGCCATTATCAAGTCTCTCCGCCAGTCGGCCTCCATGGCCACGCGCTCGTCCGCCGCCGTCCGCTCGCTGTCCACGTCCACGCCCACGCTCCTGGACGAGCTCAAGGAGCAGATCCCCGTGCGTCAGGAGGCGCTCAAGAAGCTCAAGGCTGAGCACGGCCACAAGTCGCTCGGCGAGGTGACCGTGGACCAGACGCTGGGCGGTGCCCGCGGAATCAAGTCGCTCCTGTGGGAGACGTCGCTGCTGGACGCCGAGGAGGGCATCCGCTTCCGTGGCCACACCATCCCGGAGCTGCAGCAGAAGCTGCCGGCCAAGGAGGAGGGCGGCGAGCCCCTACCGGAAGGTCTACTATGGCTGCTCATGACGGGCGAGATCCCCACGGCCGCCCAGGCTGCCAGCGTCACCGCGGAGCTGCATTCGCGCGCCAAGGTGCCCGAGCACGTGCGCAAGATCATCCGTGACCTCAAGCACGCCCACCCCATGACGCAGCTGTCTGCTGCCGTCACGGCCATGAACACCGAGAGCATCTTCGCCAAGAAGTACGCCGAGGGTATCCACAAGTCCACCTACTGGGAGTACACGTACGAGGACAGCATGAACCTCATTGCCCGCCTGCCCGAGGTGGCCGCCCTCATCTACCGCAACACGTACTTCGGCGAGTCCAACAACGCGTACGACTCGAGCCTCGACTACTCGGCCAACTTCAACCGCATGCTGGGCTTTGACAACGCCGAGTTCGACGAGCTCATGCGTCTGTACCTGGTGATCCACAGCGACCACGAAGGTGGCAACGCCAGCGCGCACACCACGCACCTGGTGGGCTCCACGCTTTCGGACCCGTACCTCTCCCTGGCTGGTGGCCTCAACGCCCTGGCCGGCCCGCTGCACGGTCTGGCCAACCAGGAGGTGCTGGGCTGGATCCTCGACCTGCAGTCCGAGTTCCACGCCAAGGGACTGGAGGTGAACAAGGAGACGATCACCCAGTTCGCGTGGGACACGCTGAACGCCGGCAAGGTCATCCCGGGCTACGGCCACGCCGTGCTGCGCAAGACCGACCCACGTTACACGTGCCAGCGCGAGTTCGGCCTCAAGTACATGCCCAACGACGAGCTCTTCCGCATTGTGGACACCATCTACCAGGTGATGCCGGGTGTTCTGACGGAGCACGGCAAGACCAAGAACCCGTACCCGAACGTGGACTCGCACAGCGGTGTGCTGCTGCAGTACTACGGCCTGACGCAGAAGAACTACTACACGGTGCTCTTCGGTGTCTCGCGCGCCATTGGTGTGCTCTCGCAGCTCTTCTGGGACCGCGCACTGGGCCTGCCGCTCGAGCGCCCCAAGTCGATCACCAGCGAGTGGATCAACAACCACTTCGCCGAGAAGAAGTAAGTCGATAGCGAAGCAGACAGCGCACGGCCGCCGTGAATGGACGAACACACTCAGCAGGAAAGTCTCGGCCGGTAGATAGGCCAGGCTACAGTTCTTTATTTGAAAATGCAACATGCAATTTAGTTCAATGTTCCAGCACATGTGCATGCAGCCTCTTGTCGATAACGCACACGCCACCATGCCCCGCTTCTTTGTTGTTGTTCCTGCATGGCATCGAAGCATGGTCACGTGCATGTGCTCGCCCTTCACCATGAGCAAGCATTGACCAGCACCTTGGACTCCGAGGAATGTCATCACGTCTGATTGCCCCCTCGAAGTTTTTCTGCGTCTCGAACTTGAAGTGCGATTAATCCTATGTTAAACGACTTTCAGTATTCAAGTCTAGTTCCGGCGGTTCGAGGCGGCCCATCTCTACCCCATACAAACGATCAGTCATCCCGAACAGAAACGTGACGCATGCGGCGTGGATCTGGAACCACACCGGAAGTCACTCCTCCCGTTAGTGACATGTGGTGTGCGCCACACCCTCCAAACGATCGCCACTTTATTTGGCGGGAACCATGGAGCGCTGCCTGGAAGAGATCGGCGCTGCCGTACTGGACGCCCGAGAGCCGCTCTCGTACCGCACGCTGAGCATCCGCTCGCGCGTACCTGCCGCCGTGAGCGTCGAGGCGCTCGCCCACTTTGCAGCCGAGAACGACGGCGTCCAGACGCTGCAGCTGCTCGTGAAACGCGCCGTCGGTTCCGACGAGAAGAGCGAGACGGCGGCCGCTACGCGCGACCCACGCGCTCGTGTGTTGTCACTGACAGTTAAAGAGCAGGAGAAGACGGACGATGTGCTGTGTCAACAGATTTACGCGCTCTACTGCGCGTCCAAGGCGGATGCGTCAGCGATGGCCACGACCTGTTGGGCACAGGAGCGTCAGACGCGCAACGACGCGCTCGGCAGCATGGAGAAGCACGCGCCGCTGTCTGCAGCTGCCAAGGCGCTGTACGCCAGCGGGATCAAGTGTGCAGAGGCCACGGCGCGTCAGGACTTTGGGGAGGAGCAGGGAGAGGAGACCATCTCGGCTTTCGACGCCATTAACGCGTCGGCTAAGAAGAAAGCGGTGTCTTCCAGCTCGTCCTCTTCGTTTTTTAAGAGCAGCAACAAGACGGGCTTCTACAAGGCGAAGACTCCGAGTAACAATGGCAGTAAATCTGCTAGTAGCAAGCCGGAGACGAAGAAGATCGACATGAGCAACGTGCTGACGGTGGACAGTGACGACGAAGAGGACGATGAGACGGACGCTCCGGTGTTCGTGAAGACAAAGTCCAATGGACGTGGCAAGACGATCATCAGTGATGAGGACGACGACGAAGAGGATGAAGCTCCTAAGGCAGCGACCACACCGGCCCCCAAGAACCGCAACGTGAAGCGTAAGCTGAATGCCTCTCCTGCTGCGACAAAGAAGGCAAAACAGGCTGAAGAATCGGAGGAGGAGGCTCACTCTAACAAGAAACAGTCCGAAGATGAGGAGGAAAGTGACGCTGCAGACGCCGTGGTAGAAATTGCAACCAAGCGACGGGTACTCGTTAGTAAGACTCGCATTAACGAGCAAGGATACATGGTGACGGAGAAGACGTACGAAGAGGTGGAGCTGACACCCGAGGAAATTGAGAAGGAGAAAAAGGATGCCAAGAAGAAGCTGGAGGACAAGAAAAAGAAAGTTGCTGCGGAGAAGGCGGCAAAAGCCAAGAAAGAGGTCAAGAAGCACAGCGGCCCGCCCAAGCAGCGTGACTTGCGCTCTTTCTTCTCAGTTAAATGAACACCGCACTTCGAAGTGTGTAAGCAATGCAAATAGCAAGGCAATAGTAAGGGGGGATTTCATTGTTACAAGGCGCTGGCAGCTGGAGCTACGGCAAGCACGGCTGTGAAGATCGCCTGTGTTCCTTGCTCCAGCCTGCCTGTCCTCATCTACTGCTCCATATCCTGGTCCTCGTCCTCTTCTTCGTCATCCACCTCATGGAACATGAACTCGCGCTGGTACTCCATCAGGAACTGCGTGGAGCGCTTGACGTCGGCAAACAGCGAGTAGACGCGCTTGATATCGGGCACGTCCACCTCGGTTCCCTTGCGCTTTGCGCACACGAGTGAAGCTGTGATGATCATGTGGATGGCATATCGGAGCGACGTCTCCACAGCGATGCGCGTGAGCAGGTCCTTGGCCTCCTCCGTCATTTCAACGTCTTCCTCTTCGCAGCGAATGGTAAGAATCTTGCGCATCTCGGACTCGCTGTACGGCTTCGTGGGGATGATCATCAGTCGGTCCAGCAAGTCGATAGGGATACCGTGCGGGCTCTTGTAGTTGGTTCCTCGAATACGCGTGATGCCACGGTTGGTAGCGATAATGAGCACAGGGGCCATGTCGCTTTCCAGCGCGCGGTTCAGCCACGAAAAGCACTCAATGTCCAGCATGTGCACTTCATCAATAAACAGCACGCCCGGGACGATAGTGGCCTTGCCCTCTTCACGCCACTCTGCCACCTTAGTGTCAATCTGCTCACGCACTTCATCCTTGATCTCACCCGTGTCACCAGCGAACAGCGCAAGAAAACCCTGCGAGCGCGAGTTGATGACATCGATCTCGTGCAGAGACACAACGTGCACGACCTCCTTCCGCTTCTGCAGCTCACCCTCGGGGCACTGCACAAAGCGCGTCTGAGCGCCCATCGCATCGTAATCACGAGAACGCGTGAACGAGCGTCCCAGCTTGGAAATCTTCCCCGACTCCTTGTTAATCGTGATAACGTCTCCAGCCTCGACCTTCTCCTTGGTCAACGAGTCGATCATCTTGGCTCCGAGATCGTACACCGTCTCCATCTCCGTCGTACGAAGCGTAAGTCGGCCGACCTTGTCACCCACACCGCCCGTCGGAGTGTCCACCTGGATCTCCACCACTTCTCCCTCAATAATCTCCGTCTCCTCCATGATCCTTACACCAATAGAGCGACGGAACGCCTGCGTCAGCGCCTCCGTCTTGCTCATCTCCAATGAGAATACCTCACTACCGGCAATGGTAGTGAACGGCGTGTCTTCTCCCAGAGCTTGTGCAATGCCCATAGCAATGGCAGTTTTACCGGTACCGGGTTTACCGGCCAACAGGATGGCGCGACCTGCGATATTGCCCTCCTCAATCATCTTGGCCACAATTCCTGCGGCTTTACGGGCCTCCGTCTGGCCCACCATGCCCTGCGAGGACATGCGCGGCTCCAAACTATCGTCCAGACCCAGGCCGCGAATGTGCGAGTGGGCGCCGATGCGCTCGATGCGCGTAATGTCCTTCACTTCCGCTTGTGTCTTGACGGTGCCTGACTGGGGTGGGAAAAGTGCCATTACGGAGGTTAGAAGAGGTCGTTGGAGGTGGGAGAAGCAGTGGACGAAGGATGGAGACGCGTACCATGATGTAGAATGTGTTGGAGAGCGGTGGAAGAGCCTGAAGATAGCGGAGAGACGACAGGAACGAGCGCGACCTGGTGACCCTTTGACGCTTATGACTGGTGTATCTTTCGACCGATCCAGAACCAAGCGATAAGGTTCGCGTTTAAGTACGATTATGACGGTATTTACCGGTTTTAGTATGTTATATCTCTGTACTGGAATTTGCCTGGTTATATTG
Organism: Phytophthora sansomeana; assembly: GCA_032158285.1. Lineage (NCBI taxonomy): Eukaryota > Oomycota > Peronosporomycetes > Peronosporales > Peronosporaceae > Phytophthora > Phytophthora sansomeana. Next base: position 461,972 of record JAPDHH010000255.1, read on the forward strand.
ATTGATCTGAAGTGACAAATCGTATATTGAAGTGACTGGGCTCCTTTGGTGCTCGTGGTGCCCGAAGTGCTGACGGATGCGTTCATGTATCGCGTCCAGCACGTTGGTACTGAGTATGCTATTAGCCAATTTCGTATTAGTACGTGACGTGATCACGATGTGAAACGGCTTGGACACATCGGTGGACACTTTGTTGTATCTCGCAGCTAGAGTGTCGTTGTGTCTGCGTTGAAATTGGGTCCAATGAGCGGAGGTCCAGGCTGCGGGGTGATGATGTCGGAGACGGACGCCAGGCGCTTGGGCTCGAGCAGTCCGTGGTAGAAGCTGCCGCGCACTGCCGTGTCGAACTGGAAGGCGCTGGCCTCGTTGCTGGTGAGCACGCGCTTCGTCGGTCCGCGGTGCGGCTTCTTCTCGAGACGCTGCAAGAAGGCCACGACGCGGTCCACCGTGCGCTGCATCGTGGAGGTGCCAATCGTGAGCTCTACCGGGGACATGAGCACGCATGGATAGAAGAACCGCATGCCCAGGAAGCGGTCCGGGTGTTGGAGGTGGGTCCTGTTCACCGAAGACACGTTAGCAGATTGTATTATTGCTATTGCAGCGTAGACATCGTTCCACACATACTGGATAGCATCCACTGAAAGCTCGATGGTGTTGGTGGTCAAAATGGTGGACGCTGAGCAGTGCTGTTCCAACGACTTGAAGAGCTTCACTTTAGCCTCCAAGTTCTCTGGAATCTAATACAACCAACACGGCGGTCAGAGATATGGAGGAAACTTTGTCCTTGTCAGTTGGACATTCAATTCTTCTGCTCACTGCTTCTATCACAATGGCGGCATCTGCACACTTTGCCACGTCCGATACCACAGTGATGTTTCCGCACGCTTGAGTCAGCATGCTTTTGGTCACGTAGCCCAGATACAGCAGCGGGTGCAGCAGCTCGTAGGCGTACGAAGACAACTACAAATATACCAATATATCCGTTACATACCATTTTAACAAACGTTAACCTGATATTGAAACATGTTACGAACCACATCGCTGGACTGCGGGTTCGTATCGCACACGATGACTTGAACTCCAAGCAGCGACAGGTCGATGGCGATGCATTTGCCCAGGAAACCAGCGCCCACCACCGCCACCTTGGTGCAGCCAGCCGAGCGCTGAGCACTCGCGTCCGTATACGCACAGACGCCGCTCTCGCTCGCGCGCTCACCCCGAGTCTGCGCCGCTGCAGCCGTCTGTCCGTGCATCTGATTTCTTTTCCGATTGTGTTTGATACGCTGAAACGTAACAGACTTTAGGAACCGTTATTTTCCCGCATACAAACTTCAAGTGGCCAAGTTGAAGTGAATGTAGTCATGTTGTTTACTGAGCCTTTGACTTCTTGCCTGTTCGTTTGCTCTTCTTGGTCTCCTTCTTTGGGGTATGTGCTTCAACGAACGTCTCAAATACTTTGGTGTCGGGATCCTGACGAAGTTTCATGTCTGGAAGCAGCGCGTAGATCCGTTGAACTGCACGTTGTCGAGTCTCGGTTAACGTCTTCATCAACTTTTGCAACTGCTGAAGCTCTGTCTTCTCTTTACGACCCGCTCCATGTCGTCTTTGCTGCTCTTGTAACGGAGCCATCAGAGGCTTCATGAGATCAAGTCCATCTGAATACCGCATGGCGGCAAGCGCCGTGTTCTTGGCCACGTCGTACGCTTCGTACGTGAGTCCCCACGAGCCATCGCTGATAGTTGCGTCGGCTTCCACTTGAGTTAACAATTGCCAGACGCGGTGCATTTCAACAACGTACGTGGATGCTTCACTTGCGTGTTGAACGGCTTTTCCACGGTTAAGCCAATGGCTTAAAGCATACAAAGCGCCTTGGTAACACGCGTCGTTCGCGATCGTAGCTGACGCAAATTCCCAACTTCCTGGAGGATACGACAAAGGGCTGAAACTCACTAGAACCGTTGGCACCGATTCCCACTGTGTGTAAAGCATGTCCGATTCTGCTACGGTCGATGGTAGCAAACTCACTTTCCAGACCAATCCATAAGGTAAGAGAGTGAAGCCAAGATACTGGCCGTTCGGCGCGATGTCTTCGTCATTCTACAACGCAGCAATAGTTTCAAGCATGGCTAGAACGAGCATTCAGGTCTATAAAATGTAGCGTATTCGTACCACCGCATGCAGGTCGAGGAAAAGGTGATCACCGTGTTGTGCCATGTTCGCAGTCAGGAAGTCTTGCAAAAGTCGCGCATAACCTGGCGAGCTTTTCACCGTGGAGACTCCTCGCTGCACTTGTGGGAATTTAATTTCAGGATACAGCGAGTGTTGACGAGGGAACCACGGAAAAGGCAAGAGCTGTAGACTTAAGTGCGTCACGTCTGGCCTCATATTTTCGCAAGCCTGTTCAAAAATTCACCGGTAAGTTGTATAATTCACCGCCACAAACAGCTACGAACCTACCTGAAGGTAGCGTAGCGAGTTCCAATTGATATCTGTGTAGGAAAGAACCACCGAATTACGTGGGACATATTGAAAAATGGTCTCCCCATGCCTTCGGATCATATCCCCAGTCATATCGTCACCAAGATGCTGATTTCGCTGGTATTGAGATGCCACCAGCACAATACAGATCGACCAGCGGACAGCGTTGATCAAGCTGTTGTCCTTAGTAACAAAAGACGCAATTCTTCGTGTGATCACAGCTAACCCAATTCCCAGCCAGATAGTTAGAATGGTATTCGGCTGCATGTTGAAGCGACTTGAAACTGCACGAGGCATCGGCGAATCGAGCGGTAGATTTGCCAATGAGTGGAAAATCACTAGGTAGCACACGAAGGCCGACAGCTGTGCACACCCGGCACGCAAATACAATGGAGATTGATTTATCTGCGCATTGGAATGCAACCATAAAAACTGTTTAGTTATTCTACGTAAGCAATTTTCGTTATCATGAGATGATACCTGCTCAGTTTTGCTGTTAACGTTTTCGGGAAACAGGAGCCTTTTCGCACCTAGACCCATCAAAACAAACCCCACCCAGTGGAAATCGTCCAAACAATCTGTAATATAGACTTTCAAACGAAGTACAAGCCCCTGAAAAATAGGAATGTTAGAAACACACGTTCCTTATTCTTCTCCAGCACACAGATCACTACCTCAGACTCTCCTGATAATGGTGAGAGGCGGAATGTCCCGTACTCTTTCCGTCGTACATGATCAAACAGTCCTGGGATATCATCATCCGTATTAGCTGGAAAGAAATAAACTCCAAGCATGAGGAATTTACCTTTTAGCGTAGATGTATCACCCCACGAACCGGGTGTTGGTTCTTGTGCGGATATGAAAGTCTGCAGATAGATCGATACGCCACCCATGAAACTATCTTGAAACAACACATTTGTGAGAATCGTTTTCAAACGCAGCACTGCGCCAGAGGTAACAACAAAGTAGTGATACGTACGCCACCGCCACTAAGAGAAGTTCAACTACGCGAAAGCGACGCGTCGCCAGAACCCACAAAATGTACGGAGCTTCGAAGAGCACTGCAATGCAAAAAATCAGCACCAACTCGTTAGCATTTCCAAAACGATGTCTGCAGATCTATGATCATCTTCTTACCAATGGTATGTTGGTTCGCAAGACCAAGTCCACACACGAATGCCCCCAAGCAGGCGTTCTTCATCGTTGGGTGCATCCAGTGCCTCACAACCAGTACGTGCAGTATCCCCACCAGCAAATTATTCAGTGCAAACACTTCAGTCCCCGTAGCGTATTCCCATGTGAGTTTGCAGAGCGCAAAGCTGATACCCGCTGTGACCGCCTCCACCGACGAGTTCTTGGACGTCAGCAAGTGCACTGTGTGGGTCACACAAGCCGCTGCACCTGCCGCCAAGACGGCGTTCATTGCATTGGCCAAGTGCACGAAATGCATCGGATTGTCTCCATCTTGAGCAACGCCGCAACACTTTTGAGCCGTCCAGCGCACCAATCTCAATAGCAACAGCAGCAGCGGATACCCAGGAGGATGCGCCACGCCTCCCACACAAGCCTCAGCCAACAGTTCGCCGCTGTCTCCGCCTGGAAGTCGGTCCAGCGGCCACGAAGTCGCGTACACGAACAGCGCTAGCAGCCACGTCCACAGCCACGGCCATGACATCCGCATCTCCTAAAGATACTTTTCTGTTGGCGCAACATTCGGAGATTCGAAAATGTCGTCCGAAGGTAAGGGAACGAGATCCAAGCGCCGGTTCAAATCTCGAGTCCGTGGACGAGCAGTTCACTAGAAGACAAGCAGGTGAAGATACACAGGCCTTTTGTCGCTCTGAAGCTGGAGAAGAGCGAGGGGACTAACGAGTGCTCTTTGTTGTATCTGTGTGCGTCTGTTGTGGTGTGTGTCGCGTTCTCGTGATCTCTGTAGCTGTCAGTAGACGAAAAGATCTCTTTTGAAGAACTATGCTGGCCCAACTCGTAGCAGACGTGTGCCCTTCGTCGGCGTCGTTCTTCGGATTCATGGGCGTCGCCTCCGCCCTCGTCTTCGCCAGTACGTTGTGTGTCGTCATAGTTGTAGAGCTGTAGATGTCGCAGTGGAGTAGGAGTTGGTAGACGTTTAGGTGCTGACCTGTTGTTGCTCTTGTTGCTGCTGCTGTAGACCTTGGCGCTGCGTACGGCACGGCCAAGTCTGGCGTGGGCATCGCGTCGATGGGTGTGATGCGGCCCGAGCTGGCCATGCGTAACATCATCCCCGTGGTTATGGCTGGTGTGCTGGGCATCTATGGTCTGATCGTGGCGGTGATCATCCAGGGCTCGATCGACCCTCCGAACGGCAACGCGCCCAAGTACGGCTCGTACACGGGCTTCGCACACTTGGCGGCCGGACTGTGCTGTGGTCTGAGCGGTCTGGCGGCCGGTATGGCTATTGGTGTGGTGGGTGACGCGGGCGTGCGCGCCGTGGGCCAGCAGGAGAAGCTGTTCGTGAACATGATCCTGATCTTGATTTTCGCGGAAGCGCTGGGCTTGTACGGATTGATCGTGGCGCTGATCCTGTCGCAGAAGAAGAGCGACTGCCCGTCGGAGTAAGCTATCATTTGTGGAAGACGGATGCGAGTTTTTGCTTTATGGTGGCAGCTTTCGTTCGTATTCATAGCTTTTGAAGGAAGTAGAATGGTGGCGTCAAGTGTGTGAAATGGCAGTGGTGATGATTTTATGAAATGCTTCATCCTCGGTAACGCCATCTCACCTACTGCGTCGCCGCTAGTGATAACGCTAATACTACAACCCTTTTGCACAAGTATCTTCAGAGTCACAACGACGTAGTTTTCAACCTGTTGACGTCAGTGCGAATATCAGAGTCTGGTAACGTAACAATGGTCTTGAACACTGCAACCGTGCACACGCTCTTGATACCAAATGAGAAGATTTATTAGCTGCAGTTGTTCAGGCAAGCCTTGGAAAAGCTCGAAGTCCTGCAAAAAGTTCAACCACAACGACTCGCAGAAGACGCCCCCGATGCAAGACACGAATGCGCCAGCTGCACTTCATTCTCGTAGCACCATCGCCTGAATGTGAATACCCAGTCGATAGATACTACCAGCGTGAACTTGCTTACTCCGACGGGCAGTCGCTCTTCTTCTGCGACAGGATCAGCGCCACGATCAATCCGTACAAGCCCAGCGCTTCCGCGAAAATCAAGATCAGGATCATGTTCACGAACAGCTTCTCCTGCTGGCCCACGGCGCGCACGCCCGCGTCACCCACCACACCAATAGCCATACCGGCCGCCAGACCGCTCAGACCACAGCACAGTCCGGCCGCCAAGTGTGCGAAGCCCGTGTACGAGCCGTACTTGGGCGCGTTGCCGTTCGGAGGGTCGATCGAGCCCTGGATGATCACCGCCACGATCAGACCGTAGATGCCCAGCACACCAGCCATAACCACGGGGATGATGTTACGCATGGCCAGCTCGGGCCGCATCACACCCATCGACGCGATGCCCACGCCAGACTTGGCCGTGCCGTACGCAGCGCCAAGGTCTACAGCAGCAGCAACAAGAGCAACAACAGGTCAGCACCTAAACGTCTACCAACTCCTACTCCACTGCGACATCTACAGCTCTACAACTATGACGACACACAACGTACTGGCGAAGACGAGGGCGGAGGCGACGCCCATGAATCCGAAGAACGACGCCGACGAAGGGCACACGTCTGCTACGAGTTGGGCCAGCATAGTTCTTTGAGGGGTTCTACAGTACTGGTTTTCTGAGGACCATAATGGGGGTAATAGAGAGTTGCAGACATCAAATAACAGTTAGTAAAATAGCTGAGAATGTCAGCTACACGAAGGTGGCGACGGTGTGCACGGCGGAGCGCTGTGGGCCGCGGAATCGAGCCTCGCGCGACGAGCTTCTGCACGCACCTGAGTAGAATGTAGCGGAACTGCCTTTGAAGGCGGAGCGACGGGCCCCCTTTTCGATTTTGTGAGGCATACATTCCGCAAGAGGTTTTTCGCCGAAAAACCTCGACAAAGATCCGTTTTGGAAACGCTGACCAAGCGCCGCCCTGGAAACGGACCGTGGCCGGTAAATGCTTATATAGCGATTGAAGGACGTGGACGCCTTCCTATCGTCGTGTGCATACGCATAGATAACTAGAGCAAAGCTTGGTATCGCATTGCAAGCGGCCTGCAGTCTCTGGCGGAGGAATGCACCGATTTCAAAACTAGTGTTTCGTACGTAACTAGGATGTAATATCCTACTCTAGGTAATGAATATCCTAGTTTAGGCGAGCTATTGCAATTATTGTTATCGAAGCGCACTTTTGCTCTAGGAAGGTTGGCAGCCATGTCGGAGGAGTATCGGCAGCGGCTGGACAACAATGTGGAGAAGCTGGTGGAGAACTTCAAGGGGCTGATCAAGACGTCCAAGATCAAAGACCCAGCCAACACCACGCGCGAGTCCTTCCAGAGCTCCATATACGCGACGACGCTCGTGCAGGCGAGCGAGTCGCTGCTCAAACTCGTGTCCGAGATGAAGTTGTCGCTGGCGCTGGGCGACTTTGAAGGGATGAGTCAGAACGTTGACACGACGTCTGACGACCTGCTCAAGCGGTGAGGAAGGAGCTCTATGTGGATTTTTGTATGGTTGGACTGATGCACACGTTGTGGACAGATGCGACGATGTGGACGCGCACATTTCGCACTTGAGCTCCGATATCTCTTCGGCGTTGTTCGAGCTGGAGAATCACTACTACCAGTCCAAGTGGAGACAGTCGCCCTCGACAGACAGTGAGGAGGCTTCGTAGAGTCTGGAAGTATGATATGGACGGCGTAGTATACGACGAAGAAAAAACAGAGTTTGACGGGTCAGCGACAAATACTGGCCGAGTTGATGGACGCAAAATTATACGGTGACACCGGTGGCACCAGCGGTGTCTTCATCGTCGTCGTCGTCTTCATCGTCCTCGTCAGCGTCGGGATCGTCCGCTTCATCAACTGAGGAAGTTCCGCTTGGTGTCATTCTAGGAGCTAACAGCACGGGAGCCCCTGGGATAGCTGAAGAGTTGCTCGGACTTGGCACTGTAGACGGGGTCGCGATGCCGCTAGTGAGCGTTGTGGTGATACCATTCAGCGCGTTCTCTTTCATTCGCCACTCGTTCATTCGCCGCTGATTCTCCATCTCGGTCATCGGGATGTAACTGCATGCAAGATCGTCCCGTTACTTCAGCACCTGTCCACTTTGCTTAACAGCATTTGCTTCACTCGTACCTGGCTCGTTCTTTTTCAGACAGTTTCTGCCACATATCACCGAGAATCTTCGATGCATCCTTAGCACTGGTGCTTGGGTAATCAGCCATAATTTTCTTCCGATTTTGCCTGAACAATAGGATTCACAAATCATTAATACTGGAGATATCTCTCAATGCAGAGCTTATCACGTACCTGCAGAACATGAGGAAGGTATTCACTGGTTTGGGAGGGCGGTTTGGCCTCGCTACGGGTGGGGGTGGTGGAGTCACGATCATCGTAGGCCTTGATAAAGGCCGCATTCGTTTGAAGTCCTCACGTTCGAGTTGCGGGATATCATCCGCCAGAATGTACTTCACAGAGGGGCCCCACGCCGCTACATCAAGCCGATCGCGGAAAGCAGCCGTAACAGGAGGAAGTCTGGTGACTCGGTCTTTCAAACCTTCACGAATAAGCTACACAAGAAATTCAATCTCGTTAGTTAATCACACATATCGCAGGCACTTCAGCTTACGTAGAGCTTACTCTGGAATAGTCTCGAAGCTGCTCACGGATAGATAACGCCACTTGGGCTTCGAACTCGCCGCTCAAACCCTGTGCAGCCATTAGATAGGTTAAACACACTGATCAAGTGAGGCGCACACGAAACTGCGGACTTACCAAGTCTTCACATACGACTCGGGCGAATCGCTCGGGCGAGTTGTTCGGGTTGCTCAGATCCCACTCAAACCGGTCGATGTAGATAGTGTCGTTCAGCCGTAAGTTGATGAATATTGGATGCAAACTCTCCGTCTTGACGGCTTCATGCCAAGGCAGCGACCGCTGTGCCTTTTCAACCTGCTCTTGAATCGACTTCGCAATGCGCTTGTAGAAGAACTCAGGAAGGTCCAAATCTCGTACTAGCGCGGCGGCAAACGTCTCATAAGTGAAATCCTTCTCGTATCTAGTTAAATGAGCAGAACGAGCAGTCAGTATGCGCGGTTGATCAAATATAAGCAAGGTATGATCGGTAGTCGTACAAATTCCACGAGAAAGAGTCAATGTATCGATAGCCTTCGATGTCTAAGTCAAGCCTGACGGGAATCAGCAAAGTGTCTTGCGTCGGAAACTATAGCGTAATAAGCGATTAGAACAGTCGGTACCCAGCCAGTATGTTGCAGTGGATGAGCACACTCAGCAGCAAAATACCTTCGGGTAACTGTACAGCTTCCGCTGCGCAAGGATCATGCCATCTTTTCTACTCCGAACAATCCGCCACCACACACTGCAATTAATACGACCGCGTCAAAAAAACACACACAAAAATCTGCATACCTCCTCCCTTCCAATGGGTCATTCATGTCTTCCAGTCGTCGTTTAAGTTTTGGCGAACTTGCCGTTGATGTGAATACTGCACACAAAATACCACCCCGTCAGACAACGTCCGAATCTCTAGCAACAATCTCCCCCACATACGCATCATGGCTTTATCCATGGGCTTCCCTCCGCGCCGACGAATCAGCCACGACTCCATCAGTCCATTGATCTGCCACACACAACCACCCCATCAGCTTTGTGCACTCCCCATTGCGCCCTCTTCTATATGTGCTTCACGTACTCTGCCAACATTGCCTTTGTATCTGCCCAGCATCCACTGGGACAGCATACTGGCGTTCACGCCACATTCCTTGGACACGTCCACCTGACGCAGCCCCAACCGGTTCCGCAGCGCCTCCACCTGCCCAGCGATAGGTACACGACATCGTAATTAGTATAACTATACTAGCACTTCCATACAAAGCCTCAGTGTGGAGTAGCAACAGTAGGTACCTCCTGCGAGAGCACGGAGCGCTCGATCTCGGCGTTGTCCTGGCGCACGGAAGAGCGAGCAATTGCCACGAGTTAGAGAGGGTCCTTGCAGAGCAGTTGGGCGTGAGAGAGGGGGCGGTTTGCGCCTCAGAGCGCCGCCAGGGGCTGCGTACGCACCGGCTGAACATGCGCGAACTCTCGGCCCGCCATTTCCGACTGCACTCTGTCAGTCCAGACCAAGTCTCGCTTCGAAGATCGATTGGCGGAAAAAGCGGGTTAAAGCGGTCGATGATTGGCTGAAATGGGAATTATATCGTTTGCAGTCCGCTGGTCGACTGGCTCAGACCAGACGCGTTTGGCGACAGTGGAATATGTACAACCCGTCGACGCCTTCAAGCAACACCACCGTGGCGCGCGTATCTGTCTGATTTCCGGCCTTGTGAAGCTGCTCCCCATCGCGAGCAGCAACTGGCTGTCGTCGACTGCAACTTCGATCTCATTGGCCAAAAGTCCACTCCCACCTCCCCATTGGTGGAAAACCGCGTCGATAAAAAGGGGAGAGACCATCAAGCTGCAACCAAACGCCGACAAAGCGCAAGTGGCTCCGTAACGCGCGAAAGTTGCCGCTGGACGGAGCGCCGCACTCTCGACCCCCCAGAGACGCAGACGACGTGGCGATGGACAGCGCGGGCAGCAGCATCGACCAGCTCTTCCGCGAGGACATCGCGCCGTACGCTCGTGTTTCCTTCTTGTCGGGCGTGATGCGGCGGTTTCTGACCGTTGATTGGCTCTCTCTGCTTGATGCTCCACAGACGCGACCTGCCGCCATGCGACTTGGAGCATCTGGACGAGCTCCTGCTCCTGCTCAAGACGTCCCACCCGACGGTGCGCTCCAAAGTGCAGGCAGATCTAGTGGCCAAGGTGCGTGAAAAGCGAGTGGAGACGATAAGAGGGACGCAAAGAGTGATGGGTTTACTGGTTATTGCTTCAGGATGGCGCGTACGTTGTCAAGCTGCTGGATCTGTTCGATGTGAGCGAGCTGGACGAGGACAAGAGCGTGCTGCACAAGCTGTTTGACGTTTTGTACGCCATTCGTACGTGGATAAACAATCGCTGCTGTCTTTTATGTATTGAAGGGTCAGAGTTGACGTTATTATTTGGGTGGATGTGACGGTGGACAGTTGAAATGTGCAACCGCAGTCTCATTGAAGTGCTGCTGAGCGACACCAATTTCATCTCGGTAGTCGGCGTCTTTGGATATAATCCAGGGTTAATCCGAGAGATGGACTTTCGAACGGAGCTGGAAGGCGATGGGGGGTTCCACGAGGTACGTGGTGCTCGTGGGCATCGATGAAAGTCGGACGGTTGAAGATTTGACGCGGGTGCATTGCACTGCATGATAGGTGGTCCCGATCACGGAGGAGAGCGTGCTGAGACGCGTTCACATGAACTTTCGTATTCAGGTGATCAAGGACAATGTGTTATCGCGCACGCTGCCTGATGGGTGTGTGCTCTTGCTGGAACACATGGCCAACGAAAACAATTACCACATCCTTTCGTACATTTCGGAGACCGAGGACTACTGGAAGGCCATGTACGTGAAAACGTTCGTCAGCTAATTTCCTCGAGGTGCGATGCTAATTTATGCGATGGATCTGCAGCAATGGACTTATCTCCAGCAAAGATAAACGGCTGGATGGCCTTGGACTGCTGAAGGCGATTATTAATTTAATCCGAGTCACGAAGCCTATCGACAGACCATCGCAGCGCCGGGACCCTTTCGGTAGCCCTCCAGTGTTTGGGTCACTAATCGGCAATTTGTTTGGAGATGAACTTTTCGCGGCGTTTGCAACTGTGTTGGGATCTCCTGATTCAACATCAGAGGAAGTTGCGCTGGCAGTCGACATCCTAAACGTATTGGTTTTCTACCAAGGCCCAGACAAGTTACGAGCCTATCTTGCCAGCGAGGGCAAATGCATTCCCGCTCCGACTTCGGATAAGGACCGGATAACGTGGACATCGGACTCGTCCTTGTTCACGACACTGCTAATTGTGTTTGAGCGTGATGAACCCTTGCGGATCCAGCTGTTCAACCTACTGCGTGAAGTATTTCGAGTACCATTAGGACATGTACGCCATTTGATGAAGTTGATGTCGATGTGGAACGTTGGCACTAATTGTTTGTTTTACATTTTTATTAAAGGATGACAAGTTTTTAAGTGTTCTCTACCCGAACTACATGCACTGGCTGCTACAACCGTTGAAGAACAGCAAATTCGTCCATGATGAATCCGCTATGTTTGATCTGCAAGACAGTATCATGGAATTGCTCACTTTTTGCACGGAGAACCACGGCTATCGCGTCAAGTATTTGTTTGGAAGGCAACCTATTGCGACGTATGCCGAAAAAATGTTGCGGTCCAAGCACAAGCTCTTTGTTATCCGTACGTAGTAGCTTGACGCACTGGGAAATCACCGTCCAGGTGCTTCGTGTTCCTTGCTAAATCGTGCAAGATGCTATTAAACTAATTGTCTCTGTATCCTTCAAATCCAGATGCCGTGAAATTTGTCCGAGCTTGTGCAGTCCGAGCTGAAGCTTTTTTCTCCAGATTTTTGATTCAGAATGATCTCTTCACACCGATGCTAGCGAATTTGGAGGTTGGCCAAGCTAATTCAGGGGCAGTCAGTTCGGCGATCTTGGAAGCGCTGGCGTTCATTGAAAAGGTGAGAACAGCTTACGATTCATGACATTTAAACGTTACGGTCTCTAACTTGGAATTCGATTTTGGTAATCCCGCTATGAAGACCAACTTGACGTCACTCGTGGAACACGTTTACACGAAGTTTTACGAGACATACAAAACAGTATGCCCTCTAGTATTCGAGGCAATCCGCACCCGCTATGATGGAAACTCTGGATCTGCTGACGCGAGTATGGATTCTGCTGATACACCAAACAAGGTTCGGTTTGCCCGGGCCGGAAGTATTGACAATGAGGAGGAACTTTACTGGGAAAAAGACACAGATACAAACGAGCCTACTCCTCAATTGGAAAAGAACGGGTTATCAGAGGTGAGCGATATGATTATACAAATTTCCAGGTGGATTTGGCGACTGAACGAACAATATTTTGTGATGTTTGTTATTTACTCAGGAGGAAGTCCCTTGTCAGAACCACCCACGATCAGTTAAGCTTGTGGATTATGATGATGACGAAGATGAATCAACGACCTCACAAAAGGAAGAGAGCGATGCTGGATCGACCGCTACAATATCTCCACGTAATACTGACGTCTCTTCAGAAGAAGAGCATGAGCTTAAACTGCCAGTGCGCAAGAAGAAGGATGACGATGTGGACACGCAGTCCTTTTTGGGAGGAAGTAATCTGCTGGCCCAAAAGAAAGCTCACCAAAAGCACTCCAGCAAGGCCCGGTCGCCCCAGTTTAAGAACGTTTTTCCAGAAGATCTCGTGGAAGCTCACTACGCCTGAAAGCAGCAATGGCAATGAGAGCAGTACGGCGACAAAAGCACAGGAGAAACATGACGAAAGTGATGGGAAGCACGATGATAGCAATAGTAATAGTGTAGGAAATGGTTCCGGTGATGATGGTGGTGATACCAGCGCCGAGTCTACTGCGTTGATCGCTGCAAAACGAAAGCTCGCATTGGATGAAGGGGCAAATCCGGAATCTCTGCTTAAGAAGGCCAAGACATGTACTCCAATTAGCTCAAGCTAGCGCGCGAGCTACCTTGTACGAGTCACATATAATTCAGCAGCATCGAAAAAGTAACAAAGGAGGCCGTGAAAAACTATACCTGGAGAGGGGCAACGAGCGCAGTCTGCATTCGTAGAGCCAATCGATACCGTAACGCATAAAAAATGGCAACATAGAGGGATGCAATCCACGGAGTTACCAGTCAGATTGTGACCCAGGCGATGAAACCTTTTTCCTGATAGGAAATCACATCGATACGTTGAGGAAGAATCAAAACGCTACCGTGATGCCACTTTGAGACTTTGATCTCCTCACAACATCCAATCGGGACCCTGGTGCACACCCACAAAAGCAATCTCCTCCCAAGTGTGTCGTCGCCGCCAGATTTTGCTGTATCGAAGGGCTGGGCACAATTAATGCCAACATGTGCTGATCCTTCCGGTACGAACAATCGGCTATTTCGTGTCGCGGTGGGGCCTTGCCATCTACGCAGTCGCTTCAAACCTTGTGTGGTTGCTCCAGCAATTGACAAAATACGAAACAACTTGACTGATCTCTCAAGTTTTAAAACTTCAGCTGGCTGAGATGACATTAAGCTACACCAAAAGAAAATATTACAGTGGTTACAGTAATTAGTATGGGTCAGACTAATTCTTGTAAGCAGGCTACAAGATATAGTCTGACCAGGGCTGTGCAGTACTGGCACTTTTTCCAAAGTACTGGCAGTAGTGGAGCTTAAATTTACTGTAGTACTCAGTAACTCGATTCTCGACTTCTTGACTACTATAGTACTATCCAACTGTACTGGGTTACGACCAACTATATTTGTGTGTGGTCCACATACTTTCGTTCGTCCGACCAGGGGCTGCTGTCGACTTTCGCGTACCGTATAATACTACTTGAAGTAGTCTACTTCCATCCGACACCCAATCTTCGGATAGGTGTAGGGTAAACCTCAAATGGATCTTCAGTAGTGTTCATCGTCGGATGGTGATACATGTACCTGCCAAGCATATGATATTTTCAAAATGTCGTTTTATAAAAAAATGGAGGTCAAAATCGAAATCAGGAGGGGGGGGTACCCGGGAACCCTCCCAGCGCGAGAACCGATTCAAACAAGTACCTACTCAAAATCCTTTGACCATGCATGTGCACGCACACGCGCGCAGGGAACTAAAGTTACCTCTAACTGCTCTCTCCTTCTTCGGCTTGAAACTGCGCGTCGACAACGTCATCTTTATCCTCTACATCTCCTACAGACTCGTCTAGCAAATCTAGCTCTCTCAGCATAGCCGCTACCTCGTTTTCTGCAGCCGTGACCACTTCTTCTGGGCGTCCCGGAATGAGGCTTGCACTTCTTCGAGCGCGATCTGAATCGCCTCCTCAAGGGTGCCACATTGCACCCGGAACAGCTGTGTGCGAGCGGGCCCCACCCGGAGGCCGTCCATGAACACCGTCACCTTGATGTGTTCATGGAGTGGGTTTCCCACTAGAGATGCGGTAAGCTCACGCATCTCCTGGATGTACTCGTGCAGCTCACGCTTCCCTTGTTTACACGAGAGAAAGCGTGAGCGCTGGCGATACTCATAGTTCGCCGGGAGGAACGCGGCTCGAAGCTGTTCACACAGCTGAGCCCAGGATGCAAAGCATCCCGGCGTAGTCGCTTCGCGCGTGTACGCCCAACTCTTAGCACGACCGCTAAGGTTGGAGAGTGCGAACGCCACTCTGAGCCGTTCGCTCGAGATTAGAGCTGCGTCCATGGCGAGCTCTACCTCTCGAACCCAGAAGTGAAGGTTCTCACCTTCCTTCCCCTCATACGGGTTCACCTTTAGCCGCAACGGCTTAGGTTGGGTCGGCTTGGACTCGACCGCGGGAGCCTGAAAGGTTCCTCGGACATGTTCAATGAGTCCTCGCTCATACATGTCAAACGCGTTCACGCGTTCGACCTGCTCGGCCGGTGTTGACGCCACCAAGCTCTGCAGAGCTTCCATACCGAAGATGCCTGCCATCTTCCGAACGGACTCGAACTGCGAGTCGTTCAAATGAGGAAACTCATCCCGGTCCATATTGACCAGAACGCTAGATGTTCAGGTTTTTGAATTCCTGACAGAAAGCTGTAGTTTTCGCGCTTGCCGTGTGGAAACGGACAAATGTCTATCGTGTCGTTACTATACTCGTATATAGTCGAGTGGTAAGGGTGTCCCATGCACAAGCGATTTATGAATGGCAGTGCTCGCTGCATGCCTACCGTCTCAACTCTCACGCCTCTTGCTTCTTCAAGAGGCGTGAGAGTTGAGACGGTAGACATGCAGCGAGCAGCGGGGGTATAGTGGCGGACGTAGGAGGGTGGAAACGTGAAGAGTCGAGTCTAGAAGGGGAGAAGCGTCATCGGCTTAGCAGAACTGTACGCGGGCTGGAACGCGAAATGCTTATCCCAATTATCGCATCCCGAGAGGTGGCGAACTTTGAGCCACCGGGCAACTCTCGGGGGGTGCCGGCGTTATTCCACAGTGGAGACCTGGATTATAGATCTCTTTGGTTTTAGATTTTGAAACGTGTGAAGTTGGAAGTTGAAGGGTTAGACCCCTAGGTTTTAAAGTTGCTCTGAGGTTAGCGAGCGTTTAGGAGGTCCTCGCTGAACGCTTTCTCACCGAGCTTTCCCAGTCGATCCTTCACATCGTAGGTTATATGGGCGTTTGTCTTGAACCCACAGTACGTCAGCGTGTCTATAACTCTCGTCGGCTGATCGGTGAAGTAAAATATCAGAACGTCGAGAATGTAAACCTCGGCGTTTAGAAGGGTGCTTTGGTAATCGCACGTATCGCCTGAGCTCCAGAGGGTTAATATTACAGCCGCTAAGTCATTCTCGTTGAGCGTGTGGATCGACCGCAGCACGTCCTCTGGTTTATGGATCCTAAACATATTCGTCTGGAGGTATCGCTTTTTAACCTTTACGCACCTCACGATCTCGTCGATAGTTTTGAGCGTGGACAGTTCATGGCATAATTGTTCGGTCATGTCAAGTGGTTCAGGGCGGCGCTCCGCTAAAGTCTTGAAACCCTTATGCGACCCTCCCATACCCGCGACTTGCGACATAGCTTATAGATGAGCTAATGCAGTCTAACTGATGTTAGTATATCTACGTAACGTGTTATATGAATGCCCTAGGCGTCAATACGAAGCTTACCTACGGCGAAATGTCGTATCTAGTATATAGCCCACCATTGATACCCTCCGCCAGCCTTATCATAAATACGTCGTTTTCGGCTACCTTGCAGTCGGAGTTGGCGAAGTGTGCTCGCAAAGTAGTAGCTGATGAGCTGCGGGTTGGGTAAGATTCTAGCCTCACCACTAGATTATTGTGCTCATCCCTCACGATTCTTGGCTCGATGACTTCGTCCACCACTAGAGATCCGTGCGTCGGTGCACTATCCTCGTAGAGTATGTCTTCACTGGTAGTCTACCCGCGTAGGCGTGGATTGACTACTAGTGCTAGCAAGTGTGACGGGTCACACGGCACCTTGCGCTAGAGGAAGCTTGACTTCCGAGAGTATACAAACTCTCTGTGAACGGCAGTTCACGGGTCCCTGGCCAAAGGAGACGATTTACCAATCAGAGGGTAGATTTAAGACTGAGTGTATTTATAGGTGTTTCTAAATCCAACTACATACAAAATATAAGTCACCTATAGAGTTTCCTAGATGTTATCCTATTGGTTGGTTTTGAGGGCATGTACCCATGATGTGGATGACGTGGTTGTGGTGTCCACACCACAGGACCTCCACTTAGTGACAGGGCACTCTTCGTGGGTCCCCGTTACACTCTGCCTTAGGTAGTTAAAACCGCTCTTAATAGTTGCAGATGATAGATCGGTCCATGCGGCAACTACCCATTCAGCTACATCCCTCCGTTTTGGTGGGGTAAACTTGAACTTTTCGCCCTCGACTCTTGGTTTCCCCAACTGCTGCTGCAACCGACTAACCCATTTAGCTCGCAGCCTAGTTTTTAGGGGAGCGTTCCAACTTATATCAGCAGGCTGACAAACTGCAGTGCAACCTGGAGGGACTTTCATCAGTGTAACCAAACGTTGAGTCTCTTTGCACATGCTTCCACATCAGCCGTCCAGTGGGCACTCAGATCATCCCATAGTAGCAGGACTGGTTTCGTCATGTCATTTCGAGATCCAAAATGGTGCTCCGACAGCTTTTCATTCCACCACCCTTTAGTGTTGCCGTAAACGACGACATCGCGCTGGTTTTAAAGCTGCTTTACCTCCTTCCAGATGTGGATGCCGAAGCCGTGTCGGAGACGCATATTCTCGTCATTAACCTTCGGGATTTTGGATGGGGCCACTTTTGCTACAACAAACGGGGTGAGTTTTGCGCCAGTGGAGTCGCCCAACAGCATGACACTAACGCTATCTTTTTCCTTGCCACCGCATCGGACCCACACCGTCTTAGAGCCCTTCTCCGACAGTGTCCTCCATGGCACGTACTCAAAGCATACGGCCGTTTGATCTGCGTTGAATACTCGTTCCACCTCTAGTTCTTGCATCTTATCCCGCACTTCGTCTTTAAAAGCCACCGCTATTGCTTGGGCTTCTGGAGGGGCGATCTGGCCTTTCCTGGTGTTACGTCGGAAGGGCAGTGCATGCCGACAGATATACCCACGCCGAAATGTGTACGTAGCTGAGAAGACAGTTGATGGTATACCTGCATCTCTGGCAACATCCAGTGCCTTGGTTTGAAGCATAAAGGCGGAGACTGGCACACCTTCGTCGCGTAACGCCTTCACCCACAACACCACCTCCTCCTCCGCTCGTGCGGACAGGACAGTTGCAGAACCGAGAGCTCGAACTCTTCGAGCAGCCCCACCTTCTTGTGTCTGGCATTGCTCCTCGATCTCCAGACGCTTCTTCTCCCACAAGTAGTCCGATTTCCGCTTTGTCTCACGTTGTTTGCCTACTAACCCCGGGTAGTACTTCTGTAATGTGGCCGCCATGCTCCTTCCTTTCTTGTAGTTGTTAATGGTTGCTAGCTTCACTCTGTACGGCTCGGTGACTCGCTTGAATAGCCGCGGCTTGGACCCTTTCCCTCCTGGTAGTCGCTGACGCCCGGGTCTCCACTGATGGACGCGCGCCATTGTTTTGGAAAAAGGGGGTTGTGACTGTCAAAGCCAATATTATATAAACGAACTGAGACTGTCGGATGAAAGATGCAGTTCTAAAATTCTACATTTAGCTCTTGTGATTGGTCAAAACGGCCCGTCGGATATAAGAAGTTGTCGGATGGAAGTAGTATTATACGGTATGCGCAGCCCACGGCGCAACCGGCAGCGCAGGCGATGTCCAAGGGCGACAAACTGCAGGCCTGCCAGGACTCGAAATGGAAGCCCGAAGCCGAAACAAATCTCGGGACCACAGCAGATCAAGACTGTCCATGCATCATGCTTGAGGTCGCCGTTGGCATGATCGCTGAGCCGTATGCGGCATACGGCTCAGCGATCAAGCCGTATATAAATCCATTGTGGTGGTCAAAATGTGGGGTCAAAACGGTCTTCTTCTACTGGATCTTGGCAGTAACTCAATAGTACTATCCGAGCTGCAATCTGAGTTACTGGTTACTACTGTAACAGTAGAATCGAAATTGGCCGAGTTTCTGGCTACTACAGTAACAGTAGTAGTACTATAGTACTATTTTCTACTGGTGGGACGAATTACTGCACAGCCCTGAGTCTGACGTCAAGCAGCATAGACTAATTTTGAACATTTTCCATTTCCATATAGACTAATTTTGAAGCAAGGCATTATGCGACTTACATGAATTAGTCTGACCATGAAGACAGACTAATTACTGTAACCACTGTAGTCAAAGACAATAAAAAAAATGCCTCAAATTCGTCGGAGATATTTTTCGAAGTTGAAGTTCCCGTGTCGAACACTTTTGCGGACTGCTGTACACTTTCGTGGCACACAGTATTCAATCGAACTTAACGTCTCCACATGCGTACTTAAAGATTTCATGCTGCGCCGCACTTCCAAAATGGCGCTCAAGATGATCGACATCGGCGCGAACCTCACGGATCCGGTCTTCACGGGGGTCTATCGCGGCAAGCAAAAGCACGAGGTTGATCTCCTTCGTCTTGTCTACGTCTCCTCCAATTGGCACGCTCTAATTCCCCTTATTTTCGCGTAATTGCAGTCCGACCTGACGCATCTTTTGGCTCGGGCCAAGAGCTTTGGCGTCCAGAAGATCATTGTAACGGGCGGAAATCTCGAGGAAAGTCGTGCGGCCTTGCAATTGGCTAAAACCAATGACGACGACCAGCTCCCGGCGTTATTTTCCACCGTGGGGGTCCATCCAACGCGTTGTGGGGAGTTTGAGGCGGACGGGAGGGACCCCGACGCGTATTTCAACGAGTTGCTGGCTCTGTGTGAAGAAGGACGAGCTCAAGGGAAGGTGGTGGCCATTGGGGAGTGCGGACTGGACTACGACCGTTTGGAGTTCTGTGACAAGGAGACGCAGCTCAAGTACTTTGAGAAACAATTCCAATTGGCGGAGCAGACGCAGCTCCCGCTCTTCCTACACAACCGAAACACAGGAGGAGATTTCTACGGTGGGTAAATGGATGTGGGGGAGGTGGTATCTCGTGGAGGGTTAATGAATCTCTGGTGCGTTTTGTAGAGATGATTTCGAAGAACCGGTCGAGATTCTCGAATGGAGTCGTGCACTCGTTCACGGGCAGCAAAGAGGAGATGCTGAAACTGGTGGAACTTGGGCTGTATATTGGTTGGCGTTTGGTTTTCGAATATGGTGGAGAAACAACATTGTACTGACAATGTTGATACTGCAGGTGTGAATGGTTGTTCGTTGAAGACGGAGGAGAATTTGGAGTGTGTTAAGGCCATCCCGCTCGAGCGGTTGACGATTGAGACAGGTGCGGTATATATCTTCATGTCGTGAAGAATGAGTGGCAGCTAACGGGTTCTTACATTGTTGCTACGCTGTATACTGGTAGACGCTCCTTGGTGCGATATTCGTGCTACGCATGCTGGGCACAAGCATGTGAAAACTTCGTGGTCATCGAAGAAAGCCGAAAAGTACACTTCTGATTGTCTGGTTAAAGGACGCAATGAACCCTGCACTCTCATGTAAGTACCCGTTGCATCTTTAGGCCAAGCACTCGGCTTTTACAAGCGAAACGCTGATATTTTTCTTTATTGCCTAAAACCCTGAGTAGCCAGGTGCTGGAGATTATTAGCGCTATCCGAGGCGAAGATCAGGAAAGCGTCGCCGCATGTGTTCTTGACAATACGCAGAAGGTGTTCTTTAAAAGCGGATAAACTCTTCCCACTCTGCGCCCCCAAGACTAAAAACGTGACATGCAAAAGTGACTGTGAGAACCAGCCACGATCGAAAACAGCGCCAGACAATGTGTTTCTCACCCGAAGATGCCTTCAATGTATCGCCCACTTTGCAATGTCTTTTGGAACCAACTGTTGCTGCCATTTGCAGTGTCTTGCGTCGCAAATATTTGATGCACAGCCCGGGCCATGACCACCTTCCCGCAGATATAAATTCGCGCGTCTGGAGAGCTTGACATGAGCAAAGCAATTTTTTGTTTGTGAGCCGAAACCAATTCTTGCACGTGTTGCGCGGGCTGACCTGGCTCGGAAGAGTGGGCAACGTGAAACTCCAGAAACTCTTTAGTTTCCCAGTCCCGCAGTTCAGACTCAAAAAGAATTGAAGTCTTGGTTGAGCATCCAAGCAGCAACAGGTTCTTGCCGTATGGAAGACTGGTCGGGGTTTCGACTGATTCACCCGTTCGTGGTAACTTTTGCGGGCATGCTAAATTACTCCTGCCGTTTTCAAATTCAAATTCGCGGTGCTGAAGAAGTGCGCGAAGTGGAGCAATGCCAATGCCATTGGCTATCATGATCATTGGTGCCGTCAAGTCAGCTGGAGGCTTGAAACGCGAGGCTGCAACAAATCCGCGGAGCATCCGAAGCACTGGAGCTGAGCTAGGAACTGCTTGCGGTGCTGTGTCACCGGTTCTACTGTCTGTAGGCTGCAGCTGCAATTCTGACTTCGACAGTATGCGTCTAAAGTTTGAGACTGAAAGCCCATGCATCGCTTTTGGATTGCCCAAAGCCACGACGATATCGAACTCGCGGTCATTCTTAAAGTGCGAGCTGGCAATCGAGTACAACCGCGGCTTGAGTAGTGGCGTGATATTCACAAACACTTCGAAAGGAATTCGCAAGCTTGGTGCCAGTTCAAGCAACTTCATCATACCGGAATTTGACTGTGCAAACTCTCGGTTAAAAGCTGCCGAGCCGTCAATGGAAGCCATGTTTTCTAGCAGCTCATGCTCTTTTTGATCCACCACAAAGCCAGATGCCACACGCAGAAATTCTCGAGAAATGGATTGCAACTCCAAGAAATCGCTCAGTATTGTGCGTATCCGGCATGGAGTTGGGAACGGAAGATGGCGATCTTTGTTGTGTGTTGATTGAACTGCTGGGTCAACGGCCTCAGTCGCAGTTGGGTTTGGTTCTCCATCATGAAAAGATAACTCGACATACGCATTCATGTCAAGGCCAAGTTTTGATCCAATGGCATCTACCATATCTTTCACGTTTGGTGGATAGTATCCGAATGTGTCAGCCGTCTCGAACGTCAAGTGTGGGTCTAGAATTGCAAGTCGAGCAAGTGAAATCTCTTTCAGGGCCGAAGCATTTAGCTGACAATCCTCACTTGCGACGTCGCTCTTGAGAATGGATAGAGCTTGAAGTGCAATGCAAGGGTTGCGAATATGTGTGGCATCACGGCGTACAACAGTGTGCCTCCGCGAAAGTTTGCGCTGGGGTTTGATTTCATTGCATGTAGCAATAACGGGTAACTTGAAATCTGTGGGAGGTTTCACGTCGTGCTTGTCAACATATCGACAGCGGAAGCGTAGTCGAACGTGGCGACCGTAAAGATCTTGCATCGACAATTTTACTGGTGATCCTGTTCCGATATGCGCAACTGGAATCGTGGTGCTAGCTGATTCATCAGTTGCTTGATCATGGGGTGCTATATGCTCTTGAGAGCAAGGTCGCGTAGATGTTGATGGAGGGTTCATCGTTGACTTTGCCAATGCAGTTTCATCATTACTGCTTGCAATTGGTATGCTTAGGCCTTTCATCGATGGTTCTTGGGCGTCAATTGCTATACCTACGGGAGGACCTGGCTTCTGGTAAGCAATAAGCTGGAGAAAATGCGCCTCCCATTTAGCGAAAACGTCATCAATGTCATTGGAAACATCGCCAAGTCCTAGTGGACACAACCTAACGCCCCCCAAAGCTTGCATCCGTGCGTCTACAAACTTTCCCATCGCGTTATATGTAAGATACATGGAGTTCCCCACGCCGAAAACCGCGTACTGAACGCCGTGCAGAGGATTCTTTGTCTTACTGGTGCTGGCAGATCCATTTCCAGTAGCGAAAGGAGATCGCCAGTTCATGCGAAGCAGGGGCCGAACTGCAGCTGAAAAGGAAGATTGGCGGCGTGGTCTTCCTATTGCCGTTGGTGAAATGATCTGTGTTGACCTCCGTTGTTTGGACTCTGGAGAAAGATCTGCAGGTGTTCTCGTTTCGATTGTGTCTGCTGCTGGAGTGCAAGATGTTGTGTTTGTCTGTCGAATTTCCTCCGGTTGTATTAAGTCTGCTGTAGAAACCCCGTTGGAGTCTCCAGATGCCAGTTGAAGCCATTGCGAAAATGCTTCAGCGTCTGGAGATGGTCCACCAGCAAAATGTGTTGATACAACAAAGACAGTGGCGCGTGAAGTTGCGTGGTACGGCCCATTTGGGTCGTTGTAGCATTCAGGATTAAAGTCTTCCAGAGATTGTAAAGTGACGACAGCTCCGTGATTTACAGCCTTGTCAGCTAGCGATGCCGCAAAGCGCTCGGATGTACCGGTGAGTGAACCAGTGAAGATGTCCACGTGGGTTATCGTGCCAAGTGCCTGGTTGATTTTGCGAAAGGATATAGAGAGTCGACGAGCCTGTCTTGGAGGTGGTGGTCTCGGCGATAGCTGTGTCGCGGTGGGGGTTGGTTCGGTGTTCATCAATACTGTGGAGGGTGAGCACAGGACCCACGCGGCGATACTCGAATTTCGTCAAGTTCGCAGTGTAGACGAGTTCCTACAAATTATTTTTGAGTGGAGAAGTAACCACTCGCCTCCGATTCGACTATCTATAGGCTCTTTGTGGTGCAATCTTCAGATCCATTCTTAGCCGCCCTGACTGTAGTTCAATTTTAAGAATATTCAGTCAGCTTTACAACTTTTTTTACCTAGGTAGTAAAAAAACAAAAAATGCAGTGTCGCGGAAACTTTGCACAGAAGCTAAGCAAAGAGCACTCTGGTCACTTATCGGCTACCCATATACTAGTAGTGTTTGCACCGAAACCTGCATGGTAATCGCGCTGCTGTTTCTCCTGAGTTCTTGATACTGTAGGATCCAGCATAATCTCCAAATCTGTTTCTGTAGGACCACGGATGGCGGTTTGTCAAAACCCCATCGCTGCCGACTTGAGTGGTGGTAATTGCACTTGGAGTTGAAGCTCGAAGTGGTGCGTTTGGTGTTTTCCTTACACTTCCCAGCAATGTATTCGAAGATTAGTTGTACTTGAAGTAGTAATTCAGCAAACAAGGCATCGGTATTCATTGAAATATCACCTATCCCGAGAGCACTACCTGTATCGATTTCAGCCCCAAGCTTTACCGCCTGGTGGCTACATACTTCACCGTTTGCACTATATATTCGATAAGTCGACTTGCCGACGCCAAAGCTGCATATCGAACGCCAAATAACAAACCATTTTCTGGTTTCGGGCTGTCCCCCCCCCCCAGGATTTCTCCGATTCATACGAAAACTGGGGCGGGACTTTTGGTCTATTGAGCGATTGTGGAGCCTTTCATCTTTTGCTTTTGATGAGGTTGTCCGTACTTTTCGCGGCCATGGTGGCTTGGGGCCAGATGAATCCAATAGTCTAACCTCCACATTTGGTAAATCGTCTGATAGTTAACGCTGTTAAAACTTCAACAGCCCCAAGGATTTCGGTTGGGACGCTTCCCGGAGCCAGATCAAAAATGCCTTGGCATTTTTCATGCGTACAATCCCGAATTCAACTGCTGGGGATTGCAATGTGACCACTGCCCCTCGAGCTTCGATTTTGTTCATAGTGAAGGCACAAATATACGGGGAAAACTTGTGAAATTGGCGGAACACGTTGATAAAAACTACACTTCGCAGTATTTTCTTCTTCATCTCAGCTGGTGGGGGGAGTAGGAGATATGGCAGTGCAGGGCTCAAATCTTGCGCGTCTAGGCAGAATCATAGTGGTGGCACTACTGTGGCGCCTCTGACGACTTCGTCCTCGCGATTTCATAACAAGCGGAAGCTCTAGGTCTGCCAATGTTGGGCCTCGATTCACTTCAGTATCATGCAGTATTTTTACTATCGCCTTTGTGGTCGTAGTGGCACAGGGAAGCGATGCTCTGTGGACTGGCAATAATAAGGAAGTCTCTTCCAATGCTGCAGCCGTAAAAAGCGGGTCTGCAGGTTTGTCAACCATCTGGAGGAGGTGTGTTTCCCAACTCTCAAATGCTGTGTCGACATTTTTCGAGATGTCGCCTAATCCGAGTGGGCAAATACTGACGGCTCCTAGTTCCTGCAGGCGCGCATCAATATATGTTGCTGTTGCGTTGAACGTGCGATAAATTGAGTTGCCAATACCAAACACCGCGTACTGAAACCACGTAGACGCCTTGGGCGAATCGGCTTGGTCACAGGACCTTCGCCATTTGAAGTAAAAATTCTGTCGGGCAGCTTCACCAACACCTTTCATGTTGATCTGACGCGTCCGTGGGCTTTGGTCGGTGGTATTTGAGCTTCTGGTACTGGAAACACCAGTCATTATCGATTTTATGGTGTTAGGTTGTCGAACTTGTGGTGGACCATTTGTCCGGGAGCAAAATGGTGTTGAAGTCTTTCGAAGCCATAGCAAAAAATTCTCGGCGTTGGGAGCCGGCTTGCCAGCAGCATGAGTCGAGACCACAAAAACTGCTACACGATAGGAGGAACTTGAGTCGATATACTTATCGGCGCGAAAAGTCATCCAGCGATTGAAGTGTGACCACCGCTCCCCGTAATTTGGACTTTTCTGCAAGTGAAAAGGCAAGCTGTTTCGAAGTAAAGGTCAATGATCCAAGAAACACATCAACGTGTGTGATTCTGCAGTCTGGTGAGTGAGTGATTTGGTTCACAAGAAGGCAGCAATAGTCGTTGGGAGTTTTCGCAAGTTTCTTGGTGGTGGTGATTCTCGTTGAGACTGCGATCATCGTTTGACATCTCTACCACGATTCGTGTCGATGATCAGAGAGTGTAATGCAGGTGGAAACTAGAGAATTCGAAGCTCTTCGCGAGCGCATTGAAAAGCTCCGAACTTTTGTTGATGTATGACTTTCTTACATCAACAAAAGTAATACAGGTAAAGAAGTTTAGCAACCTGTGCACAAGCTACTAAGAAGGTATGACTTTCTTAGTAGCTTGTGCACAGGTTGCTAAACTTCTTTACCTGTATTTCTCTATTGATAGGCAGGTTGCGTAATTCTGTTTGCCCTGAATTGCGTTAAATTCTTATGCTTCTGGAAGTTTGATTCTTTCCCTAAGTATAAGGCATAGCTGCTGCTTTGACGTTCTTACCTGTACGTTTCACTGTGTTGCAGCACCTTTGTGCTGGCGGCATGAAAATACTTGAAATGTCTACTCTATTTCATTTACTTTCTCAGTGCTGGCAAGTGTGTTGGCTCAGAATCCGAGGAGGGGGAAGCAAATATCGTTCTATGTCTTCGATTCACGTTCGGTCCGTTAGCGGGGGCATTGAAAAGTTGGGATCAAAAGCTTTCTGCTGTGCAATTAGGACGACGGACGCGCTGCTGTATCGCCTTTGATATGATTCCTGTCCTTGTGGTCGGGGCATTTCAGGACGAGGCAGCTTCAAACTCGTAGATATCGACCCTTGGACTGTAGACTGCAATGCATTCGTGTCGGTGATTCTGATCCCTTGGGCACCAGTAGGACTAGGAAGCGATACTCTGGGTGGTGGACTTGATGGCTGTCTAGCTGTGACTGGTTGGCAAGAAATCGTTTGCAAAAGTTGAGCCTCCCACTTGGCAAACACAGCTTCAATGCCTTTGGAGACGTCACCCAGCCCAACGGGGCAGACTCGTAAAGCTCCTAGTTCATGCAACCGTGAATCGACATACTTGGCCGTGGCGTTGTATGTGCGGTAGATCGAGTTGCCGACTCCGAAAACAGCAAACTGGACTCCGCTCAATGAACCATCAGGCTTAGTCTCAGTGTCACCTCCACTGAACGGGTTTCGCCAGCTTACACGAAAGCTCGCTCGAAGGGCGTCGGTCAGTGAGTTGTGTCGCTGTAGCTCTCCCTCCGATTGGATTCGATGTGTTCGCGGACTTTGAGTGTTAGTTTCGTGAGAATTGGTTTGTAGCGGTGCCCTTGCTTCAATAGGTTTTGCTTCGACCGATTCTTGAACCTCCGCAGTTTGTCGAGCCGTTGATGGACGTACGGCAGTGGGGGTATCACGAAGCCATTGCAGGAAGGTTTCAGCGTTTGGAGATGGCTTGCCTGCAACGTGCGTCGAAACCACGAAAACTACCAGTCGTGTTGGTGAACGATGGGTAGAATTCGGATCAGTGTATCGCTGAGGCTGAAATGCTTCTAATGATTGCATTGTGGCCTTTGCCCCGAGTTCTCGGATCTTGTCAGTTAGAGACGACGCAAGTTGCTCTGATACCGCTGTTAGTGACCCGAGGAAAACTTCCACATGGGTAATACTCTTCTCACAGATGCTGTTTGCACGCCAATTTGTTATCGATAACCGATGAGAGCGTCGACGAATCTGCTCGGAAGGCTTGGCTCGGAAAGCACTTAGATCGCCGCTAGCAAACCTTGGGGAGGACGCAGATACATCCGACATGGAGCCTCGGACTGTAGCGATAAAAACGCAAAGGAGAGCTGAGGGTTATTCCCGTACCTGCAAAATTGCGTTGTGAAGTCCGTGTGGAGTGAAAGCGGACAGCCGTGTTGCCATGTAAACGTACCAGACTATTGATAGTAATGGCGTCACACTTCCTGATCTTATGTCGTCTTGGATGGTAAAAAATAATGGTGAGGAGAATACTATTCGACGATAACTACGAGGTTTTGCCCTTATGAGGTACTTTCATGCTAGTACATCAGTGTTTGCTAGCCCAGTTTGCACTGTGCACAATAGGATAGCTGCATGTAGTTAGGCTTGGACTCGTTTGCCAACGAAGCGATAGCAAATTCTCATTATCGAGGAAAACTAATTTGGCTTGGGATGAGTAACAAACAATGATGTCGTTGAAAACTAGTTGGGGTTTATTTTCATTCCAAGCGCGTTTCATAGGCACTTTGCCATCACCCGAAGTATTTCCTTACACTACTTTGTTAGATTATTTAATGGGAAGTGATACGAAAACTATTTGAGTGCTGGCAAGGACGGCAAGAAAATTGCTGGCGGACTCGGATCGAAAGTGCTGCGTCGCCTGAGAAGCAACCTGGCAAAGCTGCTGGATCGTGTCAATGGTACCGCTGGCTCCTTAGCTAGTCGAGCGTCCACATCGGCCGATGTTGGGTCATGAATCACTTTCTGCACTTCATCATTCGTTTCGCTCTCCTTAGCGGCACCTGAAATGTGGGGCGATTTCATGGAGTCGTTTGTCGATAGAGAAGAAATTGTAGAATCACTTGCCGGGCCAGCAATGAGGTGTAACAATTGGTTTTCCCACTTCACGAAGGTGACATCGATCCATTTTGACGTATCGTCTAGGCCGAGCGGAAAAGCGCGTGCAGCTCCAAGTTCTTGAAGTCTTGCGTCCACGTACTTGGCGGTGACGTTGAACGTACGATAGATTGAGTTGCCGACGCCAAAGACAGTGTACTGCACGCCACGCAGCGGGCCATCTTCCTTGCCACTTAGAGTGGTTCTATCACCTCCACCAAACGGGTGGCGCCAATTCATCGCTTTAGAGATACTCGTCGGTGCATGTTGAGGATTTTGCTCCTCGGGCTTTAGCAAAAGAATTCGGTTCACACGTGGGCTTCGGCCGGTGCTGGACGAGCAATTCCTGGGTGCCTCGACACAAGGCTCGACTTCAGATTCTCGCAGCGGTGTTAATTGGGCGGTAGTCACTGTGGTACAGATTTTTCTTGTGGGTTGCTGCAACCAATTCAAGAAACTCTCAGCATTTGACGACGGTCTCCCAGCCATGTGAGTGGACACCACGAAAACAACGAGACGCGATTGGGATCGGTACGGACTGTTTGGATCAACGAGTTGTGCTGGATCAAAACTGTGCAACGACTCGAACGTGACTTCTGCACCGCGTTTTCTTGCCTTTTCCACGAGAGAATGCGCCAACTCATCCCACGTCGCAGTGATTGATCCGAGAATTACATCCACGTGCGTCAGACTGTTGGGCTCCAGTCGATGCACATTTCGCGTTGACCCTGACAAACGGTTGAATCTCTGCCGAAGTTGCTCGATGGGCAGTGTAGGACGAACCTCTTGGGCGCCACTTGTCAGCATCCTGGACGACATTTCTCCGGCGAGTGGCTCGAATGACGACTTGGATGTAAATAAAGCTTTACTGAGCACGTAGAGGTCGAAGTTGTATATTGAGTAAGTACAGATCGAAGTTGTATATTGTTAGCGCTAATTGACATCGCCGTCTTATACATCGCGTCGGCTACTTATCAATAGCCCGCAAGAAAAAAAAATGGCAACCTCCGGGACTTGCGTTGTATCACTATTCATACTTGCAACGCCAGAACTGTTTCCTACTCATTCCTTTCAGAATTACTTGCCCCCTAAAAAAATAAAAAATAATGCTCCAGCCAACACCAAAACATTTGGCCGCAAGATCTGCTCGCAGGGAGCCCTACCCTCTCTCCGCACACTGGCCGCCACTATGCAGCGTACCTATAGGACCGTAATCCCATAGCCCCCGAGCCCGCGCTCCTGGCCAGCCAAGCTCCGTCTCCCCTACAAGATCCCTTGCCATCACTAGCCAACCAGCCGCATCGTAATACTACCTAACAGCATCATGGGCGTGACGTTCGACAACCTGGACCAGGACGCGGGCCTGAAGAAGCTCAACGGCTTCCTCACCAACCGCAGCTACATCGAGGGCTACAAGTTCAGCGCCGCGGACGTGGCCGTGTTCCAGCAGTTCACGACCGTCCCGGACGCCAACAAGGTCGCCAACGTGTACCGCTGGTACGTGCACGTGGCCGCCAAGCTGGGCCTGCGTGCCATCCTGGTGACCAAGAAGGCTGCGGCCCCCGCCGCCAAGAAGGCCGCCCCCGCCCCCAAGAAGGTCGAGGAGGACGAGGACGACGACGACGACGACCTGTTCGGCGACGACGACGAGGAGGACGACGAGGCCGCCAAGGCCCTCGCGGCCAAGCGCGCCGAAGCCGCCAAGGCCGCCAAGAAGGAGAAGAAGAAGCCCGTGGAGCGCTCGCAGGTCGTGATTGAGGTCAAGCCCTGGGAGGCCGAGACGGACCTCGAGGAGCTGGCTGCCAAGATCAAGGCGCTGCCCATTGAGGGTCTGTCGTGGGGCGAGGGCCACAAGCTGGTGCCTGTGGCCTTCGGCATCAAGAAGCTGCTGGTGCAGTGCATCATCATCGACGACCTGGTGCTGCTCGACGACATCACGGAGGCCATCGAGGGCTTCGAGGACTACGTTCAGTCGGTGGACGTTGCCTCCATGAACAAGATGTAAGCAGCGAGTCTAGGTAGGTTGCCGCCACTGTAGTAGCCCAGAGGACGCCTGGCTGTTGTTCGCTGATTGGCTCATGGAGCTGGAAGATGTTTGTGCGGCTGGGCTGGCCTGGAACTGAGCTACGAGTAGAAATTAACACACAAAAACAGCAGAAAAAGACAAGGCACGAGATTGGCTCTCTCCGGTAGGCGGGCGCAGCGGTGCTTCTTGCTCTTGTGCGCTGTGCTGGCTTCAGCTGAGTGAATCGGTGTCTGCGATTGAATAGTTTACGTACCTTGCGCTTCCTGCTTCGATTCGGAGTGTGACAAGGAGATTCATGCAAAACAGACCCGCGCCTTGTCGACGATGACTAGCACAAGTGCGTTTACATGGCAAACAGGTTGAAGCGGAGCTCGGGACAATGCAAGTGTCCCAAGCAAGCTCGAACGTGTTCCGAGGATGCTCAGGTCCTGCCGCAAACGAAAATGTTTATGGGCCACTGCCACCGTTTACCTCATCCACCGGCGGTCTGCCTCGCATGCTCATGATCGCCATCCACTTCGGCCTTTGAAGGTGCAGGACCTGTCGCACCCTGCACGAATGCCACTGCTGCTTGTCGGTGATCTCATGACAAGACCACGTCACACCGTGGGGTTTGTCCGACGACACCATGAGCTTTGACTTCCTTGTCATTCTGCAATTGTCGCTGCAGTACGCACACGTTCGTCCAAGAGCTCCTCGCCTCCTCCATCATGGCCACTGAAATCGACCACTCGAACCCCATCACGCTCAACCGATTCATCCTCGGGGAGAGTGAAATCCAGGGCAACGCCGATCTGAGTGTGCTCTTCTCGTCAATTGAGTTGGCGTGCAAGGTCATTGCCAGTTCCGTGCGTCGAGCTGGTTTGACGGGGCTGTACGGTCTGGACGGGTCGCAGAATGCCACGGGCGACCAAGTGAAGAAGCTCGATGTCCTGGCCAACGATGTCTTCATCAACGCCTTGAAGGTATCGCACGCCGGAAATGCTGCTGACGGTACGACAGACGAGTGCTGATCTGTTTGTCACGTTGTGGTCGTGTGTTACAGTTCTCGTCCAAGATCGAAGTCATGGTCTCCGAAGAGGAGGTCGAACCCGTTTGTGTGGAGAACGACTCCCGGGAAGTGAGTAGTGCAGCATTGAGCTCTGCAGCGGACGATTGCTAACGTGTTCGAACTGTTTTTCTAGCCAAGTACTGCATCGCCTTCGACCCTCTTGATGGTTCCTCCAACATCGACTGCAACGTCTCCACAGGCACCATCTTTGGTATTTACCACCGCGAGGCAGCTAAGCATGGCGGGTAAGTCGACAGTGACAAGACTTCTTCTCCTCGTGTGTAGCTGACATTTGGCTCTTGTGGATTTAATGCAGATTCAAGGATATTCTGCAGCCTGGCAAGCAGCTTGTCGCGGCAGGTTACTGCATGTACGGCAGCTCCACTCAGCTTGTGTTGACGTGGGGTAAGGGCGTGCACTGCTTCACGCTAGACCCGACCATCGGCGCCTTCATCTTGTCGCACAAGGACATGCGCATCCCCGAAAACCCCAAGACGGTACGCCTTGCACTCTTCCACATGCCCTCATTGATACACTCGTTTTGACACCGGTTTGCTGTTCGCATATCTACTCGTGTAACGAAGGCAACTACGCACACTGGGACAAACCCACGAAGGCCTTCATCGAGGAATGCAAGAACAAGCCCACGCCGTACAACGCCCGATACGTCGGTAGTATGGTCTCCGACATCCATCGTACGATCCTGTACGGTGGCATCTACCTGTACCCTGGAAGCGACAAGGTACATGCGAGTCTGCAAGCATCTCTAGCGACGACCAGCACGGAGACGAACTCACCTTCTTGTACTTCTTCACTTGGCAGAGTAAGGACGGCAAGCTGCGTCTGCTGTACGAGTGCAATCCCATGTCCTTCATCATGGAGCAGGCTGGAGGCGCCTCCACGACCGGCACCGAACGCGTCCTGGACTTGTGCCCCGTACGTCCTATCGCTGCCATTGAGCTGGTGCTGCCGATCAACTCTTGGTTCTAACTTGCCTTGTGAATTTCCCTGCAGACTCACATCCACCAGCGCTTGCCGATTTTCCTGGGCTGCAAACGCGACGTGCAGCGCGTGATCGAGCTCTACAAGCAGCATGGTCAGAACTGAGGCGAAGGATCGTAGGCAGACCGCTGCTTCCTCATGGCATCTGTCTGCCACGTACTTGCAGCAGCTGTTGACACGTCACTACCGTCTCGCTTTTCATTTCGGATACTCGATACCCTGCGTAATACGATACAAAGATCCACGCATTTATTGATCAAACGCACTCTACCATCTGAATACCTTTCATATCACATAGATTGCATCGCCACTAGAAATGGTCTATAAGAATGGCTGCATGACACGGGCGACGTCGACCGTCGCACTTCACTCCTCACTCACTTCAAGTCAAACGTCAGCCGCAGGTTTCTTCATGCCATTCGCGAATCTGCTCCGTCGGCCGCACGTCTCCTGTTTTCCTCTCCGTCGCATCATGGCCGCTGAAATCGACCACTCGAACCCCATCACGCTCTCGCGCTTCATCCTGGCCGAGAAGGAGATCCAGGGCAATAGCGACCTGAGCGTCCTCTTCACGTCCATCGAGTTGGCGTGCAAAGTGATCGCCAGCTCCGTGCGTCGCG
This sequence comes from Phytophthora sansomeana, assembly GCA_032158285.1. Taxonomy (NCBI): domain Eukaryota; phylum Oomycota; class Peronosporomycetes; order Peronosporales; family Peronosporaceae; genus Phytophthora; species Phytophthora sansomeana. The sequence goes on from JAPDHH010000255.1 coordinate 494,788, forward strand.
CGGGCCTCACGGGTCTCTACGGGCTCGACGGGTCGGAGAACTCGACCGGCGACCAGGTCAAGAAGCTGGACGTGCTGGCCAACGACATCTTCGTCAACTCGCTCAAGTTCTCGACCAAGATCGAGGTCATGGTGTCCGAGGAGGAGGAGAAGCCCATCATCGTGGACCACGAGTCCGGCGGCACCAAGTACTGCATCGCCTTCGACCCGCTGGACGGCTCGTCCAACATTGACTGCAACGTGTCCACGGGCACCATCTTCGCCATCTACCAGCGCGACGCCACGTCCGAGGGAGGGTGCGTCGCCATAGTTTTAAGGTTGCTACAGTTGAGAGGAGAGTACTGATTGTTGTGGATAACTTTACGTACAGATACAAGGACATTCTGCAGCCTGGACACAAGCTCGTGTCGGCCGGCTACTGCATGTACGGTAGCTCCACGCAGCTCGTGCTGACGTGGGGCAAGGGCGTGCACTGCTTCACGCTGGACCCGACCATCGGCGCCTTCATCCTGTCGCAGAAGGACATCCGCATCCCGGACGAGCCCAAGACCATCTACTCGTGCAACGAAGGCAACTACGCCCACTGGGACCGCGCCACTAAGGCGTTCGTGGACGAGTGCAAGACCAAGCCCAAGCCGTACGCGGCGCGTTACGTCGGCAGTATGGTGTCGGACATCCACCGTACCATTCTGTACGGCGGCATCTACCTGTACCCGGGCAGCGACAAGGTCAAGGACGGCAAGCTGCGTCTGCTGTACGAGTGCAACCCCATGTCGTTCATCATGGAGCAGGCCGGAGGCATGGCCACGACCGGCACGGAGCGGATCCTCGACCTCATCCCCACGGACATCCACCAGCGCTCGCCGATCTTCCTCGGCTGCAAGCGCGACGTGCAGCGGGTGATCGACCTGTACAAGGAGTACAGCCAGGCGTAAATGGAGCTTCGGTGCTCCCCACGGCCACCTTGAGGAGCTCTCAGGTTTCCATAAAGTAACTAAGCAAATCCATGTCTCTTCCTTCGCCAGCTCGTAGCAATCCGCCACGCACTTCAACTCGCAAAGCGCTGGTCATGACAGACCCACCGTCAGAGACCGAGCTTCGAGCCCATGCACTTCAAGGTCATTCGCGGATTTGCAACCTTCCGACGATGGCTCAAGTGGATCATTCGAACCCCATCACGCTCTCGCGCTTCATTTTGGTCGAGAAGGAGATCCAGGGCAGCGACCTGAGCGTCCTCTTCACGTCCATCGAGTTGGCGTGCAAGGTCATCGCCAGTTCCGTGCGTCGTGCAGGACTCTCGGGACTTTATGGTTTGGACGGATCGGAGACCGCCTCGGCTGGTCGAGTGAAGCAGCTTAACGTGCTGGCCAACGAAATCTTCATCAACTCACTCAAGTTCTCCACCAAGATCGAGGTCATGGTGTCCGAGGAAGAAGAAGAACCGATCGTCGTGCAGAACGACTCCAGCGGAAGTGAGACCATGACAGTGAGGAGGGTGCAGTAACGTCTACTGACATGATACCATGACTATGCTGTTGGTGCAGCCAAGTACTGTATTGCGTTCGACCCGCTGGACGGCGCGTCCAACATTGAGTGCAATGTCTCGACGGGGACCATCTTCGCCATCTACGAGCGAGATGCAAACTCGGAGGGCGGGTAAGTGGTGCCATTAGGAGGTGTATTGGTGGCGACTGACCCGATAGTTTGACAGCTATAAGGACATTCTGCAGCCTGGTCACAAGCTCGCGGCTGCAGGTTACTGCATGTATGGTAGCTCAACGCAATTGGTGATCACGTGGGGCAACGGTGTGCACTGCTTCACGCTCGACCCGACGGTCGGCGCGTTCATGTTGTCACAGAAGGACATTCGCATCCCGGATGAACCGAAGACGGTACCAAGCTTGTATAGTTGTTGGCAAGTACAAGCCTGAACGCTTACAGTTCGTTGCCACGCTACCAGATCTACTCGTGCAACGAAGGAAACTCTGCTCATTGGGACCGACCGACCAAGGAGTTTGTCCGAGAATGCAAGACCAAACCCAAGCCGTACGCAGCTCGCTTCGTTGGTAGTATGGTGTCGGACGTGCACCGAACGATTCTGTACGGGGGCATCTTCCTGTACCCTGCTGATGCCAAGGTACTTTGCGTGCTTGTGTACAGGCTACTTGTTCTTGTGGCCAAATCGTGTCAATTTGTCTTGTCATTGTAGAGCAAGAATGGCAAGCTTCGTCTTCTGTACGAGGCGAATCCTATGTCCTTTATCGTTGAGCAAGCTGGCGGCATGGCTACTACTGGCACGAAGCGTATCCTTGACATCGTTCCGGTATGCTCCACTCGTATGCTGCAGGATTGAATTTTGTTTTAACAGTGTGGTGATGACTACAGTCGGACATCCACGAGTGCTCGGCTATCTTCTTGGGGTGCAAACGTGATGTCCAGCGCGTGATCGATCTCTACAATGACTACAAGAATGCCTAAGGTTTGCTGTAGTGCAGTCAATTGCGCTATTGCCCAAGGCGCAACGAACTCTCAAATCGATCTTAACTTGTCTGCAGTTTAATAAAATACTTCGTTCTTCATCTGGACTACATGTCAGCAACTGCGTACTTGTAGGCTTCTTCGCTAACGGCCGCATTCGCATTTTGCCGCATCATAATCTTCTCCTCCCAGTTCGTACCGCGTACAACACCATCCCAGCGATAGCCTGGCATGATTCCGAAGCGGTTTGGTGGGGCATGTGGGCCTGCATACTTCGGCTTCGTCTTGCTCGACTTCTTTTTGTCCTTCTTGCTCTTCTTCTTCTTGCTCTTGCCTTCATCAGCGAGAGGATCCTCTTGGAAAGTCTTGCTGTTGATGGGGTCAAACGCACGAACGCGTTCTCGGCGCTTACGCTCTAGCTCTTCATCATCTTCATGACGAGCAAAAGGAGTCTTTTTCATCTGCTCAAGCAGCTCCTGCTTCGATTTCCACTCGCGTTTCTGAACCTCGCCAGTGCCCCATTCATACTCTTCACGCTCTTCGCGCTTCCGCTTGCCGTCAAGAACCTCCTGTTGTCGAACCAACTCATTCAGCATATCCAGCTTTCGACCTCGTTTATCACGATACACCGTCTCGGCGTTGGCACCCATCTCGGAGGCATCAACTCCATGCAAAAGACCCTTACGCTTTGCTGCGATCTTGCGCTGCTTTTCAAATTCAGTTGCAGTAAACAAACCCGCTTTCTTCTCTTCTATTCCATCGGGTTTGGAGTTCTCTTTCTTGACTTTCTTGTCATCAGTTTGGCTTGGTTCACTCGTCACCTTTAGCTGAGACGCCGAGTCACCAGCCCCTTGCGAAGTCTTACGAGAACCACGAGTATCTGGTGATCTTTCCCGCTTCGTCTCCACAGAGTCACGCCGTGAGGAGCGGTGCTTGCGGCTATTAGATCGTGAACGAGAACGTCGAGCTGGTGACACCGATCGACGTTTCTCCCGGCTGCGGCTGCGACTACGGTCACGCTTCGATTCTCTTCGTCGTGGTGATCCCCATCTTGTTGATTTCCTCGGCGAGCGTTGGCGACGAGAAGACGGCGAGCGACTATAACGGCGACGCCTTGAGCGTGGGGGCGAGCGACTGCGGCTTTCATGGTTCCTTCTTCTGGGCGGAGACGCGTTTGCATCACGACTCCGGTTTCGGCCGCGACCACGGCTCCTGCTGCGGCTTCTGGTGTGGGTTCTGTCGCGATGCCTGATGCCATCATCTTTTGAAGCTGAAGGTGATCGTCGTTCACTTCGACGAGATCGAGGTGGGATATCACGGCCAAGAGAGTCCACACGGCGCTGCCGGTCCGGTACTGCAGGAGATCGAGATGGCGACCGACGTTTACGCTCGTCTTGTTTTAAGTCGCGTCGAGATTTTCGCGGAGGAGACGCGTCTTCTTCTTTCACAGGAGTAGTCTTGCGCTCAACAATTGGTGTCTCAATCTCTTTCTTCACTCGACGAGGTGGTGAGGCACTATCACCATCTTCGTTACGTGAACCCCGAGACGCTTCCGCCTTTCGGCGAGGTGGTGAGGAATCGTCGTTTCCTTTACGCTGTCCTCGCGAGGTCTTTACTCCACTTGAACGCCGAGGTGGCGAGGCATCATCATCACTGCGTTCTCCACGCGTGGAGCTCTTTGTTGCACGTTGCCGGGGCGGGGACGCGTCTTCCTGCTCTTGCCTACCGGTAGACTTTCTTGGCGGAGACGTGTCTCCATCACTCCCTCGCCGCTTCCTCGGCGGCGAAGCATCCTCGTCACTCTCTGCTCTCCGTCTCCTCGTATCCCTGGCAGCCTCTCTGTGTCTCCGAGGGGGAGACGCGCCCTCTCTTTTCATTCTCCTAGGCGGAGATTTACTGCTGTCACGAACACCTCCCACCTTCTTCCTAGGTGGAGACAGATCGTCGTCCTCTTTCTGCTTCTTCCGGCCCCTAAACTCGTCCAGATACTTGTCCGAGTCCACGTACACTGGCAGATCCTGCGGGTCCACGAGTTCGTCTCCGCCCCCCGTCACCACGAGCGGCTGCTCGTCCTCCGCCGCATCCTGCTCCCACTTCTTCTCGATTGCCTCGCGACTGGGCGCCGAATGCTGCCAGGTGTCGTCCGCATCCACGACGCGCGTGCCCAGCGCTGCCGATTTGGTCTTTTTGGAGGTTTTGACCTTCTTCTTCATCTTCTTCTCGCCCTCAGCAGCGTCTACAGTAGTGGAAAAGGGTATCACAAGATAGATTAGCGTCTTGGCTATCCGATGAGGTATGGCAGAGCCCTGTGGGTTGCGTACCGCCGCTGCTAGAGCTCATGTAGCGCTGCAGGTACGCGAGCTTGGACGCCATGATCGCCACTCGAAAAGTTTTTGTGTCATTAGTCAGTTGTATATTTTGTGTTCATGCACATTGTTTAGTCTTTTGTGACGGTGGAATTGGGTCATGGCTTCAACATGGCGCGCAGAACGAAGGACATGAGTGAGCCGGCCGTGAGGCCAATGGACAACACGAAGAAGATGATACTTCCGCCCAGTTCTTTCTCAGCGTTCTTGGTGAGTAGATCGGGGTACTCCATGAACGCCAACGTGCACAGAAGGCCGTTGGAGAAGGCACAGGTCGCCATGAAAAACATGGCGAGGACGTCGCTGCGGAAGAGCACCGTCGTGATCACTTCGTGCGACTTGTTCTGCAGGTTGCACAGCATCAGCAACGGGAAGAAAATCAGTCGGGCGACGCTGGATAGCAGCACCTTCTTCTGGCCCAGATGGGGCCACCAGGATGCCGATAAACGCGCCACAAAGTCCGACGTGTTGAACAGAATGAGCGTGAACGGCGTGAACAGCTCGTCGAAAAACAAGCCCTTGTCCGGCTGCACGGATCTGATTGCCGACGTGATGCCTGGGAAGACACCCAGCGTCACGATGAAGATGAAGAAAGTCGCTGCGGCGTAGAACCGGATCTTGAAGGCGGTCTCCAGCATATCAACCTTGTTCACTGCAGTTTCGCCATCATCTTCTCCATCCAGCAGACGCTTGCGCGGGGAGCTGTCCAGTGTGTCCACCGTCTCTGCTTCACTCGAAGCATCGTCGAAATACTCCTTCTGTCTGTGTCCTGGATGGTCGACGCTCTGGTAGTGGCGGAACAGCGTCATCCGCGTGAGGATCGCGAACGCCAGCAGACACAGGACGAGCGTGATGAAGACGAGCACAAAGTACAGGAACGCACACAAGTCTGCATTCGCGTGCAAACCATGGAGAAGCCTCGTGTCGTCTTCTCCAGCCCACAAAATGATAAAGTTCGACAGCGAGACTGCCAACCCCGCAAATGACTGTCCACTGACTACCGCCTGCGTGTACTGCGGCGGGAACGTGGCTACAATACGCAGCAGTCCTTCCTGCATAAGCGTAGAGGCGCATGCCACCAGTAGAATGCTCATCATAGTGGTGTGGAAGAAGGAATAACCTGCAACGAATTGTGTCAATTCTTCAATGTATCATAACTTTTCACACACTGCACCCCAGCGTACCGTTAAACTCGGGCATGCGCGTCCAGGCGCAGTGCATGAAGATGACGCCCATGATGACGATTAGCGAGAAGAAGACGGTTCGTACCGCCCCCGCCATGCGCTCGGCCACGACTGCTGTGCGGATGAGCATCGTCATGAGTGTGCTGACGTTGAAAGCCATACTGAACCAGTTAAGGAACGAGTCCTCGTACGAGGTGCCCGCCAGACGCCGCTGGAAATACGCCTGCGCTGTGATGAACACGTTCCATGGGAGCGACGAGCCGATGCCGATGAAGAAGAAGATGGCGAACACCACGCCCGCCGTGTGCTGTCGCCCCCCATCTTGAAGAATGAAGGATATGCTGCTCTTGGCGCGACCTTCGGGTAACATTGTACGACCATCTGAAGTTGAAGTTGAGGTTTCGGTGTTCGCGGTTAGTTGCCTTTTAGCCACGCGAAGCGAAATGAAAAGTCCACGCCGTAGTGTTCCAAAGGAGCCTGGACAGCTAGTACGATCCATGATAGCATGTTCGTCTGCACGAGTTGCCACTCGGTCTCGAGCACAAACGCGAGCTGGTGGAGTGCTGACACCCCCGTACGTCGCTGAAGGAGGACTGTGAGTGCTACGAGGGACGCGATCTCGAGCAGCGAGAAGCCCAGCAATCCTAGAATGTTGTTGGAGAGCTCTTCAAACGGTATATCTCGGGTCGTCGCCAGAAACACTCGGTTCGGCAGGTGATACGCGGCGAGCAGATACAAACCTAGCCGAAATCGTGGTAGTTAGTCGAGATACAACCCCATATAGCTACCATTCCCAAGCCCCCGGTTGTTGTCCCAATATAAAAAAATACCGGACTGGACCACAAGTGTGAATGGGAGTGGAAATCCAACAAATCGAGCAACACCGAATGTCCCCGCAACACTCCCGACTGCGAATACGATTGGTACAACGAGAATCGGGGATGTCGATGACGGCAGGCGTGGCACGAAAAAGCGGGATTGCCATATGGAGCAAATGGTTATCATTGAAATGAGTATCGACGTCCGAATCCACAGCAACAAGCTACACTCGAGACCGTCACTTGGTGAGCGAAGAGGGATACACTCAAGTAGCACAACAATAAGCAGACATGGTAGTGGCGTCAGGAGGAGCACGAGTACGCAGTGCGCGATGGAGGTGCGCTCGCTGTACTCACGGAGACGACCCAAGCGGGTAGCTGAGTATTCACCATTTAATTCAATCTGCAGTCGCGCCCAGGTGTTTGCAAGTGCAGTCCAGTAGTGCCGAAGCTTCTTCGCCATCTTGGTCAGACGCGATAAAAACGAATGAGCAAATACGTCACGCAGGGTGCCGTCACTCCACGCACACAACAAACATAACATCATAAATAGTTCACAATGGTTCTCGAATAACTTCCTCAGCACCAGCCTTACATGTGTGAATACAGGTCAGTGATGATCGGCTTGCGCGGACAAACCTAAAACTAAAAAGGCAAGTTGCCGTTGAAGTGTTCCCGCCAATCCCAGCGCGTTATCTGTGCTACCTTCGTGCAACCTTGTATTATGCCGACTATTCTGATTATGCAGTCACCTCCTCCCAACCGACTCCGAAGAGAAATCTTCATTTACAAGAGCTCTGGGCCATGATGTCGTCGCTGCTGCGCTGGATCGACTCGGAGGACGATGACGGAGACGACAGCGACTGGATGCCCGAGTACGAAGGCGAGTCCGCGTCCTTGAGCTTCGAGGACGACGACGGCTCGCCCATCCTCTCGTCCGAGGAGCGCGCCACGCTGGACAAGGTCTTCGATGGAGAGCGCTACGCTCCACGCGCCTTCCGACGCTCGGAGCACGAGAAGAAGCAGCGGGAGATGCTCCCGTTTGAACGCATCGCACACCAACTGCGTGGCTACAACGAGGACAAAGTGACGAGCTCCATGAGTCGCAAACAACTCATGTTCCGTACTTTGTGTCATCGCGAACAGGTGGGCGCCTCGTCCAAGGCGCAGCTGATTAAACTGCAGGAAACCTTCATGCCCTTCCAGGAGAACAAATATTGCCGTGTGGTGGACGCAGTGCGGGACCGACTGTACTGTGGAGGATTCAACAGTACCGGCTCGAGGTTCTTAACGGCGGGTCAGCGGGGGAGATCATGCTTTACGATACTATTGACTGGTCGCGGGCAGCGTTCTTGCCGGTGCGGGACGTGAGTTGGACGGTGACGGACGCCAAGTTCACGCCCGACGACAAAAACGTCATGTACTCGACCATCAACAGCAACGTGCGAATGGTGAGCACCAACTACGACGAAGATGGCAAGGAGTATGTGTTCCCGTTGGCACGCCCTACGCGTGGAGGACGAGGTGATGTCCAATTGATGCGGATGAGTCGGTTCGGACGCTTTGGCGTGTGGTGCATTGACATCAACGCGTCCGGTACCGAGTTTGTGGCTGGAACTTCCCAAAGTAGCGTCGTTCTCATGGACATGGAGACCCGCGTGCCGATGTGTCATGTTGTGGGTCATCATGACGATGTTAACGCCATTTCTTTCGTGGATGGCCCCCTGCATACGAATGTGTTTGTGAGTGGATCCGACGACTCGCTGATCAAGTTGTGGGATCGTCGTGTGCTCTCCGAGTCAAACCCGAAGCCACAAGGCGTGTTCCCAGGTCACACTGATGGCATCACGCACATTTCGTCCCGTGACGATGGTTACTACTTTATCTCAAACTCGAAGGACCAAACGACCAAGCTCTGGGACATCCGAAAGTGCTTCTCTTCAGACGACTTTGACGAATTGGCGCCGTTCCGTAGACCTTACTCGTGGGACTACCGCTATCAGGCGTATCCTGGAACCAATTACAAACCAGTGGAGCACCCGGATGACAAGTCCGTCATGACTTATCGCGGCCACATGGTCGTCGAGACGTTGATCCGTTGCTACTTCTCACCACTGCACTCGACCGCCCAAAAGTACATCTACACTGGCTCCGCAGACGGTCGCGTGTACGTGTACGACAGCATCTCTGGGGATCTCGTGGAGATCTTCGCGATGAAGCCGAACGGACTCACGCGCGACGTCCGCTGGCATCCGTTCGACCCCACCATCGTGTCCCCGGACTTCTACGGCAAACTCTGCGTCTGGCAGCGCCAAGACGAAGACGAGGACGAGCTCGATGATGCCAAAGAACACGACGAGGATCCATCCAGCTCTCCCAAACCACCAAGACGCTCCGCTCGTCTTCGCCACCAACGACCGTAAAGTTGGCCTGAAAAATGTATCCATGTATCTTTTTTAAATGGCTACATTTTCATTTGCCGCATAGAAACGATATGAGTGGTCAATTCTGATCCAGTGGTCACAATTCCTAGACACCAACATGAGCGATGTGGAGCTGCCTTCGCTCACCGATTTCGTGGCCGATGAGCAGCCCAGCACGTACCTGAAGCTCACGATGAGTCGCCGCATCAAGGACAAGGCCATCGCAGAGCCCAAACTCGTCCCTTTCCTGCTGCAGCTGCTCCAATCGGACGCTGACTCGTCCCAAAGCTCAGTAGACGCTGAGTCCGTCATCAAACGCGTGTTGTACGGCACCGGATCGCGTCGCGTGGTGCTGCTAGAGCTCTCGGACGTTTCTGTGGCTCAGAAACTGCGCGAACAGCTGCACGAGAAGCCTTGTGAGCTGCTGGGACGTCGTCCCATGTACGCGGAGTTCGCTCTGCCCCGGAAGGAGCTGGAAGCCCGTGACCGACTGCTGCGAGTGCACAATGTGCAACGCAACGCTGATCCCCCAGGGCTGCGGGTGCCTGGATTGAGGTTCGAAGCTGAGTTTATTACGAAAGAGCAGGAGGCGGCGTGTCTGGGGTTCTTTGAGAGAGAGAATGGCGCGCATTGGGCCAACACCATTCGAGCGAGACAGGTGCAGCACTTTGGCTACGAGTTCAATTACGATACGAGGAGGTGCGACCCAGAGCAGCCCATGAAGGAACCGATCCCGGAAGTCTTGTGGCCGATTATGGAGAAGATCGCTCAGAGCGGGATCATGGACGGCGATACGCCCGACCAGATCACGGTGAACGAATATTTACCGGGGCAGGGGATCGCGTTCCATTTGGACACGCATTCGGCGTTTACGACCACGATTGCGTCGTTGAGTATCTGCAGTGAAGTGGTGATGGACTTTCGACACCCGGATGGCGTTCGCAACGAAGGAGTGCTGCTACCAGCTCGTTCGCTGGCTGTTATGAGCGGCGCTAGTCGCTACAAGTGGGAACATGCCATCGTTCCGCGTACATTTGATGTCATCGATGGAAAGCAGGTGAACCGCCAACGTCGATTGAGTATTACGTTCCGCAAGATCCGATCGGGGCCCTGCGAATGCCCGTTCCCGGAGTATTGTGATACCCCTGGACGCGAAGGACAGGGGGATGACGATGACGCTGAGCAGGAGTCGATCGCCAAGGAGGTAACTAGCTTGGCACCTACGGATTTGGAGAAACAATACGTTCATGAATTCTATGAAACAGTAGCAGCGCACTTCAGTAGCACGCGCCACAGCCCGTGGCCGAGAGTTGCCAAGTTTGTAGGAGCTCTGCCAAGTGGGTCTATGATTGCGGATCTTGGTTGTGGAAACGGCAAGTATATGAAGTGCGTGGATGCTACTCAGAGCTTTGTGGTGGGTGGTGATCGCAGCTCGAGGCTCGTGAACATTTGCCGTGATCGAGGTCTCGAAGCAATGGTGTGTGACGCGCTGGCAGTTCCATTGCGCTCGAACTCGTGCGATGCTGCACTATCGATTGCTGTCCTACACCATCTCAGCACGCATGGGCACCGGCTTGCAGCTGTCAAGGAGCTCCTGCGTGTTTTACGTGTGGGTGGTCAAGGAATTATTTATGCTTGGGCACATGAGCAGATGAAGGGATCTCGTCGCCGCTTTGAAGAGGACCGGCAGGATTTCATGGTGCCTTGGAATCTCGACAAGCGTTTTGCCTTTACCAACGATGAGGGTTCGGCGGCCACAAAATCTACCGATTCTAGCGAAGAAGCTGAAAAGGATGTCGAAGAAGGCCGACAGAACACCAATGAAAACGGAGACGCGAGTTGTGGTGACAACAGCAATGATGATAAACCCGTGACGAAGGCGCAAGAACGTGTGGTGGTTCAGCGCTACTGTCACATGTTCAAACAAGGCGAGCTGGAAAGTCTCGTGGAGCTTGCGGGCAACGCCGAGGTGGAAGAGAGTTACTACGACGAGTCAAATTGGGCTGTGATTCTTCGACGTGTTAGCTGATAGAGCAATTGGTGAAGTATGCATGCATACAACCCATCAATAGTTTTGTGGAGGAATAGACTTTGTACTTACGAAGGCAGCGTTGGCCCCTGCTTCATAGCTTTCCACATTTCTTTCTGGCTCAGCTTCCTCGATCTGTTCATCTCACCAGCAGTGTCACTATCTGCTGAGCCGTCCCTGCTTCGCATTCTCACTTTCGTCCTGGGTTGCATCTCCTGCTTGTATCCGAGGTTGTGGGTGGACACAATAAATGAGGATGAATAAGCGTCATAGATTCCAGGACCGATGGTGTGCGCGCTTGCATGACCCGCTGCAATCATCGAGGTGAGCAAGTCACGGCTGGCCACACGACCGAAAGAGCTATTTGGCTTGCGTCCTATTGTTGGTAGTGGTGAAAGGTGAAAACATTCACCAATGCCTTGCTCTTCTGCATCCCCACCAACCGTTTGTCGAGAAGGACTCTTACGAGTTGAACCATAACTTCCTGGCCCTCTTCGATAAGCTTCAAATGCCGTGTTGTCCTCGTCGAATCGCCGAAAAAGTTGTTCACGAAGCTCAGGTGATGCAAGTCGCTTCCCAAGCCGCTGCAACACTCACAAACAAAAGAGTTTATCAGTCAAGAGGGTAACAAGTGTGATACTTTGAACTACAAATCGTCAAGTATTTACCTCGACACTTGCACCAAGTTGTTGATATGACTTTGCCAGTTCTTTTGAATACACAGCAGCATCCTTCTTCTGTTGTTGGTGCAGTTGACTATCACTACGCACTCGCTGTTGACAAACAGAATAAATAAGTTGCCTGCACGTAGCCAAGAGGGGTGATTTAAAGTGCGTTCACGTACCGTGATAAACGCAGAAGCGTGCTTGGATCGAAATGGAGCGTTTGCTACAGTTGAGGCTGAGGGTACAGCCATACTGCTCTCGATACGATATAGTGTAGGCCCAGGACTGCACCCTACACGCCCGAGAGTTGCCGTATTCTCCAAAATTCCGTGACGCTTTTCATGTGCGAAGGTGAACGGAGTAGAAATCATCTCCTGGTGTGTCTGTCAACGCCAATGAACATGAGCAACGTTAGTAAACGTCTCGAATGGTACTGCTTGAGTTCTATCGTTTCCCGTACATCTTGGTTCGCATTGTAGCTACCGGGACCTAAAGCAAGGTGAAGCTCTTGAGCTGACATTCTGTCTTGGTTTTTCACAGGTTGACGTTGAGTTGCAATACGCTTCCGTTCAGCCTGGATCTCCTTTGTAGTGTACGCTCGAGGGAATTGACCTTCCACACTTGGTGAGTACGTGCATGAATTCGGCACACTGGTATCTAGCATTCGTTGCAGCGAGTTCTCTTCTAAGCATTTCAAGGTCGCAGCTATAGCAGGCGAAGAAGAGGCCGCCTCCAAAAACTGGGATGGTCGCTCATGCTGCTCAGATCGATGATAACCAAACGTTCCGCTTGCGTTATTTCCACCCGGCAACACCAATTCGTCTTCTTGAGGCGTGTACGTGAATGGGTTCTAATCGTGAATCACACAAACGAGATGTTATACTTTCCGCACTTTTACAAAATGCAAACTTCGGGTCACTTACCGGTTCACCTTGTCTGTACTTGTTCAAGTCTGGGCCAAAGCGATCCTCCCTAGCCAGGAAAGCCATATTGCGCTATCTAATTGATTTTTCAACGCAAACAGGAAAATATTCATGGCTACTTGAACCTCGTTTATCGATTGAGATCGACAAAAATACTCCCGTCTGGTCTTGACTGACGTGCTGCCATCTCCTCTTCGAGCGTTTTGCAAGGGCACCAAGCAGTTCTCTCCTTTCGGTGATACAGTAACTCCATCGATTTTCTCTTTCGATGTGACGCTATCCCAAAGTGGTCATTTCATATCGTGCGGGTTCAACAACAATTATGGTTGTTGGTGATGGCAGGCAAATGCTGTTGACAGCGGTCACACCGCCATATCATCCAGCAACTGACTCAAATCCTCAACTGAAGACAGCTCGGCTTCAGGATCCTCTGCTTCCTCGGACGGCTTGTTTGTGTTCGGTGTGTATTGACTTGGAACATTGCTTTCGGTTGCTGATGCGCTCTGACGTGATTCTTGCCTTTGCCACCGGCGAATAGCCTTCCGTCCCACCCGAATCCGCTTGCGCTGTGCCACCATAAATTGTCAAGAGTTAGATCTTTTTCTAAAAACCCTCATAACACCATCGAGCTTGTTAACTCCCACCTGCGGCAGCGCAACCTCCAGCGTGCGTGGCCAGTCACCGAGCTCTAAAAAGTTAATCAGCACGTCGATAACCGTGTTCACGTTCAAAATGTGATCGGGGCGCTCCGGGATGTTTTCCTGAATCGGCAATCGGACTGTCGCGATTCCCGCTTCGGTAGCTGCGTTAAGCGTTGCTCCCTGCAATGAACGATGCAGCACGAGTACGTCAGTCACTTGAACTACAACTAGGACAACTAGGTCGTTGTTGTAAATACTTCAAACAGCACTCACCTTCTTTCGTGACTTGTCAACGATGCCTCCGATCACATAAATCTTCGTCGGATCCATCTTCTCGAGCACATTGGGCGAGTCTGGTGAAAGGTACACAAGCTCCTCAGGTCGGAAATGCTCGGCAACGCTATCACCGCCACGTCGCCATTGGACGTGCCAGTTGATGGCGCCAAACCGTTCCAGCGAGTGCTCCAGTTGCTCGCTGGGGTTGCACAAAAGCAGTTGGAACGGTTCTCGCATCCGCTTGATCTCTCCGTAGCTGAGCTTGAGCTGGTTAGCCAGACTTCGGATCTCCTTGTCGTTCATGATACTGTCGAAGCCCAAGTCGATAGCGATCCGCTGACTGGAACTGTCCGTCGCCGCCGCTCGCTGTAGTCGCTGCAGAGCCTCCTGCTTCTCCGCAGCTTCCTGTTTCAAGTACTGAACTCGTTCCTCTGATCAAAAATGCAGTGGCAATAGCAATTAAATAGGAGTTAAGGCTGCGATCGTCTTCTTTGCATTGAAATGAAGTCGAACCTGGCTCCATGGCGTGCAAGAGCTCGAAGCGCTCCTTCCTCTGCCGTTCACGCGTCGGGCGCTTTGCCCCCATCGCTGATTTTTGCACTGGAGGTTGGTAGGACGTTGGGGGACTTGTGGTTGCATCGGTGATTGCTGCATCGACCTCTGGCGTGCAGACGGAGCCTTCGCAGGGAGTCTCGGAAGTCGGTATCATTCTGTGGCCGAAAGGTGTCAACGCTTTTGAGGAGGAGGGGTCGTGACTTTTGTAGTGGAGACTGTGCCTAGTATTTTGTGGAAATCGGTTTTTTGGTTTGAATCCTTTAGCTTAGAAAAAGTATGGCGAGCTGTAGGACGCGACCTAGAGCGGTCCAGTTTGAAGTTGGGGCTGCTTGGTGCTCCGTCGAAGCGTTGCAATGCCCTTCGATGCCAGCAGAGTCCAGCGAACGGATCCTCTACTTTGGTTGCATGGCGAGAACTCGCTCGCCTCACTAAAGTAAGAAGTTCCGCAGCACTGCTGGACGGCAAATCGCTGGATGCCGACACTACAGAATGAGTCAAAGGCTTGCGGCCAAGAGCGTCAACCTGTTCTCCATTGCCAGTTCGATGGCTGCTGATGCTTACAACGCACTCGATCATCAAACCTGTACATACCTACACGTCGCTGCAAGCAGCTGGCTGTAACACGGAGACGAACTGGCATTCACGCCGTGATTCACGCGGGTGCGCCGACGGACACCTTCAACATGGCGCCAGGAATGAAGCGATTGCCGCGTCGTGGCGGACAGCCTCGAGCTGACGCCGTTAAAGGAGATGTATCTCTATGGCAACCGCACCGTCCACGCTGCTTTAAGAAGCGTGACTTCAGACCGAGTGAAGCGGCCGTCGTCGAGGGTCGATCGAAGCGATGGTCGAGCTTTGCCAGCGCCGCCAATGCGAGTCTTGACGCCAGGCCCTGGTGGGACCAACGCACTGTCTCTCTTGCCATATGAAGAGCTTCGCGAAGATGCTGAAGCAGCGTTGCGCTCGATGCTTCCGTATCGACGCCAGTGTTGACGAGCGGAGACTGGACCAACATCATGGAGCTTTGACTCAGGGTAGGCGTTCGTCGGCGTGGCCCCACTCAATGCCCCCAGGTGCTCGGCGTTTGAAGCGGGGTGCGGTGACATACATCGGCTGGGGGCGTGAGGTGAGGCTGCGCAAGTCGCGACGATGAGCATCAAATGGCCGGTCCACGCCAACCTAGACCATCTGAACTCCCAGCTCGCTTCCTAGAAACCGCCTCGACCAATCGCACGTCGTCATTCCATCGTCCAGTTGTGGCGAGTCACGCATGAGCTCCATAGGCCGAGCGCATCGGGCGCGGCGATCCCATGCCCTCCCACGAGCGCACAACACCCGCCACGCCACACCACAGGGCCGCCACAACCAGAAAGGCAGATACTTCGCGTGTAGGAAGCCATGGCCATGGCCGAGCAGTCCCCCGCTGCGCCCGCGACAGCTGCGGCGCCAGAGCTCAAGAAGGCGCCGACCGCCGTCACGGACACGAGCAGCACGAGCAGCGCCGGCAGCGACAGCGACAAGCCGCAGCAGCTCAAGCCCAAGGACGCGGACGCGCGCCGCTCCGTGCGCGCCGACTCGCTGGGCGTGGACCGCAGCTCCCGCCCGCACTTTAAAGAGGGCATCCGACTCGCCGAGATGGGCAAGTGGACGACGCTCATCGAGCGCGTGGCGTCCGAGCCACATCTCGCACGGCACAAGGACCACCACGGCATGCTGCCGCTGCACTGGGCCTGCACGGAGGACGACACGCCGCCCAAGGCGGTGCGTGCACTGCTCGCGGCCTTCCCGGAAGCGGTGATCACCAAGAACAACGCGCAGTACCTGCCCATCCACATCGCCGTGAAGGCGCGCGCGCAGCTCGAGACGCTGCGGCTGCTGGTGGAAGCGAGACCCAGTTCGCTCATGGAGGAGACGCCCGCTGGCAAGACGGTGCTGCAGCTGGCCAAGGAGATGCAGCTGCCCCAGGGAGCCATGGAGATGATCCAACGCGCGGAGCAGGACTACCTGGATCTGAGCGAGGACGACGACGAGGCCTTTGACTATGAAGATGTCAAGAGGGACATTGAGATGCAGAGTCAGCTCCTGCGTGAGAGTATGCTGCACCCGCCCTCGATGAGCGGCCCGAACTCTTCGTTGCCGCCGTCCAACCCCATCGGCGCTGCGTTTGATTTGGGAGCCTCCTCGACGAACGCCTTTGAGAGCAGTCAGGGAATGGTCACGACGCTCAGTTTTGTGGATGGTGCACTCGTGCAGTCTCAGTGCAACCTCTCCAAGTCGGCAGCGCCAGCTCCTCGCAAAAACAATGAGGCGGCGCCAACGCAGCCAACGGTGGTGACGGACACGCTGTCTCCGCCTCCGACGTCGCTGCCGGCGCAACTGCGTGGCCCGCCGGCGCTTGGTCCTGCTCGTTCAAAGAGCGCTCGCGAGCCGACTCCTGCTCCAGCTCCTGCAGCGTTTGATGATTCTTCCTACGGCCGACCCATTTATGAGCCCGACCACAATGCCGGAGTCTGCGGGGTCTGCTACAAGAAGTTTACAATGTTCCGCAAGAAGTACCAGTGCAAGGGGTGCTTCACGTATTTGTGCCATAAGCACGTCGCTGGTAAAATCATACTGCCGAACTACACGAAGAAGCGCTCGGTGTGCGGTGACTGCTACCGTATTCACCGCAACGGGCCGATGTCGTCGAACACCACATCTGGAGCTGCTGGAGGGAACCGCGCAGCTCGTGCTTCAGGAAGCCATGTTTCAGGTAGTGGTCCTGCCAATGATAAAAAGGGCCCGAACTTGCGAACGACTGCTTCGTTGCCTCCTCCGTCGACGGTATCGGCACCTTCGACCGTACCTGAAGCTACGGACACGATCAGCTCGAACAGCCTGTACAACACTACTCGTACAAGCAGCTCGCTTGGGCCTCGGATGCACGGTGCCCGCACAACGCGTGCTGAGTCCACGCACTCGATGGTGGGTCGGCCATCGAACGTCCCCGGCCCCCAAATGAACCTGCGTTACAGCACCAACACCGCTGGTGCGCGACCCAGTCGAGGCAATGGCCGCTCTCACGGCATCAACACTGCCGTCAGCGACACGATGGTGAGCCTTACGGACAGTGACCGTCAGGCGGCTGAGGTGGGCGCCCTGCAGCACCGTATTTCAACTCTAGAGGAGTGCAACAAAATTCTTATGACTCGGGTGGCAGACCAAGAAAAGCAGTACAACGAGGCCATGTTGCTGCTCACGACGACGATGACTCGTGTTGCGGAGATGGAGATCCGTTTGCCTACGGAGCAGCGCAAGTCGTACCGTGGAACGGGCGGATCCACGACAGCGTCGGAGCGGGCGTCCGAGCTTGACAACGCTGAAAAGTTTTCCTTTCCCACGCCATTCGTGGAGAAATACGACTGAGCTCAACCGGTTGAATCATACGAGTGAAGTATTAGTATAGACGTCGCTGCGTGCTTGGGCAAGCGAGCCAATCCCTACCAACATCGTTGGTATCGAAGTGTATCGACAAACACGACATCAAGAGATTCAAGTGATAGGCATGTTAGGGTGGCGCTATGGAAGTTTATTATATGTTCATTTGGAACAATGTTGGCATTCCTCTCTATCAAAACGGTTCACGTTCCAGTTACCTTTATCACTAGGAAGCAGAGCCTTTGAAGCCAAGATCACCTGAATGCAATTGTAGAAGTCGACAACTATAAAGGGCAGCTAAGATGCGAAGCTTGACTTGCGCTTCCTCTGAGCTTCTGATCCTATTCGCTTTCTATTTAGAGAAATGAACTAGCTGCGAGGAAGGAATGCTGCGTCCTACCGCTTCATTCCTCACTTCCGAATTTGCGAGCTTCAACACCAGTGCAACCAACGAGCAACATGAGTGATCCGTTCGATTTCCTCAACCCGATCGTGTCGAGCAAGACCCCAGCCGAAAAAGCGCTGAGTCAACCTCACCACGCCCCAGTGGGGGTTCCTCCTGCCCCAGTCGCTCCGATGAACGGAATGGGCATGCAAATGCCTGCTCAACACGGCAATATGAACATGAACATGGGGATGAATGCCCCGCCAGCTTTCAATGGGGGTGGCATGAACATGAACATGAATATGAACATGGGCGGTATGCCCCCACACGGAATGATGCCCGGTGCCTTCCCTGGTGCCCCTGGAATGGGACTCGGAATGAACCAGCCCAACCCGTTTGGTCAGCAACCTCAGCAACCCCCCGTCATGTACGACAACATCAAGAAGCTACTTGAGAAGAAACCTGTGGTCGACGATGCCTCCATGGACTTTTTGGAGGGCATCGGTGGCGGTGCGAAGGTGTCAAGCAGCCCGTCCATGGAGCCTGTCAGAGCACCGGAGCCTGCACCGCTCGCCAATCCATTTGGTGCTCCTCAAGCCCCTGCTGAGCTTGACTTCAGTTTTCTAGGAGGTGGTGCCCCTCTTACCTCTTCTCCTCAGCCGGTGGCGTCACCTGCTTCTGGAAGCAAGTCGAGTGCTTTAGCTAGCCGTCTAGCTCATGGAAAACGACCGACCCAAGAAGCTGCACGCAAGACGCTCGGATTCAACGCGGGTGCCTTTGCCAGCACCGGCAGCACTTCCAAGATCTCTCTCAAGAGTGTGGCAGGAGGTTCTACTTCTTCGACTACCAACGAGCCTACGGTGGATGATTTCGCTGCTGGGCATGCCGCGTTGGCGCCGGTCGACGATTTCTTCGCGGCTACTCCAACCAACCCCCCTGCGAACCCTGCCTCGAGTTCGAACGACATTTTCTGGTAGATCGTTGATGCATTCAAACCAGGTCTCCGCTCCAAGATACCTGAACGGGGCTACAACTTATAGGCCTCAAAACTAACTCGCCTTGAATAAATTTCTCATTTATCCATCTGAACGCGTCAGTGCTTTCAAGTACATGTACATGCTCTTGCTGGGGTGTATGATTATCCTTCAGCGTCGTCCGTTTTGTTCTTGCTAATTATGCGTCTTGAATCCGTTGCGCGCATGAACTGTAGTGGCACGCCGTCCCAGCTTCATCTAGGCGCTTCGCTATATATACGAAGCAGTTTCTACCAGCGCGGTGGTAGTGCTCACTAAAAACCTCGAGGTGCACGTTCATTTCCTGCTTTCTCGCAAGTGTCAGAGCCCAACAGACTTTTTGTGAACAACTCGAGAAATGAACGACCCGTTTGCAATGCTTGACCCCACGCAGAAGTCTGGAGCCCCGTCGAACGGATCATCAAACTTTGCCACGGCACCGAGACCCGCATACCCACCGATGGCTAACCCTTTCGACAATTTCGCTGGTGTCAACCCGATGGCAGGAGGCAATGCCATGATGATGCCTCCGCAGCAGCAAATGTATCCGAATGGCGCCAACTTCATGACTCAACAGGGGGCCCCGGCATTCGGTGGTCTTAGTGGTGGCAACCATCAATTCGCGACCAACAACCCGTACCAGCAAACCATGCCAGCACCACCCCCGGTAATGATGCAGCCGCAATTCCAGCAGAACATGAACAACGCCCCCACCAAGTTGATGCCCATGCCATCCTACAGCGGTGAACCGATCATGTACGACAGCATCAAAAACATCATGAAGCCTGCCGATCCGTTTGCGACGTCGCCCAATTTTGCTGCCATTCGAGCTCCAGAACCAGCGTTAGCTCCTGCAGTGCCGCACCAAACGCGCGACGCCAAGTCGACAATCGTCGATTTTGACCCCGTTCAGCCCCAAAGGATCTACACCTCGAACTCCATTCGACTTCCCTGAGGAGTCTGGTGCTGCAAACACAACAACAGCAGCATCGAACGATCGGTTCTCCTCCTTTGGCAAACGCCCAACCCAAGACGAGCAGCGATCGCAGTTGGGTTTCTCGTCGGAGAACTTTGCTGCTGCTTCTACCAAGTCTAGGATCTCTCTCAGGGACGTGAACGCCAATGCGTCTACTAACGACGACAATGCCCCGTACTTCCTCGAGGGCAACGACGGATTCATGACTGGGAACTTCGCCAATCTCGACGACTTTGAAACGAATTCAAGAAGAGGAAGTGGTGGTGAACGCCGGTCGTCGAACCCACCGTCGGACACGACACAAGGTCAAGCGGAGCATGGTGATATTCCAGAAGAATGCGGCAAAGATGAATATGACGTTCGCTTTGAGAGCGGACGCAAGTTGGGCGTACTGATGGAGCGTGTTGACGTTTGGAACACCGCTAACCAGCGCAAAGAGACTGCCGTTGTGAAGCTAGTCGTTGAAAACGGTGCCGCTGACCGCGTCGGAGTGACAATCGGTAGCACGGTGGTGTCCATCAACCGACGGAGTGTCGAGAATGAGTCGTATGTTGCCATTCTGGACTTGATCAAAGCTGCTCCACGGCCACTACGTATGCGCTTCAAGCGAGGAACCTTGACGAGGGACTCTACCCAAGGCACAGTTCTTACGAGAATCTCCAGTGCGTACCATTTATCTTGTTGACCATGTTAGGACCTTGATCTAACCACTCTCGCCTTGTGAACCTTTGTAGACGGCACATTCAGTGTTGGTAACCTAACGTCTGGCAATGCGACCTGGACGAGCAAGTACTTTGCGTTCGGTGGCTCCAAGATGGACGTTCTTCAGCTTTTCGTGTCACGCGCAGCCTACCACGAGGTGAGAATACGTGTATTGGGTCTGTTTTGTGAACGTTAGTCTGAAACCTGTTTGTTTATTGCTTTGGTGCTAGTGCGTGATCGCTCTGTACGAGAAGAGAGGCGTGCACACGCAGATCCAGTCGTTCCGCCTGTGCAGAGATCACAAAATCTCGCCGATCAAGTGCAAGATCTACAAGGGTTACGGTGCGTACTCTGATCATGCCTTTGGTAACTTCACATTAACTAACTCCAGTACTGCACTTCAGGCAATCTCCACTACTTCTCGCTGACGGTGCCTTCGCTTCGCTTCGTGGCGGCCAAGTTTGCAAGTGACGACTACGAGACCATCAAGAACATTTGGTCGAACACCTACGACGCCATTGAGCGCAAGAAGCGCATGGCGTACTGAGACCACCAACTCTCACCACCACATTCCTCCGTCGTCTCCCAACAGCTTCAATAGCCTACAGCAAACACTAAACCCCTGCTTAAAGAAACCATTTACCTTCATTACGTCTTCAATGCTCAAAAACTACGACATTTACGCTAGTCGAACATTTCGAGGAGAAGCACAATCAACCAGCACGGATGAAATGCATCAACGACATGAAAATCCTCTAACAAAAATAGTGTGAGAGCATTCTGAGGACAACCGAAAGCTCGAGTCATGCGTGGCGTGCTGTGCCATTCCTCTATTCTGGGACAGCATCGTCCCCGCTGGCAAACTTCTCAGGCAAAGCTCGGACTTCCCAATAGGGATTGAAGTCGACAAGCGACTGCATCACCTTTTTCGTTGGTGAGCTCCGGTGAGTTCCTGGTGAATTGGTAACTATGAGTCGCCTGGTGCAGATCGCACAGCGTTCCAACAAAGCTCCCGTGGGGTTCAAGGTGCAGCTTGTGGTGCACCGCCTGAACGCGAACTTGGCACTCAAACATGACACCGAGTTGATCGCTGTCATCATGGGGCGCAAGAAGAAAATCCCTTCCAAGTCTGCGCTGTATCAACCTGCTGACCCTGGTGATGACGGTTCCTTGAGAAGGTTGAATGGTACTCGTGCTATTCAGTCATCCCAATCCAGAAGCGGTGATATTGGTGAAGTTGTTTGGGGTGACATGGTGGCCTTCTCAAGCACGCTCTACATGGCCAAGACAGGTCTTTTCCAAGCCAAACGCTTCCAGATCCACGTCAATACGCCGGGTGAACACGGGAAGACTGTGGCCATTTTCGAGTTTGATCTGGCCGAACTTGTTCCTGTTTTCAAAGACTCTGGCAAGGAAAGTGTTCGTTTGAACGCCACCAAGTGTCCTGACGACCCTCGTGCCTGTATTTCCATCACCGTCGTGAGTTCCCGTGTGAACCGTGATCGGGATGGTCTCGGGTATGATAAAGAGAGATCCTTCGTGGAGGACAGCACTAGTGAAATGGGATCGGAGATGTCGGCGTATACGAACCACAGTCGCGCTTCATCGCTGGCCTCCAATTGCCGTCGCAACATCGACGTACCAATTCCTGAGAACATCGGCGAGGATGCAAAGGCCAATGCAATTCGTCATCCAGCAACATCGGACGATGCTGTAGCAGCAGCTGATAACGCACGAGATGAACTTGTCAAAGCTCTGCAAAACCTAGAGGTGCAGCTTCGTGAGAGCGAAGCTGCGAACGTGAAGCTCGAATCCACCATCGAACAGAAGGACCGAGAGATTGAGCGTCTGACCAGGATGGCAGCAGGAATTCGTGCCAACTCCGAAGCCGAGGCTGAAGACGGAGTGATGCAGGTGGATTTCCTTGTCTATATGACTCTGAAGGAGCAGTACGATGCATTGAAACTCGAACATGAAGCTTGCCTAACTGCACAGAGGACTTCTCGTGCTGCGACTGACATGTATACGATCACCGACGTGGAGAACGAAGAAGAAGACATCAAAGAGGAAGAGGTTCAAGACACTGAAGAAACTAAAGAGACTGCCAAGGACGACGCATCCGAGGCGTCTTCTGCTAACGAGTATGTTGATGCCGAGGAACCGCAATTGGTGGCCGAGGTCAATGCTCTCAAGCAGTTGCTGTCAAAGCAGCGTAATGAGACTGAGCAGTTAAATGCTACGATTCAGGAGCTAAAGTCTTCAAACAAGGAGCTGGAGATGCAACTACGGGAGCTTCGCTCTGCTATTGAGCAGAAGGACGAGGAATTGCAGCTCTCTACGGCTGCTTTACAACGAGCTGAATCGGTACGGAACGATATTGGTGAAGCAGAAGCAGGTGAAGCCGAAGCACACGCTCAAGCTGCACTAGAGACTGCATTGAGCGACAACAAACGCCTTGAGCGTCAACTTCTCAAGTTCGACGGAGCGATGACCGCAATGGAAGACGAGAAGGCTCGCCTGCTGGCTCAACTTCGGGAAGCCGAAATCGCTAGCGCCGCTGCTCAAGATGAAGTGGTGAAGGTGCAGAATGCACTCGATCAACTCGAGAGCAAGAGCGAAGTGCTATCAAGAAAGCTGGAGGAGGCCGACAGCGCGCGTGAGCGAGCAGAGGAGAACGTTGTTGCTGCTGAAGCGACTATCGGGACGTTGCAGCAGCAGGTTCGTGACGTGTCGACCCAGCTTCACGCGACTCAGCAAGAACTTGAAACCCTCCGTGACCAGCAACTCGCAGCGAGTACAGCCGCGGTAGAGGAGGCAGCAGCGAAGCATCAAGCGTTGGAGCGTCTCTGGGAAGACGTCAAGACGGAGAACGAGCGGCTGCAAGCCCGTGTGGAAGAGCTTGAGTTCCGGTTGGCCCAGTCTGAGGCCGACGGCGACGAGAAGGCTGCCGAACTGCAGACACAAGTGGAAGAAGTGAAGCGGGAGGCGGCGGCTTTACGTGAGGAACTGGAGGCTCTGCGTGCGTCCAAGACGCAGATCGAGAGCGAGTCGCATGAGCGCGAGCTGCAACTACGTGAAGCGACCGAGACGCACCGTCGCGTCTCCGTAGACCACGACGAGCGTCTGAGCACCGAAATCATGGCGCGCGAGGAGCTGCTCACGCGCCTGCAGGAGCAAGTGCAGCAGGCCGAGAAACTGTCGTCCGACTTGAGCTCCAAGGTGGTGACGCTCGAGCAGGAGCTCGACTACTTCCAGGGCGAGCTCATCGAGAGCAAAATGAAGCTGGCGGAGCTCACCCAGAGCAACGACGAGCTCGCCATGCGCAACCGCCACCTCGAGAAGGACCTGCACAGCAAAAAGTAACAACACTGCAACAGCAACTAGTACCCATCCAACTTCAACAACAAAAGACCCTTTTCAAACCAAATGTAGCCATGTCAAACCACGTTGGTGTGTGCCACACTGGAACTAACCGCACAGTCGTGCAAAATTCCTCGCACAATAGGTAGACAGACACTCCCAGTCGAAAGCTTAGCTTACGAGGGGGAAGGGGGATCTCGCAGGACGCAGGACAGCACAGGTCGCCATGGATCTGTTCGCGCGCGCACGCAGCGCCATCGACCACCGCGGGGCGTCGGCCGTCGCCGGCCATGCGCAGGCGCAGGACGAAGCGCAGGACGAGGCGCAGGATCGCGTGCTGGGTGGACCACGCGCCAAAGTGCACGCGCTGCTGGACGAGATGCAGTCCAGCGCGTCCTGGGGCGAGAAGGAGCACGAGGGAGAGGAGAAGCGGCTGCTGGGCGAGCTGCAGAACTGCGTGCTGGACGCCGAGAGCCGCCAGGCACTCGAGAAACTGCCCAAGCGCATGTGCGCGTACGAGTTCAAGCCCGGGGACATTGCGTGGAACTGCAAAGTGTGCCAGGTCAGGACGCAGGACAGGACGCAGGACAGGACGCAGGACCATAACGTGATTTTTGGCGTTGGGCTGACCATTTTTTGTTAAATTGTTTTTTAGGTGGACGAGACGTGTGTGATGTGCAATGACTGCTTCATCTCCAGTGAGCATGAAGACCATGAAGTGTTCTTTTACTATACACATAGTGGAGGCTGCTGTGACTGTGGAGACACGGAGGCCTGGGCCCCGGAGGGTTTCTGTACCAGACACAAAGTACGAGGAGAGAGGTGGTGTGTTGATGGGAGGATGCTGATGAGGTTGTTGTTTTTGCTGTAGGGAGCGCAAGATGCGAACCCGCTGAGCTTCTTGCCGCCAGATTTATTGCTCAACTCTCGGGAGTGCGTCGGGGAAGTGATGAAGCTGGTGCTTAATTCGGTAAAGGAGGCCAGATACGGCTCGGTGATTAATGAAGATGACCTGGAGGTGGTGCAGGATAAATTGGGCAGCGAGTCGCCAGAGAAACGCTATTCAGTAATTGTGCACTACAATGAGTTGCAGACGTCGCAGGAGTTTGCGACGGCGCTAAACAAGGCCCATCCCGCGATTGCCGTGCGTGCAGCCATTTTTGATATCTGTTCAGTAGTGGGACACGCTCTGACTGACTAGGTGTGGTGATTTTTGTCGTTTGCGTGGGTAGTATCAAATGCTAAAAATTGTTGGGGAGACGTCGTCGCAGAAGCAGAGCACTGTGCGGGCGAAGGCGTCTCGTGAAGATGTGTTGGAGCTTGCAGCCTCACTGCACAAGCACGGAATTGTGACATCCATTGTATCATGCGAATATAAAGCAAGGGTGCCTCTGATAAATTCGCTCCTTCAATGGCTCGCTTCGCTAGCTAACCTTTCGGATGGTCTTTGCCGTCTGATTTGTGACGAGGTACGACGAAGCAAACTCTGAAATAGTCTGTTTGTGTTGTCTTTCGGTAAGGACTAACTCAAATTGTTTGGATAGATGTGCGCTGTAGAGAGTTTAGAACA
Source organism: Phytophthora sansomeana (assembly GCA_032158285.1). Lineage (NCBI taxonomy): Eukaryota > Oomycota > Peronosporomycetes > Peronosporales > Peronosporaceae > Phytophthora > Phytophthora sansomeana. The sequence continues at coordinate 520,568 of JAPDHH010000255.1, forward strand.
CAACGAGAACAGCATGGACGTTGATGAAGCGGACGATTATCCGATGCTCCGAGCTGTTATAATGGCTGATTCGTTCCTGCCCAAGAGCGAGAGTGATGCGCTACACAGTTTGCTGATGGCGCTCCTCGCCGATCCACTTTTTAAGCAAGCATTTGCGATCTCATTTACTTCGTCCTACCAGCAGCTTTATCGGGAGTTTGCCGCCGGTGTTGGCAGCTCTACTGCTACGATACTAGCGTTCAGCGTGCAATTTTTCAATCGCGCAACATTCGTGAAAAAGCTGGTTGCCGAATATGATTTACTGGAAGTACTGGTTAACTCAGTGCTCGAAACTCTGCGCAAGAAGGAGAAGACAGATTATGTTGACATCGCCTACGAAGATACCTGGAATAGCATGATACACGTGCTTCATCCTGATCACAACAGGGAACTAGATGTGTGGGATGTATTTGCTATGGGCATCCAACGTTCTGAAGGAGCCACATTGCGCGACGTAAATGTGAGCGCACTCGTACATGAAGCGGAGCGTGCAGGGTACCGGATCAGGCACCAAAGGGAGATGTCGCCGTTCTTGACTCTACCCCCAGAAACAGAACTTACGGGGCGCTTCGAGCTAAATGTTACCTCTCCGGTGTTCGTGTGTCGCCGCTATATGTCAGGTTTGTTGGATTTGCGCTATGTCTTGCAAATTGAAGGCATTTCCGAAAGTTTTGTGCTGGAAAAGGGAGGATCGCGTTTGGCTCGGTTCTTGCTCTATCTGGCATATATTCAAGGTGCATGCTCTGAACCTCGACGATTTGGAGATCATGTTGAGATGGAGTCACGCGGGTGGGTCGTCACCGTGGAGTTCGTGTCGACAACATCTGACGTGTCTTCATGGGTTGTATCAAACGCGTTCAAGACTGCAGGGGGATCGGAGGCTACACGCTCGCCAGAAGCTTCGCGCCATTTGATTGCCAAGCTCGCGAAACCTATACTGGAAGCATTTTACTTCTGGCTGGCATCAGCTGGCAAGTACTTTCCTCCACCAGATTATCAGGTTGGAGATATTCTTCGCGCAGACCAAATTGAGACTGCGGTGTCTTGCCACTTTCCGCTTCAGCGCACGCTTTCGCAATTAATCCGCGCCCTCAGCGATTCGGCGAATGGTTTAGATATTTTCTTGTCCATGCTTCAAAGCAAAGTTTTGGATGACGACGAATCGGTTTGGATACATGATGCTGATAGCCCGATCGGATTTTGGCATCGCGTTCACTTGATTGAGCCCGTATTGCAATCTATCGTGTGGGATGCCCAGGTGCATTCAGGTTTGTGGGTGCGTAACGGTATGTCTGTTGTCAACCATAGCATGAACTACGGTGAGCCACCGTTCTGTGCTCGCTTCCGCGATCTTGACTTGCTGTTGTTACAGTTCAGTTTCCAACTGCTGGGTGTTGATTGGGTTATGGCATCAATTATGGAGCGATTCGATGTCGAAGAATGGTATGAAGCCGCACAAAGTGCTGATGCGAAAGAGGCGGAGCTTCTGGTGACGGAGTGCCTCGCATTGCTGTCGCAATTAGCGTCCGAATTACCCCCGAAGGTTGCAGAAGGAGACACCGTGCGCAGTTTAATTCCGTACTTGCGGCGAGAAATTGTTCAGCGTCTGTGTGTCGGACCGTGCGCACATAGTGACCTGTCTAAGATCGCCAACGAGTTCTTCATGAGTCGGGAGAACTTGTTTCCAGCTAACTTCTCGGGTGGTCCCATTCTTGACCAAATTCTGAAAGAGGTTTGTGTGGACGCGGGCTTCTCGGCATCATCAGGTGCTGGTGATTCATCTGCACCCGGAGCAGGTAAATTCCAGTATCGGTTGAAGCCGGAGCTGTACGCAGAATACAACCCAACCTTTGTGCACTTGACGCGGAAGCAACACGAATCGGCGCATGAAAACTGGTTCCAGCACCGCCTTCGCTCCTCTAAGAAGAGGGAACAAGAGCAAGTAGACGGGAGTCCAAACAACACTCATTCGACGTGGCTTGACTATCCAATGGTTAACATGTTTCTGCCGTGCCCACTAGGCTTCCGGTTATCCCGCGTCTCGATTTTGCACGAGAATGCGCGAAGATTGGTGTATGAATCTTTGTGGCGAGCGACAACAGATGCCCACAGTAGCCTCAGTGTTCTATCGCGAGCTGTGCACTTATTCACACTTCAGCTTTACGTGGTGGAAGACGTGCGATACTTCCAAATGATGGTTCCTGCCTCCGACGCAGAGCATTTTGAGCGTGAGCGAGCTTCTCGAATAGCGGACAGTTTTATCGAGTGGGTCCCACAAGAGCAACCTAGCTTGTATTCAGACACAGAGCCCCGTTGCGCGATTCTGCATTTACTCTTGAAGCTGAATCCATGGTCTAGCCATGGTGGAAGTGCCAGCATGACTAAATTGGACGGTGATCAGAAGCATGAAATCGGTCGTGGTATTGACTGGCTACTGCATCGATTATCTCGTATTAGTCCTGAGTGCCGAAGTGTCGTGGAGCAACATCAAGTAACTGAGCAAGAATCGCGCGATGAAGCGGCTCGCAAGCTGGCCCTAGCGCAGAGACGCAAAGAAGCTCAGCTGCGCGCAATGCGGCAAATGCAACAGCGGCAAGCAGCATTTGCCGAACAAATCAAAGCCATGGCGAACGAAACTGAAAATTCTGTCGGCGAAGATGAACCTGGCGTTGAAGGCGAGCGAGAGAAGCACACACATAGTGGGTCCGACGCTGCTGGCGATGACAGTGACATCGAAATGGATGGAAGCGAGGGTGATATGAGTGACGATACCCCTGCGGTGGAATGTGCCATGTGCCACTCGGTGAACTCTGAAAACAGTTTCATGTGTTATGTTGGCTTTGCACAGTGCTCTCCGGTACTTTCACGCTTGAACGGTGGCTCTCATGGGCAATTCTTGAGCACACCAATGGACGAAATGCACGTTGGAGAAGATATACCCGTGCATGTGCGCCTATGTGGCCATTCTGTGCATCACAAGTGCTGGGAATCGTACCATACTTCCCAGTTTCAGCGTGCAATCACTGGAGGACACCATCGTCATGCCCTGAATGCTGTCGATGTTACAAAGAAGGAATTTTTGTGCCCACTGTGCAAGTCAATCTCAAACGTGCTGATCCCTACTACAACGGATGAAGTAAGCAAGTTCCTTCCGACGATGGGGCGCAGGGTGGCTGGTGATGGCTCATCTATGGCAACAGTTTCACAGTTAGATATGGTTCGATGGCTGGAACACGCTGTCGGAAAAGATACCCAGACACACACTACCCCTGATTCCGAGGTCCATGGCATCACCAAGAGTAGTGTGGAAGCAAATGCGCTTCTTCTGGAGCAGAAGCCGGAAGCTAGTGCCTCCATATTTTCTGAAAAAGGCCCCGAGGAGACACAGCAGTTGAACAAGTGGCTAGAGGACGGACTGTCTTCCCTCTGTATGGCAGTCCACAAGGTGGCGTGCGGTGCAATGCAAAAGTCACAGCCTGAGCGGTATACTATGTCCGGTTGCAACGCTCTATTTCACACATTGCTGTGCTCTTTCCTTGAGACTCATGACACGGACCAGTTGCGGGAGCACTTGTTTTTGGAGGCAATGCGGTTTTTGCCGTTGATGCTAAGGCATATCAGCTCTCGCGTCGCAACGAACTCAACTGTGTCGCCGACGCATTTGTACTCGAAAATACTTCACTTGCTGTATTACGGTGGGTCGGATATTCTCCCTGATGGTACGATCGTGCTTGAGAGTGAACATCCGAGTACGCAGACACAAACGCGAAAGCAGAGTCAGTGGGGTAAAGTGCGTTGGCCGCAGAAACCACTTTTGCTAAGCCATTTGGGCAGCGTGCTGATGAAGGGTCTTCTGCTGGCGAAAAGCGAGGAAGATGCACTGTTTATTGCTCGACTGGTAGTGCTAGCGCGCCTTGTGCAAACACTACTATGGTATGCGATCACTCGGAAAGAGGAGTTTACCAACTCGATGGCTGACGACCTTGCATACTCGGAGGAAAACGTAGCATTATTCATTGCCTGCTTTTCCGGCGAAAACGCAAGCAATGTCGATGCTGACGGGGATCTCAACGTGAATCAAGAGGATGTTGTTGGGAATCAATTGGAGCAACTCCTGAAGATGCTGGTGAGCAAATGTGATGGGGCCTTTCAAGTGGAGCCAATTTCAGACAAGCGACAGCTTCTTAATGTTGTCGCATGCGAAGTCATTCCTCTTGCCAAGGTAGCGGTCTTCATGGTACAGTCGTTGACGACCCGGGCCGCGCCACATCACGCGGGGGCCTCTGGGGCTTCGAAGCCAATATTTATTAAGCAAGAAGACGTTTTTGCTGTTGGGTTTGTGAAGCTTAGCGCTTTGCAGATGAACAACAGCAACAAAGAGCAGGCAGCGCTGGCCCAGCTTGTATTTGGGTGGGTTCAACGTTTCAAGGCTGCATACGAAGAGATGAACGACCCGCACGCCGTTCTTCAGCAGTGGCTCACGACTGCCAACGTGGACAGCTCGCAGAAGCTCGAGTTACCATCCGTGGTGAGCCGGGACCTCCACACGATGCACTCGACCATTTCCGTGTTTTGCTCGGGCGCAAGCCGCACCAGGTATCTCCGTTCGCTTCCGCGCGCGTACGTCAAGTTCTACTCGGAGCTGGCGAAGCGCAGATGCCACGCGTGTCACCAGTTCCCAGCGCGCCCTGCTGTCTGCCTGTTGTGCGGCATGCTGCTGTGCGCCGCCAACACATGTCCGTCAATCCATCTCGACAAGGGAGGGTACCCGGACGAGGCGAACCCCGGCGCGTGCACGGTGCACGCCAAAAAGTGCGGGCGAGGCAGCGGCATGTTCCTACTGGTGCTGGAGGGTGCGGTGCTGCTGGTGTACTGGAAGCTGGCAGCGTACGTGGGGAGTCTGTACGTGGACGAGTACGGCGAGGAGTTCGGCGAGCGCAACCGCGAGCTCAGCAAGGGCCGCCCATTGTACCTGAACGAGGAGCGGCGTGAGCGTCTGCTGCGTTTGTGGCTGCGCCACGAGATCCCGAACGAGGTGGTCAAGATCCAGAACAGCTCGGAGCGTGTGATCCGCAACAGTCACTACTAGGCACCAAGCGATGTGAATAGCGAGCGCCGTGAGAAGAGGCGGCTCAGATAAAGCAACAACAGTAACAAAAGCAAACTGAAGAAGGAGGATGCACTGCTTCAGACTTCAGATGTCCACCTTGAAGTGTCCACATGTGATGGAGCGTGCGTGTCTGCTGCGTTTTGATTGGTGAAAAGCATATTAACTTCAACCCGAATCGCCCCCATCCGGTGCGTTCTCATTGGTCCGAAATGCGGTTTAACGCTGAGTGGGTAAAAATCGTACCGTGGACTGACGTACTTAAGCGGCCAGTCGAACGTCGGGTGGAGAGCGCAGTATCCCCCCACTCGCAATTCAGACTCGAGGCGCTCGAACCGACAGCTCCCCAGCCCCTTCTCCGTCATTATGTTCGCCCGCACCCCCGTGAAGACCGCGGCCGCCGTCGCGCAGGCCACGCGCAGCATGTCTGCGTCCGCCAAGGTGTGGATCAACAAGGACACCAAGGTCATCTGCCAGGGCTTCACCGGCAAGCAGGTAAAAGATCCTTTACGATGTGAGATTCTGTTAAAAAATCCATGACTTCTGACCCTTTTCCGGTGGTTTTTATATTTTCTTACAGGGCACGTTCCACTCGCAGCAGGCCATTGAGTACGGCACCAAGATGGTGGGCGGCGTGACCCCCAAGAAGGGCGGCTCGACGCACCTGGGCCTGCCCGTGTTCAACACGGTGGCCGAGGCCAAGAAGGAGACGGGCGCCGACGCGTCGGTCATCTACGTGCCGCCGCCGTTCTGCGCCGCTTCCATCATCGAGGCCATTGAGGCCGAGATCCCCCTCGTTGTGGCCATCACGGAGGGCATCCCGCAGCAGGACATGGTCAAGGTCAAGTGGCACCTGCGCAACCAGAGCACCACGCGCCTCATTGGCCCCAACTGCCCCGGCATCATCAAGCCGGGTGAGTGCAAGATGGGCATTATGCCCGGTTACATCCACCAGAAGGGGAAAGATCGGCATCGTGTCCCGCTCTGGCACTCTGACCTACGAGGCTGTGGCGCAGACGACGGCGCTCGGCCTCGGCCAGTCGACGGTCATCGGCATTGGCGGTGACCCGTTCAACGGTACCAACTTCATCGACTGCCTCGAGCGCTTCACCAACGACCCCGAGACCGAGGGCATCATTATGGTGGGCGAGATCGGCGGATCCGCCGAGGAGGAGGCCGCCGAGTGGCTCATGGCCCACGGTGACCCCAACAAGCCCGTGGTGAGCTTCATTGCTGGCACGACGGCTCCTCCTGGACGTCGTATGGGCCACGCTGGCGCCATCGTGTCGGGCGGAAAGGGTACGGCTGCCGGCAAGTTCGCCGCGCTCGAGGCCGCTGGCGTTGCGGTCACGCGATCGCCCGCTCGTCTTGGTGTGACGCTGTTCGAGGAGATGCAGAAGCGCGCATAAAGTACCAGGCCTTGTGCATTGCCAGAAGGAGGCAGCGAGCTGGGTCTGCAGCGACGAAGGATCTGAGAGACGAAGACGTACGCGCCAGCCACTGGGTAGCTGTGTCCGACGTTTGCTGGAGGCCAAGTGCGTTCCTCCCCTGATTTAGTCACGTTAAACTACAAGCAAAAAGAGCATGAAAACTCAACGCTGCTGTCAATCTCTTCACATTAGCAGCTCATAGCTGGACATCCTGGTACATCCACTTGTCGTTCTGGAGCTGCTGCGCCTTGCCGCGCAGCTTGGTGAGCGTCTCCTCCAGCAGCGCTGTCCACAAGAGCATCACAAAGCAAACGTCTCACGCATCAGCACTCGACTACCGGCAAGCGATCCCTCCTCTGAGCTGATGTCGCACCGTTGTTCAGGTCCCGGACCGCGTCCTCCTTGGCCTTGCGCTTCTTCTCCAGCAGCAATAGATCCTGCGAGACTGCAATCAACATGCTCAGCGCCTTGTACTCAACTGCATCCAACCACCCGCAGCAGCAACCTACTGCTGTTGCTCCCAGGCAGCGCCGACGCGCTCGCTGACGCCGTGCTCCATCGCGAGCTCATCGCGACCGTTACGAAAAGTGTTTTGTACCGGTATTAATACATGGTACCTGACTTCGGGTACATACCTTAAACACTGTAAAAAACATTCATGACACACCACCTTAACACAATCTCACTTTCCGGATAAACGATGAATGATCCGGCGCCCGACGCGCTCCCAATCAGCGCCGGCACGAAGCGCAAGCGCGTGGTGCTGTCCATCCACGACAAGCAGCAGGTGCTGCAGCGTCTACAGAGCGGCGAGCAGCCCATCTCCATCGCCTCCAGCTTCGGGATCAGCCGGCAGCAGGTCTCGGACATCAAGAAGAACCGCGAGCGCATCTTGGCCTTCTGCTCCGATGCCAAGCACCTGTCCACGCTCAAGCGCAAGACGCTCAAGAGCACGGCCGAGTTCCACCCGGGCGTGGAGCAGGAACTGTATCGCTGGATCATGCGCCAGCGATGTCTGGGACGCCAAGTCACGCCCGAGAGCATGACGCTCAAGACTGCGGACCTCTTTGTGCAGTACGCGGACGCCCACATGAGCGTCAAGGCCGTCGCCAATTGGCTCCGGCACTTTAAGAAGGCGCACGGACTGAGGACTATGAGTGAAGAGGAAGTGCAGCAGTTACCGGACGAGTTTGTGCCAGCCATGGAGATGACGCAATCGAAAGAGGCTGGAGCAATTCAGACGGAGACGGCAACGAGCTCGGCACCACCGGTGGGCTTTTTGGCGTCGACGAGAGGAACGACGGAACAAGTAGGGGCTCGTGAGGTACCGTCGACTCAGACGGGGACGGTACAGACGACGATTGTTGCGGGACCGGCAGTGGTGGAAGGGAATGCGTTCGTGCAGGAGGACGGAGATCGAGGACAGGTACAGCGGCCAACCGGTGCGGCGGCGTTGCAAGTTACTGTGAACACGGTTCAACAGCTGAACTCGCAGCTTGCGAGGTTTGAGCGTGACATGGCGATCAAGCTGGACTATTTAGATGAACGAGTTACCAAGTTGTGCTACCTGGTGCTTCCCGCGCGGTTGGGCTAGCTGTTGCACTTGTTGATTGGCTCTGATTTACCTATTGATGAGCTCTCGTGTATTGTTTGAGGTAGGCAGGATCATCGAACAGTTAACTTCTTGTTGTGGATAATGAACTGTGTCTTGTTGTTTTGTTGTGGAGATTGTTACCAGTCAATACCACCTAGAGCTTCCTATTGCACTTTGGCTCTGTCGTGGTTGGCGTTGAAAGTTGTCGGTGACTTGGCCAAGTTCACAACGTGACCTGCTGCTGCTCGCTTTCTTGTCAAGTGCGCTTCCTTAATCGAATCACTCGCCGATGGTGCGGCAATATCTTTAAAACTAAAGTTGTTGTTGCTGTTGTTCGATGCAGCAGTGCGGGGGTCAATCGCAGGCTTAGTTTGAGGCATGAAGCCCAGCTCATCCAGTGGGAGGCCGTACTCGCTCATCTTGAGTTGCATGGCTGTAGCGAGGTCCTGCTGAAGCTTTGCAACCTGAACCATCTCAGCTTCGAGCTCACGTAGATCTTCAGCCTTGTTGGCCATGATGTCTTCAAGTCGGCCTTTCACGCGGTCTACAATAGCCGGATCCAGCTTGGCATGAAGTAGAACCTCGTTCAGCTCGGCATCTTTTTGTTCGAGCTGCAGTGTTAGTGCATCCATCTTTTTCTCGAGCAGCAGATTCTTGAGGCCGGTCTTCTGCTGTACGTCGTAGATGCTGGCGTGAAATTGAGTTGTGAGCTCTTCTAATTCGCGAGCCACCTGCGCTGCTCGTTGCTGAAGCACTTCAAACTCCCACGATAGAGTGGCATATTCCTGCTCCAATACCAAAAGCTGTGCCTTGGCCGTGCGTAACTCTACTTTCTCCTCCTGGTACACACGAATATTTTTTCGGAGCTTCTCGACATCGAGCAGCGCACGCTTTAGAGGCTCTGACATGCGCTTGTTCTCCTGGGATATCTCAAACATGAGTTTCTCGTCCTGGGCTTCCTTCTTCTTCATTTCGCTCACTTCCTCCTTCAGAGACTTGATAAGATCAAGGTTGTTGTGTGTGATATCGTTGTAGTAATTCTTGATCTCCCCAAAAGCCTTTTCATGTGCTGTCATGAGCTGTGCGATGTGCAGATTTTTGCGCTCTTCGATCTTCTGCGTGTCTTGCTTTCGGCGGGCTTCCAGGTCGTCTCGAAAAGCTTTACGCTTACGCTCGTATTTCTGTTGGAGCTCTTTTGCATGTCGCTCGAACTCTTGACGCAGCACAGTAATTCGTCGATCTTGTTCTTGTTTCAGTGACTTGAGGTAGTCCTGATGCGAGAGCTCGATCTCCTTCAAGTCGAACTTCAGTCGCCGTTTATCAGTCTTTAGCTCGCGCTCATTCCCGCGATAGTCGTCCTGCGAAAGCTTCAATGACTGTTCCATTTCTAGACTCCACAGCAAATACTCAAGTCAACAACCCGATAGATTTGCAACTTTTCTAAGTCTAGATGCCGCACCTTTCTTCAGCTTTGTGATCTCATTTTGATGTTCATACAACAAATGCTTCACCCGTTGCTTGTAAACCTGTCACGCCCAGCAAAATCACCGTCCATTAGCAAATTCCTAGCTCTATATCGTAGCGATCATCCACTGTCGCGCACCTTGATCTCGACCTGGTGTTTCTCCTCCAGGTCTTGCCTCTCTCGTTCCTTGTTGCGTAGCTCTGCTTTTCGATCCTCAAAGTTCTTCTTCTCCACGATCCAGAAGTAGTTGATCTTCTCTCGCTGCTGCTGAAACTCGTTGAACGCCTGTTCCTCCTTTCGTGTTAGTTCCAGAAGAGCCTTGGCCTGTTTCACCAGCTCCAATCGCTCCGCCTCATGTTCACGTTCAGCATCGTTCACTTCAGCTGCTCCTTTCTTGCCGCCACTGCCCTTGGCTTTCTTCTCCTTCTTGCCTTTGCCCTTCTTCGGTCCCATTCTGCTACAAGTCCGTTGGCGTCCGGTAGTCGCGTCAAGTCCAGCGTAGCTGCTCGCGTCCTTTCGTAAAAAGACCCGAGTTTTTACGGACGTAAATACCAACTTGGACACTGGAGGACACCAACTGCAACGTGAAATACTTTTGAGCTTGCTGCATGTAACGCTGCCGACTTGTCTGCTAGCTCCAAGCTTACGCTGCGCTTCCTGGTCGGTACGTCACGACCCAGTTGAACACCTCGGTCTATTGAAAATGATACGTGGTCTCTTCGATGTGGATCTGAGATAGAGGTGATGGACGGGCAGGACAAAGTGGGGAGTAAGAAGCAAGCTGGCCGCTGCTATGATTCGATTACTTTCTGACGACGCGCTCTGCTTCTTCAGTAAATACACGCACCTCCTACCAGCTTACTCGATCGTGAAGCCTGTTACCTCCATTTGAATCACGAGGGATAGCGCGATTCGCAAGTCCTTCTCGGCGTCGTATCGTGGCAAGTCGATGCTGTAGTAGGCGAAACAAAACAGGGACTCGCGTTAGATTACATCAAGTTCTACACACACAGACCACAATCACTCAGACGTACCGGTTGAAACATGTGTGTGCTCGCGGATACAGGCATTCATCTGAGCTGACGCACTGGATCGCGAACGGACAGATACGCCCGTCATTCATGGTCAGCGCCTTGAATCCTTGCACTGGCACGCGCGCCGAGCCGGTTGTGAATTGCAGCAAGCGTGCCTTCTGCTCATTCGTGAATTCATGAACAATATTCCAGAACCAAGCGATGGCTCGCTCGTCGCGTTCTCCCACATAAATAGTGTGAGTCTTCCAATCTTGCACATCAATATCGGGGATTCCGCATATCAAGAGCTCCAACTCCTGGTGGTCAAAGACAGAGAGGAGCTCCTTGGGAATAATCGAGAAGAGGCCTTGCATCAATGATCCTAGCTGCTGCGATATACTGGTTGCGACAATCCACCTGAAACGCAGATTAATGTATTCCATCTTGTTTTCTTCAGTGACCGAGATATTCGATCCGTTTGGTATCAAATCCACAACCTTCGCCTTGTCGGACATTTGGTCGACATTGACCCTACAAAACAAACAACGACCCGGTTAGTATTTCAATTTTGACTACGCGACGTTGTACAAGGTTGCATACGTGAAGTCCAGGGCCAGCGATTCGACACCAGTGTTGTCTCGTAACCACTTCAAATTCTTGTACAAATCATTGTCCACGAATTCCAGGTCGGAAAACGTGATGGGGATGCCGAGAATATGCTTACAAACAGGGAGCGCCAAGTGTGCATCGATGAGGATACCTTCGAATAACGCTCTACCGATGAATCGACCAATTGCTTGATAGTACTGCATACATGAACAACAGGCACACAACCTTGAGTAAAATTAAAGCACAAACATTTATCACACACAAACGTACCATTAGGTGATCGACGCTTGCTTCAGCGGATGCAGGGTTGATCATGAGGCCATCCCCGTTACCGCTTCTGTAGAATAAACCGGTCGAATCATCGAAAACCTCCTTCGTCATCAGTGTAAACCATTCACGGACGAGACCACCCGCATCAACGCCAGGCTCGTTCGCGAATTTGATTCGAAGAGACTGGTGCAGTTGATCCGGGGTTGCCCACAAAAGCTGCTCGCACGAATTGTGAAGAAGGTTGTCACGCTCGATCTCCAGCAGCAAGTGCCCATATTCCCATGGAACTTCCATTGCAGCGGTGTGCTGTACAAACCACGCGTGTTTCTGCTGGAAAGGAAGCGACCCCACTTGTTCCAACTCATCTTGAGAAAACTCCGAGCTGTCCGAGCAGCGTGTAGCGAGCGCTCCATCAGCAGGGTCAAGTGATAACCTTCCCGTAGGATTTTTTGGCGAAATAACAATGCGAGACACAATCCCGACCGAGTTCACGCTGCCATTCGAGAGAATGGAGTCGCGGAGCGACGTCGACGACAGACTGCGCAGGTTCTTGAGCGCCTTGCGGTCCATGTAGTGTTTCTTTCGCACCCAAATAAGCTGTCCATCATCGTTGCGTTCTCGTGACCACTCATGGCGGCGACGCGCCGACTGCTGCCGCAAGTTCAGCACACTGAGTTTGCGCTTGAAGAATTCCCTATTAATCTTGGCGGACGACTTGGACCTGACCGACCGCGACGGCGTGGCGCGGTTCACTGCGCTGCGCGTCAGCGGGTTCTCCTTCTCCTCCATGTACAACACATACTTGGTACTGGACGTGGCCGAAGACGGCGCGCTGCTGTGGTCACTCGATTCCTCTCCTGATCGTCCTGCTTTCTCGATCATCTTGAATGACCGGTCGGTACCGCACAGCATGCACGTGGTGTGTGCGTCGTAGCTCTTGAAGGAGCAGACCTCGCACTCCCACAAGTTGTTCATGTCCTGGTCGCTGGCGATCACGTCCTGACGTAACATGGTCTCGGGCAGCGTCTGCTGGCGCAGGAAGTTGGCCTCCATCTTGTGCTTAAAGAAGATGTTGTAGATCAGACACGTGAGCATCATGGCGCCGATCACGAAGTAGAACATGAAGTTGTAGCTGTCGGACGAGTCCGCGAGTCTCCGTCGCGCCGGTTCCTGAGCCCCCACGAGGCTCTGGGCTTCAACCTCTTGGCTGCATACTAACAGAGCGACGGTAACGAGTGTCTTGGCGTCTGTGGGCGTCGGGAAAGCGCCGTATCGCCACCGCAACGCGCGCATTTTAAACGAGAAGAGACCGAGCGGCTTGTAGGCGCTTAGTCGAGGCGGTTGACGGCCGGAACTTGGCGCTACGCTGCGCGCACGCCACGCGACACACACGCGCGCTCTCTCTTGGGTCGCGAGGTCGCCGGGCGGAACGACGGAGTCGCGTCGGGCCTTTTCTCTCTCTCAATGAGGCGTTGACTATTGAGTAGGGGAGCCGGTTTTCCGACCTGCTCGCTGGCCCTTTTATGAGGGTGCGATCATTTCGAGCCGATGTACCGGGAAAGCGGTACCGACCTGACGTCAACGCGACGGCTGAGTATGAAGGGGACGCGCGGCTTCACGCTGGGGGCGCTGGCCACGTCGGCGGCGCAGGTGCTGGCGCCCAATAGTCTGCAGTTCAATGAGCACGAGTTCCAGCGGTGCGTGGGGAGGTTTTGACGGGGGATTGGAGATGGTGGGGGGAGGATTTATGGCGTGGTGCGGTGTCAATTGTAGATCGCCAAAGGAGGCGCAGGAAGCGGCGCGAGAAGCGGCGAAGCTGGTGAGACCAGGTGCGATATTGGCTGTGCATTGAATGAAGTGAGGGATTGCTGGGTACTCATTGCTGTATGGCATTGTAGGCGACTTGATCTTCATCACTACGAGCGGACTGGTTTATTCCGTCGGGAGATATCTGACTGAGAACGCCTACGATCATGTGGTGCGTGAGAGCGGCGCTGCTAGATGATAGACGAGTATCTGAGTGGGTCACGTTTTTTGGCAGGTGGTGGTGCTGGATGAAAACAGAGTGCTTCATATTGGGATGCCATCTGTCAAGCTGATGCCATTGGAGCGGCTACTGCTACCTCAACGACAACCGGTGGTGCGTTTGGAACCCATCTTAATACATTGCTAGTTGGCTTCGTGCACTCACCTGCATGCATGGAGCTGTTGTAGGTGCTTCGAATACCGATGCCTGAGGAAGAGCTGCAGCTGTTCCTTCGTTCCGCTCGGCATTTGATCGGCTGCAAATATGATGTTGCAAGGTTCGTGGGAATACGAGTAGCAAAGCTGAAATGAGGCGACTTACAAGAACTATATCTGTGGCTCAGAGCGTACCAACTGATGCTGCGGTTGGTATTAAAGCGGATAACTGGGTCAACGCCATTGCCGAGGTTGCCGCTAGATGTGAAAAGCAATGCCTGGATCTGCAGCGACTCCATCATGTACGATGCAAACGCTCGTGGCTTCATGATTGAACACTTTGACACTGATATTTTGTTTGGTACTACTACTTCGTTCCGACAGCGTTCTGCTAGCAGGTTGCTGCAAAGGATTCCGCGAAGCATTGGCCAAGGCAAGGCAAGAAACTGATTTAGGTACGTGTCGTTTATCTCACACACCAAACGCTGCAAGTCATCGTGCTTAATGATCTAACTTGCCTTTATGTTTTGCATCTGCTATCTTGTGCTCCTTGCCAGATATTTTCACACTCGGCAGTGCCTCCATGACAGACTTTCAGCGGATTCGTCGCGTCCAGCCGGACATTATTTCGCGTGTGCCCTTGCCGGTTGTTAATTACACGTTAGCACCGCGCAAACGCTCGTGGCGAGCGTACATTCCGGAGGTGGTGCGATTCGCGCAAAGCGTGCAGGACGGCACGTTGAAGTGGCCTCTCCTGGCGCCCGAACTCTTCCCCAAAGTGCATGAATTTGCTGCCAGCATTCCCCCGACGTCAGTGCCCGTGAAGAGCAAGATCCAAGTGTTAGGATATGTGATAGTGTTTCTCATGATACTCCGACGAGGGTTCACCGTGAAGAAGGTGTTGCTGCGCGCTGTGGAAGTGCTCATGCTGCGGTATGTCGCGCACCACGTCATGCTGCACTTGCAGTCGTCCCCCGCTTTCGCCACCTCAAGACTGTAATAGAAACCCGCTTTTGTCCATTCAAGCCGTTGCATACCCACTTCTGTCGCTTAAAATGGCTACATTTCGTCGTACGTAACGCCATCCAGTGTCGACAGTACCAGATCCGACCATGACCCGAGAATCCCAAGCAGCGCAGGCAGCGGCCGCCATCCCCGTCGGAGGGCTGTGTCTGCTAGTGATCGACCAGCAAGTGGACTTCCACCCGGGCGGATCGCTCGCAATCCCCACGGCGAACGAGGACGCGGCGCGGATCGCGGCGTTCATCCGCAAACACTCGAGCAAGCTCAAGCAGTTGGTGCTGACGCTGGACTCGCACCAACGCTACCACATTGCACACGGGATCTTCTGGGAGAATGCAGAGGGCAAGACGCCCGATCCATTCACGCTCATTACAGCCAAGGATGTCGCTGCAGGCGTGTGGAGACCACGTGACGCTAGCCTCAAGGACTATGTGCTCGCGTACACGACGGCACTGGAGGCCAGTGGCAAGTTCACGCTTTGCATTTGGCCTGAGCATTGTCTGATCGGCTCACCTGGACACAATATCGTGCCCAACGTGCACGCTGCGGCGATGGAGTGGACCAAGACGTCGTTGAACCCTGTGCAGTACGTCATGAAGGGCAGCAACTCGTTCACGGAGCACTACTCGGCGCTCAAGGCCGAGTTCGAGCTGCCATACAACCCCGCAACGAGGTAAGCACCGCACCAAATGGCTCGTGTGGTTGTAGCTGTGGATGCTCACTCAATCTTGTTGTTTTCAGCTTGAACCAGGCGCTGGTGGACTCGCTCAAGCTCGCGGGCAAGGTGGTTGTGTGTGGCGAGGCCATCTCACACTGCGTCAACTACACAGTGCGCGACCTGGTGGCCGCGTGGCCCAAGGAACGACGCAGTGACTTGGTGATCTTGACGGATTGCGCTTCCCCCGTTCCTGGATTTGAAAAGGCCGGCGAGGTACCGAACGACGCCTTTTCTTTTGCTTTGCTACTGCTCCCAACTGACTCTCATTCTATCATGCTATTCTGTTGTGTGCAGGAATTCCTCCGCGATATGGCCGCCGCAGGGCTCACGCTCACGACGTCCGCCACCTTTGCCGCATAGATGGCGAGCAACGGAGTGCTGCAGGCAATACCATGTGTTTCTAGCGTCCCGCGTTCTAGCAGTTTGGAAAAAGCTTTGCACCCACCACCACCTCCACCACCAAGTACATGCACAAGGTTGTAGCCATTCAATGCATGCCTTCCATGCGTAAAATTTACTGTTGCTGCCCACATCGAGGCAGCCGATTTGGCCTGAGCGGCACATACGTGGCAAGTTGGCTACCCCTCTCAAACTCGCTTAAGCGCGCTTAATCTGCTTCAACGACAAAAACACGGGAGTTTCGGCTAGGGTCGTGCTGGTAGTAGGCCACTATGGAGGTGTCCAATGCGTCTGTGTGCTACCCTCCAATTTGCTCTGTGTGCTTCTCTCATAACGAGCCTCGTCGGGTTCGTCGAGATCGAGCTCAGGCGTTACTCGCCGTGGTCTCACGGCCACTTTCGGATTTAAGCGCGCTTAAGCCCCTGCCCAAACGAATAGATTTTTGGCCCAGCCCAGCCCCCCCTCTTGAGCAGCCGCGCAGTCGTGAAACGGAGGAAGAAGCGAAAGGATCCAACGCGGCGTGGAGCGGCCTTCCCCCTCCGCCAGTCCGACAAGAGACACACACGAATAACAGAGGGCGTCACACAGGCAAGGCAACATGGCGCAAGATCTCCCCATCACCTTCGGGGAAGTGCTCAACGTACGTGTCGAGCAGTGCTCCATATCCCTCTGATTTTAGATATCGACAGCATCCGAATAGACGGGGGATCTAATTGCGATCTTATTTGTGTCTTTGCAGTTGAGCACCCTGGGCGTAAACCTGGACTATGTCAAGTTTGGCACGACGACCATGGAATCGGACAAGTTCGTGTGCGTGTGCGAGCAAGTGAACGGCCAGGCGAGCGTCGTGATCGTGGACATGGCGGCCAACAACACGGTGCAGCGCCGCCCCATCAACGCCGAGGCGGCCATCATGAACCCTGTTAGCAAGGTCATCGCCTTGCGCGCCGAGAACCAGCTGCAGATCTTCAACATGGAGCTGCGCGCCAAGATGAAGAGCCACCTGATGAACGAGGCCGTGGTCTTCTGGCGCTGGATCTCCGTCAACACCATCGCGCTGGTCACGGCGTCTGCGGTGTTCCACTGGAGCATTGAGGGCGACTCGCCCCCGGCCAAGATCTTTGACCGCCACGCCAACCTGGGCGCTGGCACCCAGATTATTAGCTACGAGGCCTCGGCCGACAACCAGTGGATGCTGCTCGTGGGCATCTCGCAGGGAGAAGGAGGCCGCATCGTCGGCAACATGCAGCTCTACTCGATGGAAAAGAAGGTGAGCCAGGTGCTGCAGGGCCACGCCGGTGCGTTTGCGCAGATGAAGCCCCTTGGAAGGACAGATGACGCCCAGGTGCTGGTCTTTGCCGGCACCAAGGGCGACGGACAGCCCATGCAGCTTTTTATCATGGAGGTGGGTCGTGAACGCGATGCCCCCGGCGGTGTGTTCCGCCTCCCGCCCCAGCCTATTCCGTTTGCCGCCGACGCGCAGGCTGATTTCCCCGTGTCGATGCTGGTGAGCCCTGGCGACGATATCGTTTATATGATTACCAAGATGGGATACCTTTTCCTGTTCGACACGCACTCGGGTAAGCCCGTGTACCGTGCTCGTGTTTCGCAGGACACGACGTTTGTGACGTGCTTAGAGTCCAAGTCGAAGGGTATGCTTGGTATTACGCGCCGTGGACAGCTTTTGCACTTCGCCATCAACAAGACGAAGCTGGTGCCGTACGTTGTGAACACACTGCGTGATTCGCAGCTAGCCTTGGCTTTGGCTACACGACTGGACCTGCCGGGTGCTGAGGAGCTTTACTTCACGGAGTTCAACCGTCTGGTTAGCGTTAACGACATTCAGGGTGCGGCCCGCCTCGCTGCTGCGTCCCCTCAGGGCGCCCTCCGTACGCCGCAGACGATCCAGCGTTTCCAGCAGATGCCCGCTCAGCCGGGTCAGCCGCAGCCTATCCTGCAGTACTTCAGTGTGTTGCTTGAGAAGGGCACACTGAACAAGATGGAGTCTATCGAGCTTGCTCGCCCTGTGTTGATGCAGGGTCGTGGTCAGCTCCTGCAGAAGTGGCTGTCGGAGGACAAGCTTGAGTGCTCTGAGGAGCTGGGTGATCTCGTTGCTCAGTCCGACACTACTATGGCTCTGTCTGTCTACCTGCGTGCTGAGGTGCCGGAGAAGGTAATTAACTGCTTCGTTCAGCGCGGTGAGTTCGACAAGATTGTGGCGTACGCTGTCCAGACCAACTACCGTTGCGACTACACGTTCATGCTGCAAAACCTGGTGCGCGCCAACCCACAGGGAGCTTTGGACTTTGCCCAGAAGCTGGCCGTTGCTGAGAACGGGCCTCTGGTGGATGTCAACGCGGTTGTCGACATTTTCATGCAGGTGAACCGCATTCAGGAGACTACGGCCTTCCTGCTCGAGGCTCTGAAAAACAACCGCCCCGAGGAGGGTTACTTGCAGACGCGTCTGCTCGAGATTAATCTGCTCGGTGGATCACCGCAGGTGGCGGACGCCATTCTGTCGAACAACATGTTCACGCACTACGACCGCCCGCGTATTGCTGCTCTGTGTGAGAAGGCTGGCTTGTTCCAGCGTGCTCTGGAGCACTACACGGAGCTGGCGGACTTGAAGCGTGTGATTGTGAACACGCAGGCGATTAACCATGAGTTTATCGTGACCTTCTTTGGCACGCTGACGAGCGAGGTTTCGATGGAGCTGATCAACGCCCTGATGGCGCACAACATGCGTCAGAACCTTCAGATTGTTGTGCAGGTCGCTACTAAGTACGCTGAACAGCTTGGCGGCAAGGAGCTGGTTGAGGTTTTCGAGAAGTTCAAATCGTTCGACGGTCTATACTTCTTCCTGGGCTCTATCGTAAACTTTTCGCAGGACCCGGACCTGCACTTCAAGTACATCGAGGCTGCTACGAAGATGGGCCAGTTCAAGGAGGTGGAGCGCGTGTGTCGCGACTCTTCTGTGTACGACCCCGTTAAGGTGAAAGAGTTTTTGAAGGAGTCAAAGCTACAAGACCCCCGCCCGCTCATCCACGTGTGTGACCGCTACGACTTCGTGGAGGAGCTGACACAGTACCTGTACTCGAACAACTTGATGAAGTACATTGACGTGTACGTGACGAAGGTGAGCCCGCAGAAGGCTCCTATTGTTATCGGCAAGCTCCTGGATCTGGACTGCAACGAGGACTACATCAAGAACCTTCTGAACCAGGTTGCGCAGTGCCCCGTTGACGACCTGTGCGAGCAAGTTGAGAAGCGCAACCGTCTGCGCCTGCTCCAGCCGTGGCTCGAGACGCGTGTTGCTCAGGGTAACACTGAGACGGCGACGCACAACGCTATCGGTAAGATTTACATCACGCTGAACAAGGACCCGCAGCAATTCCTGATCAACAACCAGTTTTACGACTCGGAGGTTGTTGGTAAGTTTTGCGAGAAGCTGGACCCAGCTCTGGCATACCTAGCTTACCGCCGCGCTGGCGGCGCTTGCGATGACGACCTCATTCGTGTCACCACGGAGAACGGTCTCTTCAAGGATCTTGCTCGCTACCTGGTGGAGCGCCAGGACCTGGACCTGTGGGGCAAGGTTCTTGTGAAGCAGGAAGAGGGTGAGACGGAGTCTCCTAGCCGTCGTGCTCTGATTGACCAGGTTGTGCAGACTGCTCTTCCTGAGACCACCAACCCCGATGAGGTCTCGACCACTGTGCGTGCGTTCATGAACGCTGAGCTCCCGAACGAGCTGATTGAGCTGCTTGAGCGCATCGTTCTCCAGGGCACGGACTTTTCCACGAACAAGAACCTGCAAAACCTGCTGATTCTGACTGCTATCAAGGCTGGCAAGGAGAAGGTCATGGACTACGTTAACCGTCTGGACAACTTTGACGGTCCGGAAATTGCCCGCATCGCTGTGGGTGAGCAGTACCAGCTCTACGAAGAGGGCTTCGTTATCTACAAGAAAACGAACCACAACGTGGAGGCTATCGGTGTGCTGCTTGACTACATTAAGGACAACGAGCGTGCCTACGAATTTGCTGACCGTTGCAACGAGTCGGAGGTGTGGTCTCGTTTGGCTAAGGCCCAGCTTGACCAGGGTAAGGTGCACGATTCTCTGTCGGCGTTTATTAAGGCCAACGATGCCAGTTCGTATGTGGATGTGATTGCTGCGGCTGAGCGCATCAACGACTACAGCGAACTGATTCCGTACTTGAAGATGGCGCGCAACACGGTGAAGGAGCAGTACCTCGACACGTCTTTGATTTACGCTTACGCTAAGACAGAGAAGTACTCGGACCTTGAGGAGTTCATCTCATCCCCCAACGTGGCACAGATTCAGAATATTGGCGAGCGCTGTTACGATGAAGGCATGTACAACGCGGCTAAGCTGCTCTTCCAGAACATCAACAACAACGCCAAGCTTGCTATTTGTTACGTGCGTCTGGGCAAGTTCCGTGAGGCCGTGGATGCCGCCACCAAGGCTAACTCCGTGGGCACGTGGAAGGAGGTCAACTACGCATGCGTGGACGTGAACGAATTCCGCCTCGCTGGCCTGTGTGGTCTGCACATTATCGTGCACCCGGACCACCTTGAGGAGTTGATTCTGCACTATGAGAAGCGTGGCCACTCGACGGAGCTGCTGAAGCTGATGGAGCAGGGTCTCGGTCTCGAAGGTGCCCACGCTGGTATCTTTACGGAGCTGGCCATCCTGTACTCCAAGTACTTGCCTTCCAAGCTGATGGAGCACATCAAGATCTTCCACTCGCGTATGAACGTGTCGAAGATCTTGCGTGCCTGTGAGAAGGGTCTGCACTGGGACCACGCCGTGTACCTGTACAAGGAAGATGGCCAGTTCGACAATGCTGTCCGCACCATGGTTGACCACCCTGTGGCGTTCTCGCACGACCTTTTCCTGGATTGCATCCAGAAGGTTCGCAACCAGGAGATCCACTACAAGGCGATTAACTTCTACCTGGAGCAGCACCCGCTTGAGCTGACTCGTCTTCTTCAAGTGTTGACTCCTAACCTGGACCACGCTCGCGTTGTCCACCAGCTGCGCAAGTCCAAGAACCTTCCGCTCGTGGTGGAGTACCTCAAGGACGTGCAGAAGGAGAACCTGTCGGCTGTGAACGAGGCGCTGAACGAAATTTTGGTGGAAGACGAGGACTACCAGGCGCTCCGCGACTCAGTGGATGCGTACGAGAACTTCGACCAGATTTCGCTCGCGCAAAAGCTGGAGAAGCACGAATTGTTGGAGTTCCGCCGTATTGCGGCCTACCTGTACCGCAAGAACAAGCGTTACCCGCAGTCCGTGAAGCTGTCGAAGGCCGACAAGATGTACAAGGACTGTATCGACTGCGCCAGCGACTCGGAGGACCCGGAGCTTGCCGAGGACATTCTGCGTTTCTTCGTGTCTGTCCACGACAAGGAGTGCTTCTGCGCTACCCTGTTCACGTGCTACAAACTGATCAAGCCTGATGTTGCCCTTGAGCTGGCCTGGCGTCACGGCTACGTTGACTTTGTGATGCCGTACATGATCCAGTTCGTCAAGAACTTGAGCGACAAGGTGAAGGTGCTGGACGAGCGCACACAAGTGCAGCAGGAGCCGGACACTGATGCGCAGTCGCTTGACCCTGCCTACGGCATGGGCGGCATGCAGCCCATGTTGGCCATTGCCCCTACGGCGTACAACGACCCCTCTGCCCAGTATGGTATGGGCATGGCGCCCGGTATGAACATGGGAATGGGAATGCAGCCGAACATGAGCATGGGTGGCATGCAGCAGAACCCGTACGCTGGCAGTCAGAGCAGCATGGGCAGCAACCCGTACGGCAACAGTGGTTACCAGTATTAAACAGGCACGGCTTCGGGTGGGCCAGCCAGACGTGGAGCGTGTCGTTTCTTCCACTCCATGGCTGGGAGTCGCTGAAGCGGCGTGCAGCTAGCCGCCCAAGCATCGAGTGCTACGCTCTGTCGAAGGTGAAGACAGGTATCAGGAAAGGGAAGCAAGGCCTCAAAGCGCTGTTCTTAGTCTGATGGGATGGGTCGAACGTCCGCTGGCAACCGCATTGTCTTTTGCGGCGGCACGTGCGACCTCGGCGCGCCTAGAGAGACTGGTTGGTAAGATTGTCGCGTGCTTAGGCTAAGATACTAATTACCGAGTAGATATGTTTTCATTTTCGTGAGCACTTGCTCTGTGTCAAAGCTAGACGATGTTCCACTTGCCACGGATGTTTGCTTGGTTCTGAAGTGACCACGTGACCGAGAGTCGCGAGGCCTGCGCTCTCAAGGCCTCTCCTTCCTTGTCTTTGTTAGCGGACGTTGCTGCTCTCTGCTTCATCAGGACGTACGCCACATCCGAGGGCGATCGGCCAGCCGCACACAGCAGCAAGTTGCGGTCGATCTCGACGTCCTTCGCAACACTAGGAGCCATCACCTCGGGGCGTCCGTTGCAAGTCTCTTGGTTCATGTTTTATCCACGTCACTTGAGCTCTGTCCGGCGAAACGCGTTGTGGCGCAGCCAAAAGAGAAGCGATCTCCATGGCGTCATTCGGGCCCAGCGTGTTTATCTGCACTCGAAGCAGAAAATGCAGCCACTTCTTCAAGCAACAAAACAACTTCAACTTGCTTTTTTAAGTTGCTCCACGACCTATGTTGCTCTTACCGAATTATAATCCAAAATTACAAAATTGCCCAATTGAGCCAAGTTCGATGGAGGAGGCTCGGGCGTCGCTCGAGCGCGGCGTGCGGTCGCTCTTCACGAACCCCAGCGCGGCGCTAGCGGCCTCTACCCGCCACCCGCTGTGTGAATGCGTGCTCCAGCAGACGCCGCCGCCCGATTGGCGCTATTTGCAGCGCTTCCCCGTGCTCAAGCGCCAGGTTTTGATGGAATTCCGAGTTGTAGCCGAAGAAATGGCGAAAACGCCGCAAACACCGCGGAAACGGAGGAAACGAAGCGCTCTACAGCAAAGCGACGACACTCAGGAGTACAGAGCAGTTTGTTTGGCGTCTCTATGCCAAATTCTGGCTCAATGCGAGCTCCTGACGCCCCGTGAAGAGGAATTAATGCAAAGGATTGGAGATCTCGAGACGCTGGACGTCCTACGACGCGTTATTGGTAGCAGACTGTTGCCGCTGAGGCAGCGGCTACTGCTGCTGGGTTTTGTGCTGCAGAATCAGCAGGAAAAGTGTCTGGAGACGGCAGTGCAGAGCTGGATCCAGGAGCTCTGTGAGAAGATTCTGGAGGAGACGCTGGAGGCTACAGCCAATGGTGGAACGCTGGAGCCTGCTCAGAAGCGAGCGAGGACAAGGTCTGGAGATAAATACATTGCTAACGTACAGCAAACAGAGAAAAGTTGTGGTTTTTGTCGAGAAGGAGCGAGCGCCGAGTCGCTCCGGTCGAGTGGAGGCTGGAGATTTCTGGTGGAGTGCACGCACCGAACTGCCCAGGTGATGGAGGATGCTGGTGAGAGCTACACCACCAACAAGGCGATGAATGCGCTGTCGACATTTTGGGATTCTTTGCCAGTTGCTGGGGGGTGCCGACGGTGAAGGTTGGGCGGAGGAGGAAGAGGGCGGAGATTTCAGTGAAAAAAGAGGAAGGAATGGAGTCGTCCATTTCATTGGCAGCATATGAACTCATTTGTCAGACAATTATTGAGTCGCTACCAAAGCCAGCATTTTCTGATGGTGTATCGAATGATAAGGTGGATACTGCGAGGAAAATGTGGTTGCGTGTTTGGAAACGAGAATTGAAGAACGTTGCTAAAACGAAGCAAGTTACTCTGGGTGATGCAATTCGCCACTGCTCGAAGGCAGATGCGTTTGCTAGCGTTATGATGCCGCAACGACAAAAGGGACAAGTTGCGCATTTGTTGGGGTATCGTGTTGTGAGTGAGGTAATTCGCTCATTAGGTGTTAGCACACCGGGTAGCGTTACCGCATTTGGACATATTTGGAGTGGTACAGCAGGAAGCTGCAGTGGACCTTTTTCCCGAATTTCAATTCCGAGCAGTGTGGGTGCATCGTCTACAAAGCATATCCTACGCTCATATTTAACAGAGTTACTGACACGCCCACCAAGTCTTCGGAACAGTGAGGGTTCGTCTTGTACGAACGAATTTGTGGCACCAGGTCAAGTTACAATGCTGGAGGTTCTCTCAATTTTGTATGAAATCTTTGTGGACTCTGTCTCTGGAGCTCAGCAGGGCGACCACACTAAATATTGGGATGCTCTACTTACTCAAGTTAGCGGTGAGGAATCGTCAACTGACCATGAGCAAATTGGGATTAAATGGTGCCTGATGCTGGAAAAATGCGTACAGGCTTTGAATGGCGAAATAGCTGTATCTTCTTGCTACCATGCATACTTTTTGCACGCGTTCAAGAGTTACTGTCTTTCCATTATGTACGGGGCAATTGCGAGTAGTGGTGAGAGTATAACGAGTGGCGGTGCAGTTCAGCATCAACTTATAAGCATGGAGAGTGATTGTTCAACAGTCCGTCGAGTTCTTGCACTAACGATGACTACGTTTGGAGAAAGCTGGGTCTCAAAGCTTATCGCTCAGTTGGTTCAAGTAAATACCAGCTTGCGCTTGACGGGGGAGCTGAATCCACGAGGTATGACAAACTTGCTCTTTCCTGCTTTGGTTTCAAGTATCAAAACGAGCAATCGATTCGACCAGAGACGACAAAAAACTGGGCAGCAGCAGTTCATTGAGACTGTGCGCGCCGTCAATTCGCTTTTAAAGAGCAGCGAGGC
This sequence comes from Phytophthora sansomeana, assembly GCA_032158285.1. Lineage (NCBI taxonomy): Eukaryota > Oomycota > Peronosporomycetes > Peronosporales > Peronosporaceae > Phytophthora > Phytophthora sansomeana. The sequence goes on from JAPDHH010000255.1 coordinate 545,180, forward strand.
TACATCACTATATCTTGTGTCGTTGATGCACTTTTGTGGAGAATGGGACGGCTATCAAAGCACTCATATGAAGGAGCCGCCGACTCGGGCTAATAGATGGGGATTCAAGGCGATGATCGAATTGGATATGCTTCCTGAGCTTCTTGAGTGCTATGAAAGAGACTCAATTGTGTGTCAAGAGTCCAGTGAAGCACTACGATTTGCTGCTGAAGTGCTGCAAAATGCATTAAACTGCCCGCCAACACTGGAGGCGAGTCTTTACAAAGTTCTCTCCATTATCAAAGCTGGCGCTGAACACGCAAAAGAATCGATTTCAAGCCCACCAGCACTTGAAAAACAGCTTGTGTCGCATTCCAACGAGATTCTCCAGCGTCTTCTTCGTGCAGTGAAATTTGCCGACCTGGATCAGACGCGCTTCATGTTGGAGCAACTGAAAAATGCATCTGGAACTTTGAATGAATTAAGAAAGCAATTGGAAAGATGGTTCTCATTTGTGGAAGTGCACGGAGCTGCGTTCGCTGGGAAAGAATCGCGTCTAGAGTTGTCACTGTTGTGCACCAGGCTCATCCGATGGTTTCCAGATGAGTTCGGGAGTATGCGCTACTTGCTCATGACCCCGCTTGATTCACATCTCGTATTTGCCCTGAAAGCTTTCGTCAAAGAGGCTGGAAGGCTGAACAATGCTCTCGAGCCTGAGTCTGTTGTGAATTCAGCGTCACCGTTGCCGTCGGCTGTTCGTGTTGAGATGGCGTTGCATTTGTATTTGTCGGCGGCAGCGTTTCCGGACCTCGAAACCCTGACAGTCTTGCTGACCAAGGCGCTTGTAAAGTGTCGATCACCTGATGCGTACAACTACCTATTAATGGTTGCCCGAAAGAACACTAGGGTGTTGATGTCAGACGCTGCTGTGGCGACCCTGAGCTCGCCACTACGGGGTTTGGAGTTTTCCAGTTCTACTCCAGCTTATCAAGATGATGACGATGATGGCGAAACACAAATGCAGCATTATGCCAGACGCACCAAGTCGATAATTTATCAGGAGAACACGTTGCGACTTCTCTCAGTTTCATCGACTCTCTTCGAAGGAGGAATTTCGTGGTCGACAGAGCTCTTCGATGAGCAGTCTGCTGTGACCTGGTTGCCTCACTTCTTTGAATACATTTTGAAGACAGAATTTTGTGAAGGTGCACTTCGAGCAGATCTGCTACTGGCAAGTTTGGAAAATTTGTCATGGACAAGAGGTGACATCGCAGAAAACTTGCTTCAGGAGAGTTACTGGTTGGCAGCACTTCTGAACACAGCTCTCATTGCATGTTCTAGTCGAAGTGCTGGGGCATCTTCATGTATGGATGCAGATATTAACGCTAGATTGCAAACAATCACCAGAAAAGTGCTGGAAGTGCTTTCGATATTTCCCAGCAAAGCTACTCATCAGACGGACAATGTCGAAGATGATTCCGCCACACAACCTGACGGAGTACTAGGTCTGCTGAACATGTCAAAATGTGCGTGGGTGGTGGCTGAGGATAAAAGAGGACGCTTGTCCGGTGAACGCTTGCTTGGTGATAACAGTGTAAGTGCATTGCGAATGAGCATCTCAGGAGCGTGGAATGCTTCAGCGGCACCACGGATTGGAATGGTGCGGGAGCCTGCTGTCCAGCTCTTTCTCCCCTTCACGCATTGGCTGTCGGGCGCACTCGTGTACTCACAGTCGTTTTTAGAGGAGCCTTCGACAATCATGAGATGTTGGGAGCGTACCTTTGCCAGCTACGTGACCGACTTGTATCTGCATCTGCAGTTTGAAAATGACCCGTGCAGCCTCTTGGAATCTTGGCTGAGTACGTGGATCACTTCCAATATTGTTCGTGGTCAAGAAGATATGCAGCTTCTTGCTCTGCTTCCTTCCCAAGTGGCTTTGTTTCGTCGCCTCGGGATGAGACCATACCGCGGCCACCCCTCACATGGGCAAGCCCAAGACTCGACATCTATCTGGAAACTGGTTTTCGTCGCGATAAACATCGCTGTAGACCAGAGCACGTCTGAAAACTCGGTGGAATTCGAACAAGCAACAGAGTTGATCGTCAGCACGTTGACAACTCTGGAAATTGTAGATTTATCCGCTTCAGTGGACTTCGCACAGTTTAGTCAGATGCAGGATGTGGAGCCGTTTTTCGAGAAGCTCAGCAGGCTCCTGTCGCGATCTCAGCTTCACATTTGCAGTGCTACACAAATCTGTTGCTTACTGCAGTTTCCGCTGGAACTACTGGTGTGCTGGTACGCTTGCAAGATTTCAGCCGAGCTCGACGAGGAGTCCCAACAGTTTCTTCAACGTGTCAAGAGGGTGCTCCGTGGAAACTTCACCACCAGGACTGGAGAACTCGCCAATGATACCAAGGAAATTGCTGTAGAAGATGGGGGCAGTCATAAGCCGGTTGCTGTGGAATCGACAGAGATGGAAACATTTTTGCAGTACTGGGCCGATGAAATGCTGCTCAAGTACGACTACCTCGATCGCGAGCGGTGCTCCACTGTCTTAGGGGTCATTCAAATGGCACTACAAGGCGGCAATGACACTGCTCAGCAATCCAGATCGAATATAGTTGACCTGACATAAGCACCACATCTTCAGAAGCGACTATCAAGTGCGAGGTGTCGACATTTGAGGTTCGTCATTTTGGCGTTCACGTCGTGGGTTCGAGTTTACTCCTGTTGCTGCTGCTGCATCTCCCTCCGCTTGATCCGGTCTCGCTTGATGTCGTTGATCACTCCTTGACGCATCACCTGCAGCAGCAACAAGGCAACAAGGTCAATGGAGAGCAGTTAGCAACGGATGCTTGATGTGAATCAGTGGAATGCCGCGCACCTTTTTCTCCGTGATCTGCTGGTGGTGGGCGTAGTACACTGCGTAGGCGGCACCGGCACAGAGACTGCTGAAAACCAGCACCGGCGCCTTGTCCTTGAGCACGCGCACAAGTCCCGACATGCTCTTGAGCTGCTGGCCTCACGTCGACGGTCTCGCAATGAGGTCCGGGTCTATGCGGCCAGGGATCCGCTAAGTGCGATTGCGCCGTCGGTATGATTAGCTCGCGTAAAAATGGAGCACGAAACGACGCGAGCGAGTGTGGATGCCATTGCTCGTGTTGGGCTGCAGGGAGTCATGTATATTGGCCCATGGCAGGAGTACCGACTGGCTAAGATCCAGGACGATGCGATTCAAAGACTACGACAGGAATGGGAGGCGCAGCTGCGAGGTCAATTGCCGGCAGGAGATGATGACCGCATCCGGGAACTGATGCAGCCGCTGGTGGCCAAGCTGCCTTCGATGCTGCTAGCAGCCAAGTCGAGGACGGCAGGATCGGTGAGAAATGGGCAGTCGAGGAGTGGCGTTCAATCGGAGGTCGGTAGTCGCGGTTCCAGTCGACCGCCGTCGGCGCGGTCGAATGCGTCGAGTGCGTCGTCTCGGGCAAGATCAAATGGTTGTGGGGAAAAGAATGGTGACACGCAGCGCCATACAAGAGGTGGAAGTAGCAACCAGGACACCCACGAGGCCCCGTCGTCTAGAACTACGTGGAAGCCGCCGAAGCCAAAGAAGAAGGGCAAGAAGGCGCCGCTCACGGCACTGGAGCAAGTGCAGAAACGCAAGAAGATGTTTGCAACGTGGATTAAGCAAGCTGGGAATGGCAGTGACGAAACGGGAGAGCGAATTAATTCAGCAAGTAGTCGAGAAGCTGAGTCAGAGGCGCCAGAAGCTAGTATTGCGACGAAGTTACCTCTTATCCACTCCGCTGTTCCGGTCAGTGCGGCGGCATTGCTTGGGGAACGCACGAGAGGCAAGGGTTCATCCCCATTGAAATTGCCACCGCTCGACCAACTCAGTGTCTCGACAACGACAGATTCTTCCAGCCGAGCCTCGGTCATGTCTCCTCGAGAACCAAACGCAGCCGATATCGATCTTGACGAGTCGGTGGATGAGGAGGAAGTGAACAACTTGCTCAATTGGACCGATACCCTGCTCTCTCCGCAAGCTATGGACTCCCTGTGCGATTTTGACGACTAAGCTATTGCTTCCATCAGTGTTGCGCTCACAGTCTCTTTCATTGTTCAGTGTTGAGTGCTCATAACTGTCTATAAATTACTGGTTCGCTCGCGTTCTCCTACTCCCCGTTCTCCCCTTCCAGTCACAACCCTCTTGGTCTCTTACTCACACGACCGATGTTGCTTCGGTGGCCGTGGACTCGACGAACTCTGGTCTCCAGTCCCTCTCTTGCCAGAAACCTACACGACCCACCGCATCAATCGCCAATACAATGGGTCAGCTAACTGCAAAAGCCACAAAAACTTCATCATCAGGTTGTACCTTCCGATCTGCCACTCGGTACTGCTCCTTCATCACACTGTGGGTAGGCACCATCTTGATCACTAACAGGAACAGAATATACAAACTACAGTGTCACCTCTTTCAATTGCACAGTACAATAAAATCCAACTCTTACCTTGGTGCGGTGGCGGCATAGTATCATATGTAGCGTAATAAGCTTTAGGTGTCACGATCTGACCAAACAAAATGTATGAGTGTTGGAATATGACCAAACCACTCGTTCGACTCTCAGTTATGATCTGATACCATCTTGACGCCTGAGTCCTGCGGCAGATTGGACAAGTTGGCGGCGGAACTGGTGGGCCACGCAGCCAACGCCATGGCTACACGAGTTGTCGGCTCCATCGACGCTGCGTCAAAGGCTTTTAGCCACTGCTTCTTCAGTCGGCGTCTCTAGGCGCAGTGTAGTCTCACATAACAGTCTTATCTCCTAAGTCACTCTCAATTTCATCGAATTATCGTTGGATATTACGGTTTTTATCCATTGAAACCATCATACGTCATATATGACTTAGGATATCAGCAGTAACATACGTACTTTAGTCGGGCTTCATCATCATCCGAACTCCATCATCATTCCCCATGGAGATCCCCGTTAAAGCGCTGCAGCTCGTGCTGCCTGCCGCCGTAACCCGCTACCTGCCCGTGCTTCTGTGCGTAATAAATAGTATACCATTTTCTTGCTTATAAGGGTAATAACCATACTTTTTGTCTGCGTAGCTTTGGTCAGCACTTGGAAGATGAAGTTTTAACTTCTCTCGTGCCTGTGGTGGCTGCCATTGTGGGGATTTTCATGACCTCGGACCTGATAATTCTTCGCTCTCGAGACCAATCGCTGACCAGCCAAATGGTTCGAGGAATTGTGGCTCTGGTGCTCGGGTCTGTGGTCTTCCACGTGACCGTCGTCCTGTTTGGAGCTCCCGTGGTCGAGTACGTAGAGATTTTGAGTCGGACGATTTGGTTGGAACTGTGGACTGATACGTTTGTGTTTGTTAGTTTGTGGATGCACACATTGCTATTGGCAGTGTTGATCTCCAGCTGTACGACCATGCCGTTGGCGATGCATTTGGGCTGTGCTCCTCGCAAGTGGCTGGATTTGATCTTAGAGCTCAGGTAAGTGGAGATGGTGGGCGAAATATGGAGTGTTTGTGTTTTCTCTGACGTGTGTTGATGCTGTTCTAGTGTGAGCAATACCCAGGAGTTGTACCTCGTGTGCTCGTCAATTGGTGCCATGCTGGGAGCTTACGTCGGTGCTCTTCCCATTCCATTGGATTGGGATCGCCCTTGGCAGGTAAGACACGCTTCTTTACAATTCTCAGGATGCAGCTAACTGTGGGTTTTGTTGTTGTTGTTGTTGTAGCAATGGCCGCTTACGTGTGTCTACGGAACATCATTTGGCCATGCTGTTGGAGTGCTTCTCAGTGTTGTTCTCAACGCCACTTCGATGCGTTTCGTTGCAAAGTCAGCTAAAGAGGACTGATACGGCCAATTTGCGTTCCTGAAAGGCCTTGTGGGGTACGCGAGTCTCCATTACTACTGCACTGACACTTTAGATGTGAATAGGAACGTGATCCCGACAGTAAGAACTTTCAAAACAATGTTTCGGGTTACCCCACTTCAGCTCGACGGAAATCGTGTCTGTATTCAGTGCCGCTTAGTCCTTCGCTGTGCCGAGTGTGTATGCCGGGAATAAAATATTGGGGAACTTCTTGCTCACGATGGAGAACTCGTCGAAAGAGATGACACCATCGCCGTCCTTGTCGCCTTGGGACATGATAGTGTCAGCCTTGCGCGAAACTTCAGCCTCGCTGGAGGCCATGTGGTTCGCCTTGAGAATCTTCATGAGTTCTTGCCGAGTGATCACACCATTGCCATCTTCGTCGAACACGAGGAACGCAAACTTGAGCTTCTCCTCCTTCTCAGCGCCAGTGAAGTTAGACAGTGCGATCATGAACTCTCGTACGTCAATTCGGCCAGTCTTGTCGTTGTCGAATAGCTGGAACACCTTCTCGCACTGGGGTGATGGATCCACCTGCAGCACCTCGCAGAACTCTGAGTAGTCAATCTGGCCGGACCCATCCTTGTCAGTGGCTTGGAAACGCTTGTACGCCTTCTTCACACTCTCAGGTTTAATGCCGTTGTCGCGTGCAAACTCTTCTAGCGCCATCTTGCGCTGGTTGCGCAGCTGGATAGCCTGTGCGCCCGAAGCCGCACCTCCAGGACCAGCAGCTGCAGCTTTCTCCGGCGACGTCGCAACGACGCCCAGACCAGGTGGAGGTTGTTTGCCTTTGGTGACCATTGCGTAAAATTCGTCAAAACTTACCTGGCCATCGCCATCCTTGTCAACCATCTTGATCATCTCGTCCACTTCTTCGTCTGTAGGAGCCTCGCCGATATTGATGAGCACGTGGCGGATCTCAGCAGCACCCACGTAATTATTGTGATCGAGGTCAAATGCCTGGAAAGCTTCTAGGATCTCTTTATCCGTGAACTTGCCATTCGGATCTCGGGGCGGCTCTGATGGTGCTACAGGTGGAGCTCCAGGAACAGAAATGGCATTTGCGCCTGGTGGCAACGGTGCCACGGCGGGTCCTGAAAGTATCGGGGGTGCCATGGGCGGTGCTTTGACCGGGCCAGCAGCGCTTGCTTCCGGCTTGGTAAACTTGGCGACAATTGCCAGTTTCCCGGCGGGGCTACCTTCACGATCCTGTAACTCCACATCGCCCTCGAAGCCGCCCTTGGCTAGCCACACCACAATGTCCACCTTCACCTGCGCCATGAATCTGTCTTGGCCATTCTTTTCTTGGTCCCAAACTTCGACCACCAGCTCCTTCTCCGTAGCGATGCTGAAGTCGAAGCTCTCGTTGAATTCGGGCGTCTTGCCCCCACCTTCCTGAACCTTAGTTTGTACATTTTGCGTGCCGATTGTGAGCTTCACGTACGGGTCTGCTGTGTCCATCATACCCAACTTCTTCAGGTCAAACGCACGCAGCACCTTGACTGCGAGCTTGCCGAAGCGTGATGCGAAGGCACCGCCGGCAGGTGGGGTTGGAGTCGCGCCGGGTGGGAAGCCACCCGGTGGTCCACGCGGAGGTGGTCCCCGAGGCATCATACCAGGAGGAGGAACGCCAGGGGGGCCTCTCGGAGGCATACCAGGTGGTCCGCGAGGCGGTCGAGCAAAACCACCTAACGGCAAGTAAAAAGAGAAAAACGCGTTAGTACACACCTCACGCAACCGAGGAGTTATGTGTGCTGTCATCGTACCTTCCGGCGATTCTGAAATCGCGCCTGGTAGCCCTTCGCTTTGCGAAACAGCACCTGGTGGTCCAGGTGGAGCACGCGGGGGCGGCATTCCAGGGGCCCCAGGCGGGCCACGCGATGGAGGAAAGCCCGGAGGTGGTCCTCGAGGCGGTGCTCCTTGCATTCCGGGAGGCATACCTGGCGGTGCCCCCGGCGGTCCACGAGGTGGCATTCCTGGTGGTGCGCCCGGTGGTCCCCGAGGTGGCATTCCTGGTGGTGCGCCCGGTGGTCCACGCGGTAGCATACCTGGTGGCACTGCTCCCGGAGGTGTCATTCCCGCGGGCACCATGCCTGGAGGCACCATTCCAGGCGGTAACCCTCTCGGAGGCATTCCTTGTGGGGGACCACGAGCCATGGCCGGAGGTTGGCCTGGTGGGCCTCCAGCAGGTGGAGCGCCACGGAAACCTGGAGGCGGTGCACCGGGTGGTGGTCCTCGAGGCGGCCCACCTGAAAATGCATGCGAAGCATTGCATTATAATTGATACTTCAGAATAGCATGAGGAAACCAAAAGCATCGTCGTACCTGGCATCGCTCCTGGCGGCATTCCCGGCGGTGCCCCAGGCGGTGGTCCTCGACCTGGAGACATTGCGCCTGGTGGAGCTCCCGGTGGGGGACCACGGCCTGGTGGCGCTCCGGGAGGGGGCCCTCTTCCTGGAACTGCGGCGCCGGGAGGCATTCCTGGTGGTGCCCCAGGTGGAGGCCCCCGTGCTTGAGGTATTCCTGGCGGAGCTCCAGGCGGAGGCCCGCGAGCTGGAACTGCTCCTGGTGGAGCCCCCGGTGGTGGTCCTCGTCCAGGCGGCGCTCCTGGTGGTGCTCCAGGCGGTGGTCCTCTCCCGGGAGGTGCTCCTGGAGGTGCTCCTGGTGGTGGCCCCCTCCCTGGAGGGGCTCCAGGAGGTGCCCCCGGTGGTGGCCCACGTCCGGGTGGTGATCCTGGAGGTGGCCCTCGACCTGGTGGCGCTCCTACTCGCATCAAATTGAGTTAGTCTTTCATTCCCATCGCTTTAACTCAATGCAGTTGCATACCTGGAGGGGACCCCCTTGGCGGCGCGAAGCCTGGAGGTGGGCCACGAGCTTGGGGGTAGCCTGGTGGCTGACCTGGTGGGGGTCCACGGGGCGGTGGGCCCCGACTGCATCATGGCAACACAAACATCGAGGTAGTCACGGTTAACCCGCTATACCAGCGCTTGATGCAATCACGACGTACGGAGGAGAGGCGTCGGCCATAAGGACGGACGCTGGTTGGATCTGCTTCTGCTAGCTTGGCGACGACTGGCAGGTATCAGCTATTAGTACTTCGCTGCGCCAACTCTTCCGAGCCGCATCCTGTTGACACAAGCATTCATGCCAAGGTTACTACCGTAGCTCATACGCACACAACTCAAGACGTACGGCTAGCAAGTCGCTGCTCGACGTCCCCGATCCAGGCAAAGTGCTCAGAACCCCAGCCAAAAGGTCGCACACCCGAGCGCTATTTTCAAACAGGCTGGTCAAGTTGAAGTCGACCGCGCCAGATGATGAACCGTGAGTGACCTGCAGGTGCAACCAACTATGAGCTCGAAGCCATCATGAAAATGCAAATGCAAAAGAATGTCAAACATGCAGCATCTATCATAGTCTGCACGCCATAATCTGCTGCAATACAGGATCGTCATCGATGGTTGCAGTCCCAGCTCCTCGCTCCTGTTCTGTCTCAAAAGCACAAGCCAGCCTCCGAGCAACTTCCTCTCAGCAATAAAATTCCCAGCACGGAGTCCGGTCTGTTCACATGTCGGCTGAGTTAATTTCTGCATTTTTACTCCTTGGGCTGCTCCTTCAGCGGCTGCTTCCTCATCAAAATCTTGCGCGGTGCTTTGGGCGGTAGCTTGGGCGCGCGGCCCAAGAAGCGCGCGATCCGCGGCGTCACGGCGATCGTCACCGCCAGACGCACCGGCTCCGTGAACTTGGTGGCGATCCACGCCAGCAGGAACGTGCCCGTCTTGGAGTTCACCCTCTCCACCTCCAGGTACTGCGCGATGCCCAAATCCTCCGCAAACTTGACAAACCTGATGCAAAAAAGTATCCAAAAAGTGAGCAAAACATAGTAAACCCCCTGCAACCCACTGAAAACTCACTTGTTCGTGGTCGTCACGAGGTTGAAGCTCTCGTCCGATTGGTTCTCCCCCTTGGAGTTGTTCCTCTTGTTGGTACGCACCCAGCCCTGGTCAATGGCCAAGTACACGGAGCCCAGCACCGCCCCATACATCGTAACGTACGTGCCAATGGCCACGATGCCGTATTTCCGCCACAGATCCTTCAGACGCTCCAGATGCGACATGTTCTCCACTTGCTCCGAAGCTTTGGACACGGAGGAAGTCGTGCGTCTTGCGCCCAGGAACGGGGTCGGGGACCGCGTGCGCTGCATGACGAAGCGGGCGCGCGCCACGGGCAGCGACGACAGCGGGAGGCCGGACGGGCCACGCGCGAGCGCCGAGACGCGGCGCATTGCTGCGGTGCCCAGTAGACGAGAGGCGAGCAGCATCTTGTGGCTGCGGCGCGTATTTATTGGGTAATGCGCTTGCATAGGATGGAATGGCGTAGTGGATAGGCTGGAAGGGATGCGGTCGCCACGTCGATGACGGCGAAATATGCTTCTGGAAAGGTCCACGGGCTAAATGTAGCCATGTTCGGAGGATGTTACTTGGGCTCGCGACGCCATGGTCGTTAGCTTGCGGTGTATTGGACCTAATAGGTACTTGTCGTGCTTTGGAGTGGTGATGAGAAATTCCGTTGTACGACGATCGTCGGGTGTCGAAGGCTTTCGATGAAACGTGCAATGTAGCAGGAAGATTTCACATTGGCATCAAGCACACAGGAATATTTTAAGGGTGCAGCATTTAAACAGTGCCAGGCTGCGTCAGCCAAGCAGGTCCTTTTCGCGGCAGACCGTACGAATGCACTGGAAGTTGAGGTCGATGAGCGGGGGTTCGATCGTAGAAAAGCGGGCACGAAGGTCGATGTTGCAAAAGCGAAAGAAGTGGTGAAGGCCAATCTCGCTCGAGCCAATACGCTGTTTCGTGAAAACTACAGTACCAAAATTCAATGCTTTCCCGTAGAAAACTACCTAATCTGGCAGATGAGTTGCGTCTTCAAGAACTGTCCAACCGGTGGTGTCTGCCTGCGTAAACTCGTCAAGAGTTGTTTCTCTGGCACACAATTCTCGCAGGTCGACGTGCTTTCAATTTGGCAGCACAACTTTCACCGACGACCCCCATCTCGTCGTCCAGGAGCTTGGTGTGAAGTACTCGTGGAATGTTGCTACACCGTTGTGGCGTACGCATGAGAAACGGGCTGGGACTTCGTGCTTCGTATGTTGGTTCGACCACCGATTCGGAGCTCACAAATTGCTTTTTGGTTGTCCCCGAAGTGATACGAAACCTAGATCCGTTTTCCATCTGATTGAAAGCTCTTTCGAGAAGCGTCCTCGATTGCGTCGGCTAAATCTTCCGGTTCATCACCACCTCCACATGCTTCGCGGCCACCAATAAATGTGGGAACCGAGTTGTCATAGAAAAAGTTTCAAGCCGCTTCTTCCAAAATCGCGTTACCCACGACTCGTAACACAAATCTTGCTACAGTATCTGGGCGATCCACTTTGACGTTGTCGACAATTGTGATGCTCGTGGAGTTTGCTGCCTCGATCTATAGACCCATCGACGCAGCTGGATGCCTTGAATTGAAATCTCTGCAAAAGGGAGCAATCGACTCGTGTATTCTTCGTTCCCAGTTAGTATCCATTGGTCCAGTCGACGGGGTACAACATGGGCTTCTCCTGAAGCCGCAGATCCAGATTTTTCACAAACACGTCCGCCACTTCATCAGGCAGACTCAGCGGCGTCAACAGCACCGACGGGTGCGTCCACAAGGGGCTTTCCTGAGGCAGCGGCTCCTTCTCGAAACGTCCAGCACAGCCTTGGAAAACAGTCCGTCGTCCAGCGCAGCCACCAAGTCCGTCTCCTTGATCACGTCTCCGCGTCCAACATTGATGAAAACCGGTTGCTTGGCCTTGCACGCCTGCAACTTGTCCAGCGTGAGAAGTCCCTTGGTCGCGCTGGTGCTGGGCAGAATGTTGACCACAAAGTCGGCCACGCTCAACACGTCGAGCAGATCGTCTGACACACGATCGGCGCTTAATGCCAATTTCTGGGCTTCGTCCGACCCAATTCGCCGCTTGAACCCCACGACGTGGAAGCCCGCAGTTTTCATGAGTCGACCGATTGCTTGGCCGATTTCGCCCAGTCCGAGGACGCTCACAGTCAGCGGACGGAAGGACCGGTATCTCAGCTGCAATTGCGCGTAAAGTTTCTGCGTTTGCAACTGTTGCACCGGCAAAGTTAGGGGGTACTCCTTGTACGAAAAATTATACCGGGCGAAATCCAGTCTGTCTTCTCCGGCAGCGATCCACTCATCAATGGCCATCAAGAAGGCCTGGTACACAAGTAAAAGTTGATCTGGTCGAATAGAGGCAATCTCAGTTTTTATCTCTCCGTTCCAGTAGATCGGGAAGAACAGCAGCAACCATACTAATTTTTCTTTCACTCTCTTTTCCAGTGCTCGTCGACGTATGTGACCAACGCCGCCTTCGCCATCCACGTACGCATACCACATCACTCGGACACCGCCCGTTTGTCTACCATCTATCTGTCCATATTGAGCGGGAGAGCTCGCAGTTTCCATTCTGTGGTCCACGTCGCCAGATTCTCCGAATTTGATGACCCAGTAGCCTACTTTGCCGTTTGGTAGGATGCCTTCGTGCTCCGGTGCAATGTCTCCGCAGTAGACTCCTCTCGGATGGTCTGTGTTCACTTCGTGGAAGATCCTGTCGTGGGCCGGAAGGGAATGCAGTAGTGTCAGCGGTATTCTTTGCTCGACTGGGGCAAACCGAGGCGATCGGGGACACAGCAAATACCGCAGATGATCGTGGCGAATGCAGTCGCCAATGCAGAAGTAGAAATCCGCCGCCCTCGGGTTGATCTCCTGTTTGTAGTTCGTCTTCGGGGGCACCTCCATCAGCGTGTCCGTCCCCCTGGTGTAGCAGATGTACAGTGGTTACAGTACTTAGTCTGGGTCAGACTAATTACGTTGAAAACCTGCTTACAATAATTAGTCTGACCCAGACTAATTATTGTAAGCAGGTTTTCAACGTGTTTACAGGATATAGTCTGACTTCAAGCAGCATAGACTAATTTTGAACACATACTAATTATGAACACCAAAATTAGTCTATGAAAAATGTAATGTATCCACATCTACAACATGGCCTCAGTACCTGCGTCGTTCATGACTACGGATGCCACCATTTGCTCCTCACTCAATGCTCCGTCACTGACAGCAGTGTTATCAGAAAGATCTTTCTCTTTATCCTCGGAGACACCTTCAAACTCTTCAGGATACTTCTTTTGTTATGGCAGTTGATGTCATGACTTCAACGGAATCCATCGAGCTTACATCGATACAGACTGGCATTGATTGAGAAGCTGATTTTTGAAGCGTACTGGCACGAGCGAATGCAGCGATGATCGGAGAGGGCGACAGTAACCGAGATTTGCGTTGTAGATGTTGTGTTGACAGTAGCTGAGGGTTGCGTTGAGGCTGTTGTTTCATTCCCGGCGATTTCACGATGACAGAACGTTTCCTTGTCATACAGCTTGGGCATCTTATAGGCTGGCCAAACCCTTCAGGACCAACAGGAGTACCACAGAACGGATGCATCGAGACACCACAGTCCGGGTAACGATGGACTTGCCTTACATCGTCCCCACAACCTCCGCACTTTGTGAAGCCGTCGGATTGCTTCTCCATCGCGTGTTGTCGGCGGTGCAAACTCAAAAGTGTTGTGGCTGCCTCTACCGGACTGACTATCTACAGAATTGAATTGAGAGGATTGAATTGAGCTCGGAAAGATGGTTCTCTCCCACAGACAGAAGCTCCATGAAATCGTACGATAGGCCTTCATATATAGAAATGGGTACGAAGAAAGAAATGGGCGCTAAAAATGGGAAAGAAAGAAAGAAAGAAAGAAAAAGGTACAAAAATTGGGTAAGAAAGAAAGAAACAGGTACAAAAATTGGGTAATAAAGAAAGAAATGGTACATAAAATAGGTAAAACAGTGTGCTCATTTTTAGCGACACCCAATCCACCCCCATTTGTAAGAAAGAAAGAAATCTATCTCATTGGCTCTCAGAGCCTTCGCACGGTGCCGATTAATCATCACACGCGGGGATTTGAACTCAGGTCATGTGTATGAACGCGCAGGATTCAAACCGCTAACCCAAGTCAAGCCCAATTATGACAGATTAATTATGAACATTTCAAGGCAGACTAATTTTGATTCAACGGATTTCTCGATAACAAGAATTAGTCTGACCTTGAAATCAGACTAATTGTGAAGACATACTAATTACTGTAACCACTGTAGTGCAAGTCGTACTTGGTCGCGATGGAATGGAGACTACCCGGGCCGAACTTGGACCTGTACCCAGCTCGTGCACATGATTGCGTCTACACATCGGTTCCAAATAGGTGTCGAAAAAAGCATGCAGACTTATGGTTCAGACAAAGCGTCAAATTTACGAGAAGTCTGCATGCTTTTTTTCAAGCGTGCTTTTTTCCAATAGTCTGACGTAATCAGGCAGGTCGCTCATCGTTTTGAGGGAAGATCGCCACTGCGAGTCAATTATTGCCATTCCTGACAATACTATTTCCATTCATGACAATAATTTAGCAAAATTACGACGGTTTCAAATTTGGGGCTAGTCTAAAATTAGGATTCTAAATCCTAATTATTTTAGAAAAGCTAGGTCATATGCAGGAACCGCCGCGAGATTTGACTGGGATTTGTATGTGGGCGGCCGACCGCTCTCACTTCGAGGCGGATAACTGCATCTCGACTAAATTCTAGATCTAGAAATATTCATTTCCGCAGGTTGTTCTAAATGTTAGAAAAAGTAGATTTTGCATTTTTCGTGCATTATTCATTGGCACTTGAGAGTCGACTTAGCCCATGAAGAATGACATGGCGATCGATGCGAGTGCTGCACCGACTGTCAGCACCTGGCGAGAGCTCGACGACGTTGATCCGGTAATGACATCCGCCGTCAACGCCGTCGCCTTGTCCAAAGTGGGGAAGGTGAAGTTTTCCGTGGGCGGGATGCAACCGGTGCCCGTGCTGTTGCAGAGCGTGCACATCTGGCCAAAGTGTTCGCGCTTGCAGCCGAACTCCGAGTCGCAGTCCTTCACGTTGTAGTAACACGGAGGGTTCCCCGCAGTGAGCTCGGCCACCGTCGGCAGCGCCTGCATGTGCTTGATCACGTCGCTCTCAATCTGAGACGTTTTGGACGTCTTGAGCAAGTTCGCGTACGCCGACAGCAGCTTTTCCGTGCGCGCGGCGTTGGCAGTCGCGTTCTGCGGGTTCTTCCAGAACGGGATGCTTGCATTCCACACACCAGCTTCGGATGCCTGGAACTCGACACCACCGGCCTCACAGAACTCGGTGAAGTTGGCGTACTTGGCCCCCGTGGCCTTGTTCGTCATAGCAGTGATGCCCACAACGTCGTCGATCGGGACGTACCCAAGGATGCGGTAGTTGTACGTGCACGTGATACCGTCCGGGAGGGTGTCCATATCGCACAGACCTTGACGCGTGGTGTCACGACACTCGTCGGTCTTGTTCGCCCATTTCGACAACGGACAGTCGTTGGGGAACGAGTACCACCAGCAGTTCGGGTACGGGGCACGCGCGTCCGTCTCCTTTGACTCGCCACCGATGAATGGGCCGAGGTTCGCAACACTTGAATTGCCGTTCAGGGAGACGCACTCCTTCGAGAAGACATTGGTCCCGGAAATGGGCGTGCACTGCCCACCGTCCATAGGCAGCATGGGGCCGTACTCCGACTCGTACTCAGCCACGGTCTCGTTGGTCTGTGCGAAGACGATGTCGTAGAAGACGACAAACTGCATCCCGTTCTTGCGCCAGCAGCGGTCTTCCTCACTGCGGGTGTTGTAGTTGATACCTTCTGCTTGCACGTACATGAGAGCACCTTCCACTGAAGCTGTGTTGACGGTGTCGAGTGCACCACGGAACTGCTCCTCGGCCGTATCGTAGTATTTCGACCCGAACGTCTTGGTCGTTGCGTTCCAAAGGGGGCATCGCTTTGAACACGAGCTTGGATCACACGCACTGGTTTGGTGTGGTACTTGTCCGAGTTGGGGGTTTTTCTTCAGCGAACTGACAAAGCTGGTCGAGGTAGATGCAACTAGAGCGCGACTACGAGTGGATGTGTGCTCGGTGACTTGCAGCTCCGCAGTCAAGGAAATTTCGCGGTCGTTCGCGTTCGGTGCCGCTCTCGCAGCTGAAAGAGCCAATGCAGAGACGGCAACTGCGGCGTAGATCTTCATGGCGCTTTAAGTGTTAGTAGATCTTGGCACTAGGTAGGTAGTTCTGTGGTTGAGGGCTTTTTGTAGACTGAGAACGTAACTTTTCTCCACAGTGAGTACTATTTTGCAGACTTCGCCTGCCCAGACTTATTGGATGGTAGCTTCAGCGTCATCTCCGGTCAGAAAGAAGTACAAGGTAAGACACGCTGGGCTGAAGTAGCGTGTTGACCTTATCCCACATATCTTTAGCACTTTGATTCTGCTAGTCTTATCTAACTACAGCCAAGGTCTTGGCTTGGCCTAGACAGCGCAACAACAAACATTGTAAGCAGCTCTAAAGACGAGGAATTTCTTCAATCGTCCTCGGTCATGGTCCCAACTGCAATCGTATAGCGTTGTCTTGTGGCTCTGCATCATTCTCCAAGAAGCGTTCAACCAAACAAGCAACTCAGCAGCTTTCGCGGCCAGACCAGGCCTAAGGCCCCCTAGCAACAAGACCCCAACTAGATCCACTCGGTCACCATGAAGATCTTCGTTCCCCTCGTTCTCGCTGCAACTACGGTCTCCACTGTCACTGGTGCGAATGAATACGTGAACTTTGTCAGCTCGCTCACGCCCATCAAGAACACCGACTCGTATCACATGAAACCCGTTCACGTCCTGCATGCCCGTGCTCAAAGTGACGCCCCACTGTGGAATGATACGACCAAGGCATTCGGATCAAAGTACTACACCACAGCTGAGGGGCAGTTCCGTGGTGCCCTTGACACTGTCAACACGGCTTCGGTTGAAGGTGCTCTCATGTACGTGCAGGCGGAAGGCATCGACTACCGAACTCGGAGTGATGCAGACAAATGCTGGCGCAAGAATTCGATGAAGTACATCGTCTTCTACGACATCGTCTTCACCCAGACGAACGAGACGCTCTCGAAGTACGAAGCGGAGTACGGCCCCATGCTACCCATGGACGGCGGTCAATGTACTCCGACTTCTGGCACAGACATCTTCTCCAACGAGTGTATCTCGCTAAACGGCAACGCAAGTGTCTCGGAGATCGGTCCGTTTGTCGGCGGTGGACTGAAGGACTCGAACGTACGCGCCCCGTACCCGAACTGCTGGTGGTATTCGTTCCCCAACTCGTGTCCGCTGACCAAGTGGTCTCAAAAGACGGATGCGTGTCGTGCGGGCACGCGTAAAGGTCTGTGTGACTTCGGTGTCCTCCCTGACGGCATCACGTGCACATACAACTACCGCATTCTCGGGTATGTGCCAATTGACGATGTGGTGGGCATCACAACCATGAAGAACAAGGCTTACACCGACTTCTCCGCGTTCTGCAAAGCTGGAGAAGTTGAGTTCAAGACAAACGCCACGGGTGCGCTGATTGAAAGTATTCCGTTCTGGGCAAACCCACTGGACAAAACGGCAAATGCTGTCCGGGCTCAGAAGCTAGTCGACGCGTACGCAGTCCAGCTCACAGCTGGTACGTCTTCCCAGATCTCAAGTACCGATATCGGTCGAATGCGGTCGCTTCCTACAACAAGCAGCCTTACCACAGCCAACCCTCCGTGTTATGAGAACATCAAGGAGTGTGCCGAAGCAACGTACGGATGCAAGCGTGACCTCTATAGCCAACTCTGCACCGAGTGCACAGCGACTGGAACGGGGTGTGTGGCAGCTCCCAGCAACTTCACCTTCCTCTTAGTCACTTCGACGGAGCGTACGCTTAGTGAAAGCGCCTCGACCGGAAGCAGTGGAAGCAGCGGATCAGGTAGCAGCCCGTCCAGGGAAACTTCGGGTGCAGCAGCCTTCGCTATGACTGTCGGCGCCATGGTTGCTTCGTTCGGTATCTCGCTCCTGATGGGTTAGACACTTAGTTTTACGAGAAGTGGTGGGGTTCCTCCCTGGCGATGAAGACTGCACAAGTAACTAGATGAATCTCTAGTAATCGACTAATACATGACTGAAACTTGGTTACAACACCAACATTTTGCATCTTGCACGGTGGCATTTTGAATATACAATTGACCATGAAATCACCAACTCGCAATAATAACATTCATGCATGCCTACCAGTACAGCACCAGTTATCTCGTACTCGCTGCATTTGTCGATTAATCTGTTGTCGTAGTGCTAGATCGATGGGGCCACCCCTGCAGATGTCGAGACTCTTGTCCACGCTGTAGAACTTTTCTAGCCCCGACAACAGAAGTGTTTCTAGACCGAGAACGCAGTCCACCTACACCAAAACCCCGTTCGCTGCTTCGTCGAGCCAGGATAGATCGATTTGGTGTACTGGCAGGGGATGATGCCATCGCGTCGTTCCTTTCGTCACGTACGAGCGATTCTTTTGGCAATGGTGTGAAGACCCCAATACGTTGTTTGACGGCTGTAGAAACGATGTGTCCGTTGTCCGTAGGCGGGATCTCGTTGCACGCTAATGCTGGTGGGTCCTTGGGTTTCGGCTGGGCCTGGGGGCTCCACTTTCGAGCTGGTACAGTGTAGTTGGCTTTGATCTGCAACGTTTTCTTGGCGGCACCTGTCGTGAAGGTGGCGTTTTTCATCAAGTTGGTGATCAGTTCTGGAAGAGGCAACGCACAACCTTCTCCACGTGCACAGTACGAGTCAAGCGACGTCGTTGTTTCTTGATGTGCTTGTTGCATCAAATGTTGCTGGTGGTGGCTTTGTTTATGGTGGTCTGAAAGTTTTGCCAAAGTACCGATGACGTTGATCTCAGGACAATCCTTCACGTACTCCTGGAAATCGATACTGCACAGGTTCGAGATAAGCTCGAAGCACGAGCTCACAACTTCTGCTGTTGCAGTAGGTTGATCAGCGAGCTTTACAACACACGGCAAAACGCCATCGTTCAGAAGTCGTGGAATATGCACTTTATTGCTCGAAAAATGACGCAAAGCAGCCATGATGTTGGAGCTGGCAACGCTATCCATGTCGGGCAGCGTCAAGATAAAGACCATCGCGCTCGCAATCCGCGAGTTAAGCAGATATGTCTGGTTGCCTGGAGCATTACTCAGCTTTCGGAAAGTTGCTGCGACCAACCGGTAGTGCTTTGGTGCAAACTCTTCACTGCGGATAAAATGCAGCAAGACTCGACTGGCGTGGTCTTCCAGCACACGCGCGGAGTTCACTTTGCCCACAGCGATATTGCAGATCGCTACTGCGGCGATTTCTTTGAGACCACTAAACGGACCAAAGTAAATGTCGTGCAAAGTGGCAACAGCGTGGCAGGAAACGAGGGCTGCAAGAACATTTTCGCCGTCCGCCGGACGACAACAACTCAAGTTGTGTAGCACAAGACAGCACAACTGAACGTTGACTGAAAAATTGGCGGCGCTGGTAGACGATGTGGCTTGATGTACTGGAGTTGTGGGGTTTCCTGCACTTTTGCGTCTCTGAGCTGCTAATGTCGTCTCAGTCAACGGTACTTGTTGCCGTAAGAATGGCATTATCTCGGACTGGACAATCATGGGCAAGGCGAGAAATTGGCACGACAAGTTGTAAAGAACCGATAGACAGAGAGTTACGATCTGCGTATTGCGAGTATGGTGGCGCTGGAATACTTGAACGAGTATTCGTAAAACGTGGGGGACATCTAGCTCTGCCACGTCTAGCGATGAGTTACTCGTCAAGTCATGCACTGTGAGCATACAGTTCCGTACGAGATCTTCATCCTTCATGTCAATGATTTGCTCCATCCAGAGGAGCATCGAGAGTTTCATTCGTTCTGGCGAAATTAGGGCATCATTGGCACTAGTAACTCTCAAAAGAACCATGGCAGCCAGTTGTCGGAGCTCCTCGCTGCTTTCTGGAGATGAAAAATGAACACTTAAGTGCTTCTCTAAGCCTTCGTTCAGAAAAGCCTGGCAGAGCTTCTCATTCGCTACAAGGTTTGCAATTGTCTTGACCGTCACCAGCACAATCGCAGCATCTTCGTTGGCATCAGCTCCCCTGCTGTGAGAAAGCAAGTAAATAAGCGCACGAGGTGCACCGGCATCCAGAAATTTCGGGACTTTGCTTGAGTGAGCTGACAAATTGCACAAGGATACCGCACACACGTAGCTGATTTCAGGGTATTGAACAGTGCACAGCGAAGATAGGGCCCATATAATTCCATGACCAATGAGTGATTGCAAACAGTGGGGCGTGACGTCCACGAGACAATTTGCTAGAGTCATGATGCACAACGCCTTGATTGTGATACTGTCCGTTGCCACAAGAGCTAATACCATCACGGCTTGAATGGCACCTTGCTCAATTAGTCGTGATTCGAGTCCTGCAAATGAAGATAATCGGCACAAAGCGAGAGTGCACAGTTCTTTCATTGTATATGCCGCTCCACCATCACCCGTGCCCGCTTGAGCTCCCGTGTGCTTGGTTCGGATACGCGATAAATTAATAAGGTCTTCTACTCCACGCTCCTTCACGAGAAATTCACATCCTTCCTGTGTCGCTGTCAGGCAATAATACACGAAGGCACAGTTGGTCAGAATCGTATCGTCTTCGCTGTCCTGGTCCGGATCGTCATCTTCCACTTCCCCACCACTTTCGCTAATATTTTCTGTTGGTTTGGCCTTGGTTTGCAAGCGATTCAACTTTTTCAGGAATCGAAATACTGCACCATTGCGAACAAGAGCACCTCGGTTCTTCGGGTGGTGCGCAAGATGTGCCAATAACGTGACGCCACTGCGTATTGTAGCTGGGTCTCCCTGTGAAATGTCGAGATTTGTTTTTCGCTTCATAAGTCGTGCTACGGGCGAAGTTGGTTTGATAAACATCTTGGCCGCTTTTTCAAGCTCGTTACCATTACTCAGCAAAGCCAACACAAGCTGGGCCATTTCATCACCACCGTGGGGAAAGTCTTCTCCACCATTTCTTGCCAGCAAGAATAGAGCATTTAGAGCGTAGGCTCGACAAGTCGGGTACTGACGAATGAGGTGCACCAATTGCGAGAGAAATCCCCGCCTTAGTAATTCAGGTGCACAACTTACCATACCTGCTAGTCTATAGACAATAGCGGCGACTAACTCGGCCACCTTTTTGTGTATAGGATCAGTAGCAAGTTGCAAAAGTCGGTCCTGCAGTGCTCCAGAGTCACAGAGAAGAGGGACACAATCATCGCAGCATGAAATATTGTAGAGTGCTTCGACGGCAAAGACACAGTCCTGTGCGTTCGATGACTCTGTGAGTGTCAGTAGTAACCCCGTGAGCTCTGGAATGTGGATAGCAACCTCTTCAGTGGAACTTGAGATGAGGTAGCAGAGGGAGCAGATAGCGTTGACTTTGACGGCCGACTCGGCCATTCTACTCATTTCCAGCAAAACGAGTACCGTGCCCTCTTGTATGAGTTCGTGGTGCGTCAACACGCTGTCACACAGATTTCTCAAGATGCAGGAGTGCAGATAAATGAGGTTGTTTCCTTGGCCTTCAGGGTGTGCTTGATCGGAGTTCGATCGCTTTCCGGCATGCACAACTTTGGTAGCAGTAACTGCGTTTTCAATGTGTTGGCTTGTCGTCTGGATCAGAGAGCCGATGGGCAGCCAGTTGCAGATCCTAATCCGACTTCCTTCGTCCATGGACAATTGCAAAATAACTAGCAGCGTTATTTCTTGAATTTCTTCGTTTGGGGATAGCAGCATCGTCTCAAGAATCTGGCAGAATGGGCATGAAAGCAAGATCTGACGATTGGTGCGAACTTCGCAAAGCGAAACAAAAGCACGAAGAGCCCAGCCTTGGATCGCAGGAGGTACCATCGGTAAATGTGTTGCGATGAAGCGAGGTATGTTCTCGCCAAGCAACGCGCTATGGAACATTGTCACCAACGACGCGTTGTACGTTGCTTTAATCAAGTACGCCGAGGACGACGTGAGTTCCGACGAAGCACTGGGGTTAAGAAGACTGCTACCACCAATTCCAGCATTAGCTTTGGCCGCAGCAATTAGCAGCTGAGAAAAAACTTCGCGATAATGTTTGATGTGTTGTGCATCTGCCGACAGGTTAAACACTGCAAGCGCACAAATTCGCTTGGTTTCCCAACTTGGCGACGTGATCAGCCGTAAGAGAGAGCGGTCAATACCCTCGACAAACAGAGCTTCCACAGCGTTTTCTTCTTCGGAAAGGTGACACAATGTTGCAGCCATGTCTTGTCGTGGAACTGGAGATGTAATCCGAGCTAGTTGCTTCAAACTCGCCACGACACCATGCGTGATCATAGCTTTTCGAGCAGCTCGAACTCGCGACAAGTAGTACAGAGCACGACAGCAATGTGCTTGGGTAGCTGCATCCGAACTAGTGCTCAACGCCAATACCGACTGGATGATCCCGTGTTCAAGTAATTTGCCAATTCCACTTTCGACCCGCGGCGACTGTGTCCCTGTCACTCCGGGATCAAAGCAACCAGCGCTCTTAGCATCTTTTTTCATGTTACCTGCTCCATCTTGCGGCTTCAATCGCACGGCGATCATATCTTCAAATGTTTTGGCACAGCGTCGTTTTCGGAGAGTGAACGCAGCTTCGTCGACAACAGGAACCGTGGTTTTGATGGCCGAATCACTACTCGAACTCATCAGTGAGGGCGACGCCGAGCGAGCACGCTGCGCCAAAAGCTGCCGTCTCATTTCTCTTTTCCGGGCTTGGATATCCATTTTGCTCATATCCTCGACCGGCGTGTCACCGTTTTCAGGTGCTGTTGAGTTTTGGTTGTCGGTGCTTGTCTGCGTGTTAGGACTGTCGGTGGCAGAAGTTGAGTTATCCTTACGAAGCAACGTTGAGGAAGACACACTACTGTGAACGACGCCCCTGGAGGTGATTTCTTTGATGGGGAATCGAGACGAGTACCAAAGTCCATCCAGCGTTGCATCCTTGTTGGAATACTCGAAGCTGCTATCATTTTCGCGTAAAGCCTGATGAACGCGGCTGTGCGTTGTAGCAGCTGCAGTTGATGGACGTCGAAGTGGCGAGGAAGCAGGAAGCTGGGGAGTTGACGCACCTCCAAACAGTAGTGATGACCTTCGAAACGACTCCTTTCGAATTGTAGCGGATGAAAGTCTGCGAATGGAGGCCGATCGTGCGAATACGACGCGGTCCGCTTCAACTCGATCGTCACTTCCTGTAGTAGTTTCCAGCGTGATACTGGAGTCTTCGCGTCGTAAATCTCCAGGTGCGATCGTCGCCATCCTGACTGAACAATTGCCACTCGTTTGCTCAGATCATCAACTCACCACATCTGCAAACGACAAAAGGTAGCGATGATGCTTCCTATTCTTGCGCTCGAAGGCGATTCATCAGTTACTTGGTGGAGTATTTCGGGTTGGGCTGGGAATATGAACGAGGCGTTAGTGATGGCACAGTGAGAAAAAGACCAAGTAATTGGCAGGGTACAATGCCCTCGCGTGAGTTCCCAGCACCTCCCGACTTATCGGAATTGCTCAAGTTTTTCGAGTCTACAGAAGGAAAAGCGCGCGTGAAGCGTCAAAATGGTCCAAAAGGTGCCCCACGTGCTGCCACCCAGCGAAGCAGAGCACAATCAGCGGAGCCGGCCATTTTTAAGCGATTGAGCGGTGGCAGTAGGGCTCGAAATGTTTCATCACCACCGAAGTTGGTTGCTACTGGAGGTCGCCGTCTTTCACAACCGACTTCTGCTCCCAATAACGAACACAGATCAGTTCAAGAAGACAAACCCTCTGTCAGTTCACAAGGTTGGAATGCATCTACTTTGCTGCCTACAGCTCCAGCCAATGCACTTCGGCACCAACTTTTGTCTCGGACGTACCAACCTCCAGCCCCAGTGTATGTAGTACCTTCAGAAGCGAGTGAGCTACTGGGTCGACTGGCCAAAGGTACTATCTCTTCTCGCTCCAAAGTGAAATCCCAAGGAGTTGCGGTTCGAAGCGGACTGAACGGAGGTTTGGAAGTCGAGAGTGCGTCAAATGGAGTGCGACCTACGTTTCAAGCGGATACTCGAGCGCGAGACGCTATTCAAACGCTGCTTTTTTACCGGAAGGAGGTCGAAAAAAGACGTCGATTGGACCCGAGCAATTCGCGTGCCGACGAGTGAATGAACGATAGGCATAGAGGAGTTGCTACAGATAAGCGATATCCGAACGGTTTTACGGATATGCCTTTCAGCTGACAGTATAATGCAAATGTGACAATGTGCGAAAAGAGGTCACTTATAAGATAATGATTCTTAGCCGGAATTTGTCGGACATCAGAGCAAATCGTGATCAAATCAGAGGGGTGTTACTGTACTTCAATACCGAGGTCAAGTCATTGTAGCTATCTATCGCGAGCTGGCTGAAACAACGCACAGCGGGCAGATTGAGTAAATGTATTCCACATTGTCATTAAGAATTTATGCAGAGTGCTCGTTAGTAGTCAACGCAGTTGTTTTGCGCTTCTTCCGCAGCAATTTGCCTACTGTAGCCCAGCTCAACTGACCGCAACGTCGTTTTCGTGAACGCTCCGTCATTTGATCCACTGCAACGCTGTCTGCGCAATCAAGGAACACTTGGGTTGCTTCTTCTATTGTCTGTTTGTTGCTCAGTACGTTTTTCGAAGCAGCATCTTTCTCGATATAAGATATTAGATACCGAAGCTCGCTCAATCGCTTTTGAAGCTTACGACTTGGCATATCCCGCCCTTCGAGCAAGCGAAATGGAGGAAGCTGCTTCACTTTATTACCACACATCCACAAGACCCAAGCGTGACGAACTGAGCAATCAGGAATGTCAAAATCTTCGGCAACACGACAAAATTTACCACCCCAAAAGTGAGCAAGTGTGCGCTCAAAGTCTTCGTCTACTGACTCGTTCAGTTGCTCCGGCGGGGCATTTAGCTGCTGTATAAGATCGCCCACACCGCAATCTTTAAGACACGCCGCAATTGCTGTATTTAGGCCGTCGTACGTGACGGTGCCTGCTCCAATTGCTCGTTTTTCCAGCTCCGAGACAATATCTTTCACTGTTTCCGCCCGTGTTGCCTCAATTTTGGAGAGAGCACCAACCCCCTTACAACTAGCCGAGCTTTGAACCTCTCAACCGTACCGTCAGGGTTGTACTTTACATCAAACAACCAATGGCATCCTAACAGCTTGCGATCTTTAGGTAATGGCACAAGATCCCACGTCTTATTCGCAACTAATGCCTGATACTCTTTTTGTAATGCAGCCTCCCACTGTTGTGCGTGTGGGCCTTGTCGTGCCTCTTTGAGGGATCGAGGAATAGGGATTGCCTTTTTTGTTGTTGTGACTACATTAATTGTGACAACATAGTCCCGCAGCCTTGAGTTAGGTGTCCTCTTCCGACGCGACCTTGGAATTGGCGCTACTGATATTCTGGGAGATGCGGCTCCCACTGTTTCCAAACTCATTGAGTCTGTCGGCTTCGATGAGGATGTACGAGGTCTCTTGGGTGACCCGTCTGATTGAGCCTCCGGCTCCCTTACTCGTTTGCCGAGAGCATATACCTCATTGAGGTCTTCCTCATTTAAGTTGAGTGCCTCAGGTGGGAACGCCCTTGTAATTAGGCTCGCTGTGGTTGTGTCACCAAACTTCACGTCCCGCGCAGTGAGATATTGATTCCTCTTTATATCCAAAAGGCGGTAGCCTTTATAATTGGTTGACAGACCGAGAAGTTTGCATTCTATGGCTCTGTTACTTAAATTAGGATTGGACCGCTTCGTTTTCGGAATATGGGCGTAGCATGTGCTTCCCCAAATACGGAGAATTTTCCCGCTTGGCTTCTTTCCATATAATGCTTCATATGGGCTTTTACCATTTAGTCGTGCTACTGGAATGCGATTGCCAACCTCTGTCAAGTACATGAGAGCCTCTGGCCACCATTTGGCCGCCATACCTGACCCCAACAGCGCACAGCGGACATTACCCATAGCCGTTTGGTGCGCTTTCTCAGCCGACCCATTTTCTTCTTGGGATTCAACATTTGAATGCTGGTAAATAAGACCATTCTTTTCGCAATATGCCTTGAGTATTTTATTTACAAATTCAGTTCCACCATCCGTCCTTATCTTTTTGACCTTATACGGAAATTGCCTTTCCAGTTGTTTAATGAGGCTTTTTATCTTGCCTCCGACCTCTTTGAGGGACTTAAGGATAAAATACCACTTGTATGCTGTCGCATCATCGACAATAGCCAGCGCATATTGCGATTTTCGCCTAAATTTACCAAATCGGATCGATTCTTCAAACCGCCGAGTAATCGACAGAGGCATATAATTGGTCAATAATCGACAGATCCCCGATCGCAGTTCTTAGTCTCTAGGGGCGTGCCAGTAGTGGTGGGGGCGTTCTCTTCGTGCAGATCTACCACCAATTCCTCGCACGAAGGTATATGCTGAGGTTCTGTTTAGTGTCGAGCCTTCTCACGGCTTGGACGCCAGGCTTGCCTACGATTCTGTGGAGCATCGCACAAGTTTTGTGGTTTCCGATTCACGCGTAACGATGGAGGCAGCAGTAACGAAGCAGCACGCGCACCAAAATACCGTTTCCACTGTTTGTATGGATACTACAATCTTGGATACAGCAAGAAGGACCTCGCCCACGTTTACAACAAGAGCATTAAAACCATTGCCTGGATTCAAGTGTATGAAGAGACGGGAACTTTCGAGAGAGCAGCTTCCAAGAGGGAAAATAAATTCACAGAAGCCCACAGGAAGTGGCTTTTTGACTTTTATCAGCAGCGACCTCTCTCCTTTCTCGATGAAGCCCAAGAAGCCTTCAAGCGGGTGCATCATATCTCAATTTCGATCTCATCCGTCTGGAGAATTATTCATTCTTTTGGCCTGACATGGAAAGTTCTCGAGCGCAGAGCGATGCATATCAAAGAGCATGATGTATTTCGCTTTATTGAAGAGTTAAGTCGCATTGATTGGAGCTATCAGAACATTGTGTTCCTTGACGAAGTTTCTTTTGACAACCGTGGTATGGTTCGCAAGCGTGGCTACGCAATTCGAGGTAAAAAAGTCGCTATCCGCGGTGATTTCTCTCGGAAGCCTCGCGTTTCAATACTAGCGTTTATCGGTGTGAACGGAATCCTCGACTACTTTAACACGGATGGAACATTTGACCGCGTTGAATTTGTCAAGTGCTGCGAGGACACGTTCGACAGTACCCGGGTCCAAACTCGGTGTGGATACTGGATGGCGCTGGTATACACAGACACCCGGACATTGTTCACTTTCTGAGAGGCATTGGGGGTCGTACCGATATTTCTTCCTGCCTATTGCCCATTCTTCAACCCAATTGAGTATTTGTTTGGATATGTGAAGAAAATTTTTCAGCGGCACTACGTGGAGACAAGCGGTCGAGATCTTTTGCCATTCATCGTTGAAACATTCACTCGCTTTGAAGCGTTTGATATGTCGCAAGTATTTCGCCATTGTGGGTGGATGGTGCAGGGATACTTTAATCCTTTTAACCAACTGGAAAAGGAAGAGCGAGTACGAGCTGATGACAATGATGTCGGCGAAGAAATTAGCAATGCAAACGAAGACGATTTGGATTTTTTGGTTAGGCAAGATGAACCGTAATGGAAGCTCCTATTGGTCGTCGATTACTCGTGATCGAAGTCGAGAATGTTTTCCATTTCATCTAGTGGGTCAGGTACGTCACGATTTGGAAACATATCTAGCATAAACCCCTCAATGATATTCTTGCGCGTTTTCAGATCGTTTTGATGGTCTCTCAGCCGTCTTCCGAATGCTTCCCAGTCTTCGTACAGGACCCTGCAGTCTTCAAGCGATGCATTAACGCAGTTCAGAGCAAGGTTGGACGATCGGGACACGTTCGTAAGGTGCTGTTCCAGACGTGATTCAGATGCACGAAACATCTTCAGAATGTCGGCAGGTGGATCGCGATTGATGGCTGCCTCCCAAGTCGAACGGTCCAGGTTTGCGGTCACTCGGTTTGCCCACATTCTCCAGACAACGTCGGGCGCATCGTACACAGACTCCCATCGCTCTTGTAGTCTCTCTACTACTTCATGGAGACAAACCTCAGCTGTTGCTCCAGCTCGATCAGTAACCAACGGGTTAACGCATGCATCCTTGAAAGTCTCGAGAACTTGTTTCGTCGTGATCGCAGTTCCATACTCGAACAGAAGCAGCATAACCGTCTCGCCATGGGTGTCATGTAGCCATTTATTCCACGCTCGCTCAGACTTTCCACTATCTACTGCGCGTCGCTTGGACTTGAGTTGCATCACCTGATACCATTTCTCTATCTCCGGTGGCTGAGTTGACCACTCCTCTTCTGCTTTCACTGCTCTCCCCTTTATCCGAGGGCTGAATCGTTCCCAGAGCTTCGGCATCGTATCTCGGAACGAAGACCCATTCACGACAAAGTCATCTAGTGTTTCACCTGACGAGTCACGCTGATTGATTGTCTGCTTAACAATTGGCCGCACAACGAGCTGGTACAGCGACTGCTGTGCAGCGTCATCAGCAGGCGACCGAGCTGCGTTGCGATTCGATGATAGCTCCACTAAACGGGGCGATCTACGTACAGGAGGTGCGCCTTCATGGCTTTCATGTGGCGCTGCCGACTGAGGAGATAAACCTGGTGATGAGCGGGCAGTACCCGTACTCGATGCCAACCGAGGTGATCGGCGGAGTGGAGGGGTACGCGCTGGGCTGGAAGGGGGACGGTGTACGGCCAGCAGTCGTTTCCATTGACGTACGATTGCCACCGAGACTTGGCGAGCGTTCAGTTACCTGGAGAGGAGCAGCAGGCAATTCATCTGGATGATGCAATGGGGGAGTCCGCTGTGATCGCCTCGTAGCCGAATTGCGAGCTGAGTATGGTGATACGCGTCGTGAGTCACGATTGCGTCTTGCAGGACCTTGTGGGGAAGTAGAAAGCCGGTCACGTTGACTATCGGCAGCGCGAGGGCCGTCGTCCCTCACTGCCGCGTGCATCTGGAACTTGCCGACTGAGCTCAATGGATACATTCTTGCACTACACAAGAGCATAAATGTATTCTGTTTTGTAGTCGGGCGATTGGCTGCACGATTGATTCAACCAATCGCGCACGGAAATTTTGAGTAGAACGCGCAATACATATGACCTGCTGTACCAAAAAGTCCTTTGATTTTGATCTTTCCGAGAGAGTCCAAGTGCAGCGTGTGCAATGGCTCTGGTCCCTTTGTCCCTACCATATTTCTGTAAGACATACGCCTTGATTTTGCCAAGGCGCAAGTCCGACAAAAGAACTTAACCTTATTCAGTTGCTTTCGTGGGATCTTTGGTGCATCCCCTATAATACCTTCTGATAAGATTGTGATTAGCCGATCTTTTCCCACATGGCCCAATCGAAGGTGCCATTCCCTCATTATATCTGCGAGTTTTTCCTCGCGTGCCTCACGTTTTTCCCCTCAGAGCTAACACTCTTACTTTATGAGTATTAATCCTAACTGGGAAGATAGTACACTCCTGGCCAAATTAATCCGGCCACCCACACTTTTGGTCGTAGCGCACTCAATTTTTAAGTTTTGAGGCTGCGCTTTGGATATAAGGTTTCTAATGGATAGACTAGAACGGGGTTTGTGCTAACAACTCGATTTCGCAGTTTGTAGGGTAGCTCACATACAATAATTCGATTTGGCCAAGTGGTCTAAACTTCCGGCCACTTATAGCATACTAAAACCAAGACAAGTGTACCGAAATGATTGTATTAATAGTGAGTCTTCCCTCCATTCTTCTCGATGACTTCGATGCAGCGTCGCGGCATCGACTCAATCAACTTCTCTAGTGTCGAATGCTCAATACTATCCCACGCGGCTAAGATAGCCGTAGTTAGCTCACTCACATTTGCGTACTGTCTACCGTTTGGGTACACCTTCCGCGCCAGTATCGCCCACAAGTTCTCGATGGGGTTTAAATCTGGAGAGCGTGCGGGCCAGTCAAGTAGTTTGATGCTCTGCTCGTCGAAAAACTCCTTAGTTTCTCTGGAAGTATGGATTGAAGCATTATCTTGTTGATAGATGAAATCGGTTCCATAATTCAGGTGAGCGAACGGTAGCAAAACCTCCGACACGGTATAAACATAATGTGACGATGCCTGCCGTCCCACCAGTACCGCAAGCTTCGTCCTGCCCTTGGCGCTGAAGCCGCCACAAACCATCACAGACCCGCCTCCATTTTGCCGCCTCACCGTCGATCTCGGTGGTCGCCGAATATATACTCGTCGCATCGACCGTGGGTGCTTCGGCACATTTCAGCACTGTGAGTATCTAGAGAATGAACTTAGAGACCAAGTGTTTGACGATTTGATGAGCATTAGGGAAGACAACGAATAATTACGATGCAATGGCCAGGCTTGTTGATTGTGTTCGGTGTCAGCTAACGCGTGTAGATCTACTTTGTTTATTCATCTTCTAGACGGTCTACATCTTGCATGGTTGGATTGGTGGCAGGTGCCGGGTTGAACTCGTGAAATATACCTTGGGTGAAGATGTCATGGTCAGGAAAACCGATTGCACGTCTCAATGACGCAATGTCAACCTCGACAGGCATCCACAGCCCGTTGAATTTCAACAACACAACACCAGTTTGCCGTCCAGCTTCAACATCATCATCTACTTGGCGGATGTCTACCCGCTGTTGATCCAAAGCCATCGCTTGGGCGGTGGTGTTGTCACCATGGACTTCGAATGGAGCCGCATCAGGACGTCTAGCATGAGTGACATCAAGATGGTGGGCCGAAATTTGACCAAATTCTGCCTCGTAGGCGAGTCTTTGGACTCGATCATTCTACACACGTTGAGCTGTGGCTCGGTGGAACTGCTCTGGCGGAGCCGCACGCTGCATGTATAGAAACGCCTCGAATCGAAAGTCGTCTAGACGAGCTATATCACCAGCGGTCGAGAGCCTCCATCGGGGCTGCAGTGTTGTTGCAAAATTGTCGGGCGTAAGCTTGACATGCTTCTCTTGCGAGTCGTTGCGGGCCTTCTTTAGGTAGATTTCAGCAGGGTCGGGAAGTTGGATTAGCCGTCGTCTGCCCTCAGGTCTAGCCGTGAGCTCGGTGAATTTCGATAGGCACTTTTCTCGGCACACTGCATAGCCTTACCAACGTCAAAGCGAACGTCCTTGCGCCAACCAACACGAGCTCTCCCATGCGCCTCACCCACACGAACCACAAGAACGGCTGCCGCGCTTTCCAGTAACAACCGAGAACCAGCAGCAGCACGAACAGCTTGTACACGCCAAGGCATGATCGATCCTGTGTCGGCTTCAGTCTGCACCTCACTGGCATTTTTGTATCATTACTTGGGTGCTCATCGCTTTCAGCAACGAAGAAGATGAAAATCGGAGTGGCCCGAGGGCTCCCAGAAAAGATTTGCAATAAATAACGCAGTTCTTCGATTGTCTGGTAGAGCAAGCACACATATACTGTAGAGACAGTCAAATTCATTTGCACGCTGTGAAAATAAGTCTGCTTCTTAGCAGGCGTACCTTTAGACCTTATTCTCCAAGTGTTGCACCACATGCCCACCAAATCCGTAGTCACCTGCTATCGTGGCCTCCACCGAGCTCTCCCCCGTGCTTCAGCTGTGGCTTCGTCCAGCAACACCACCTTGCTGTCTGTGAGCAGTGCACGACCGATACAGATGTGCTAACGCTGACACACTCGACAGGTCGTCTCCACACTGGACCACCTCGACGTCACGTCCCGCCGGCGTTCCAGCGACGCAATTTGTCCGCCATGCGCGCCTGCTTGAGCGCAGATGCGGCCGCTCGAGTACTCATAGAACGGATCCACTATCGCTCGTAACGGACTGCTCAAGAACACGGTGCCATGTGGGATGATGGCGAGGCTGCGGTGTAGTTTGCTCAGGTTGATGGCAAGACGTCGGCGCCGACGACGCCGCCGATGCACACTCACCCGCTGTCAGAGTTCTCCCTTGTTTATGCCGTGGTCCCCTCCGCCTGTACTTGCCTCCACACCTCCTCTGCGGTCTTCTCCACGAATGCTCTGCTGCCGTGTCCATGGTCTCCGCCTTGGCCACCTTGATGAATCTTCGTCCTGGTCTTCAGTAGCTCCCAAGCCTTCTCACACCAACAGCTATGGTTTGCTGTTTTAGTTTGAGGGTGCGGCCAAAGTGGGGAGGGAAGGTCCAAAATAAGGTGGTCTGGTCCGACCCGTGGTCCGAATTATAAACCGGGCTCGGTCCGAAATAACCAGCTAAAACAGACGGCAAAAGGGATGAAAGCCACAATACATGTCCAGGGCTCTGACATTTCGCATCTGTATTTTTGTCGGACGCGTAATTCCGAGTCGTTCAATACAAACTAATGCCGTGCTAACACGGAGAAGGTCTGGCTTTTGAGATTGCTTGAGGTATTACATGTGCTCTAATAGCGTGACTACTAGTGGATGCAGTACATACCTAAGTACCCCAAGCGGAATGCTTTGGGAATGGCTCGTGATGCCCCAGGGCCTCAAGAACGCGCCCGCCACCTTCAATCGCATGGTTTCCCACGTGCTGCGGCCTCTGCGCGACTTCGCGCCGAGTTACTTCGACGATATCTTCGTACACAGTCGCGCTGAGGGCGGTCTTAGCGCTGAGGAAGTCCACTTACGACACCTGAAGCAAGTGTTTCAGGTGATGCGAGAAGCGAAACTGTACGCAAACTTGAAGAAATGCGTCTTCTGCGCACCGGAAATACCCGTGCTTGGCTGCTTCGTGAGCAAGGATGGCGTCCGGGCTGATCCGGAGAAGATCTCGTCCATCTGCGCGTGGCCGGTTCCTTCAAATCCAACCGAACTTCGTCAATGGCTCGGTCTCGCGAACTATCTCCACAAGTACACCAAGAACTACACCGGCTTGATCCAACCGCTCTCGTCGCTGCTGAAGAAAGGCGCCGCGTGGTCGTGGCGTCCCGAGCACCAGGAAGCTTTCGACCTGGTGAAGAAGAGCTTGGCTGCTGCGCCAATCTTGATGCTGCCCGACGAGTCCAAGCCGTTCCACGTCGTATGCGATGCCAGCGATTTCGCAATTGGGTGCGCGTTGATGCAGTTTGACGACGATGGTCGTGAGCGCGTCGTCAGCTATCAGTCGCACCAGATGAAGCCCGCAGAACGCAACTATCCCGTTCACGACAAGGAACTCCTGGCGATGCGCTACGCCCTGATTAAATTCAGGGTGTACTTGTTGGGGGAACAGACTTTCGCCGTTTACACGGACCACGCGTCGCTGCGAACAGCGATGAAGAGCCCGCATTTGTCTCAACGCATGGCGCGTTGGCTGTCGTTCTTCTCGGAGTATAACTTCGTAGTCCACTACAAGCCCGGCAAGAAGAACATCCTCGCCGACGCTCTGTCGCGTCGTCCCGATTACTATCCTCGGGGCGCGTTGCCGTCTCAAGATGTCGACGACGACGAAGAGGAGTGCGTCACGTGCGTGACGTTGGGATTGAACCTGACCAGCGTCGCCCCAGTGCTGTCGCTCCGGGACGAGATCGCTGCTGCCTATGAACATGATCCCATCTACTCGAAGATCAAACAGCAGCTTCGATCTCCTAGCGATGCCACACTGGGAGCCCTGTCGCGGTCGTCTCGCAACCAAATTCATCGCTACCAACTCGATGACGAGTTGCTGACGTACAGCATCGACCAGTACGATGCTCCCCGGATAGTGATTCCCAATGATCCCGATTTGCGCTCGCGGATCATCCACGAGTTCCACGACGCTCCCATCGGCGGATACCTCGGCCGCGAGAAGACGTTCGCGGCCGTGTCCCGCGATTTCTACTGGCCCCATTTGTACAAATGGGTACGCAAATGGGTGCGCACCTGCGAGATCTGCCAACGTGTCAAGCCTTCCCCGTCGTCGCAGGCGCCTTTACGCCCGCTTCCAATTGCCACGGAGCCGTGGAAGTCAGTCTCAATGGACTTTGTCTTCGGTCTGCCGCCCGACCCCGAAGGCCGGACGGGCGTCCTCGTCTTCGTCGATCGATTCAGCAAAATGGTCCACTTCGTGCCCGTTCACCTTGAGACCACCGCGGACGAGTCCGCGGCGCACTTCGTCGACCATGTCTTCCGTCATCACGGACAGCCTGAATCCATCGTCTCCGACCGTGATCCTCGGTTCACGGCCGCCTTCTGGACCAAACTCTTCGAGCTGCTCGGCACGAAGTTGATGATGTCCACTGCTGCGCACCCGGAGACGGACGGCCAGACCGAGCGAGTGAACCTGATCTTCGAAGACGTACTTCGCAGCTACGCCTCGTCGTTCACCAACTGGAGTTCCTTCCTCCCGCTGGCCGAGTTCGCGTTGAACAACGCCGAACTCGCGTCCACCGGACTAACTCCTTTCTTCGTCAACACCGCGCGGCACCCACGCGTTCCGGCTCTCCTCGCCGTGGGCCATCCCACGGCGCTGCGTAGCTCCACTCTGGTGGGGGAGGAAGTCGAAAAGCCGTCGGCCGT
This sequence comes from Phytophthora sansomeana, assembly GCA_032158285.1. NCBI lineage: Eukaryota > Oomycota > Peronosporomycetes > Peronosporales > Peronosporaceae > Phytophthora > Phytophthora sansomeana. The sequence continues at coordinate 579,736 of JAPDHH010000255.1, forward strand.
CGCCTCACCGACAGTATCGAGTGCAGCTCCCAAGTCAGCGACGCTCAACGCGATCACGCGCGCGCAAACGAAGAAGCCTCTTGCGATGCGAGACATCCGATGCCGTGTTGGGCGGCATCGCAAGACTCGTCATGGGCCGAACGCACGCTGAATACCCCGGGAGCTAGTCCGACGCCCGCTGGTAGTGACGTCGCAGCGAACTACGCGCCGAAGAAGTCGGCGCGACCCATCGATGAGTCCAAGGTGTCCGAGTTCGTCCTCCACCGCCAAGCCCTGACGCGCTTCGTTCGTGACGCCCTCCTGTCTGCCGTCGATAAGCAGAAAGAGAGTGCCGACAAGCGTGGCAGGAAGAACACTGCCTACTTCACGACAGGACAGCGAGTTCTCCTGTCGACAGACGGCATAAGGAACTCCGCGGTTACCAACCTCGGCGCGAACAAACACGCGCCGCGCTTTATTGGGCCATTCAAGATTACGAAAGTGCTGAGCGACGCCGCTACGGCTACACCCGACATTCTACGTCCGGGCGGCTCAAGAAATACCATCCCGCTACGATTCCCGAGACGGCTCAGACGACTGAGCCGGTGCCGCCGCGTACGTCGAACGTCCCTCCCGCCGCGCGCGACGCGCCATCGCGCCAGTCGTCCCAGGCGGGCGCGGCTGTGTTCCCGTCTGCGCTTGACCATGAACCGCGCGCTCCAGCATCCGTACGCGCTCCAACAACTCCCGATTCGACTGCCGGAGAGCAGTCGCAGTCTGAGCAGCCTCCGACGACTGCTGCACTGCAGCATCCACCTCGCGGAGTGCGTCCCAATAGTGATTCTCCACGACATCGTCGCTTTGGCCAACCAGAACCCGAGCGCTACCGGCGCGACGGTCCTCCTCCCGTTGTCGATGCTGCTGGCGATATCCGCTGGATTGTGGATCGCATCGTGGGGCACGAGGATCCTCCTCGCGCACACAGCCGCCCTCACGCCAGCCGGACGGCCCCGGCTGCTCGTCGCCACAGGGTACGTTGGCTCGGGTTTCCCTCCCGAGGACGATACGTGGGAACCCCGCGCCAATCTTCTCCGCGACGTTCCAGACGTGGTCCGCGAGTACGAGTCGCGTGTTGACTCCGATGATCCACCCAAGTCGTCCGTGACCACGATCTTGAGCGACGATCACGCGCCGGCGAAGAGGAACGGCGCCTTGACTGCCGCGTGAGCGCGACCGAGAACGACGCATACGTGACCGAGAACGAGAACGACGATCCGCGCGACCATCGCCCGCCCTGGCAGCAGTCACCGGAGATCGACTCCGCTGTGAACGCCGTCGGGTTGCCCCGGCGGTGTTAGTCGGTCGAGATGCCTCGGAGAAAGCTCGCCTGTAGCGCTGAACCCAATCGTTCTCCGCAGTCCCAAGTGGATGCTCGGCGATGTGCCGGTTCCAGTCCTCCTCCGTCGGGCGCGGCCCGGCGCACGTTTCACAGCCCTCGGCGACGCGCACGTAGCACATGCGGTCGAAGTCGACGTAAGTGAGGCCGCAGACCTTGCTTCGCAACTCGCTGAGCGAGTGCGCAGCGACGATGCCTTCCCGACGTTCCAGCCAAGCGATGAAGTCCTCACCCGTCCGGTTCATCAAGTTCCAGCGCTTGATGAAGGCGCACCACGACTCCTGCAGCGCTCCGTACTCGACGCCCTCGATGCTCGTCTGTCGCAATCCACGAAATCGACGGAAGAGATTCTTCATGGCGTCCAGAGTGTCCGGGTTGGTCGCCCCGGACAAGTCGTACAAGTCCCACGTTCGGATCTCGCCGTCCATGACACGCGGACGGCGTGACAAGTCCCTCACTGGCGCCGACGACGTCGCCGTCGTCGAAGAGTCCGTACGCGAAGTGTCCGTGCGTGTCTGCGAGTCCATCGTCGCTGGCTGCTGCTGTGCTCCGGTCTGCTCGGCGCGTGTTGAGCTGTGGGGCTCCTGCGCTCCGCAGGAGCACTCGACGTTCTCACCGTTGGCCATCTCCAAGATTGACAGAATAAGATTCTCGCGCTTACGTTGCGTAAGCGCGACTTAAAGAGGGGGGTGATGTAATGGGCCCTCCCCAATTACATAAGTAGGTAGGTCTTATATACAAAAGTAGGTACAAAAGCACTCGGCTAGCGCGTGCTGTGTTGTCGCTCTCTGATTGGCTAAAAAGGCAAACATTATAGCCAATCAGGAGTCGACCTGCAAATGAGTGGTTCTCAGAGGTCTAGGGCTCCCACCCTGCCCCTAAATTAAATCAGAGTCTATTTTCCCGAGAGTTAAGTCTGTCTTACTTATTGCGAGCTTCCTCATCGCTACGTGTAAGCTAGTAACGGTAAAGACATAGCCCGTTACAGTAGCAAGACAGGAATTTACTTAATTCTCTGACTGCATTTGCAATTTTAGGCCGGGTACCACGCACCAAATACATAAGCGACTCTACAAGACCTCTATAGTCAAATGGTTGTGCTGATATTTGGTCAGGCGTTAACTTCACTTCCTTTTCTAACACCACACTTTTTGCTTGCGGAGTTGGCTCTGAGTTACAGTCCTCCATATCAAACTTTCGTAGCAAGTCCATGATATACTTGTGCTGTGACATACTGAGGATTTTTTCGGCTCTGTCCCTCTTGATTTCCATCTTCAACATGTAGTGGATCTCACCAAGATCTTTCATCGTGAATCTTTTAGACAGCTGTGCCTTTACCTTGTTCATCAATAACATGCTGCTCGACGCAATAATGATATCATCCACGTACACACATATCAGGACAACATGTGTAACCTCATTAACCTCCCACTTTCGACGGTACAAACAGTACTCCTTTTTGCACCGACGAAATCCAAGGTGCACTAAAAATTTGTGCAAAAGCGCATACCAAATTCGTGGCGCCTGCTTCAGACCATACAAACTTTTTAAAAGTTTGCACACGAGTCCCGCACTTCCGTGACGGAACCCATGGGGTTGTTGCATGTATATTTCCTCACTTAATGAGCCGTTGAGAAATGCAGTTGACACATCCATTTGATGTACTTGGAGGTCCTTTATAGTGGCAATAGCAAGGAGCAAACGGAGTGACTCATACCGAGCGACCGGTGTGAAAATCTCTGTATAATTTACCCCATAAATTTGAGTATTACAAGGGTCGCTGCTCAAGGGTCGCTAAAAATGGTATCTTCAAAGTAGTCACGGGTGGCCTAAACAAACGAACCCAAGACCTGACCAATTGGCGGCTGAGCTTGTTAAAACTTGGCGAGCGGTGAATGTGTCCTGGACTTTCAGTCAATCAGGTTCTCAGCTGTTATTCATCGAAGTAGTGTAGCCGCAACCCACAGGACGGTCGTATCTGCTCTTGTAGGCGTAGCCAAAGGGAGGTTGTGCCTCCACTTGGTAGGTCTTTGCCTTGTATGTGTTTGTTTTACCAATTAGAGTTCAATTTGCCCCGAAGGACGCAAGCAGTTGTGTTTTGCCTGCCTGTGCCCAAGGGTGTCGAGGAGGATATCCGAATAAATTCAGCCCTCACTTAGTACATACAGATTAACCCGGGTAGCGGGGTTTTCTTGGCTATTTCATATACCCGTGCGTTAGCTTACCGGATGTACGTTCCATATTCAGAGAAAGCTAGGGTGGTATATGTGTATTCTGAGAGCATTTGGTAGCCTTAGTGTGTATATTGACTACAAGTACAGTTCGCCTGATATTTGAGGGTGGTGCGCGGAAGTCCCAAAGTTGTAAGGTACTTTGAATTCGTGACAGGTTATCCCAAGTCGAATAGCTTCAGCCGAGTCGTTGCTTCACCCGAGAGAAGAAAGGAGAAGCTGGTACGAGCCTGGGCTAGGGTCAGGTAAATAATAAGACTGAAAGTCGACTTTCAGCTGGGGTCGGAAGGAGGAACGAGGAAGCTGTACGGAAAAAACAAATTTTCTTTTAGCCACTTCATCTCACACAAAATTGATACATGTGGTGGTATACCAGTTGGACGGATACGAGCATCACTACTTCCATCTCCTGATCGGACTCGCTCGACAAGAGATGACAGAAGTGTTGTGTCCTGAAATAATGGTGTCTCAAAGACTGGGTGCTTGGGTGACAGAGCCTTCGTCAGGTAAGAGTGGTGAAAGGTTAAAGAGGCTAGGCAATACTCCGCGATAAACTTCAATCTTTCAGGCAACCCCGGAAACATCAAACGGACACCTCGCTGAACAACGTCGTCACTTTCACTAAAGTGGGGCGGCAATGTCGAAAAGGTGTAGCTCTCCGTCGGCAATCCGGCCACTGTCCGCCCGACGTGCATGTCACCTGCTGCTTCGTAGCGTAAATAAGTGTTCTGGACACCACCAAGTGACCAGCCAGCTCTCAAATGAATAGCTGTCGACGACGGACATGCCGTTGACCCCGAAGAACAAAATGTGGCTGAGCCTTTCCGCATTGAATGTGTACCCAAGTCGCTAGGATACAGACCTTGTCGTTTTAACTCGGCAGCAACATCATTTTCAGCTAATAAACGCTGCCAACACTTTCGGAATCGCTCATACTGGTTGTTGCCGGGGAACAGAAGGTCACTATCATCAAATGTTGTAGACGCCCAGTATAAACCCAGCGCGACAATGGGGCAGATGGAGGGTTGCAGTGGATTGGCATAAATATGCCGAGGATATCGCGGACGATCACCGCCTTGGTCGTTTTTCATGTGAGCAAAATAAATCTGAAGTGCGTCACCTCTCCATTCCATGTGTGAATGCCGGATTCCAAAAGCATTCGATGAACGGCACATCAGGTTCCACGCTATCACCATGTACGCGTGTGAAAAAGTCATCTCCTTGCCGTCAAGTGCGAGAATTCTACTGCATAAAAAACTGTACAAATCAAACATTAGAGGGTCTTTACCTGTCTTGATCTCGCTGGCTCCATTTGACGCGTCCTTGGCTAGCTTTTGTTTCAGACCTTTGAAGTAGGTAATCAATTCTGATTCCAACACCTTGCTCATGGTTTCGCCGAAGTCACGAAACAGGTTGAACAGGCCTGCCCTGTGCGTGTTGAGGGCGGAGTAGCTCAGCGCCCCGCCGTCTTTCCGTTTCAACGTGATGAGCCATGTGACGAAGTCCTCGGCGTTCAGGGCATCGAAGACAAGGGGTGGAATTCGAGGATCCAGGTTGATTGCATCTTTAACTCGCTGTCGTAGTTGTTGGGTAGAGTACACTGTGACGTTGCCAATACGTTCGGCAAACTGGGGCGTGACGAGGTGTGCTTTGTTCTCGATGACCCAGGCCAGAAAGCGGCCGTACGAGTTCTGGAAGGTGGCCCGAGAGCGAGCGGTGACCGTGTTATCGCGAATCTGGCGGACCTGTTGCTTTAAGGAGGCCCAATCGTAGCCCTCCGTAGCAGTCGTATTTTTGTCTGCCATTTTCTGTGAGAATCGCGAATTGCGATCGTCGCCACACGTTTACACAGAGAACAGAAAATCGGTTTTCCAGAAAATGTCGGACGTAGTGTCTGACTCTAAGCCAGAAAATGGGTTCAAAGTCCGCCATTTTTTGGGGAATGTCAATTTAGGCCAATAGGAAAAGACTTGCACTTTGTGTGCGACACTGTGTCGCACCAGATGCCCTGCCGAGTGATGTGCGGATGAATGGAGGATGCAGGCTGGTGCAGTTGGACCAGCTGCACCGTCCTCACTTCCAAATCTGACGGCTAATAGCAATACCAATATTTCAGATAAGTACCAAGGACACCAGGCGCTATGAGCAGTGGACACATGAGGAGTGCTCCGAGTCTCGGCCTCGAAAAGTTCTCTGGGAAAAAGGGGGAATTCACCATGTGGAAGGATAAGGTCCTTACCCACATCAACCAACTGGACCAAGAGTACGCGCGCAGCATGCTGGAAAAGGACCAGCCGGCGCCGACTGTGCTCATGGAGGATTTCCTGGCGTCAACACCTGAGAAACCGGAGATCTCGGTTGCCAAGGAAATTTCCAAGGAAGAGGCTAGGGAAGAACGCTGGTGGAACCAGCATTGGACACGATGCTCACGCCGCCATGCTGGATCTGTTCAACCAACGCGTTCTTATCAACCTTACCTGACCAAGTGTCCAGGATGAAGCCCTGCGACGTGTGGAAGGAGCTTGAGCAAAGATACGGGTTGGGGGATGCTGGTGGTGTCATCGAGCTAAGGTGTCAGTGGGAGCGGTTGACAACGTCCAACTGGAGTGACCTCGGCACGCTGTTCGCCCAGCTGAAGAAGTTGCGAAACGATATCAACCGCAAGATGAAAGGGCTGGTGGGTGGTGAGATGGTCACCAAGACATGGCTGTGCATGGAGGTCCTCGCCTTACTCCCAAGTGAGTTCTGGGGCAGTTCCATCAGCATGACGAAGGATTGGTTCACCATTGAGAATGTGGAGATAAGCCTTCGTCGAGTTTTCGGCGATCGATCCACGAAAGAGGTGGCTATGCTGACGGACAAGAGACGTCCGGTGTCAATCAACGTGGTCAAGAAGACGATAGGCAAGAAGTGCAATCAAGATGAGGCATCAGCTACTGGGAACGGTGAGTGCTTTTACTGCTTCAATACTGGGCACCGAAAGGCTGACTGCCCAGTGAAGACCAAAAGATCGCGATCCAAACCGTCATGGGGGCCCGCTGTTTCGCACCAACATCCGAACGCTGCCAGGCGGGAAGAAAAAGCGCCTGATGGCTGTCATGAAGGCACGGAAGCCCGAGCCTGCTGCAGGGATAGCCACCTCGAGCAATGAGAAGTCACCAATTGACGACCTCCTGTTTGACAAGGAACTCGAAGAGGAACTTCGAGATACCGATGAACTCACGTTCAAGGACAAGGTTCCTGTGAGTGAGGGTGATGAGTCTATTAGCAGCGCAATGGACATCGACGATGAGGTAAAGAGGCGATATGGTCAATATTTGGCAATGTTGGATAACTTAACCGTCACTGACGACTTGTGGGTGGTTGATACAGGAGCTGGCCATGCTGTGAGCCCAGACAAACGTTGGTTCAGCCAGATCACTACTGGTAGTACTTACACGTTTGAATACGGGAACAAGGGTACATCAACTAGTACTAAGGAAGGCACAGTAGGCTTAAGTGTGCTAAATCCAAGAGGGTACTACAGCGATATATCAATACACAACGTTGCATATGACCGAGAATGTGGTAGTAATTTACTCAGTGCATACTACCTTGCCCAACAAGGATATCACCATATTCAGGCAAAAAAGGGCAAATACCTGTACTTCCTTGATAGGAATAACAAGTTTGTATTTGCAGCAGTAGCACTGGATGAGGTTTACACTCCTGGCAAAATTAATCCGGCCACCCACACTTTTGGTCGTAGCGCACTCAATTTTTAAGTTTTGAGGCTGCGCTTTGGATATAAGGTTTCTAATGGATAGCCTAGAACGGGGTTTGTGCTAACAACTCGGATTTTGCAGTTTGTAGGGTAGCTCACATACAATAATTCGATTTGGCCAAGTGGTCCAAACTTCCGGCCACTTATAGCATACTAAAACCAAGACAAGTGTACCGAAATGATTGTACCGAAACACATGCAGCTCTCAGCTTCCTGTCCAACCATGACTTTGGTGGTTTACGTGGGCCTCCCAGGGGCTGTTTGCTTGTGCATGCCATTCGGCTTTTGGCCAGGGTATGCCTCCGTGGCTGAGCGACGAGGAGAGAGGGCGCATTCGTGGACTTTGTGAGGGAGGGCTGTCCATCCGAGCCATTGCTAAGAAGGTCAAGAGGTCGCGTGACGCTGTCGTGCGCGCTCTGGCTGGAGGCCGTCGTGACCGACGCAAACCAGGACGGAAGCCTGTCGTTTCGACGCGACTGGCGCGGCTCCTTCTACGCAAAGCAAGTAGCGGTGACTACTCCGCGGCTCAGCTTAAGATCGAGTGCAAGTGCGACTGTTCTACACGTACAATTCGGCGCCTCCTTTCTGGTGTAGATTGGCTAATCTACACCAAAATGGAGAACACGTTACCACTCACAGCGGCGCACAAGGCTCACCGTCTAGCATGGGCTAAGTGCATGGTGGTCACACCGCAGGCGGATTGGGGCAACATAATTTTTTTCCGATGAGAAAAAGTTTAATCTGGACGGGCCTGATGGCCTCCAGCACTGCTGGCGGGATATTCGGCGACCACCGAGATCGATGGTGAGGCGGCAAAATGGAGGCGGGTCTGTGATGGTTTGGGGCGGCTTCAGCGCCAAGGGCAGGACGAAGCTTGCGGTACTGGTGGGACGGCAGGCATCGTCACATTATGTTTATACCGTGTCGGAGTTTTTGCTACCGTTCGCTCACCTGAATTATGGAACCGATTTCATCTATCAACAAGATAATGCTTTACTTCCAGAGAAACTAAGGAGTTTTTCGACGAGCAGAGCATCAAACTACTTGACTGGCCCACACGCTCTCCAGATTTAAACCCCATCGAGAACTTGTGGGCGATACTGGCGCGGAAGGTGTACCCAAACGGTAGACAGTACGCAAGTGTGAGTGAGCTAACTACGGCTATCTTAGCCGCGTAGGATAGTATTGAGCATTCGACACTAGAGAAGTTGATTGAGTCGATGCCGCGACGCTGCATCGAAGTCATCAAGAAGAATGGAGGGACGACTCACTATTAATACAATCATTTCGGTACACTTGTCTTGGTTTTAGTATGCTATAAGTGGCCGGAAGTTTGGACCACTTGGCCAAATCGAATTATTGTATGTGAGCTACCCTACAAACTGCGAAATCGAGTTGTTAGCACAAACCCCGTTCTAGTCTATCCATTAGAAACCTTATATCCAAAGCGCAGCCTCAAAACTTAAAAATTGAGTGCGCTACGACCAAAAGTGTGGGTGGCCGGATTAATTTGGCCAGGAGTGTACTATCTTCCCAGTTAGGATTAATACTCATAGAGTAAGAGTGTTAGCTCTGAGGGAAAAACGTGAGGTACGCGAGGAAATACTCGCAGATATAATGAGGGAATGGCACCTTCGATTGGGCCATGTGGGAAAAGATCAGCTAATCACAATCTTATCAGAAGGTATTATAGGGGATGCACCAAAGATCCCACGAAAGCAACTGAATAAGGTTAAGTTCTTTTGTCGGACTTGCGCCTTGGCAAAATCAAGGCGTATGTCTTACAGAAATATGGTAGGGACAAAGGGACCAGAGCCATTGCACACGCTGCACTGGACTCTCTCGGAAAGATCAAAATCAAAGGACTTTTTGGTACAGCAGGTCATATGTATGCGCTGGCTATTGTCGATGATGCGACAGCATACAAGTGGTATTTTATCCTTAAGTCCCTCAAAGAGGTCGGAGGCAAGATAAAAAGCCTCATTAAACAACTGGAAAGGCAATTTCCGTATAAGGTCAAAAAGATAAGGACGGATGGTGGAACTGAATTTGTAAATAAAATACTCAAGGCATATTGCGAAAAGAGTGGTTTTATTTACCAGCATTCAAATGTTGAATCCCAAGAAGAAAATGGGTCGGCTGAGAAAGCGCACCAAACGGCTATGGGTAATGTCCGCTGTGTGCTGTTGGGGTCAGGTATGGCGGCCAAATGGTGGCCAGAGGCTCTCATGTACTTGACAGAGGTTGGCAATCGCATTCCAGTAGCACGACTAAATAGTAAAAGCCCATATGAAGCATTATATGGAAAGAAGCCAAGCGGGAAAATTCTCCGTATTTGGGGAAGCACATGCTACGCCCATATTCCGAAAACGAAGCGGTCCAATCCTAAGTTCAGTAACAGAGCCATAGAATGCAAACTTCTCGGTCTGTCAACCAATTATAAAGGCTACCGCCTTTTGGATATAAAGAGGAATCAATATCTCACTGCGCGGGACGTGAAGTTTGGTGACACAACCACAGCGAGCCTAATTGCAAGGGCGTTCCCACCTGAGGCACTCAACTTAAATGAGGAAGACCTCAATGAGGTATATGCTCTCGGCAAACGAGTAAGGGAGCCGGAGGCTCAATCAGACGGGTCACCCAAGAGACCTCGTACATCCTCATCGAAGACGACAGACTCAATGAGTTTGGAAACAGTGGGAGCCGCATCTCCCAGAATATCAGTAGCGCCAATTCCAAGGCCGCGTCGGAAGAGGACACCTAACTCAAGGCTGCGGGACTATGTTGTCACAATTAATGTAGTCACAACAACAAAAAAGGCAATCCCTATTCCTCGATCCCTCAAAGAGGCACGACAGGCCGCACAACAGTGGGAGGCTGCATTACAAAAAGAGTATCAGGCATTAGTTGCGAATAAGACGTAGGATCTTGTGCCATTACCTAAAGATCGCAAGCTGTTAGGATGCCATTAGTTGTTTGATGTAAAGTACAACCCTGACGGTACGGTTGAGAGGATCAAAGCCCGGCTAGTTGTAAGGGGTAATACTCAAATTTATGACGTAGATTATACAGAGATTTTCTCACCGGTCGCTCGGTATGAGTCACTCCGTTTGCTCCTTGCTATTGCCACTATAAAGGACCTCCATGTACATCAAATGGATGTGTCAACTGCATTTCTCAATGGCTCATTAAGTGAGGAAATATACATGCAACAACCCCATGGGTTCCGTCATGGAAGTGCAGGACTCATGTGCAAACTTTTAAAAAGTTTGTATGGTCTGAAGCAGGCACCACGAATTTGGTATGAGCTTTTGCACAAATTTTTAGTGCACCTTGGATTTCGTCGGTGCAAAAAGGAGTACTGTTTGTACCGTCGAAAGTGGGAGGTTAATGAGGTAACACATGTTGTCCTGATATGTGTGTACGTGGATGATATCACTATTGCGTCGAGCAGCATGTTATTGATGAACAAGGTAAAGGCACAGCTGTCTAAAAGATTCACGATGAAAGATCTTGGTGAGATCTACTACATGTTGAAGATGGAAATCAAGAGGGACAGAGCCGAAAAAATCCTCAGTATGTCACAGCACAAGTAAATTATGGACTTGCTACGAAAGTTTGATATGGAGGACTGTAACTCAGAGCCAACTCCGCAAGCAAAAAGTGTGGTGTTAGAAAAGGAAGTGAAGTTAACGCCTGACCAAATATCAGCACAACCATTTGACTATAGAGGTCTTGTAGGGTCGCTTATGTATTTGGGCGTGGTACCCGGCCTGATATTGCAAATGCAGTCAGAGAATTAAGTAAATTCCTGTCTTGCTACAATAAAAGTCATTACAGGGCAGCCCAGAGAGTACTGAAATATCTGAAAGGAACGTCGACGTATGGCCTCGTGTTTGATGGAAAGAATCGTGAAGTAACATACGAGCTATACACAGACGCGAGCTTCGCGAATGCAAATGAAAGTCTCCCCGTTACTCACTGTAGGTTTCGCCTGTGTGTACAGGTTCTTAAACTTGCGTATCAAAGAATCGTAGTCCCGATCCATGGAGTTTCTGCTGCGCTTCGCGTTGTAGATCCGTAGCTACCTCCTCCCACATGTTGCGACCTAAAGGCTCGAGCTTGTCGACGATCGTGCAGAGCAGCATTTGGTCGTGCGGGCTGTAGTTTTGGTACCCGCTTTTGCGTCCGCGCTACAAGCGATGCATAGGAAAAGGTCAAGCCCTCGAATGTCACCACTAGAACAAATGGGGAGAGCTTACAGGAGCCATGGCGGCCTTGATCTGCTTCTGAGGGAAGAAGGATCCGAAGAGAGTGAGTCGCGAAATCCGAACTTGGAAGGAAGGATCAAATTGCTTGTATTAACAGCGGCAACTTCAAAAGTAAAGTTAAAAGCAAAGAATTGGGGCCCCAGAGTAAGTGCGTCCTGCAAGCAGAGTACATACAAGAGTCAGAGAGCAGTGTTGAGTCGGAGGTGGCGCGCAGCATGGAGCTCAGGCTGAAGGTGCGCTCATCATGTCCGGCAAGTGCTGCAGATGACGGTGTTGGCAGCCACGTCATCCGCATCGACACAGAAACCAGAGGCGGTCTCCATACGAGACTGTCACCTCTTCACCGCAGGAAAACATCTCGGATTGACACGGCAACTACCGTTAGCGAGCTCCCAGTCTGGACTTCATGGAAGCGGGCGGCCGGGTTGCAGGAGTGGTTGAGCATCCGTGTCAAACCACCTGCAAAATGTGCATCAATCCCCACGTACTTATGACCGGTCGTTCGTGTCTTCAGGCGCAGACGATAGCCTTCATTCGCAGGAGCATTTTTCCGTGGAGGGCCGAACAATTTCACCTCTCCAAAGTATTGGCCTAGCACCTCTCCCCGTGGAATTGCCTCGACTGCCACTACGCCTTGTTTGCCAGTCCTTGTGCTCCGCGCGAGCTGCAGAGCAGGATGCTCCATGAGCGCATTACCGCATACCCCAGCAAATGAACAATTGGAGACTGTACAGAATCGACTCTCGCGAGCGTTCAAACAATGCATGGCGTTGCAGCGCACGTCACAGCCGCACCCAGCACCTCTACGGACACCAGAGTCCACTTGTTCGAACTTCCAGTTTCCAGGGTTGAATTGAGACGACAGGTGCAAGACGTTTGAAGGCCACGCCGACGCCTGCCAATCCTCACGGGCATTCCAGAGAGACGTGTCTCCCACAACGACGCACCCCTGTGAACTCGATACAGATGAAGCGACACTTGGACACGTGTACTCAGCTCTCTGGATGTGAGGTCTTGGCAGGCGGAGAACGCGTCTAGCATAAGGAGCGATGCGTCGCTGCGCGTCGCTATCGTACTCTTCAAAGTATGAGTCAGCGAACCACTCAGGGACGTCATATACAATCTCGAACTCATCGGAGTCCTCAGACTCCATTTGCGGGCCGCAATGCTGCGGCGTTCATGGAGCAACTGTCGATGCCTGAGAAGACGCCACAGGCGACGAGGATTCAAGTGGCGATTGAGGAGACGGCCTCGGTGTCGAAGGTGGCTCCGTTACGGTCTCCTGACTCGAAAACTCAATCTGGCTCTGCGACAAAGCAGGCGACAGAAGACTGGACTCTTCAGCCAGCTTGAATTCACTCAACGGGCACACTTCTATCATAGCCGCCTCGTGGATCAAGGGGTGAGCATAGTTTCGCCCAGATCGCAACTTTGGAGCAAGGAGCGGCAGCGTGGTGTCGCGCGCGCCCCAGGACTTGGTGGAACTTGAAGACCCGTATGGGCTGGATATCTTGGTCTCGGATTGCAGATTTGGGCAAGATCACTTGGCATGGTCTCTGCAGGGTATCACACCATTGCATAATTAGCTCAAATTAATAGTTTCCAATACATAGAGTTCGTATACGCACAACGGGGACCCAGCTGAGTTTTTTCCACCAGGAAATAAGACGGGCGGTGGCTTTCGATGAACACGACTCGGTCGAAGAGGTGATGTACGGGGGTGAAAACTGCGAGTTCGACCTCGCTGAGGCGAGTGCATGGGAGGTCTCGATTGTGAAGGCATCTTGGTCTGGATCAATTGCAACGCTAGATTGTGAGAGACTCAAAGCAGGTAAATACAGCAGCAACAGGACATACGTGACGGTGGACGATGATCGTATAGCTTCAAACACGACATGAATAGTCACAGCACACGTTAGCAGCGGGAACAGAGTCCAAGCTAAAGCAGCGGTGATATCAACAGTCCGTACCAAGACAAAATCCGGTAGAGATCGACAGGTCAGCTTCGCAGGTGGTATGCTAGGGCGCTACACCACACACGCATCCAATTGAGCATTTAGAAAGGTATTTCCATCAGCCAGCAGCAGGTGCGATGTCTTGGCAGAGTGCAAGGACACCTACATCGTTTGCAGCGGCTTGATAGGGCTCCAGGCAATCTGCAATACACACAAGACAACCAAAAGAGGAATTAGCAGGCTAAAGAAACGTCGGACAAGCTCACCCGCTGCAGCAGCAACTCCACCACTATCCTTGGATGGATCCAGATTCGAAATGAGGGCTGAGGCAGCGAGGGGCGGAGCTTCGCGCGTGAGTTTCGCGCCCAAACTTCGTTTGAAGATCCGGTATCTTGAAGTTTGCATACTCGTTGCTGGTTCCAGGTAAAATTTGAACCTATAGTGATACCAAGAGACCCCGTTTAATGCGGTTGCTGATTGAGGTCGAGATAAAACCTGATAAAGCGGAATTTTTTGTTTCGCGATAAAACTTTTTATATATGTTTTGAAAGGCACCCAATGTGTCTTGCGGCGTACTTATTATTACTCCTCTTCGTCAACAGAAAACAAGATGTGCTCAGGCATATCATTCAGACCTGTCAACGCTAGTGCAGAGCGAATGACTCTTGCTGATGGGCCGGGGCATGAAGCGATGTGACTGCTCATATTGGCTGACGAAGCAGAGGTTGTTGCGCTGCAGTGCTTGCATTTGGCGCTTTTGCTCTTGGTAGTTTCCAGAAGTGTGGTCTTCAAAATGATCCCAAATTGGCCCTCTTTTCTTCACCATTGCGGAGAATGAGTTGTGAAGCAGCCTTCGTCTGTCGTGAGGCTCTAGGACTGGCACGTCCAAACATTCTCAAGACATGCTCACCACTAAGATTTTCAGCCAGACAAAGCAGTCGTTTGCTTCAACGTACGACTTGGAACTGTTTTTAAACAGGAGGCGCCATAAAAGACGTTTATAAACGTATTTATTTAGCATATTTATTTGCTTATTACAAATCGATCATTCTAGTGACGCGACAGCTTCCTGTGGCAAACCGCAGAATCCGTTCGCGATCGTCACTCGACATGTTGGCGAGCACACGCCAAAACCACCGCGTTAGTCGTTTTGCTTTTGCGCTGCTGACTTTCCCTGCCACCGCAGTACTCGCTTCCCAGTCCTTCAAATCCAGAACAGGAAGTCCACAAAGCAGCAGGCGCAATTCTGCAGAGTCGAAAGGAGCCAACAAGTGTGCTGGTAGTACGTCATGGACGCCCTGAACAATCGATGCAAGCTCACGAGTCTCCGAACGCGCGAGGTGCCACTGCACAAACAGCGTCACGTACTCTCGTCGGTTGTGCTGAGTCACTCGAATATTCCTCCCATTCGGCTTCAGATCGACGGTCCCCAGTGCAGTGTGGAATACTGAGAAATCGAGTCCGTACGCGTCTTCTTCCTCCTCGTCAGAACTGCCTTGAGCTTGTGATCCCACGGCACTATCGCTGGTCTGGGTTGGTTCTTCCCACATAATCTGCAGACTTCGTGCAAGATTGCCATCTAGCTCAACAAGGTCAGCAAAGGATAGGGGCTCGCCAAGAATGTGCTTGAAGATCACATCAGTCATGGGCAGCGGGACAAGGTGGCCTTCAAGAAGTGCTTTGCCGATGAATCGACCAAATGCGCGGTAGAATGAAAGATGATCTTTTACTGCCAACGACGCGTTTGAGTTGACCGCGTATGCCAGTGCTTTTCGTTCTCGTGGCGAACACATCTCGTGGTTTGTAGTGTGCATGACTTTGAACAATCCGTGTCGTTCGTGCAAGAACTCCGCAGCAACCAGTCCAAACCATTCGCGCAGAAGACCTCCAGCATCGACTCCGGGTTCGTTTTCAAACTTCACGTGAAGTGGTCGTTGAAGCTGAGCTTTTGATGCGTGCAAAAGACTGGAGACGGCAGTCTTCAGTGAACTATGGTCTCGCGGCGTGACCAGAGTCGTGTTGGTGTTTTGAATTTCTTGATCGCGCAGAATCGCAGACGTTT
Organism: Phytophthora sansomeana; assembly: GCA_032158285.1. Lineage (NCBI taxonomy): Eukaryota > Oomycota > Peronosporomycetes > Peronosporales > Peronosporaceae > Phytophthora > Phytophthora sansomeana. Next base: position 595,393 of record JAPDHH010000255.1, read on the forward strand.
GCTGCAGGAACCAGCGGTGTTTTTCTGGAAATGACCTTGATCGTAGTTGCCTTATGCCCATCGAGTCCATGGATTTGCTGGTTAAATTACCCAGACATTCATCCGTCTGTGATGCTGATACAGTGAAACGATCAGGAGGACTTACAAGAGCTTGGTCTGCAGGGACGATTGCAAGTTTTGCATCAAGGCCAGTCTGATCAACACTCACTCGACTGACAATTGCAGTAGCCGTGATGAGTTCGTCCATTGTTGTTGCTCCAAGACCATTGCAATCTGTTGAAGGTGACCAAACGAGTTGGTTTTGGTCATTTAGTACGGCTTGCCATTGCTTTCGTCGCAGTCGAGATGACGGAGTGATCGATGGTCCAAATGTAGGAGTGACTACAGGACAGTACGCTGAAAATGGGGATGAGGGAGCAGTTGAGACTGTTGCTGGTGTGAAGAGTGGAATATGCATTGTAGGTGACATCGCCTGCGCTGCATCGGGGGGAAAGAGCTGCCCACAAGCTGGCCGACCCACGTGACGAGGTGTCCAGCGTACCTTGGCACGAATTATTACTTGTGATGTCGCTCTTCCCAGACCCACTACTCAGCTCAAGTTTGGTACAGCCACAAACTGCACAGCGAGTTTTGTGTGCGTAGTTGGCAAAATCGCATTGCCAGCAACTCCAAAGTCGCAGCAGCTCAATATCGCTGAGGAGGTCTTCATGGAAGTTGATTGTCCGCCTGATCACAAGTTCATTAGCAGTTGACAGCATTGACTCCGACACTTTGGATCTGCACTTCTGGCGGTAGCAAAGTTCATATACCCCGCAAGCAGCGCCGATCGCAAGAAGGACAGCTCCACATAAGACAAGCTCGTCAAAACTCTCTGAAGAGGGATCATTAGCTGCTTGGCCTGGTGGTGTCTCGGCTCGAAGATTCAGAAGCTCCGACTTGGACTCTGGCTTGGAGAGATCAGTAGATGTCGCCGCATGACATTCCACCACTGCCGATAGCAGCGTGAAAAGGAAGGACGTACAGGGATTCATGGTACCTGTAGATAAGGCGAGCTCGTCTTAGTCGGTTGGTGTGTTTCGGATGCCGCTGAAGTGTTTATGCCGAAGCCAGTGAAGGCCCCAGTTAGCCGTTCAGTAGCGGTCGTTTCTTAAGCCAGGACGAACGTTTTCCTAGTAGATGACACATCGTGTTACCCGTTTCCATTCTGCTTGGGAGAACGCCCGTCGATACCAGTTCAATACTGACAACCACGCAAATCAACCTGTGCCGGGCGTTGAGGCAAACCCACCGCCAAGGGTCATGGCACGTAACGACAGCCTTCGTCGCAAACCCAAGCAGCTCCGTTAATTCCTGCACCACCAAACACGTCAAACAGATCGTCACCAGCACCTCGCAACAAACCCTCCGTCTCACATGTTGCATCTCTTATTTCTTGCATCCGACCTTGTGCAGCTTCCAGTCCGCCTTCTGGCACTCTGGACTGCAGTAAAACTGCGCCTTGCACCGCGAGCAGCGCAGCGTGCCGTTCTTCGAGCAGCGGTCCGCGCCGCAGATGCGCTGGATCGATCCGGGCAGCATCATCTTGGCCGGAGCCTTCGCCCGAGCGAGCACCGCGCCCGCCGCCGCTCCTCCGTTCCCCGCCGCTGCCGCAGCCGACTGCAGCTTGGCCGTCTGCACCCACTGCGCGTCACCCGACACCTCGCTCAACCGGAAGTCCTTGCGCTCGAAGTCATCATCTAACACATTGACAACCGTCAGCAAGTCACGAAAAACAACCCCCCCCACACACACACACATTCCCCACTCTCACCGTTGTCGAACACCCGCCCAATAAAGGCGTCTCCCTTGACCTCGAGCATCTTGCCGCACGCTTGGGCAATGGCCGACGCACGCACATTGGTGGGCAGCGCCTTGGCTGTGCCCTTGTCATCCACGTACATGTTGATGCCCACGTGGTCCACGTCCTTCGAGTTGAGCACCAATGGGATCGAGTCCACGAGACTGTCCATCTGCAGCATCATCTGCAGCATCTCGTCCGTCATGGTGGCGCCCTTGGGCAATTGGGCCAGCAGTTGCTGCTTGAACGTCTCCTGCTGCTGCTCCTGGCTGGCGGACGAGGCGCTGGACTTGAAGTGGGCGCGCAGACGCTCCGTTAGACAGCCCAGCTGCGCCTCCTTGTCGTCGGGCAGCGGCACCGCCCACTCCTCCAGCTCCTTGCGCTCATCCGCAGGCACGTACACCACGTAGAAGCTCTTGTCGACGCCAACCATCGTTAATGACACATGGCTACATTTATGTGTCTAGGTTGAGCTAAAGCTGCTATGATTGTTATAGGTTGAGATGTCAGGTTGAGTATAGGTAAAACTACAATTGTAGGTTGGTGGACCAGTGTCGTGCAACACAGTCGCGCTTTTGCCGCCACGAGGACGGAGTGGAGATGAAAATGAGGATTGAGGGCAACCTGCAGCTCATTATTGGGCCCATGTTCAGTGGCAAGAGCACGGAACTCATCCGTCGCATCCACCGCTACCAACACGCTAAGCTCCAGTGTCTCGTGGTCAAGTACCTCTTCGACACGCGCCACTCGGAAGAGTACGTCACGCAATGAGTAGGCGGAGGAGACAGTTACAGTAGCAAAGTGCAATGAGAGACTCACATCTTGTTGGTTCTATATGTTTTTATAGGATGCTGTCGACGCACGATAAAGTTTTCGTGGAGGCGATGCCCGTGCAGACGCTGGAGGAGGTGCGATCGTTCATGGACGACTTCGACGTGATTGGCATCGATGAGGGACAGTTTTACCCTGATGTACGTTGGTTGGCGAGTTGTTGGGGACTTTTTAGAGTTTCCAGGGAGGTCACCATGCTGACGTACTTGTTGGTACTACTGTCATTCAGCTGGTCGAGTTCTGCCAGGATGCCGCCAATATGGGCAAGGTGGTGGTCGTGGCAGCGCTGGACGCGACGTTCGAGAGAAAGGTAATGCATTATCTAGTTGTGGTTTGGCGCTGTTGGAGATTGTGCTGTTGACGTTTTGGTGGTTGATGCAGGCTTTTGACAACGTCGTTGAGCTGATTCCGACGGCGGAGCAGGTCATCAAGCTCAACGCTATCTGCTCGTCATGCGGCCAGGATGCAGGTGAGTGTGCTATGAAGTCATCTCTGCTGTGGATGAAAACTAGCTGCTGACCAATTCTACCTTATTTTGTTTCCGTGCTGATGAAAAACAGCGTTCACACGACGTCTCGTTGCGGACAAGACACTCGAGGTGCGTCCTTTTTGCCAGTCTCCACGCAGCTTTGCGACTTCTCCTCATCGCTTTTGTTCGTTTATTTGCAGCTCATCGGAGGCATCGAAATGTACGAGCCGCGCTGTCGCCAGTGTTTCAACTTGGATTAAAGTCCGCCAGTATTTTATAGACGCGATGCAGATACATCGGTGGACCATGGTGAGTGCATTCAACACTGCTGCCTAGAGCGACAGCATCAAAACAATACACGCTGTTTATCACCACCCCAGTCTCCACAACAAGCACTATCGACAATCCAATTGCTCGCATAGCCTCAAATACTCAGCAACAAAAAATTTCCACTACATGCAAGCGCAATCTCAATGCAGCCCCAAAATCGACAAGCAAAAATGGCAGCATCTACCTTACCTACGCTTCTTGACGGGCTCTTCCAACACACCCTCGTCAGTATCCCGCTTCCTCTTGCCCGCCGGTGGCGCCACGTTTTTCGTCACGGGAGTCCGCGAGTCCTTCTTGTGAGGAGCCAGCACTTTCGCCACGCGGCGACTTGTCTTCCCGGCCTTGTCCTTGGCATTTACCTGCTTGGCTGCACGAATCCCCATCACTTCATCTGCGTCCTCCACGTCCGTCGTCTCTGGCTCCGACAGTCCAAATGGACAATTGAGGACGTGGTGCCTCATGAAAGTGTCCACCCACGCGTCCGAGACCACAAACCCGTCCACCTTGACCTTGAGCTTGTGCACGAGCTCCTCTGCCTTCTTGTGCGCGGCAGTAACGGAAACGGCCTCGTCCTTCTCGATCTGCTTGTCCAGCCATTGCACCATCTCCCTCTCCACTTGAGGACACCGCACGACTTTGGGTTTCGCCTCCCGCGGCTTCTTGGGCGTTCGCACTTTCACAGGTCGCCCTCCTTGACGTAAGACGATGGAGATCGTGGGCTGCGACGGCACAAAGTCCAGCGAGAACGTGTCCGCCGCCCACTGACCAAGCTGCTTCTGCTTCCACTCGGGCTGCTTCTCGCTCTGCCGCACCACCGCCAGCCTCTGCTCCGGCGTCAGCGCCGGGTGTCGCCCCATCACCAACAGCTCCTATCTGATAAATGGCTACACTCGTGCAATACTGAAATGATAGCGCCTATATGACGTGGTATACGTAACTACAAGTTGTGTAAACCACACGTACTCGTAGCTGCTATCATTCCGTTACAATTCAATACTGAACGCAAGTCGGCAATACGTTCGACATGGCTACACATCTGTCGGCGAGTGCAGCTACTCCGCGGCGCGCGCGGCGCAACCTGACGTACCGGGAGAAGCTGGCGATCATCCAGAAGAAGCAGGAGGATCCCGCGTGTACGCAGCGCGTGCTGGCGCGGTGGGCCAAGGAGCAGTTCCGTCTCGAGACGCCGCCGACGCAAGCCACGATCTCCAACCTGCTGCGGGGCAAGGACAAAGTGCTCAATACGGCGGTCCCGCCCGAGTTCCGCGCGGCGCGTCGTGTGCGCCACCCAGAACTGGACCAGCAGATGATCCTCTGGGTGCAGCAGCAGCTGCAGGGCGACGTGGCGGTCACGCGCTCGAGCATCCAGAGGCGCGCGGCGGAGCTGGCCAGGGAGATGCAGCTGCCCGAGGACTTGACGTTCTCCAAGGGCTGGGTCAGCAGCTTTGTGAGTCGCCACCAATTGGATCTGAGACGAGGCGACGCTGCAGAGCAGGAGAGACATCGACAGGAGCTGCTGGAGGCTACGGCCGAAGCGGTGCAGGCGGCAGTCAAGAGGACGGAGCAAGTGGTGGACACAATGGAACAGGAAGAGGAGGAGGTAGAAGAGGAGGACGCTGTGGAGGTGGACGAGGAGGTAGAAGAGGATCAGGTAGTGGAGGTGGAGGAGGAAGAAGAGGATGCACAAGAAGAGGAGGAGGAGGAGGAGGTGGAGACGGCGGTTGTGGTGGAGGACACGCCACCGAGACACAGTGTCAAGCGGAGACACACTACGAGCGGTGGAGGACTGTGGGAAGCGATGGGGACAGGGATGACGGAAGAAGTGCGCGCGACGACCGAGTTGCTGCTGGATTGGATTGCGGTACCTGGCAGCTACTCGAGGTGGTGGCTGTTGAAGAGTGAGGACGATAAAGAGCCGCTGTGTGAGGAGATCAACTTGTTCCTGCGCTCGCATGGACTGCGGGGGATGGCTAGTATGGAGATCCAGAGGCAGTTGACGGCATTCGTGGCAACGTTCCAGGCGGCGCACTTGTGGCTGCGTCAGGCGAGAGCGAACTACCCGTTGGGTAGAGAACTCACACGTGAGCAAGACGGGATTAAGAGCCATGTGCTTCAGATGTGTCCGCATTACGAAAGGCTGGTTGCTGTGCTCGCCCCGTATGCAAATTATGATGACCACGTAGGGGGCTTGAAGCAAAGCAAGGAGCCCTTGACCCCGCCTCCAGCTCCCGCACCACCAGCTGAGCCTTCAACACCTGCAAAGAGCAACACTCAGCAGGAATTCCTAGCAGACAACACAAGCGGCGATACTTATACTTATACTACTCCGAAGCAGTCGAATCAACAGCAGCGACAAAGCACCGAGTCCTCCCCAGTTGAGAGCGTCGATGACGAGACCAAAGCCCAGAAACGACATTTGTTTGAGCTGGAATGCAAGCGACTTCAGTCGGAGATTGAGATGAGAAACGTTCAACTGCTGAGAAAACTTTGGCTCGGAAAAAGCTGCTAGACGCGGGATTTCTCGACGAAGTCGGTCAATCGGATTTTCCCTCTCTAGTGTGAATTCCTATGCGTATCAGCGAAGTGAAGCAGCCGTGGAACCTCTATTCGTATTCTTCCTCAACTGAATCAACGAACGCCGCGCTCGCTCCAGCTTCACATCGTGATCGAACACGACCCTGCCTGTGAACTTGTGCCTGATCATTTATTAATTTTGATGCTCCCTTTCGTGGTCTGGTCTGAAGTAAGTTGGATAACGGGCGCTTGAAGTGTTTCATGATGTGGTAAGTTGAATGCTGCCGTTTTGCTGTTCGTTTGAAGACGTCACAAGAAGCTGGTTAATCTCGTATCGGGAAAGTTCCTCGCGCGATGGGTTCAACAAATGGAGGTGGAGGGTCAATCTCGCAGTGCAAGGTGGCTGATATCATTGCTGGATGGAAGAGAGTCGGTCACTTGCCAATTGGACACCGAGGACGCAAGACGTCATGGATTCATCGGGAGAAATGACCGAAGCTGCTACTAATCAGCATGAAGACCAAACAACCTTGGACGGAACTGGTGTTGGAGAGATGCTACAGATGATAGTGACTTATGGACAGCTGCAAACGACGGAGACATTGATGTCATGCGCCATCTACTTCTGGAGAATGCGGAGTTGATGTGAAGTTGCCAGAGACGATTATGAAAGTACAGCGTTAATCAAGGCTGCAACTGAAGGACAAGGTTATCGATATGCCGTCTGGATTCTAGTTGGAGAATACGGCGCAGATGCGGAATGCAACAGACAGTTCAGGAACAACTGCGCGTCATTGTTCCGTTTTGGGGGGGACATGGATGAGATCGTTCAGTATCTTGCTGGCGAGTGTGGGGCCAACGTGAATGCTGCAGACACCTGGGGCACAACAGTACTGATCGCCGCATCTTTTTTTGGGAATATTCACACCGTTCGGTATCTCGTTGCAGAGTGCGGGGCTGACATCAATGCTATTGGTGAGGATGGGAAGCGACGGCGCTGTTCCATGCCACTACGGCATTACATCGAGGTTGTTCGTTATCTTGCGCGCGAATGCAGGGCTCACGGATACTCCTGCTGATTGGGGGAAGCAATACGTAACTGAACGAAGCAGCACG